>OY743183.1:31921306-32555706 GCA_963555705.1 Ligustrum vulgare | reverse complement strand
AGATCACGTCCCGCAGACAGATGGATCTGGAACTGAGCATACGCCCTAACTGAGCGGACGGGTTTGAGGAGCAGACGGATGGAGATGGATCCAGAACTGAGCATACGCCTGCTGGAGAGTTCTTTACAATAATTTCAATCTTTTTCCTTCGGCCTGAATGAATTACTTTTTGGGTCTGTTATGCCGGTTATGGACTAAGCAAGGAAGGTGGAGTACGTGTTGTCGACCCAGGGATGATAGCAGTTGGTGGAGGATGGACCTTCTGGAATCTCATGCGTGCGGAATAGCACTCTTTTCTGTACACGAAGACTCGTATCTTCTATGTGATTGATAAAATCATAACTTGGTTTATGTGCTACCCCTTTTTGTAGTTTTCTGCTTGCTATTTCTTCAAACGAGCAGCAAAGTACTTTCCAAACAAATGCGGATCCTACTGATGCGATAGTGCCAGTTCCCGCACTCCAGAAGCAAGTAGTTTATACGAGAGAAGAGACAAGGTTAGCTTTGCTTTCCTTTCCGACAGATAGAGATCACGCAGATTGACAGGAGACGGGAGACTTTCCAGTGTCCGGATGACTTATTGCGGATTCGATACTCAAAGAAGGCCTAGAAGCGAATAGCCCACTTGAGCAATTCTCCATTCTCCCACCGATTCCTCTTCATATCAGAAGGCCTAGATGCGTTATTATCATTACCCGATTCCATTCAAAGAAAGAATCACTTAGACAAAGACCTTACCTTAAAAGTGAAGATAAGCCACGAAGTGCCCGGTTGTCCCTTGCCTATGCATGCGTAAAGTAGAATGCGAAAGAGAGGCATGCGGTAACCCAATGATGATGGATCAGATACCAGAATCACCTCCTTTTTCCATACATATCAAACGGGAAATTCGCAGTGGACCCTTGTATTCCCTAACTCAGTGGCCGGTTCGATCATCTAGTAGGGTTCATTAGTTTTCGGTACTGCTTGCTGAGATCAGCATAAAAGATAGGGATCGTATGTAAGGATGTCTCAACCTTTCTTTCTTTCACTTGCTTCTCTTCCTTCTGGCCAACCCTTCTTATCAGATAGGGGATCCCATCCCACCATATCTAGTGAGGGAAGCCGAGCCGGTCAAGAGAAGGTTGACTCTCCATCCCACCCGAAGCCATAGCGGAACATCAATAGAAATCAGACTTTCTATCTCTAGTCGAACACAGCCGATCCATCTACATGCTCTTGGCGATAATAAAAAGGATATCGCTCGCTTGACCTAGCTTTCCAGTAACCAGGTAGGAAAAAAAAGGTAGGGTCATCAAATGAGCATCAGGTGGGGGCAGCTGGTCGAATAGCTTTGTATTGAAGAGCGGCATCGAGGTGATGATGTAAGGGAGGCTCTTGGTCACGACGTTGGTGAAGACACCGGAGAGACCCGAGTCAATTGCTTGTTTTCGGCATTTCAAGTATTCTTTAAACACTAAGAGTTTTGGTGTGATCCAAATATTGCTTGCATCGAAGCACTGTCCATTACAATATATTTTGGAGCAAAATTCACAACCTCGATATTCTCCAAACATGTCTTCATAGTCCATGTTGAAATCGTTCATTGCAAGCCAATGGTAGATTCAAATATACCTCGAAAAAAAAACCAAACACAAGAAGGCTTAAAATTGTGGTGGATAATCCAAAGTAACAAAATAAAAATAAAATAAAATACTACAAAAAAAAGTAAAAAGTCCGAATTAGTGAAAGTAATCTAAAAATAAATTTAAACTACAATCCCCGGCAACGGCGCCAAAAACTTGGTAATGCTCCGCAAGTGCACGGGTCACGCAAGTAATATAGTGGATTTTAAGTCCGAATATCGTTCCCACAAAGATTGTTTTAAATTGTATTTTAGGCTACAAACCTTAACCGGAACAAGAAAATTTAGGATTTGGAAATCTTGATTTTGAAAAACAAACTAGAAATTAAACTAAAGAAAATTTGATTTATTAATAGGATGAGATGAATATGTTAGAATTATGAATCCACATTAATCATATCAATCATGTATTTGACTTAAACATTTAATAACAAGGTATGTGTATTGAAAATCCGTGTTCCTATATTTATTTATGTCCCCTTTCGAGCGATGCATAAACACCTTTTCCTACAAGAGACAGACCTATATTTCTATGACCAATCAAAACATGTAGAAAAGCAGTAACGAATTATGAACACTTTTAAGGATAACACGAAGCATAGGAGTATATTTCTATCCCCTATCGGACTTCGCGGCAATTAATCAAGGTCTAATAGATTCCTACTCTTTCGAACATAGAAATATATCACAAGCATCAATAATTATGCGTCAACAATCGTAGATGAGAATAAAAACATCATTAATTGCATCAATCTCATAAATTGCATAATATAAATATAAAGTCAAAACATGGAATCAATAAATTAATGCTTCATCACAATTCTAACAATTAAAACCTAGCCTAAATACATGATCGAAAATAAATCACAAGAAGTATGAAAAGATGTCACCCCGTTCATATTCTTGATCCTTGTTCTTCAATCTTGAACTTGGCCTTCAATGGATCCCCCAACAGTTGGACAGCGTTTTGGCATGAATTTCACAGTTGGGAACCCTTAATTTCATGCCCCAAACCATATATTTATAGATGTTTATGAGAATTAGGTTACTTGGGGAGAAAGAATGCTGAGTTCCACGTCCAAATTAAATTCCAAAATAGTTTCAACCAAACAAGGAAAGTTACCTTCGCGGAAGATTTTTTTGTCACTGCACAGCATTTAGTATTTTGATCATATCTTTCTATTCCCTTATCCACTTTAGATGATTCAAAAGCCGTTAGAAAGATAACGTAAATGGATACAATTCTTCCTGAAATAGGATTTTCCCAATTCGAATGTTTACTACCTCGACATTAGGTTTCAAAGTATGACTAAAAATCTGCCCGAAAATCTTGTGTGATTGGAATGAATATATGGTAATATTCTTATCATATTTCATTCCCTTTTGACTTTTAATTGCATCCAATTGACTCTTAGCATTCTTCAAGTATCGTATTATGGTCCGGATCAATCATTGAGTATTTGCAATTTGGCTCTTCTTCATTTGATTTGTATACTTTAATCCTTGAACTTCTAATTTGCTTGTTTTTTCTCCAATTCCATTGTTTTCTCGACTTTGGGATTATTTCTGAAATATAAACAAATAACACAAAATAAATAGCAAATATTCTAAAATAAACATATAAAATCATACTTTTATGATAGAAATAAGTGTATAAAATACACTTATCAAAATATATGGGTCTCAGGGATGTCATTTTGGGAGTAAAAATTACTGGAACACCGAATAGACTTGTGTTATCTCAATCTCATTACATTGATAAGACACTAGACAAGTTCAACTAGTCAGATACCACTGTGTCCAGAACTTTAGCGGATTTAAGTCTCCACTTATCCAAGAATACTGGTGAGGGTGTGTCAAAATTAGAATATTCTCAGATAATTGGGAGTTTAATATATTAATGACTTGTACAAGACCAGATATATCATAATCAGTTAGCAGATTGAGTCGCTACATGAGTAACCCAGGTGCTATCCACTGGAAAGTCATTGATATTCTCCGCAAGTGCACGGGTCGCGCAAGTAATAAAGTGGACGTGAGTCCAAGTATCTATCCCACATAGATTGTATTAAATTGTATTTTAGACTATTTCCTTAACCGGAACAAGAAATTTGTTTGTGTTTGAAAATTTAGAATTTGAAAATTAAAATAAAGATTTAACTAAAAATAAGAAAATTTGATTTATTAAAACTTATAAAAGCAAACGCATTAGAATTATAAATCCATTTTAACCAAATCATCCATGTATTTAACCAAATCATTTAAAGACAAGTTATGGGGTTTTGAATATCCATGTTCCTAAAATGTTTTAAGTCCTCTTTCGAGCAATGCATAAAAACCTATCTCTAAATGCCAATTGACTATATTTATATGACAACTAACCAATTAGAAAAGCATTAAAGGTCAATGAACACTATATAGGATAACACAAAGCATAGGGGTATATTTCTATCCCCTATCTGACTTTGTGGCAATTAAATAGCTTCTAATGAAATCCTATTCTTTCGAACATAGAAAATCATGAAGACAATCACACAAAAGTTGGCCAAACAATTGCATGATAATAAAGGCACTTATTTAATTGCATCAAACCCATAAATTGCATATATTAAATAATTGGTAAAAATATGGAATCAAATAATTAAAACTTCATCACAATTCTAACACAAGATTTCTAGCCTAAAAAAATGATAAAAGATAAATTACAACTATGATAGTTGGAGTTCATCACCCTTTTCACCATGTTGTAGAAGAATCTTCAATCATGCTCCAGTTGGTTCCTTGAGAGTTCAACAGCCCTTCGGGATCACATTTGACAAGTTTTGAACCCCTCGTCTCGTGCCTTATGCCCTCTATTTATAGATTTCCACGAAATCTAGGTTAATTGAGGAGAAAAACTGCTGAATTCCGCGCAAAAAGCCCAGCTGC
This sequence comes from Ligustrum vulgare, assembly GCA_963555705.1. Classification (NCBI taxonomy): domain Eukaryota; kingdom Viridiplantae; phylum Streptophyta; class Magnoliopsida; order Lamiales; family Oleaceae; genus Ligustrum; species Ligustrum vulgare. The sequence goes on along the minus strand of OY743183.1, from coordinate 32,551,154 downwards.
GGCCCAGTCGAATAACCGTGAGACCGCACGGTAGGAATTTTTGCTGTCGCAGCCTAGAAGAGCCAATCTTCAATCGTCATTCGACCGCACGCTTTTTCAACCTTGTAGCCGCACGGTTATACCGACAGCAACAATTTTCTTCTTTAAATTTCAGCAATTTGGTCATCATCCTTTTATTGCACAGTATTTAGTATTTTGATCATATCTTTCTATTTCCTTATCTGATTGAGGTGATTAAAAGCTCGTTAGAAAGATAAATTCAAGAGCTACAATTCATCCTGAAATAGGATTTTCCAAATTCGAATGTTTACTTCCCCGAAATTAGCTCTTAAATTCCGACTAAAAACCTGCCAGAAATCTTGTTTGATTGGAATGAATTTATGGTAATATTCTTACCATATTTCATTCCTTTTTGACTTATAATTGCATCAATTGACTCCTAAAAGTCCTCAAGTATCTTATCTTGATCCGAATCAAATATTGAATATTTGCAACTTGGTCCTTCTTCAATTAATTTGTATAGTCCTTGAATTTCTAATTTCTTCCAATTTGTTTCTTTCTTTGACTTTTCTTTCAATTTAGCCCTTGATCTACTTCATCCATTCTTGATTTGCATACTTTGGTTCTTTTATCATCCAATTTGCTTGTTTTTGCTCCAATTCCGTTGTTTTCTCGACTTTGAGATTAATTCTGAAATATAAACAAATAATACAAAATAAATAGCAAATATTCTAAAACAAACATATAAAATCATATGAGTTTAGGGTACCAGATTCAGAGAATCTCTCAAACTTACTTGCTCGAGTCAAAAAGGCATTTGAAGAGTAGAATAAGACCTTCAGCATTTTTCTATTTTTATACTAGTTATTATGGTTTATACTTGTTGATTAAAACCCCTTACACTAAAGATTTAAAATTAAAAACTTCAGATCTTAAATCCATCAATGCATACTCATACTAACCTTCCCACCCCCAAACTGCTTCTTGGTTCTACATTTTTAGGTCGGGATCTAATTACTTAAGGTTTGAGATTTTTAAGTCAATTATATGGTCAAAGTGCACAAATTTACCCCACAAGTATCAAGCATCTCCTACACAAGTCATTATTTGAAATTGGCTAAGTGCTCCAATTTGATTGAAGCCTTACATGGATGAAAGATTTAATAAAATCAAGTTCACACGTTGTCCAAATTTCTAACTAAAGCACAAAAGTTAATTCAAATTATATCACAAACAATAAATAAATCAACAAAATTTTTCAAATTTTTCCACTTTTTTTTAACCCCAAAATCGAATGAATGTGTACATGAAGCACATGAATGAGCCCACCCCCAAACTAGAACTATGCATTGTCATCAATGTATTCAAAGCAAATAATTGAATAAAAGCACAAAATAACAAAGAGAGTGTTATGTACTTCCCAGGTTTGGAGAGGTGGTGTTCTCAATTTGAAGCTTTGATCTTCATGTAGCTTGGATGATTCGACCCCTTTCTTACTTTTCCATGTTTGGCTCCAAGTGTCCCACGATGATATTTTTCTTGCAAACAAGATTTATTTATCATTAGAATCATGAATATCATATAGGATCTAAAACAAATCAACACTACACACCCAAACTAAGACTTAGAAAAATTTTGAAAATTTTGAAATATGGTCGACCACTGACTTTCAGCCATTGACATCGCCTCGAAAAAGTGAAAATTTTTCGAGACATGTCCCGGGCATATGAAAGTACATAACTTGGTCTACAACATATCAAAAATTCAGCAAATTTGGAGTTCATATGGGTCATGAAAAGATGTGACAAATTAGGTGCAATGAAGCTAAAGACATGTGCAATGGTGTCGTGGTGCCATGTAGTGCATATGTTCAAGTTGAGTTTCATGCTTTAAATTGGTGTAAACATGGATTGAACGATGCACAAATGATGTATAATATGTAATGAAGGTGATCATCCAAAAAGAATTTCAAAAACTCAACAAAACATTCATTGTGACATTTATTCAAATACCTTGCAAGCACATGAAGAAATCAATGGAGAACATAGAGTTGGAGACTTGAATTTACCCAAAAATTTTCACCTACAAATCACAATTCAATATCTCCAATCCTAGCCTAAATCCATCATCAACTACTCACAATTTCAAAATTTACAAAAAGAATGAGGAACAAAAGATCATGCATGATTTTGTGAAATTATGTAGAAATCCATACCTCTTGAATGTTTTTGATGCAATCCAAGACATGAAATAAAGTCAAAATGATGTGCAAGTAATGGGGACTCAATGTGGGATGATTTAGGGGAGGTAAAACGGGTTTGAAAGTGGTTAAAATGAGAGAATTCAACATATAAATGAATCTGCTGAAACTGTCTAGTATTGAACAGTACGACCTCACGGTTTAAAAGGCTGTGTCCTGAGATTTTTTTCATTTTTTGATTTTGGACTCCGTTTTCGACCCCTAAACACATCCAAATGCATGCAACCAACTTCTAAACTATATGCACATGTCCTAAGCTAGATTCTCAAGTGGAAGATTGTAACGAAAAATGACAAAACAAATAATAATGCAATGGAAACTAAAAGTACAAAAACGTGCAAAATAGAATACTAGAATTATTTAAAGCACATAACAACTCAATGTATGCATTCTAAATATACTAGTGCTCCTAAAATGCACTATCAAGCAACTAAACAACAATTAAGCAATAAAATAGCTCAAAAGTAATAAACAAAATAACTAAAGAAAAGAGTTTGAAAAATTGGGTTGCCTCCCAACAAGTACTTCATTTATAGTCTAGAGCTAGACTTTTTGGCAAACATTTCTCAAGGTGGTTTTAGATTGGATGGTGTAGCCTCATCATCTGCCCTTACCTTGTATTCGTACCTCTCCCAGTACGCCAATTCCAACTCGACATCTATCCTGGAGCAATTTTCTAGTTCTGATTCATGGACATCAAATTGCATCATTGTGAAAGTCACCTCTTGATTTTCAGCCCGCAGCACTACATCTCCTTTTTCTACATCAATTAATGCTCGTGCAGTGGCTAGGAATGGCCGACCAAGTATCAAAGGCAAATCCTCATCTTCCTCCACATCTAAGATGATAAAGTCCGCTGGGAATATGAGTTTATGAACTTTCACCAATACATCCTCCACAACTCCATATGGGTGACAGATTGATCGATCAGCCAGTTGCAATCTGATATTGCTTTCCTTTGGTTCACCCAGTCCCAATTTCTTGTATAAAGATAGGGGCATCAGATTTATACTTACACCTAGGTCACATAAGACATTGTTGAATTTTAAATCACCTATAATGCAAGGTATTGAAAAGCTCCCTGGGTCTTTGAGCTTAGGTGGCAGCTTGTTTTGCAGGATTGCGCTGCATTCTTCATTCAAAGTGACATCCTCAAGTTCTTCAAGCTTTTTCTTGCTAGACATCATCTTTTTTAGCAGCTTGCCGTAACTTGGGATCTGTGTGATGGCTTCCAGAAAGGAATACTTATGTGCAGTTTTCTCAACATATTCACAAACTTATTAAACTGCTTATCCTCTCTTGTTTTCTTCAGCCTTTGTGGAAATGGAATAGGAGACTCATGAGGTTTAATTGTCGATTTCACCTCATGGTCTCTTCCCTTTCAGCCATTTTCTCGCTACTTTCCACAAGCTTTTCAGGAACTTCAGCTGACTTTTTGGCTTGAATTTCAGGAAGTTGCACACCACTACGTGTAGTGATTGCATTTATCTCATGTTGCACTATGCTTATATCCATGAGTTGTTCCTTTGGGTTTACCTCAGTATTTTCGGGTAATGTACCCGGGGCTCTAGCTGTGATCAACTGTGCTATCTGTCCCACTTGAGTCTCCAGGTTCTTGATTGATGCCTGCTGATTTTGGAATGTGATTTCTTCTCATGAATTGATCTGTTTTAGCCATGAACAGCTCTGTCTTTTCCACAAACTTTCCAATCATCTCTTCTAATGCAAACTTTCTCTCTTCTGTGTTGAATTGGGACACAATGTGTCCATTTGAATTATCTTTCCAAGAAAAATTAGGATGATTGCGCCATCCTGGGTTATAGGTATTCGAGTGTGGATTATTCTGGCTTGACCTCCTTGTGCATAGTCAATTGCTCCAATGGACAAGCTAGAATATGGCAATTTGTAGTGGCGTGGTTTGCACCACACTCTTCACAAGTCATTTTAGCACTTTTTGATGAATGACTCACCAGTGCTATGCCCTCCACTTTCGCAGCCAAAGAGTCTATTTTTGCTGATATGGCAGTGTAAGCATCCACTTCATGGACTCCTGGTGTCTTCTTCGGAACCACCCTGTCTGATCCCCACATGGCATTTGTATTTGCTATCCTTTCAAAGAGCTCCAATGCCTGTCCAATGGTCTTTGTTCCTAAAGCACCATTTGATGAGGAGTCAACCATGTTTTTAAAATGGAAGTAATCCTTCATAGAAAAACTTCATTTGGTCTCCTCTAGCTATCCCATGGTTTGGACATTTTCTCAGCATGCCCTTAAATCTATTCCATGCATCATCAAAAGATTCAGCCTCGTACTGCTGGAACACAGTGATGTCATGTCTCAGTTTGGTAACCTTTGCTGGGGCATGAATTTAGTACAAAACTTCTGAACCAAATCGTTCCAGGTGGCTATACTCACAGCGGGGCGAGAATATAACCAGTCAACAGCTCTATCTTTTAGTGTAAGGGAATAACCTGAGTCTGATAGCATCATCAGACACGCCCTGATATTGAAAGTGTTTGCACATGTCTAAAAATTTAGAAACATGTGTGTATGGGTTTTCATCAGGTCTCCCATTAAATTGTTGTCCATTTTTAAACATACTTATGACATTGGTTTTAAGTTGGAAGTTTGCCTGCCCAAATGGTGGATAGACTATGCTGGATTAACTTTGAACCATCTGAGGTGTCATGAAGTCACCAATCAACATGTCATCTTCATTTATTAGATCAGCAGGGGGAGAAGATTATTGTTGTTCGCCATTTGATTTTTTTAGTTTTTTGATTTGTCTAGTTCTCTAATATCTCTTAATCTATGATGTAACATACGTTCTATTTCCAGGTCAGCTTCAAAAAGATCCCCGTTTTTCGAACGTAGCATATACAACTACAAGAAATTTGAGAAACTAGTGACTAAACTAAAATAATTAAATTAAAATCCTAAAAATTAAAAATAAAAGTAAAGCAAGTAAAAAGTCTGAATTAGTGAAAGTAATCTAAAAATAAATTTAAATAACAATCCCCGGAAACAGCGTCAAAAACTTGATACGCTTAGCGAGTGCACGGGTCGCGCAAGTAATAAAGTGGACGTGAGTCCATGTATCTATCCCACATAGATTGTATTAAATTGTATTTTAGACTATTTTCTTAACCGGAACAACGAATTTGTTTGGGTTTGAAAATTTAGAATTTGAAAATCAAAATAAAGATTAAATTAAAAATAAGAAAATTTGATTTGTTAAAACTTATAAAAGCAAACGCATTAGAATTATGAATCCATTTTAACCAAATCATCCATGCATTTAACCAAATCATTTAAAGACAAGTTATGGGGTTTTGAATATCCATGTTCCTAAAATGTTTTAAATCCTCTTTCGAGCGATGCATAAAAACCTATCTCTAAATGCCAATTGACTATATTTCTATGACAATTAACCAATTAGAAAAGCATTAAAGGTCAATGAACACTATATAGGATAACACAAAGCATAGGGATATATTTATATCCCCTATCGGACTTTGTGGCAATTAAATAACTTCTAATGAAATCCTACTCTTTCGAACATAGAAAATCATGAAGACAATCACACAAAAGGTGGCCAAACAATTGCATGATAATAAAGGCACTTATTTAATTGCATCAAACCCATAAACTACATATATTAAATAATTGGTAAAAACATGGAATGAAATAGTTAAAATTTCATCACAATTCTAACACAAGATTTCTAGCCTAAAAACATGATAAAAGATAAATTACAACTATGATAATTGGAGTTCATCACCCTTTTCACCATGTTGTAGAAGAATCTCCAATCATGCTCCAGTTGATTCCTTGAGAGTTCGACAGCCCTTCAGGATCACCTTTGACAAGTTTTGAACCCCTCATCTCATGCATTATGCCCTCTATTTATAGATTTCCACGAAATCTAGGTTAATTGAGGAGAAAAACTGCTGAATTCCGCGCAAAAAGCCCAGCTGCGGCCCAATCGAATAACCGTGCGACCGCACGATATGAATTTTTGCGGTCGCAGCCTCGAAAAGCCTACATTCAGTCGTCATTTTTTCAAGCCATGCGACCGCATGCTTTTTCAACCGTGCGGCCGCACGGTTATACCGACAGCAACAATTTTCTTCTTTAAATTTCAGCAATTTGGTCATCATCCTTTTATTGCACAATATTTAGTATTTTGATCATATCTTTCTATTTCCTTATCGGATTGAGGTGATTCAAAGTCAGTTAGGAAGATAACTTCAAGACCTACAATTCATACTGAAATAGGATTTTCCAAATTCGAATGTTTACTTCCCCGAAATTAGCTCTTAAAGTCCGACTAAAAATCTACCAGAAATCTTGTTTGATTGGAATGAATTTATGGTAATATTCTTAACATATTTCATTCCTTTTTGACTTCTAATTGCATCCAATTGACTCCTAAAAGTCCTCAAGTATCTTATCTTGATCCGAATCAAATATTGAATATTTGCAACTTGGTCCTTCTTCATTTAATTTGTATACTTTAGTCCTTGAACTTCTAATTTCTTCCAATTTGTTTCTTTCTTTGACTTTTCTTTCAATTTAGCCCTTGATCTACTTCATCCATTCTTGATTTGCATACTTTGGTTCTTTTATCATACAATTTGCTTGTTTTTGCTCCAATTCCGTTGTTTTCTCGACTTTGAGATTAATTCTGAAATATAAACAAATAACACAAAATAAATAGCAAATATTCTAAAACAAACATATAAAATCATACTTTTAGGATAGAAATAAGTATATAAAATACACTTATCAGCCATTTGCGGGGTGTTACATTATTTGAGATACACTCATGATTTTGGACTGCATTATTCAAGATACCCTATAGTAATCGAAGGAACTGCCTTATTCTTGAGGCTGAGCTGCGAGCTATCCTGGATGGCATTCTTCTTGCTCGCAGATTGGGGATTACAGTTATTTGGGTTGAGGCTGATTCTTTAGTGGCTATCCATTGTATCATTCGAGAAGGTGGACCTTGGAGGATTCAAGGCATCCTTAGATAGATTAGAGACATCCTTAGATAGATTAGAGACAAATTAGTGGCTATCCATTGTATCATCCTTGGAGGATTCATTGCTTTTATTGTTAGGGAGCTGAACTCCTACATTTACTGCTTCCTTTGCTTTCTTGTAGGTTTGATTTATGTCCCTCTCCTTTCATGTACTATCTACTATTAATGTTAGCTCCTGACCCGTATGAGGATAAACTGTGAAAGGCCCAAAAAATTTTAAAAAAAAGTCTCGACATAGTCGAAGATGACATAACACCATTCGAAAACTATTCTTAATCGGTATTATCACTCTGGACTACGTGAGGTCGAAGGATAATATTGCGGATCCACTAAGCAAAGGGTTAACTCGAGAACTAGTTGTAAAAGCATCGAAGGGAACGATCTTGCAGCCTATGACATTGAAAGATATCATGGTAAAAACCCAACCTAGCCTAATGGAGATCCCAGGAATTAGGTTCAAAGGGACAAAAAAATCATGTATATCTATGTAAATCACTGAGAACATTCACCTTCTGCTCATTCCTATCATGTTCACAGTGATTGAAATATGCAGGCTGTGCTTTTAATGACCCTTAAGCGTTGTTGTGAAATGCTGAGTTAAGAGGTCACCTATGTGAGTGTGGAGTGTACCGCTTCTATAAGGATTGAGAATGCTACATCCTTGAACAAACACTTGCAAAACCAGGCGACGTGTTCATGGCCAAAATGAACACAACAGTGAGAACTATGCTGTGTCTAGAATGGTCTTGTGTGAGGTCTAATGTCTTTGTTTACACAAGTGGTGAAACAGTTCAAGACATCAGATCCACTTGTTAGCTAGTAATACCTGATAGGTTTCACTAGGAAATGTTCAAAGCTAACTTCTACCTATCCTTTTCAGGATTGATTGATTTTACTCTCTCCCTCTCTCTCTCTCTCTCTCTCTCTCTCTCTCTCTCTCTACCTATCCTTTTCAGGATTGATTGATTTTACTCTCTCTCTCTCTCTCTCTCTCTCTCTCTCTCTCTCACATCCTTGTTTTCGCAAATATTCATTCATGTGGAGAATTGTTGGAAAATTTCATCAGTTTCATTCATCGGTTTCATCAGTTTTTAGTGAATGAAAATTAAATGTTAGCCTTCAAATTTCATTCATTTGAGTGAATGAAAAATCAATTTCAATTGTGACTAATATCAGTTTCAAACTTTGAAATTAAGTCATTGATTTTCAGTTGTCAAAGAGCTTATAAATAGCCATCCTCCATTCTTGGTTGAACACAAGAAAAACAAAAGTGAACAAGCTTCTTGTCTCTAGTTTTTCAATAACTTCTTCTTTTCTCTTTTTCCCATTTTTGTTGTGAAAGAAAGAGCTCAAACACAGCTAGTACATAGGCGGTTAACGTAGTGCAGCGTGAACCGATAACCGATTGTATCCTGGGAATCGAACACCTATCAAAACCTCGTAAACTCCGGTGAAGCGGAGAATTCAATTTAAGAAAACTGTGAATACACAGGCCTTCGCTTGGTTTGATTTATTTCATATTCTCTAATATTTTCCCCCAACAAAATCTACCTCGGTCTACCTAAATTAGTCTAAATTTTATAATGATAAAAATAAAGGTAAATGCTATATATATGTAATAATTAGTTTACATAAGGATAGGTGTCAAAAAATAAGTGGGTGAATTATATGATTGATAAGACTTTGACTCAATCAAATATAACCACATCATATGTTAGATAAACTATTTTGTAAATTATTATGTATGTAGTACTACTGAAAAATAAAAGTATCAATAAAACGTATTGTCTTCCTAATGCATGATAATAAGACTAAACAACACGCTTGTACACGCCATTTGTTGCAGCAGCTAGACTCACTAGCCACCATTTAGAAACTTGTTTTTAAGAATAACGCATTTCACTAAGAGAAAAACACACAACTACGACATTACAACTATCACTTTTTAAAACTAACAAATTTAAGATTTTTTTTTTATAGAAAAAAAAAGTATACTTAATAATAATAAATATAATATAATATTATATTATATATATTATAAAAATAATTATCTCTTATATTTTATATTAAAGCTAATATAATTTTAAATATAAACCCAAGCACTACCCACACACCTTGACCGCCCCGCCCCGCCCCATCCCATCCCATCCCATCCCATCTTGCTCGAAAAGTCACAAAAAGTCATAATTCGATCACAACTAATCGTAATTCGGTCAAATTACAAATTTAGTCGCAAAATTCACCCCACCCATCCCACGCCACCTGCAAAATCACAGTTCGAATACACAAAGTCACAGTTCGATTGCAATTACAAATTTAGTTGCAAAATTTAACCTAGCCCACCTCACTCGCAAAGTCACAATTAGGTTACACAAAGTCAGAATTCAGTCACAATTATAAGCACTCCACTCCCACCCCATTCACAAAGTCACAGTTCGGTCACACAAAGTCATAATTCCCTCACAATTACAAATTTAGTCGCAAATCAAGTTTTTTAATCGATAATTTAATTAAATGGGTCACATCTTGTATTTATCACAAGTCGCACAAAGTAATAATCGATAGAACTTCTAGTCACAATTACAAATATAGTCACAATCAAATATTTTTAGTCGCATATTATTTAATAGTAACAACTTGCTCATTTTACTAATCACAATTGGCCATTATAGTTGTAACAATTAATAATTCATCGCATTTCCGAACAATAAATTAATTAAAGGGTCACGTCCCCATACTAGTTAATGGTCAGAAAAAGGCACAGCTGACATAAATTGTAGGTCACGGTTACAAATTTATTCGCTAAACAATTTTTTACCGATAATGTAATTAAGCTGGTCACATCTCGTACTCGTCACAAATTGCACAAAGTCACAGTTGACACAAAATTAATGTAGGTCACGATTGCAGATTTAGTCGCAAATCAAGTTTTGTGATCAATAATTAAATTAAACTTGTCACATCCCGTACTCGTCACAAGTCCCACAAATTCATTATCGTCATATAAAGTCATAATTGACATAAATTGTAAATCACAATTGCAAACTTAGTCGCAAATCAAATTTTGTGACCGATAATTTAATAAAATTGGTAACATTTTGTACTCGTTACAAGTCACACAATATCACAATTAGTCAATATTTTAGTTAAAATCACCCATAATTGATCACAAACACCGTAATTGATCACCGCTAGTCACCCATCCCCAAACGCCAATGATTTTGGAACCGATCTTTTTAGTATCTAGCACCAATGACTTTGTAATAACACTGTGTTGATGCATCAAACATACCTAAAAATTTGAACTAGCCTTTCCAACGAGAAGGAATCTGGCCTAGGCCTTCATCCTTGAAAGCCTAATTAGGCAAGATGTAACACCAAGGCTAGAAAAGCTTAAAAGATTTGATAGGTACTACTCATACCAACAAGGTGCACCTTCTTTTCCGGAAGTCCGTCGTTAGAAACTCCATAGTTAAGTGTGCTTGGCTTGGAGCAATTCTATGATGGGTGTGACCTCTTGAGAAGTTTTCTCAGGGAGGGTGGGAGTGAGGATAAAGCATGCTGAAAAGACCTATATTGGTATAGTGGGATCAGTACGTCGTCAATCTAACTGACGGGACAACCCGTTAAGTTGGACCTGGGTCGATACACAAATACCTGCACAAAATTTTCAATACATATCGTTAATTAGTGGTTCTAAAGTCGAAAATATTTTGAGGCCAATGCACATATGTGCATGCTAAAAATATTTAAAACAAAACTTGAATCTATAGCACCAATGATGATTTCATCTCCCATATTGGAGTCATTAAGAAGATTATCAAGTACAGGAGAAGAAAGACACAGGGAATCCCAACTCCTCGTATTCATAACCTTGTGGTGTCTATATAGAAGATTGACGTGACATTCCCCCGTTCAATTTTTAAACTCGCAAATTTGAGGTAGATTCGCCTAAACTAATTAGTTTAAATTATAATTGCATGTATTATGTGAATTTACGTGATTCACATGCTTTGACGCATGAGACTAGACGATAATATCTCTTATGAGATGAAATGAGAAATTGATGTTGTTATGCATAACTTACATGCTTTAATGTATGAGACAAGACTGTGATTATAATGATGATGTCACTGTATAAATTGCATAAGTATGTGTTCAATTATTTTGTAAATTAATTATTGGCGATGAGTCTACTGAGTATTTTTTCGAAATATTCATTCTGTTATTTTAAAAACTTTTATATATTTTGAAGATGGTGGCGAATGAAGGCCAGTGGTGGCAAATTAATAAATGAAGCTGTTTTTTTTTTAAAGTCACGTTTATGAGTTTTGATAATTTATTTTGTCGTGACAATGCTTAAAAATTGAAATTTAGAGTTTTATGAATTGATTTAAATAAATTTGTTTTGATTTAAGTTCCCGTTGTTGATTTTCAAATATATATGATGTTTATAATTTAGTTTATTTTTGCAATAATGTTTGTTTAAAAGTTAGCTTTAAAGGATGACATGACATTCCAGGTTTACGGAATCCGGAGCGTTACACACTCCATACAAGGGGAGTAACCAAATGTGTCAACAATGAAAATATACGTAGCACTATCTATGTGATGTTGGAGAGATGGTAGAGAGAGAGAAGGGTTAGGGTTGTGTTAAAAAATGAATTAAAAATTTTTTAGGGTTTGAATTGAGATTGAATGAGTTGTGATGAGATAATTTAATTTTTTATAATAAAATATTTATTAATAAATAATTAGGACCTAATTTTTACAAATAATAGATACTATTTGTACAAAGTAATTAGGGTTCCATGTAATTTTCCCTTTCATCAAGTAATTTATTTTAGGCTTACACATTTTTCAAATTACTTTTCAATCACATATTTTATTACAAAAACATCAAGTACTTGTTTATCTACACTTCTATCTACATCTACATCTTCTACATCACTACCTTAAAAGTTTGGATAGGAGAGAATCCTTGACATCACGATTTTGTCCTCACATTTTTTGATCTACACCAAATATACCCTTCTATTGCCCATTATTATTATTATTATTATTATTATTATTATTATTATTATTATTATTATTATTATTATTATTATTATTATTATTAAATCTACACTATTTGTCTATCTATCTATATCTATATCTATATCTATACACTATAAAAGTATGGATATGACAGATTTCTTGATATCACGATTTTGCCCCCACATTTTTTGGTCTACACCAAATATACCCTTATATTGCCCATTATTATTATTATTATTATTATTATTATTATTATTATTATTATTATAAGTAAAACAAAGCAAAATAATTTCGCTCCTCTTGCCCATTACTCTCTGTTGGAAAACCTCAGAAATGACTCTCCATCACCGCCTCCCCATTTGAACACCCTAGAAACCAAAAAAAAAAAAGTCTTCGTCCTCTCCGTCGCGATCATTAGAGATATTCTCTTTCACACTGATCTTGAGGTAATCGAAGTTAGATCTACCTTAGCGTAATGAAACCTGATATATCTATTTAAAGGAGAGAAAGTTTGACAGTTATATCTAAAACCAGTTATTTAAACTTTTGGATTTGGGATTTTGATGGTACTAAAACGACCAGTGAGGGAAGGGTGTGACAGTTTCGACTCGATAAAACTAGAAGTATGGATCGTACAATTCGACCCTAAAATTGTATTGTATTGATTCCACCATCAATATCAGATTAAATTGTAGTATTAATGCATATTTTGCTATAGTATTTTCTCTTATCCACAACCATTTTTCTATTTTCAATTTGTAATATACAATTTAAAATTTATAGTCAAAAAACTATTCTCATCTTTAGTTTGTCATGTGCTTTTCTAAATATGTCAAACAGGTTCTTACATGTAAATGTATGCACATATTTTTTAATGTTAAATATATTTTTTTTAAATTCTCCCATTTTTGTTTGAGTGAGAAATCTTATATTGTGTTGATGTATCAGACTCTACTAAAAAAAGATATATGTATAGTTTTTTTAATAAATTTTGTTATTAATTTTTTTTTTTTACACGCAACACAGAATCAATTAAATCATTTACAAGTAACTATTTATTTGTATTTTCATTTCTTTAACTCCTCAAGTACTCTTAATTAAAGGAATAAGCTACAAATAAGGATGACAAATGGGTAAATTACGTAACTACTTAGATGTAACCTCCTGTAATTGAAAAATACCAGGTTTTGAAACCATTCGTAATATTACTGGATTTCATGTCATAACTTTAGACAAATGGCAGATTTTCATGAGAGAGAATGTAATGTTTTTGATTGACATCATTAAACATAAATTCCTTATATTTAGCAAAGTTGTTACCATTTCTTTAGGTAATTAAATTAGATAAATCCCAAAATTTCAGCCGCACGTTCTCTATTATTATCAGACTTCATTGACGGGATCTGCTCTTCCACCGTCTATGGTTGATGAGGTATCACCGGAACTTAAGAAATCACAGAATTTCGACGTCTATTTTCTATATATAAAAAAAATTCTAGCATTCCATCAGCACATTCCAGTTAGAGGTAGGCAAAAACCAACCGAACCCGTCCAAACCGACCCAACCTGCTCGGTTTGGGTCGGTTTTTCATGAAAATTGGGTTGGGTTCAGGTTTTTTTAAAAAAATTTAGTCGGGTTAGGTCGGGTTGCGGGTTGGATAGAGGTGGCAAACGGGCCGAGCCGCTCGTCGGCTCGTTGGCTCGGCTCGCGAAAACACGAGCCGAGGGCGGCTCGGCTCGTCAAACGGACGAGCTCGTGGACGAGCCAATCATTTTAGTTGAACCACGAGCCGAGCTCGGCTCGGCTCGTGGTTCAACGAGCCGGCGAGCCGAGCGGCTCGCCGGCTCGTGTAAAAAAAAAATAAAAAATTTAAACGTCGTTTTTTTACGTTGAAAACTAAAAAAAACATTGTATTTTTACTTGTTAAGTTATTAATAATTTATTTAATACATAACTTATTAATATTATACTTATATTTATACTTATTAGTATTCAAGATTTCAAATATTTTAGTTATCGAAGATTGTCGATAAATAAATAAACTTAAGACGGTAAGACAAAAGGGTTTTTTTTTTAAAAAAAAAAAGGTAAGAGAGGTTTTTTTATATAAAAAAAAAAAAAAAAAAAAAAAAAAAAAAAAAAAAAAAAAAAAAAAAACCCGAGCTAAACGAGCGTTGCTTGGCTCGTCAATTTGACGAGCCGAGCATTGCGAGCCATGGGCCGAGCCGGCTCGGCTCGGCCCATTGCCACCTCTAGGGTTGGATGAATAACCCGACCCAACCCAACCCAAATAAAAAAAAATCTGTTTTTTTTAATTAATGAAACTTAACTTATTTAAATATTGATTGAACATATTTTAATTTTATTAGCAAGCGTTCAATTTATTGTATTTTGGGTTATTGTAGTGTACATAATTGATTTGAATTAAAGATTGATTCATGAGTTTTTTATCATTTTTCAAAATTTTTACTAATTGGGCCAAAGCCCAACCCGACCGAAATTTGGTGGGTTGGGTTGGGTTTGAACTCGTAATTGGGTTGGGTTGGTTGGGTTGATTTTTTATCAACCTGATCATAGTGGGTTGGGTTCTGGTTGGGCAAAAATCGACCCAACCCAACCTACGCCCACTTCTGATTCCAGTATTCCTTTTCCGGATTCATTTACTGTAATCTCTTCTTTTTCATCTTCAACAAGCATTACAGTTGCAGAGATAATTGAAAAATAACTCTTTCTATTGGATTACGAGGTAATTTTGTGTAATATGAAAAAATCCATTCCATTTTCGTTTCTGACAGTGCTGCTCATAATATTACATGTCATTTAACTTTGTATTGCATGTTGTCATTACAGTGTGTAATACATGACAAAATGACTGTGTTTTTTCTTATTACAGAGCTTGTAATATTATATCATGTGAAATTTGTAGCGACCAAGAATTTTTACGCGATTAATAATTATTTTAATAGAAAATCGTGTCGCTACTATTTCACCCATTTTTATTAAGTTAACGCCACGACATATTCGTATAGCCAAGTCAAGAAATAATCGAGATCGTTCGATTTTAAATTAAATTCCGAATTTCTAAAAATATCTCCATTCTCTTGATTTAAAGTATATTAAGTCTAAGTACTTAATTCAATGTTATCCCAATATTTATTTGTAAAAAAATTACTTTTATTATTTAAATTAAGAAAATATATGCAAGCATGAGAGGTTCCATTATATATAATAATTATGAGAATCTTAATTTAATAAATATGGAAAAGTATATAAATGGTTGATAGATTCCATTATATGTAATCATGAAGAGCATAATATTTGTATAAATATGGAAAAGTATATAAATGAATTATATACTCCATTATATATAATCATGAAGAGCATACTATTTGTATAAATATGGAAAAGTATATGAATGATTGATAAGACTCCATTATATGTAATCATGAAGAGCATAATATTTGTATAAATATGGAAAAGTATATGAATGAATTATATACTCCATTATATATAATCATGAAGAGCATAATATTTGTATAAATATGGAAAAGTATATGAATGATTGATAAGACTCCATTATATGTAATCATGAAGAGCATAATATTTGTATAAATATGGAAAAGTATATGAATGATTTATATACTCCATTATATATAATCATGAAGAGCATATTATTTGTATAAATATGGAAAAGTATATGAATGGTGCTTTACTTTAAGAAAAGGATGTGTTAAAATTAATAGAATTGAATGATTATGTTTACAATATGCCAACTTTATACATCTATTTAAACCCATCTCTTTTACACACAACTCTACACATATACACTTATTTCCAATCTCTTGACAAAATCCACAAGTAAGAGAAATTCAAGGTGGTCAAGAAAGTTTTGGTCCATTTACTACTACACTTCATTTTAATCTTTTAAAAGGTAAGTATATCTTATGTTTTTATGAAAAGTAAGTATGTTTTTATGAAAGGTAAATACACCTTATGTTTTTATGAAAAGTAAGTATGTTTTTATGACAAGTAAGTATATCTTATGTTTTTATGAAAAGTAAGTATGTTTTTATGACAAGTAAGTATATCTTATGTTTTTATGAAAAGTATGTTTTTATGAAAGGTAAATACACCTTATGTTTTTATGAAAAGTAAGTATGTTTTTATGACAAGTAAGTATATCTTATGTTTTTATGAAAAGTAAGTATGTTTTTATGAAAGGTAAATACACCTTATGTTTTTATGAAAAGTAAGTATGTTTTTATGACAAGTAAGTATATCTTATATTTTTATGAAAAGTAAGTATGTTTTTATGAAAGGTAAATACACCTTATGTTTTTATGAAAAGTAAGTATGTTTTTATGACAAGTAAGTATATCTTATGTTTTTATGAAAAGTAAGTATGTTTTTATGACAAGTAAGTATATCTTATGTTTTTATGAAAAGTAAGTATGTTTTTATGACAAGTAAGTATATCTTATGTTTTTATGAAAAGTAAGTATGTTTTTATGACAAGTAATTATATCTTATGTTTTTATGAAAAGTAAGTATGTTTTTATGAAAGGTAAATACACCTTATGTTTTTATGAAAAGTAAGTATGTTTTTATGACAAGTAAGTATATCTTATGTTTTTATGAAAAATAAGTATGTTTTTATGAAAGGTAAATACACCTTATGTTTTTATGAAAAGTAAGTATGTTTTTATGACAAGTAAGTATACCTTATGTTTTTATGAAAAGTAAGTATGTTTTTATGACAAGTAAGTATATCTTATGTTTTTATGAAAATGTTTGGATCATTGCTATGAAATCAATCTCACAAGATTGTTATGGGTTCCATATGATATGTTTATGATTATACTAATGGGACCGGAGTTTAGTAGCGCTACACATAAGAATTCTTGCCATTTAAGTTCGGTAAAATTCTTGTGTCTCCCTATGTTTATGAATATTTCAATCCTATCCTATGTTATGATGAAAATGATCCATATGCTTTCGAAAGAAAATTTATGCTTGGTATACTTACTGGAATTTTATAAATCTCACTCCACGATATTTACCATTTTCAGATAATTGAAGGTTCGAGGCGGTCAACATGGAAGTGGCAAAAGTGGTTAAGATTGATGAGATAATTATGTTGAACTTTATGTAAGAAAATTATGTTCTATTTTTATTCACAAATAAAATTATGGGATTCTAATTATTCTTTTGAATAATTTTACATTACTATTTAAGTCTCGATAATATGATATGAGTCACTTTTAGTGGCACTCGAATGGAAGAGAATTCGGGTCGTCACAGTTGGTATCAGAGAAAAGAGTTTTAAAAACGATTCTGTAGATTTTTTTGAAATTTTATTTCTTTTAAAAAAAAAAAAAAATCACTATTCACGTGAACAGTAAAACGACGTGCTATTCATGATGAACAGTGAACGAAATCACTATTCATTATAAAAAAAAAAATTGAATTTTCACATATCAAGTATGGTTATGATTTTTGAAAAGTATGATGAAATTTGATGTGCGAATTTCAAGGACAAAATTCATTTTAAGCAAGGGAGTTTGTAATGTCCTGAAAATTTTATGGAATATAATTAGTTAGTGATATGATGTTTATATTGATGTCTTTGATAAATTTCTAGAAGTTCGGGGACTAAAGGAAAAATAAGATTTGACGATAAATTTTATTTGGGTTAAGTTATTAATTATTGATGGGGAGATAATTACTATATCGATATTGGATTTGTTTTGAAGACTGTGATTAATTAGGAATTATGATTCAAGAAAATGTTGATTTGGATACAACCACATTAAATTATTGTTGATTAAAGGAAAATAAGATTATATGAAATATTTTAACTCATCACTCTACTATGTCACTCTCCATGTATTGACTCCTCGAACCAGGTATGTTATATGCTTTGCAAGTCATTTACGATTTTATTAAGACATGTTAAGTATGAAATCTTCATATGTTATGAATCTTTATGTGTTACACATAATATACATGTCAAGTATGATATAAATTGATAGAAGACTCAATTTTTTTTTATTCTTTTCAATGTAGAATCATGAGACAGAGAGGATATTTATATGAATTTTGGTGCATATTAAGCTTAGTAAGATTGACTCAATTAGAAATTAAGTTGGGTTGTAACTTTTGCCCAAAATATATGGAATAATATATTAAACAAACAAAACTAATAATGAATTCGTACAATAATTTATCCCTTTATCACTACCTTTGTGTAAAAACAAGGGAAAAACTGTGGATGATTATTAGTACTTCCTCTTCAAGTTTCAATTTTCGGTTCAATAATTTATCCCTTTATCACTACCTTTGCTTAAAAGCAAGGAAAAACTGTGGATGATTATTGGTACCACTCTTCAAGTTTCAATTCTGAAAAAAAAAAAAAAAAATTCAGAAAGAAAAGAAAGAAAGAGAACGGGTGTTGAGCATAATGGGAATAATATGACTTAAGAATGATTTTCAAAATAATTGTTGTCCTCGAGTTTAGAAATGATAAACCTTAAATGGACTTTGCATAATTGATTTTAGACATGGCATTAAGTATGAGAAGTCAACAGAAATGATTAGAAATATGTTCAAATTATCTATCATTTAGATTTAATGAGAAATAGCGAGCCAATTTTATGAATTTTTATGAGATGTTAAGATTATAAGTGATATGATTTTAATGAGACTTTTGTGAGAAGCATTATGAAGTTAGAGATTTAAAGATTTGGTTATTGGGAATTAAGTAATGGCTATTATGTTGAGTAAGTGAATTATGCCTCTATATTGAAGAGAAATTTATTATGAACTTTGGCCTTGTGATTAAATTTTGGGAATATGATTTATGACTTATAAATATAAGTATGAGTAATCTTTTGAGCCAATTAAGGTATTGAAGGAAGTGATATTGTGATATTGACGACTATGATTTGAAATTTCTATGTTGAGGAATTATGAATTGATTTTCTGGAATATTTTTTTTGATGATATTGAAGTGTTGGAATCGTTTTCAATATTTTTAGATCGTTGTGATCAAATGTGGAATTATTTATTATTGTGAGTTATGAAGTATGCTTACGGTTTGAATAAGTCCAAATTTCAAAGGAAACTCTGCTTAGAATTTTATCGTTTGGAATTAAGAGCATAGTATGGTATGCAATCACTAAGAGAATTGAGGTTAGACATGCAAATTCATTTACATCACAAACGAGATTTAGTAGATGATAACAGAGATATTTATTATTTTCTCGTAAGGAGAACACACAAGAGTCACATTGGAAAGAAATACATGAAACACGCAAAAGCAAAAGAAAGCAACATGGGAAATTCCTCAAATTGAGAGATGTGTTTCCGGAGTAGCCGTATCCTATCACCTCTGACCTTTTGAGGAAATAAAGAAACCTTCAAAGAGGTGTGTTTCGAGAGTAAGAATACTCCGTAATCTACCACCTGGAACCTTTGAGGTACACACAAGATTTAAACATTAAGGAAATCCTAGGAAATTAGAGGGGTGTCTCGAGAGTAAGAATACTCCGTACTCTACCCCCACCTATTCTAAGATTCATAAAGTTAAGTTTACATTAACCGGACTCCATTTTCGCTTGATTCCCCTTCCTTGCGACCAATCTATCTTAACCCCTGCTGGATCTTGTATTGAGATATATGACTGCAGCTTATCCAGTAGTTCATCAATAGTAGGAGCAGAAATAAGAAGCCTTCTGGAAAATGGAGAGATGAATCCCTGTTCCACAGCATAATCAAGAAAGGTTAACAAACCATCAAAGAAATTGTTAACATTCAGAAGCCCAATAGGCTTAGTATGGAGATCTAGTTGAGCCCACGAGGTAATGTTAAAGATTTCTTCTAAGGTACCAAAACCTCCGGGCAGGGCTATAAAGGCATCAGAACCATATAGCATACAAGTTATGCGTTCATGGATGATAAGATTTGAGATATGAAATATTTTTCTTGGATTTTGGGTACTGATATTCTGATATAATAATCAAGGTATAGAAATAATACGGGAATACGTGAAAGAGAAATAAGGACCGTATTGAATCAGAATTCATACGTATATACAAGTGAAAGAAATACTTTGCAGGAAATGTGGTGATATTTAAGTAAAGAATCTTAGTTTGGGAGATATTTGTTTACTGAATTTTGGGTTACAAATATTGGAAAGATAAGTTGATGATATTATGTTGATATGTTATTGGGTATATTACATAGAGAGATTATTCAGGGAATTGTTTTGATTATTTTGAGAATATTCGATGATAAGAAGAAAGGAAAAATTATTATGATATGATATATCAGTAAAGATTTGTTGAAATTTTAGAGATATTAATACGAATATTTGAGGTCACATGATACGATGATAAATGACAAGTTACATGAATACTACAAGATATGATGAAATATCACATACGATTGGGAATTTTCATTTTGATTCAGAAGAATTTATGAGTAGACATATGTCTATTATTGATAGAAAAGTCCATGTCTTAAGAAAACAAATTGATGCATTTAGTCAAAGTCCAGTGGGTTAAATATGGTTGGGTTAAATATGGTAGCGATGATGCTACATAAGAAGAAGAAGAAGAGATTCTGATTAAGTGTTCAGAAATCATAAGATCAAGTAAGATTAATTTCGAGGACGAAATTATTTTAAGGGGGTAAGTTTGTAGCGACCAAGAATTTTTACGCGATTAATAATTATTTTAATAGAAAATCGTGTCGCTACTATTTCACCCATTTTTATTAAGTTAACGCCACGACATATTCGTATAGCCAAGTCAAGAAATAATCGAGATCGTTCGATTTTAAATTAAATTCCGAATTTCTAAAAATATCTCCATTCTCTTGATTTAAAGTATATTAAGTCTAAGTACTTAATTCAATGTTATCCCAATATTTATTTGTAAAAAAATTACTTTTATTATTTAAATTAAGAAAATATATGCAAGCATGAGAGGTTCCATTATATATAATAATTATGAGAATCTTAATTTAATAAATATGGAAAAGTATATAAATGGTTGATAGATTCCATTATATGTAATCATGAAGAGCATAATATTTGTATAAATATGGAAAAGTATATGAATGAATTATATACTCCATTATATATAATCATGAAGAGCATAATATTTGTATAAATATGGAAAAGTATATGAATGATTGATAAGACTCCATTATATGTAATCATGAAGAGCATAATATTTGTATAAATATGGAAAAGTATATGAATGAATTATATACTCCATTATATATAATCATGAAGAGCATAATATTTGTATAAATATGGAAAAGTATATGAATGATTGATAAGACTCCATTATATGTAATCATGAAGAGCATAATATTTGTATAAATATGGAAAAGTATATGAATGATTTATATACTCCATTATATATAATCATGAAGAGCATATTATTTGTATAAATATGGAAAAGTATATGAATGGTGCTTTACTTTAAGAAAAGGATGTGTTAAAATTAATAGAATTGAATGATTATGTTTACAATATGCCAACTTTATACATCTATTTAAACCCATCTCTTTTACACACAACTCTACACATATACACTTATTTCCAATCTCTTGACAAAATCCACAAGTAAGAGAAATTCAAGGTGGTCAAGAAAGTTTTGGTCCATTTACTACTACACTTCATTTTAATCTTTTAAAAGGTAAGTATATCTTATGTTTTTATGAAAAGTAAGTATGTTTTTATGAAAGGTAAATACACCTTATGTTTTTATGAAAAGTAAGTATGTTTTTATGACAAGTAAGTATATCTTATGTTTTTATGAAAAGTAAGTATGTTTTTATGACAAGTAAGTATATCTTATGTTTTTATGAAA
Organism: Ligustrum vulgare; assembly: GCA_963555705.1. Lineage (NCBI taxonomy): Eukaryota > Viridiplantae > Streptophyta > Magnoliopsida > Lamiales > Oleaceae > Ligustrum > Ligustrum vulgare. Next base: position 32,528,929 of record OY743183.1, on the reverse strand, counting down.
AGTAAGTATGTTTTTATGAAAGGTAAATACACCTTATGTTTTTATGAAAAGTAAGTATGTTTTTATGACAAGTAAGTATATCTTATGTTTTTATGAAAAGTAAGTATGTTTTTATGAAAGGTAAATACACCTTATGTTTTTATGAAAAGTAAGTATGTTTTTATGACAAGTAAGTATATCTTATATTTTTATGAAAAGTAAGTATGTTTTTATGAAAGGTAAATACACCTTATGTTTTTATGAAAAGTAAGTATGTTTTTATGACAAGTAAGTATATCTTATGTTTTTATGAAAAGTAAGTATGTTTTTATGACAAGTAAGTATATCTTATGTTTTTATGAAAAGTAAGTATGTTTTTATGAAAGGTAAATACACCTTATGTTTTTATGAAAAGTAAGTATGTTTTTATGACAAGTAAGTATACCTTATGTTTTTATGAAAAGTAAGTATGTTTTTATGACAAGTAAGTATATCTTATGTTTTTATGAAAAGTAAGTATGTTTTTATGACAAGTAAGTATATCTTATGTTTTTATGAAAAGTAAGTATGTTTTTATGAAAGGTAAATACACCTTATGTTTTTATGAAAAGTAAGTATGTTTTTATGACAAGTAAGTATATCTTATGTTTTTATGAAAAGTAAGTATGTTTTTATGACAAGTAAGTATATCTTATGTTTTTATGAAAAGTAAGTATGTTTTTATGAAAGGTAAATACACCTTATGTTTTTATGAAAAGTAAGTATGTTTTTATGACAAGTAAGTATATCTTATGTTTTTATGAAAAGTAAGTATGTTTTTATGAAAGGTAAATACACCTTATGTTTTTATGAAAAGTAAGTATGTTTTTATGACAAGTAAGTATACCTTATGTTTTTATGAAAAGTAAGTATGTTTTTATGACAAGTAAGTATATCTTATGTTTTTATGAAAATGTTTGGATCATTGCTATGAAATCAATCTCACAAGATTGTTATGGGTTCCATATGATATGTTTATGATTATACTAATGGGACCGGAGTTTAGTAGCGCTACACATAAGAATTCTTGCCATTTAAGTTCGGTAAAATTCTTGTGTCTCCCTATGTTTATGAATATTTCAATCCTATCCTATGTTATGATGAAAATGATCCATATGCTTTCGAAAGAAAATTTATGCTTGGTATACTTACTGGAATTTTATAAATCTCACTCCACGATATTTACCATTTTCAGATAATTGAAGGTTCGAGGCGGTCAACATGGAAGTGGCAAAAGTGGTTAAGATTGATGAGATAATTATGTTGAACTTTATGTAAGAAAATTATGTTCTATTTTTATTCACAAATAAAATTATGGGATTCTAATTATTCTTTTGAATAATTTTACATTACTATTTAAGTCTCGATAATATGATATGAGTCACTTTTAGTGGCACTCGAATGGAAGATAATTCGGGTCGTCACAAAATTAAACTCATGAAAAGGTTATACTGTTCATGTGATTTTACCTCATGGTTCCTTATAGTGTCATTTAACTTTCTATTGCATGTTGTCATTACAGTGTGTAATACATGACAAAATGACTGTGTTTTTTTCATATTACAGAGCTTGTAATATTATATCAAGAGAAATTAAACTCATGAAAAGGTTATTGTTCATGTGATTTTACCCCATGATTCCTTACAGTGTTATGCAGTACAACGGATGTAATACATAGTGCATGTGTTGCTATTCATCGAAATAATACTTTCCATGCAATTACTTACTATTTCTAAAAACATTACATTGAATATAATTCGGTAGATGGCATATTATTTTAACTATTAAATTGCATTTGACACCAGGTCGAGGTATGTTAGATTGCATGTGGTTGTAATTCAGTTATAGTGCTTGTAATATCATGTAAAGTTGCCTGGTGATTATGTAGAGGATAAGATAGTATCACTAGATGTAATATTACAGAGTCAGTGCTACCATTCTATCTAACAAAACCTTCCATGCAAATGCTTGGTATTTGTAAAAAAAAAAAAAAAAAAAAAAAAAAAAACTACAGTTAATGTAATGCCAGGACGAGGTATGTTAGATGGCATGCGGTTTTAATTTAACTATATAGCTTGTAATGCTATGTAATTTTGCCTCTTGAATACTTAAAAGTTAAGGTAGCATTATTAGATGTAATATTACCTCGTTTGACCTAATTGTGACATCCTGTGACCTAACTGTGACCACGTTTGACCAAACTACGACTTTGTGTGATCGAACTTTGACCTTGTGTGACCAACTGTGACTTTGGAGGGGTGAGATTTTACAACTAAATTTGTAATTGTGACTCTGTGTGACTTAACTGCGATCTCGTGTCAACTTACGTGATTGACTGTGATTTTGGGGATGGGGATGGTGGGGTAGAGGTCGGGTGAGGCTAGAAAAAGTAGAAGAAATCATTTTTTTGTGGTGAGGTAGGGTCGAAGTGGGTGGGTTGGTGGGGGGGGGATCGAGGTTGAAAAAGTAGAAGAAAAAAATCATTTTTTTGTGGGTGGGGGTAGGGTAGGGTGGGTCAGGGTGGGGAAAAGTAGAAGAAAAAAATCATTTTTTTGGAATGGGGTGGGTGGGTGGATGGGTAAGGTGGGGGTCTAGGTTGGGTTGGGGGTTGGAAAAAGTAGAAGAAAAAAATTATTTTTTGGGTGGGTGGGTGGGTGGGGTGAGGTGGGATGAGATGAGGTGGTTGGGGTGAAGTGTGAAAAAATAAAAGAAAAACAATTTTTTGATGAGGTATGCTGGGTGGTGGGGTGTGGTGCGGTGTGATGGGGTGGGGTGTGGCAGTTGGGGGGAGTGTAAAAAAATAGAAGAAAAATTATTTTTGGATGGAGTAGAGGTGGTTGGGAGGGGTGTAAAAAATAGAAGAAAAATCATTTTTGGATGGGGGTATGGTGGGATAGGATGGGGCGGTTGAGGTGAAGTGTGAAAAAATAGAAGAAAAATCATTTTTGGGTGGGGTGGGTTGTGGTGGGGTTGCTAGAGTGGGGTCTGGTGGGGTTGTTAGGGTGGGGTGTGAAAATATGGAAGAAAAATCATATTTTGGTAGGGTGGGGTGGGTAGGTGGGTGGCGAGGTAGGGTCGGGGCGGGTGTGGGTAGGGGAGTGAAAAATTAGGAGAAAAAATTAATTTTGGGTGGGGTGGGGTGGTGTGGGGTTGGGGATGAGTGACGGGGTAGTGTCTGGGTGAGTCGTGGAAAAGTAGTAAAAAAAAATCATTTTGGGTGAGGTGGGTTGGGGTAGGGTCTGGGGCAAGGCTGATGGGGGAGTCGAAAATTAGTGCAAAAAAATTAATTTTGGGTGGGGTTGGGGTAGGTGGTGGAGTAGGATATGGTGGGTCTAGGCGAGTTGTGAAAAAGTAGTAGAAAAAAATAATTTTGAGTGAGGTGGGGGTGGGATAGGGTGGGGTGGGGTGGGATTAGGGGTGGGTGGGTGTTTGTCTGAGATGAGAAAAAAATAGAAGTAAAATTATTTTTGTGGTGTGGTTTGGTGGGGGTGGGTGGGTGGGTGGGTGAGTGGGGGTGGGGTGGGGTGGATAAGTTGGTGTCGGGGGTGGGGGTGAGTGTGAAAAAGTAGAAGGAAAAAATTCATTTATTGAGTTGAGGTGGGGTGGGGTGGGATAGGGGTGAGGTGGGGGTGGGTTGCCGGGGTGGGGTGAGGTGAGTGCGGGGTTGAGTTGGATTGGGTTGTGATGGAGTGGTGGGTGGGTGGGTGTGATGGGATGGGACTAGTGGGTGGGTGGGGGGAAAAAATAGAAGTAACATCATTCTTGTGGTGTGGTGTGGTGTGGTGGGGTGGGGTTGGTGGGTGAGTGAGTGGTGGCGGGGTGGTTGGGTGCGTGGGTGGGTGGGGTTGGGGAGGAGTGTTGGGTGGGATGGGTAAGGTGGTGTTGGGGGGTGGGGGGTGAGTGTGGAAAAGTACAAGGAAAAAAGTTATTTTATGGGATGGGGGTGGGTGGGGTAGGTGTCGGGGTGGGTGGGTGGAGGGTTAGATTGGGATGGAGTGGTTGTGGATTAGATATTATTTTTATTTTATTATTTAATATTATACCTTTCTTTGTCAACTCATTATAATTATTATAATATTATATTAATTAATTAACATATTAAGACCTGATTTTTACAAAAAAAATTTAAGTTTGTTATGTTTAAAAAGTGAAAGTTTTAGTGGTATATATATGTACTTTTCTCTAAAAGTGACGGAGCCCATGGGTCACATTCATCTCACGTGCAACGCAACTGGCATAATAACGGTAAAAAATTATACGACCGACTCATAAGCATTCGCCAAAGTGAAAACGATATCGTTCGGTACTTCGGTCGATCTCGTACGGAACCCTAATCAAACTTTGAATTAGAATATTGTTCTTTGTATATATATAAATAATAAAATTCAGAATCTTGAATTGTAATTTTCTCAATTTGTTTACCTGATTACCTAATTCTTTTCTTTTTAATCTTAATTTTTGTAATTCGTAAAGGGTTGAAGTGAGGTAAATATGGCGGAAGCATCTGATGATCATCAGGTCTGCAGCCACTGGTAAGATTTTTCTGTCTTTCCCCCCTCTTTTCGTGTGTCGGATAATAATCTTATATTTCACTTGTACATTTTTGTTATTGGAGAAATTTTATATTGGTTTCTAAATAATTTCATAATTATCATGCCAGGTTAAAATGATTAAGGTACAGTTACAGAAGTATATGAATGGCATTAGTTTCTGGAAAACTCAGATTGCTTATGCATAATTCCTCTCGTTTGTAGCATGTATGCTCATGTTTGTGATTTACAACATTGCCTGAATTAAATCGATCACATTCTTAGAAACTTGCTTCTCAGGATTGATTGTCGGAAAAAGTGACAAGCAAGATGAGTTGGCGAAATTGGTAGAAGTCATATATGGATTTTATGGTTTAGTTTGATTGTTTCACAAAGAAGTTAATTAGTAGCTCCCTCATGCTTAATAACCATATATGCCTTGATAAGTCTTGATAAGGATGGTTCTCTCATCTCTGATTGTTGTGCCAAATGGGGCTTTACTAATTAATTACACTTAATTTTAAACAGTATAAAATGATTGATTGGGCTCAGTTGTATTTAGTGCATTCAACTAATTATGGATATTTTTTTCATTTTTTGAATTCTAACTGATACTCAGTTTGAGGTCATTGTGCAAAGATCAATTTGCAATGTCCTTGAGGAAGGGGCCCTGGAGGGTGCCATGGGGATTCAGTGAGCTAAATTAGAGGCTGTCAATGGACCCTATTAATTATTCATCATGATCAACGGTGATTTAGGACTAAACGTGGAAGCTCTTAAAACAGAGGCTAATGGTGAGAATTAAGATAGATATAGGCCACAGAAATAGAAATAGAGAAACTAGTTAAATATGTATGCAAGAAAAGAGACTCTAATAATCACTCTTAGAGGCCTTAGGCCTAAAATCCGGGGCCTGTTTGCATCTTGCCCACTTGATATAGAACTTCAATTTTTTTTTTTTTTGGTGCCTCATAAATAGAAAATTTAAAACCAAATTTATAAGACTCTTAGGACTGTCCTAGACTTTTGGGTTGTATTTTACATTTGATAAAGTACTCATCTAACACATTAATTATCCTTAGACCGACTTTCATGTAATAACAAGATTGGAAAGGAAATACATTAAATACTTCATACTCATTTGTTGTTGCTAGACACTAATTCCAATTATGAAAGGATTTGTTGGTTGCTCCCACTGAGATATAGTGCTTTTCTTGTACTGTTGATTATTGTTTCTCCTTTATGCTTATTGTACAAATGATTTTTTTTTTTTTTTTGCATAATTGAGTTTGAAAATTGATTTTGTATACACAATAGTTAAGAAAAAAGAATGATGATTTTGGAAAAGATTCTGAAATTAAGGGATTGATAACTGAAACTGTTGCTAACTTATTTTAAAATTATTATTTTTCAGCGAGAGAGCAATTCCTTCTTCGAATATTGATTTGCATTTTGCACACTGCTCTCGGAATCTAGAAAAATGTAAAGCATGTGGTGATATGGTTCCAAAAAAATTTGCAGAGGAACATTTTCTGTGCACTCATGCTCCGGTAAGCTATCTTACATGGTGAACTTCTATTCCATAGTTTTTCTTCTGGAATTAATTATCACTTTTGAAAAACTTGTTTTGTTTTCCTATTTGGGTGTGGATGAGTTCTTACTTGAGTAATAGAGTAAATTTTCTTGAGTCATCTTGTGTTGCCAGCATAGTTTTGAATTGCTTGCAGGGTCAATATGTTTACTTCTTCATCGATTAACTAACATAATTTATCTTTATTAGTGCCTTCATTTCAATATATGTGGCTTTACATGTTCGACTATCTATGTGCAGGTGGTGGGTAAAACATTTTTTTGGCTATTAAACTTTCATAAGATCTTACTTTTCCCCTCTTGAACTTCAAATGTTGAACCATTTTATGCATTGAACTCTCAAGTTATATCAATTACAGATTCCATTCATGCAGAACCTTTCCACATTGCAAGAACGAATATGAATCTCAAATGTAAATTTCTTCTGAAACCACACATCAAAACCCTTGGTTAAAGCCTAGTTGCCTCTTTTATTTCTTTCAGTGGGACTTGGAGTCTTGGGCTATGTTTGTTAAAAGTTTTTTTTGTTTGAAAACAAAGAATGTGATGTTTTCGGAGTAAAATATATGGTTGAAAAGTGGAGAGAGAATGTGTATGGTTAAAAACTGGTTTGGGGAAATGTGTTGTTTAAAAACAATTTGCCAAACAGAGGCTTTAATTCAATTTTAAATCCAGCTTGCACATATATTTAGCTAAGTCATACCAGAATCATAAACTAAATTACGAAAGTCCAAGCTTCGATCTTCATACATTTATAGGAAAATGCTCATGTCATGCATGCCACTAACACCTTATCCGTGCATGAAAACAGTTTTAAGTAACAGGCTAATAAATGGTAATATTGTGTTCAGCAACACTAGGCTTGTGGGCGCAATAAATTTTTTGATGGTGGTAGGGTCTGTTGTTGGTTGATCACTAACATGCACTTCTTGAAACATATGAGAATACTTAAAATCATGCTTTTTTGAATATATTCTTCACGACATAGACTAGAAAATTCTTCAACCATGTCCATTAATTCTTCTACTATAATAAATGCATCAAAATTTCACATGCTTGTATTTAAATCACTCAACTAGCTACCATGAAACTTTTCCAATATGCTCATTACTGAATTGAATGAAATCACCCCCAAACACCAAAACTGCCACAGGTTGATGCTAAACCGACCAATTCATTCAAAAGGGTTTCCTTACTCTACAATGATTGATACTGAACCTACCACTGAAACCATTCTTTTTATCTGATTCGTATTGACACCAAAAGTCAACTCACCATAGTATAAACTACTTCCATAATCTCACGAGTGAAATACCGCTACAACTACCAACAGAAGGCATAGAAACCTAAACCATAAATCTACTTTTCCAGATGGTACTCACAAAATTCTTGTCAGCCATCTCCTTTAGGGCAACACCGCTTTTACCACCCTTATTTTTAACAGAAAAGCAACCCGCCTTTCTACGGAAACATCTTGTTCGCTTTTCTTTGCAACGCAAAATATGCCCGCAAGTGTATGGATCATGAAAAGTAATAAAGTGGACAAACAAGTCCGGATCTTCGTCCCACGAAGACTGCTATTAAGTACCGAAATTATTAGTTCCCATCCTTATTTTAACAGACGAATGTGTTTGGTGTTTTGAACTAGATTTAGAAATAAACATAAAATTAAAGAAAACTAGAATATCGAATTGTTTTTCTCAAGTGATTGTAAAGTGTTGGGATTCGCGATTTCACCATAGCTAATAATATTAATTCCATTCCTCAAGTTTTATTCCGATAAATGTGTTTGATCGAATTCACTAATGTATATTGAAATTTCTTTTCCGAGCTTAAATCAATTCTACCTAAATAAGCCAATCATGTATCTTTATATAGGGTTCGAATATTCCTTATCTAGATGTAATAAATACAAGAATTCAATATTGATCACATGCAACCACAAATTCATATCTCTATCATTTTGTTGAAATTGCCGAATTTATTACCTTGATCTTAGTTATTAACTCACTTCTTGGATTATGAAAATAACTCATTAAATCATAAATAAGTGGTCAATTAATTCACGCATTAAACACAATAATAAATCAACACATGCAGCATATACACAAAACTTGAAGTTTGGAATTAATAAAATAACGTTAAGCTATATCGTTCATCCCAACTTATAGGTTTAGTTACACATCACAAAGAAATAATAATTGCAATAAAAATAATAATAAAACATGATGGAATTTATAAAATTAACAAGAAGAAAAGAAATCTTGTACCAAGAGTTGAGTTCTCGTGCTAATCTTTTAATCTCAACTCCTTTTGTCTTGCTTGAATTTCCCAAGTAATTGATGTAAAATTGTCAAGAAATTTCATGAGGAAGTTCAACAAAAGTCCCAAAATCGTGCCCCCAATGTTATATATATATATATATATATATATATATATATATATATATATATATATAGGTTAGGGTGAAAACATGGTGGAAAAAAGAATAATTCTGTCAAAATCCATGGAAAATGGTACACATTTAGCCCGGTCGAATCACCACGCGATCGCGTGGTGAAATCCCATGCGATCGCGTGGTGAAATCCGATGCTATCGCGTGGACATGCCTTTTTGGATCTATCTACAATTTACTCACATGGCACGGTCGTGCGGTTGATGTACCAGTGATCGCATGGTAGCCCACTATAGTGCAATTCTCAACTTTCCCACACCATTCAAGTTAGTCCTTGTGCTTTATTTGTGCGGCAACTCCTTATCTGGTTTTCTTCAGTTGAGTCCTTTCTTCTCTTAAATATTTTCAATTAAGCCCTCGATCTTTTGATTTCCTCAAAGTTAAAAGACCAATTTAGCTCCAATTGCCTTCAACTTGACCATTATTTTCCTCAATTGCTTCCTTTTCTCACTTTTGGGATAAAATTTGAAATAACAATAAATAAACACAACTTTGGTAGAATTTATTCTCAAACCACAATGAAATATTTTAATTTTGACATATAAATAAGTGTATAAAATGCCCTTATCAAATACCTCCAAACTAAAATCATTGTTCGTCCTCGAACAAACTAAATAGAAACAAAAACTCAAAACAACACATTTTTTTCTTTTCTGTCAATTTGCACACCATAATGCCTCAGGTTCGTATCAAACATTCACTCAGGAGGAAATAATTAGACAACATGATAAAATAATTTTTTTACTTCATGCTCAACTTATCATGTGTGTGTGTGAATAGTCAAAATTAAATACATACTCATATCAAGACATACTTAACATAATGTGGCTAAAAATTGCATAAGCCCAGATCCCAAGTGGTTAGACAATGATTTTCTATCAATTTTCTTGCATCTCTCAGGTATGATCACTTCCTCATGCTTTTCTCTCACATCCCAAGGTTCCTTCTACTTGTGTGGTTTTTAAACATCAAGCATTTGCATTTTTCTACACAAGACAGTCAAAATTAGCTAAGTCTGCTCAAACGATCAATGTTAAGCGATTCATGTGGTGGAAGGAATTTTCATGCTAACTTGATACTCAACCATGCTAATATGAAACTAAGATAATAGTGTAAATAAATAGTAAAATTAACTATAAAGCAATAAATAAAGCAAAATAAATAAAAGGGATAGAAAATTCAAAATTGGGTTCCCTCCCAAGTCCCAATAAGCGCTCTGTTTATAATCTAAAGCCTGACTTTTTACTGTGATCGTTCAAGAGACTCTAAATAAGACTTCTGATGACCTTCCTTGTTTGTGTCTATTAAACTTGCTCCAAATTGCATTTAGACTTAAAATTTTTACCATGCCTATATCATTTATGTTGACACCTCCACTCAATTCGAACTTCAATATGTAAACTTCAATTATCTCGTTGGTGTGAATGATGAAATCAATTTTTGCGTATTCATTGAAGTTAGAGGGTTGCATGGTAAAGTTGATGTCCTTAAGCATCACCTTGTTTGTCTGCTCTTATGTGATCAACTCATCTTTTTTCAATTTATTTTCATTTTTTATTGAAGTTTCCTCGAGCTCAATGTTTGGAATTTAAATTGTTGATATTTGGACAATGACATCTTCATGACAGCTATTTTCTTCTAGTTGATCCACTCTTTTAGGTTCTTTTTCTTCAGCTGTTTGAATCAATTTGTCTTGACTCGTCTGATCTTTTCACTTGACTTTCTGGCAACTCCACTAGATAAAAGTTTCCCACACAATTAATCTTCCACAAATCATCCTGAGGTGCAATAGGACAATCATATAAAGCATGATTTCCCAAGCAGAAGTCACACATCAGATAAGTCTGAACTGTAGTTTGATCAAAGAGCCATTGATAACTGTTCATTGCCATCTTGTTGTGTTGTCTCAAATTGTCTGAAAATTCGTTTAATACCTGAAAAAGGAAGTAATTCACAGCTTTTAAAAATTCTCAAAAAAAAAAAAAAAGCTAAGGAATAAAAATAAAAATAAAGAAAAAGAAAAAATTTCAAACTAAAGCAAGAACTAATTGGTATCGATATTAATTAACAATAACTGGTAACGATACCAAAAACTTGTTCACTTTATTTTGCAATGCAAAATATGCCCGCAAGTGTACGGATCGTGAAAAGTAATAAAGTGGACAAACGATCCGGATTATTGTCTCACGAATACTGTTATTAAGTACCGAAATTAGATCAAGGTAATAAAATGCGTTGGTGTTTTGAACTAGATTAAGAAATAAACGTAAAATTAAAGAAAACTAGAATGTCGAATTGTTTTTCTCAAGTGATTGTAAAGTGTTGGGATTCGTGATTTCACCATAGCCAATAATATTAATTCTATTCCTCAAGTTTTATTCCGATAAATGTGTTTGATCGAATTCACTAATGTATATTGAAATTCATCTCTCGATTTTAAATCAATTCTACCTAAATAAATCAATTATGTATCTCTATAGAAGGTCCGAATATATCTTAACTAGATGCAATAAACGCATCACTAATGTATATTGAAATTTCTCTATCGAGTTTAAATTAATTCTACCTAAATAAGTGAATCATGTATCTCTACAGAAGGACCGAATACTCCTTATCTAGATGCAATAAATACAAGAATTCAATATTGATCACATGCAACCAAAATTCATATCTTTATCATTTTGTTGAAATTGCCGAATTTATTACCTTGATCTAAATTATTAACTCACCTCTCGGATTATGAAAATAACTCATTAAATCATGAATTAGTGGTCAATTAATTCACGCATTAAGCATAATAATAAAAAATCAACACATGCAACATATACATAGAACTTGAAATTTGGAATTAATAAAATAATGCTAGGCTACATCGTTCATCCCAACTTATAGGTTTATTTACACATCACAAAGAAATAATAATTGCAATAAAAATAATAATAAAACATGATGGAGTTTATAAAATTAACAAGAAGAAAAGAAATGTTGCATTAAGAGTTGAGTTCCCGTGTTAATCTTCTAATCTCCACGCCTTTTGACTTGCTTGAATCTCCCAAGTAATTGATGTAAAATTGCTAAGAAACTTTGTTAGGAGGCTATAGAGGTTAGTGTGAAAACATGGTGGAAAAAGAATAATTCTGTCAAAAATTGCGCAAAATGGCCCATAGTCGTCCCAGTCGGATCACTACGATGCGATAGCGTAGACATGCCCTTTTGGATCTGTCTACAATTTACTCACATGGAGCGATCGCGTGGTTGATGTACCAGCGATTGCATTGTAGCCCGCTATAGTACAATTCTCAACTTTCCTACGCCATTCAATAATCCTTGTGCTTTATTTGCGCGACAACTCCTTATCTTCTGATTTGATCATTTTGACCCCAAAATTTCTGGTTTTCTTCAATTGTGTCATTTCTTCTCTTAATTTTTTCAATTAAGCCCTCGATCTTAGACTTCCTCCAAGTTAAGACCAATTTAGCTCTAATTGCCTTCAACTTGACCATTATTTTCCTCAATTGCTTCATTTTCTCACTTTTGGGATAAAAATTTGAAATAACGATAAATAAACACAACTTAGGTAAGATTTATTCTCAAACCACAATGAAATATCCTAATTTTGACATATAAATAAGTGTATAAAATACCTTTATCAAATATCCTCCCTTGCTTCCATTCTGTGTCTGTTAGTTTCTTCCTCTTTCTCCTCTTCCACTTCCTCCCATATGTCTGGTTGTTTCTCTATTCTTGTGCTGACCTTTGTTTTAGAAATCTTCTTTCTTCCTTTAGCACTGAACATTGTTTCCAAACTGTTCTCCTCCACCAGCAATTTTTCTTATCTTCCCCCCTTCAGTCTTTGAAACATTAGGAACTCCCTTCTCTTTCTATTACTCTTTCAACCAGAAAACAACAGAGGTTTCACCATATTTGTTTTTGAAATTCATGCCAACACCTTAAATTAGCAACTTCTTTCAACTCATCTTCAAAGACATCATTCCCCAATAAACACCAAGACAAAACTTGATATTTTGGAACACATGTACGTAACAATTTGGCAATGAACAATTGAAGAAGTAAATGAATGAATGGAAGAGAAAATCAATATAATTGACAAAAGAATATCTAATAAATTAGAACTTATATCGACTTATTATAAAACTACTCTAGTTTAATCTAAACAAACATAAACTATTTTAAAATCCTATTGAACTTTTATCTCAGTCTCCATCATTCCATTTCCCTCTATGATCCAGCCCATTCGGTAAACAGGATCATACTCCCTCCATTCCATTTATATAGGATGGTTTGACTTGTCACGCAGATTAAAAAAAACATATTTAATGTTATTGGAAAGGTAATTTTTGTAAAGAAGATTCTCAAATTTCCTTTATTTAAGTATCAAAACTATTATTATTGTAAGTAATAAATAGAGATATATTAATAAACAAACAAAATAAATGCTTTCCAATAAAGAAACAAACCTATATAATTGGGACAAGAGGAAAAAGAAATGAAGACTATATAAATGGGACGGAGGGAGTAAAAAAAATTTGTTCTATTCTGTATTTGACACCTTTTAAAAGGAGATAATCCATGTCTAAAAGGCTATAAGGTAAAAATTAACTTCTAGAGAAAGCGAAGATCCAAAAAATGGTTAAGAGAAAAAAGCTTAGACTATGATTCCTCATCCTTCTAGAAAATCCCCAGACCAATTTATACGTTAGGATTTTCCACACTAAGTTTCAGATTTTGAGGAAAAAAGGTTTATTGCTCAAATTTTCTTTTCTTCAATTCTAGTGCAATACTTGGTGGATAAAAGTTGTTTCCGTGGGAATTTGATTGTGGGCAGAAGTTTTGTTTTTCTTGGTATTTTCACCTACGCGATGCACGAGAATATTTTGTGATAGTGATTTCGATCAAAATTTATAAAAAATATGTTAATTATACAATTATATGATATCAAATAAAAACATAGTACAAATAACATTTTAATACAAAATATTAAAACTTTAAAAAAGGCAAAATTAATCAAAATAGGAAATGTAACATGTACAAAACTATCAAATGAGGAAATCGGATCTTTATAGGATTTTTCTTTTTCTGTTTCTTTATAAAATTATTTTTCTCTTTTAAAAAAATATTTTTATTTATTATTTGTTGTAAAACTAGAGCAAAACAAAGATAATGAAGAGAGAGAGAATTCTTCTTATTGAAGAGGTGTGTCAAAACCTCTCAATCAAGCTCCTATTTATAGAAGATAACAATGGCACAATCGTAATAAAGTAAAGTTTACAAGGGTATAATGTTCATTCACATTAACACTCCCCATTATGCAATTGCCTACCTTGTTAAAACCTTACTAAGAAAACCCAGTAGAATAAAACTTGAGTGAAGGAAAAAGAGTATGGCTACTCTCCCTGATATTGGTCATTGTGAATTATTGAAGGGGACAAAAACTCAGCTAAGGAAAAAAATGCAGCGCGTATCTAATTTTCCTGATGATGATGTTGATTGAGATCTCTGAGTCGATGCATTCCGATTCTGTTTACCAATTTTTCAAATGTTGCAGTAGGTAATGATTTTGTGAACACATCTGCTAGATTATCATTTGAATGAATTTGTCTAACATCAATTTCACCACTCTTGTCAAGATCATGCATGAAGAAGAATTTCGAGGAAATATGTTTCGTTCTGTCACCTTTAATGAAACCTCCATTTAGTTGAGCTATACACGCGGTATTGTCTTCCTACAGAATTATTGAATTTCTTTTTCCTGAAGAGAGACCACAAGTCTCTCTTATATGCTGAGTCATTGATTTCAACCATACACATTCTCGACTTGCCTCGTGTCTTGCAAATAGTTCAGCATGATTAGAAGTAGCAATTAATGTTTGCTTTGTGGATCTCCATGATATAGCAGTACCTCCACAAGTGAATAAATAACCTGTTTGAGATTTAGCTGTGTGTGGGTCTGATAGATATCCCGCATCAGCATAACCAACAAGTTCCGGTTTAGTTTTATTTGAATAAAACAAACCCATGTCAATTGTTCCTCGGAGATACCTCATGTTTAACACCATTCCAGTGTCTTTGTGTAGGAGAATGACTATACCTTTGATGAGTTTCGGAGTGGCTCGATGAGCGTTGACCTGTTACACGTGCCCGCGGGACCAATAACGAGGTAAAGAGCCAAAAGAATCAAGCAGGCGATACAAGGATTTATGCAAGCGTGGATGAACGAGTGCTCGAGTGCAAAGACCTCATTTACATTGCATAACAAAGTGGAAGAGGAGCCAAAGTCATTACAATGCATTTGGATCAAAGAACAATAAGAAAATAATGTAGCAGCTGACTTACGGCCGTAACACCCAAATTTACGGCCGTAACATTATCAACGCGAAATTAAGCAAAAGAGCAAATACGGCCGTAACATATGGTCTCACGGCCGTAACTGAAGTGAAATTACTTACGGCCGTAATCAGAACACTCACGGCCGTAAACAGAGTTTAGTCACTTTTTTATTTTGGTTCAGAGTCACTTACGGCCGTATAAAAAATTGTCACGGCCGTAATCTATGTTTTTATTTTTAAAACGTAAGTCACTTACGGCCGTAACTTAGGCGCCGCAAATTTAACCTAGATAAGGCGGTTAGGGTTTGTTTTAATTCTAGTTTATTTTGGTTACTTTATTTTGTTAGCCTATTTAAGGCTTCATTCAGCATTGTATTGGACAACTTTTATTCTTGAGATTTATGATATTGAAGGTGAGGTATTCCCTTATATTTCTTCTTGATTTCGTTGAACAAACTCGAACTTATCAAAGGATTTGAAAACCTTTGTGGCGTTCCCCCTCTGTGGTTCTTATCTCCCCATCGTAACGGGTTTTGAGTTTAATATACCCATAGTTCTTGCGTCGTGAGGTCGGGGTTACATTGCTACCGTCTACTAATTGAATTTTAGAGCTTTTCGGCGTTTATTTTCGCGTGTTTTTAGTGATCCCCATATCGGATCACATCAACCTTGCTAGTAAACTTATTGAGAATTCAATATCAGGTCGTGTGTTGTTGGAAAAATACAGTAGTGCACCTATAGCACTAAGATATGGTACTTCAGGACCAATAAGTTCTTCATTATCTTCTCGAGGTCTAAATGAGTCCTTTTCCACATTAAGTGAACGAACAACCATCAGTGTGCTTAATGGATTTGCCTTATCCATGTAAAATCGTTTAAGGACTTTTTCTGTATATGTTAATTGATGAATAAGAATTCCATCTGAAATGATCGATTTGCAAGCTAGACAAAATTTTGTCTTTCTAGGATCTTTCATCTCAAATTCTGAATTTAAATACTCAACTGCTTTCAGAATTTCTTCAAGAGTTCCAATAATATTTAAGTCATCAACATATACATCAATAATTACGAACCTATTTATTGACTTCTTTATAAAAATGCAAGGGCACATAGGATCATTTTATTTTTATTTTTATAGGAAACAGAATTTCATTAAATTTAGCTAATGAAATTACAAAATAAGTTGTGGACAAGATGTCCAACACTGACAAGATTAAATCTATACTACAATACAGTAAACACAAGTCTATGTATTACTCATAACATTGTTGCTTAAAGAGCTCCTGAGATCTACACGAAATAAGAAATCGTCTAGACCACTAAAAAGACCGTCTGCTCTAGCCCATAATCCCGTATAAAATATAATACTATCCCAAATATCTTATGTTGTTCTTTCAGCGTCCTCGAAAATCCTTCTATTTCTTTCTGACCATACGATCCACGCTGCTGCCATTACAAATAATTTCCAAATCTTTTTCTTGTTTCCCAAATTATCTCCAAAATTCTATTTGATAAGAATCAAATCAGCCCAATGTCTAGGCAGTGCACCCCAAACTCCAAATATTTTCATCATTTTATCTCAAATTCCTTTAGCTAGTTCACAATGGATGAGTAGGTGATCAATTCTTTCATCTGCCTTTTTACACAAGATACAAAATGATGGTGAAATACTCCAGAAAGGCCTCTTGAGTTGTAACAAATCACAAGTTAATAACCTTCCCCAAAGACACAAACCAAGCAAAAATTTTAACTTTTGTAGGAATCATACCTTTCCAAATGAATTTAAATTGTGGAAATTCAGAAACACAAGAGGATTGACAAAGGGAGTAGAAGTATGATTTACATGAAGAGACCCCGGATGGTTGACCTTTCCAAATTCTTTTATCCGGTGAAAATGGGTCAAGAGTTATATTTTCAAGCAGATTGGATAGGGGGGAAATTCTTCAATATCTCTGTCATTAAGGTTTCTATTAAATCTAAGGTTCCAACTCGGAGTGGAATTTGGTGTGAGGGATATTATGTCACTAATGATGGAATTTTTGTTGTTTGATAATCGGAAAAGCCGAGGAAAAAGTGTTTGGAAAGTTTGGTCATCCATCCATTTATCTAACCAAAACCGGATTGTATCCCCTTTCCCAACCACAAATTTGGTGTTTTCCTCAAAAGTATTCCATGCTCTTGTAATGGATTTCCATGGTGCCCGAGAAGTGGAATTAACATTCAACATGCATCACGTCCATTTGAGTGGAGGCCATACCGACTGTAGATAATAGAATGCCAGAGTGACTCCGGTTCTAAGGGGAACCTCCACAACCATTTACCAAGAAGCGCCAAATTCCTCAAGCGAAGGTTACCAATCCCTAAACCTCCTTTCTCCTTTGGTTTTGTGACCACTTCCCATTTAACTAGATGCTCTCTGTGGCCCTCACCTTTACCTTCCCAAAAGAAATCCCTCATCATCTTCTCAATCATCTTCATCACCTTCATCGGCATTTTAAAAATTGACATGAAATAAGTAGGAATGCTTTCCAAAAAGAAAATGCTATCATCTGCAAACTGTAGATGCGAGACCCTCACTTTTTTGTTGCCTATCTGAAATCCTTCCAACACCTTCATATCACAAGCCTTATTGACCATTCTACTTAAAACGTCCCCTATTAGGATGAAGAGAAAAGGTGATAGTGGGTCTCCTTGCCTCAACCCTCTAGATGCACCAAATTTCCCCCTTGGTCTACCATTGATCATAACTGAGAAGTTTGCCGACAACAAACAGCCCCTTATCCATCTTCGCCATCTTCTACCGAACCCTTTCCTTTCAAGCACAAAATCTAGGAATTTCCAACTAACATGATCATACGCCTTTTCGAAGTCAATTTTGAGCACCACTCCTTTCTTCTTTGTCCTATATTCCTCAACAATCTCATTTGCAGTCAAAACCAAATCCAAAATTTGCCTTCCTTTCACAAAAGCGCACTGACCCATATCTATTGTTTGTTCCATAACTTCCTTAAGTCTCAGAGATAGGACCTTCGCTATTTTCTTGTACAATGAGGTAACCAGACTTACTGGACGAAAGTCTTTAATGGAAACTGAACTCAACTTTTTTGGAATGAGACTTATAAATGTTTCATTTACTCTAGCATTTATAATGCCATCCTCATAAAATTCATTGAAAACCTTTATCAAATCTCCCTTGATAACTTCCCAGCCCTCCTTTAGCGCCGCCATCGAAAAACCATCAGGCCCCGGCGCTTTTTCTCCATCACATTGGAAAAGAGCAGTCTTTATTTCTCCTTCCTGAAAAGGCTCCTCTAATTTCAAATTCCTTTCCTTTTCAATAGTTGCCCATTCTAGCCCCTCTATTCCATTATTAGTTCTATCCTTCTTTTAGTAGATATTCACTAAAATGATTATACCACATGCAGCTAGATTGTTTCAATCCATATATTTACCTCTGCAATTTGATTGAAAATAATTCTCGAGGTATCAAATTATATACTTCAGGCATTTTAAATCCTCGCGAATTTTCATGTGGATGTCATTGTCAAGCATGCCATATAAATAGGCTGAAACCACATCCATCATGCACATATCTAGTTTTTCATGTATTGCCAAACTAATGATGTCGAAACGTAATTGCATCCATTACAGGGGAATATGTTTCTTCATAATCGACACCAGTTATTTGCGAAAATCCTTGTGCTACAAGTCGTGTTTTATATCTCACGACTTCTCTTTTTTCATTTCTTTTTCGCACGAATACCCATTTGTATCCTACGAGATTAACCCCTTTAGGAGTTTGAACGATAGGTCCAAAAACTTTACGTTTTTCTAATGAATCCAATTCTGCCTGAATTGCAATTTTCCATTTTAGCCAATCATTTCTTTGTTTACATTCCTCGAAGAAAGTTCATCATCCTTACTTTCATTAATAATTTCGAGCGCTACATTATATGAAAAATGTTGTCGACAGCTGTTTCTTCTCGGTTCCATATTTTCCTCTTATAGACATAATTTATCGAGATCTCTTTATTTTCATCATTTCTAGGTACCTGTACCACTACAAGGGTTTTAACTTGAATTATATCTCTTGGAATCTTAGAGAGATTCTGCCTCCTTAATATGATTATTGACTATATGCTCTTTTTTCTTTCGAAGATTTTTGTAATGCCCCGAATTCCGAGGAGCGCGGGAACGTCACTTTTCTAAATTCTTGAATAAACTTTGTTGCGGAAAATGACTAAATATTAAATATCGCATTTATTGAATAAAAGTTTAGCGATAATTCAATAATTCAGATGAAATAAGTAAATTCGTACAAATTTATAAGAATTGAAAATTCTTGATAAAATGAAATAATTATTTCAAAGTTCACGACTTTTAAAAAAATATCAATTTGTAATTTGCCGTCATTGTCCATCACTCGCCACCGTCTCCAAAATCTGCAAAATTGTTTAAAATAATGGGTTGAGCATTTCAAAATGAAATACTCAGTAGACTCATCGCCAATAATTAATCTACAAGATAATTGAACAAGAAATTATGCAAATAATGTAATGACATTCTTTTCTTATTCATAGGCATCACATAGTGAACGCAAATGAACCATCTTTTCTGTTCTTGGCTAGCAGATAAGTTATGCCCAGCATACCATAATTCTTTATCTCAAAAGAGATATTCTTTTCTCATGCAATTAAGCATAAAATCACACAGATCCACATAACACATGCAATTATAATATAAATCAATTAGTGGGGGCGAGTCTACCTTAAATCCGACGAGTGCAAAGTTGAGCGGGAAACGACTTAAATCCTTTAAATCTCCGTACGCCTCGTCTAGCCAATAAATTAAATTAGTCTTTAGAAATTTATAGTTTAAAAATGATAATTTACAATTTGAGGACTAAAATTGATGTTTTGAAAGTTGAGGGACTAAAATGAATACTTTGAAAGTTGATGGACTAAAATGAATACTTTGAAAGTTGATGAACTAAAATGAATACTTTTGAAAGTTGATATTTATAAATATACATATATACATATATATATATATCATTTTAAATCAATATGAACAAAATCAAAAGACTTTAAAATATGGGGGCTTAAATGATTGCTTTTAAACCTTTGGGGACTAAAATGTAAATCTTTTAAAAGATGGGTCGGAGCTCAAAACGAATATTAAACAATAGGACTGAAATAATAGATTTTAAAAATGAAAGGGCTGATTAAAACTCATTTAAAACTTAAGGACTGAAATTGATGATTTGAAACCAAAAGGGAATGAATTGATCATTTTTCAAACGTAGGGACCAAAGTGTAAATTTTTGAAACTCAAAATATATTCTCAGATTTCTCTCTCTCTTTCTACCACTTCGATCTACAATTCAGACGATGAGAGAGAGAGGCGACTGGCGAGCGAAAAACAGGGAAGAAGACCGGTGGTCACTGTCGGCCCATTCCGTCGGCGATTTCACGACGGTATCACCGCCGTCGTGTGGCGGTGATAAGGAGGAAGAGGTGGTGGTAAGAGGGTAAGGTTTGGTTTGTTTTAAGCGGCTGATTTATGTGGATTATGAGAAGACAGTGGAGGTGGTTACGGTGGTGCGCGGACTTAGAGCTAGGCAGTAGCGGTGGTGATGATTTGAGTTCTTGACAGTTGGTGGTGACTCTGTTGGTGTGGCTGATGGTGAAGAAGGTCATGGCATTGGGTGTTGATTTGGGGCTGCAACGAATCTTGGGTGCAGCTTGTGGTTCTGTATTGATTCGGTAGTGGTGTAGCGACCAAGAATTTTTACGCGATTAATAATTATTTTAATAGAAAATCGTGTCGCTACTATTTCACCCATTTTTATTAAGTAACGTCGTGACGTATTCGTATAGCCAAGTCAAGAAATAATCGAGATCGTTCGATTTTAAATTAAATTCCGAATTTCTAAAAATATCTCCATTCTCTTGATTTAAAGTATATTAAGTCCAAGTACTTAATTCAATGTTATCCTAATATTTATTTATACAAAAATTATTTTTATTATTGAAATTAAGAAAATATATGCAAGCATGAGAGGTTCCATTATATGTAATCATGAAGAGCATAATATTTGTGGAAAAGTATATGAATGAATTATATACTCCATTATATATAATCATGAAGAGCATAATATTTTTATAAATATGGAAAAGTATATGAATGGTTGATAAGACTCCATTATATGTAATCATGAAGAGCATAATATTTGTATAAATATGGAAAAGTATATGAATGAATTATATACTCCATTATATATAATCATGAAGAGCATAATATTTTTATAAATATGGAAAAGTATATGAATGGTTGATAAGACTCCATTATATGTAATCATGAAGAGCATAATATTTGTATAAATATGGAAAAGTATATGAATGGTTGATAAGATTCCATTATATGTAATCATGAAGAGCATAATATTTGTATAAATATGGAAAAGTATATGAATGGTTGATAAGACTCCATTATATGTAATCATGAAGAGCATAATATTTGTATAAATATGGAAAAGTATATGAATGGTGCTTTACTTTAAGAAAAGGATGTGTTAAAATTAATAGAATTGAATGATGATGTTTACATTATGCCAACTTTACACATCTATATAAATCCATCTCTTTTACACACAACTCTACACATATACACTTATTTTCAATCTCTTGACAAAATCCACAAGTAAGAGAAATTCAAGGTGGTCAAGAAAGTTTTGGTCCATTTACTACTACACTTCATTTTAATCTTTTAAAAGGTAAGTATATCTTATGTTTTTATGAAAAGTAAGTATGTTTTTTGAAAGGTATTACCTTATGTTTTTATGAAAAGTAAGTATGTTTTTATGAAAAGTAAGTATGTTTTTATGAAAGGTAAATATACCTTATGTTTTTATGAAAAGTAAGTATGTTTTTATGAAAGGTAAATATACCTTATGTTTTTAAGAAAAGTAAGTATGTTTTTATGAAAAGTAAGTATATATTATGTTTTTAAGAAAAGTAAGTATGTTTTTATGAAAAATAAATATACCTTATATTTTTACGAAAATATTTGGATCATTGCTATGAAATCAATCTCACAAGATTGCTATGGGTCCCATATGATATGTTTATGATTATGCTAAGGGGACCGGAGTTTAGTAGCGCTACACATAAGAATTCTTGCCATTTAAGTTCGGTAAAATTCTTGTGTCTCCCTATGTTTATGAGTATTTCGATCATATCCTATGTTATGATGAAAATGATCCATATGCTTTCAAAAGAAAATTATGCTTGGTATACTTACTGGGATTTTATAAATCTCACTCCACGATATTTACCATTTTCAGATAATTGAAGGTTCGAGGCGGTCAACATGGAAGTGGCAAAAGTGGTTAAGATTGATGAGATAATTATGTTGAACTTTATGTAAGAAAATTATGTTCTATTTTTATTCACAAATTAAATTATGGGATTCTAATTATTCTTTTGAATAATTTTACATTACTATTTAAGTCTCGATAATATGATATGAGTCACTTTTAGTGGCACTCGAATGGTCGAGAATTCGGGTCGTCACAGTTGGTATCAGAGCAAGTTATACTTTTCTGTAGACTCCTTAAATCATTTCAAAATATTTCTACAAGAAATTGCAATTAATCTATTTTTAATTTCAGTTAAGGTAATTAATTTTCTTCATATTTTACATCTCTTGGAAAAAAAAAAAATGTTTATGCATGTACAGTAAAGCAGTAGGTTACTGTTCGGTGAACAGTAACCGGGACACTGTTCACATGAACAGTACTCGTGACGGTCACTGTTCATCATTTAAAAAAAAAAATTTGTGTTCGGTGAACAGTGCGTTTACTATTCAAAAAAAAAAAAAAAAAAAAAATAATAACTATTGATTTTGTCGTGATGGAGAAATATGAATGGATATACTTTTAAGTCTCTTATCACTTTAGACCTAACTTTATGTATTTGAAAAATTTTCTTAGTTGTCTAAATTATTATTTAAGTAAATCATTAGCAAATTGTTATTATGAATCAGATTTTGGTCTAATCATTTATGCAAATTTTATTTTGAATAACCAAATTATTTTATTTGGTATTATATTAAATTGGGCTCAATCATGTATGAAAATTTTAATTGGGCTAAGTAAATTACTACATGTATTGATAGTGTATCAATTGGGCCAAATCTCATGTAAAGATTCAAAAATGGTTAATGAATTTTTTCTAAGAAATAGACCATTATTTAATTATGAAAATTTTGACTCATCAATCCGCTACGCCACCTTCCACGTTTTGACTCTTCGAACCAGGTATGTTATGTATAATAGCAATTACATGGCATTTATGATTATATTGAAGCATGTTAAGTATGAAATATTCATATGTTATGAATCTTTATGTGTTACACATAATATACATGTCAAGTATGATATAAATTGATAGAAGACTCAATTTTTTTATTCTTTTCAATGTAGAATCATGAGACAGAGAGGATATTTATATGAATTTTGGTGCATATTAAGCTTAGTAAGATTGACTCAATTAGAAATTAAGTTGGGTTGTAACTTTTGCCCAAAATATATGGAATAATATATTAAACAAACAAAATTAATAATGAATTCGTACAATAATTTATCCCTTTATCACTACCTTTGTGTAAAAACAAGGGAAAAACTGTGGATGGTTATTAGTACTTCCTCTTCAAGTTTCAATTTTCGGTTCAATAATTTATCCCTTTATCACTACCTTTGCTTAAAAGCAAGGAAAAACTGTGGATGATTATTGGTACCACTCTTCAAGTTTCAATTCTGAAAAAAAAAAAAAATCGGAAAGAAAAGAAAGAAAGAGAACGGGTGTTGAGCATAATGAGAATAATATGACTTAAGAATGATTTTCAAAATAATTGTTGTCCTTGAGTTTAGAAATGATGAACCTTAAATGGACTTTGCATAATTGATTTTAGACATGGCACTAAGTATGAGAAGTCAACAGAAATGATTAGAAATATGTTCAGATTATCTATCATTTAGATTTAATGAGAAATAGCGAGCCAATTTTATGAAGTTTTATGAGATGTTAAGATTATAAGTGATATGATTTTAATGAGACTTTTATGAGAAGCATTATGAAGTTAGAGATTTAAAGATTTGGTTATTGGGAATTAAGTAATGGATATTATGTTGAGTAAGTGAATTATGCCTCTATATTGAAGAGAAATTTATTATGAACTTTGGCCTTGTGATTAAATTTTGGGAATATGATTTATGACTTATAAATATAAGTATGAGTAATCTTTTGAGCCAATTAAGGTATGGAAGGAAGTGATATTGTGATATTGAAAAATATGATTTGAAATTGTTATGTTGAGGAATTATGAATTGAATTATGGGATATTTTTTGATGATATTGAAGTGTTGGAATCGTTTTCAATATTTTTAGATCGTTGTGATCAAATGTGGAGTTATTTATTATTGTGAGTTATGAAGTATGCTTATGGTTTGGGATAAATCCAAATTACAAGGGAGACTCTGTCCAGAATTTTATCATTTGGAATTAAGAGCATGATTTTTCTCTTCAATTTTTCACCCTTCAATTTTTTTTTTTTTTATTTTTTTTTTTCTCAAAGTAGTTATTTTGTCAGGTCAGGTCTGTCAACTTAGCTATTTATTTAACTAAAGTTGTGATTTAAGGTGTCAAGTAATAATACCCTTACTATTATTCTATGACCTCGTATAAGAAATAACATGCAAGAAAGGTGAGGTTAGCACTAAATACGAATTTTTTCTCTGTTTTCTTTCGTATAGAGAACCAAAAGTTGGTTAAGTATAAGAAACAAGATTTGAAGAAATTACAGAAGGTCTTATTGTGGCCTCCTTTCAATTTATAGAAGGGATCTTGATTGGTTCCCGAAATTGGTTTAAATGACGGGTAAGATTCACATCTCAGTTCAGATGCAAGTTTTGGCATCGGATGTACCATCATGTTCAGAATAGATGTACTGTTGTTATTTGAAATGCTTGACGCATTCTAACGTCTCATTGCTATGGATTCCTTCCATTTTCTCAATTCTGGATTTCTATTCTTAGTGGAATGCCTTGGGCAGGTAGCTTGTTCCCAATGTAGTGAAACTATGGAACTTGAGGTTTTAAATTTTCATAAAGGAGAAAATTGCCCGCAAAGGATCGTGCCTTGTGACTACTGCGAATTTCCATTGCCCGCAATTGATTTATTGGAACATCAGGTAGTAATTTATTAAGATAATGAAAAATTGACAATTTTTTAGTGATGTAATCTGTTTGTCATCAATTAATTCAGGAAGTATGTGGGAACCGGACAGAGTTATGCCATCTGTGCCTCAAATATATCAGACTCCGTGAGAGGAATGGCCATGAAAGCTGTTGCAATGGTCTTGTCAATGACATTGCAGAATCTTCTAGGTATGAAGAATCAGACATTTGTATATAGTTAGCTTGTTGCCTTGCGAATCCATAAGATGGTTGTGATAAATCTTCCTTAGGAATGAGAAATTTATTTTTGCTACACTTCACTGATTTTTCTCGTTTCTTAACCTGAAATTTAACGTGTAATGATTGATTTTATAGGATAAATGAAAAAGTAAATAAATTCAAGTAATAATGTTGGGGATCCTGAATATAGTGATTCCTAAAACTTCATTCTACACAGGAACAGTGAATGGGTTTGTTATGCGTGTGGTAACATTATGTGAAAGGGATTGCAATTAAGGTGTTCAGCACAGATACAAACACAACACAAAAATGATATGAGAAAAAGTCTTGCACCACTTTCCTAAAAGATAGGACACATCCCGTCTGAAACTGACCTACCTTCTGTAGAGTGATATTAATATTCGTTTGTGTTTGTGTTCCGTTCTGTTCTGTTCTGGACCCTCTTGGTATATCCTATAGTTATTGTTCTTCCATTATTCTAATTACATATTGGCCATTCTTTTCCTTGCTCACTTGGTGTCTATTTGTTTATTTCCCCCTGAATTCTATTAGTTTCCTATATTTCTGAAACTGGTTTATCTGATATCAACGAAGGAACATGAGGCCACCTGAAGGAGCTCAAAGAAGACCACCACCACACGAGTTTTCACCAAGGCGCCTCCTTTTTTCCATTGCAGTTACAGGCGTCGCTGTTCTGTTAGGTTCACTTTTCTTCCAAAGGAAAAGAGAGCAAAATCAAGTGCATTAATATGGATTACACATTTTGTTTTAACTCTGTCATTGTTTGTATGTCCCAATGGATTCTGGATATGCAACTATCAAGCCGTGATGAGTTGGAGCTGAGGATCAAAATTTGCTGGAGTATATGAAAATTGATTCCATGTAAAAATAGTTTAATAAAATAAAATCATATTGTTCTTGAAAATACTAATTTGGTGGATCCATTCCTGTGAAGTTTA
This sequence comes from Ligustrum vulgare, assembly GCA_963555705.1. Taxonomy (NCBI): domain Eukaryota; kingdom Viridiplantae; phylum Streptophyta; class Magnoliopsida; order Lamiales; family Oleaceae; genus Ligustrum; species Ligustrum vulgare. Next base: position 32,502,554 of record OY743183.1, on the reverse strand, counting down.
CAAAAGCAAGAATGTATAATGATAGTATATAGCTTGTATGGGCCAAGTTTTTTTCTCATTTTTTTGGTACTATAAGAGCATGTTTTGGCTAAGTTAATAAAAGGTATTTAATTAATTATTTCTTCAAACATGTTTGGCTTAACTATTTTATTTTTTATTTTTTTTTCAGGGAAAAGAGTTTTTTTTTTTTTTTTTCTACTTAATTTTTATTCCCATCAACTTTTTGTCTTTCATCAAATTTAAAAAATATATATATAGAGATGGCTCTTTTCTGTGGAGAAGGAGCACACGAATGGGCTGAGACGAAGTTAGGGTTCTGATGCCATGCTCAACCGCCAAGAAATGAGGCGTTGTATAATGGGCCATTAGAATTTACACAAATAGCATTGAGTAGAGTTGAAAAAACGCTTTTGTAGGTTAGTTCAGCCCCCAAAAAAAAAATGCCATTGAAATTGTTAGGTTCTATTTGCTGTTTTCAAGCAAATTTTTATTTTTATTTTCGAAAATATAGTAAACATGTACTCTTCTTCATTTTTCAAAATGATTTTTTGAAAACAAGAAAAAAATTTGTACAGAAAACTCCAAATAAGAAAAACATCGTTTTGAGTGTTTTTAGTACAAAACTTTACTAAAATCAAAAACAAGAAAAATGCATTTTGCACCGTTTCCTTCACCATTTTTCTCTTCTCTGAGTTCTCTCTCCCTCTTCTCCACTGAATACAAAGATGAAGGGTTTCATGTCACCGTTCATACAATTTTGTAAGTGATCGAGTCTTTTGAGTTGAGGGTGAGGGTGAGGGTGAGGGAAGGATCTGGATACTGGAATATTTGTTCTCACTTCGAACCTACTATCCCCCTTTTTCTACTCATTTAGGGCCAAAATTAATCTGATTTCGAATCTGGGAAACTACCGTGAGTTTGTCTGGGTCTTGGTTGACGGTCACTTGAGGATGGTATTGTTGTTCTACTGACTTCGATTCCGTTGAGTTGGGATATATGAGTGGTTCGAGTATGCCAAATGGCCTCTGGTATGTGGATTCACTTTTCCATGGTGAAACTTGTCCATGTTGACTTTTGTTTATCAGAACTAAGGTCTCATTATGTGCCAAATAGAGAAATTCTGGATGGGTTTCGGTTATGATGCTTGTGAAATTCTGATAATTTCATTCTTGAGATTCAAACATTAAGTACAGTGAGTAAAATTTACTTAAAAAAATAAATAATTTGCCTTCAATACGTTACTTACAATTTTATTTTCTGCGTGTAAAAAAAGGTAATATGTATTTGTTAGCAATGTATAAGTAGGCCTGAGGGCACTTGCTTAAATGGTCTCATTTTGATCGTCTTTCGTTTCGAAATTAATATTGGAGACAATATAATTAAATGTCAAAATGATATTTAATTTAATCAAATGTAAAGATAAATTTACCACGTGATCTATTATTGTAGATTTTTTAGCTTATCGCTCCTATCGTACAACAAAATCATGCTACGTAATTGTTATTTAAAATGTTCAAAGTTATTTTAACTAAAATCATACCAATTTAATCTACCATTCCAGTGCAATTTTACAAATATAATTAGGTGAATAATTGGCACTATTATTATATTATAAAACTAGTGGTGCCCGTGCGTTGCACAGATTTAGTAAGAATTGTGTATGTAATAGCGTTATATTATTGTGATTGACATGATAAAAGTACAGAAAGATAAAATCGAAATAATAAAGGTCTTTTCATCATTCTTGTACACAAAAGTTGATCCACTATTATTGACAGCATCCATTAGTTCACTTTATAATGATAATAAGAAATTCCAAAGCAAACAGTGAAAAAATGTGATTAATGCTACTATTAAACCATCATTTGGTCTTATGACTCGAATTAGCTAACTAAAGTAATAAAGACAAATAACACTTAAATTAAGCAAAACACAAAACATTTCACAAAAATAGATTCAAAGGCAGAGCATAAACTTTAAGCATTCACGCATTACCCACTGTGAGTCTCAATAGGCCCATTTGCCTCAGTCCAATCCATAACCAGAAGGTTATCATGTGCCCTGGGATGATGGCGAGCCCAAGAAATGAGGGGATCCCGAGGATCAAAATCTTCATGCAATGCAAATGAGGTGCTGCAAACCCAACTGGAGCTGTGTCACTCAGCAAATCATCTCATATCCAACTTGCAACCAGAAATCTCCAATAGTTTATATAGTCCTCTATGATAAAATACACCACCAATTGTGCTACGATTTCCTACATGGAAGGTCATTGGCAAGTTCGTTTTAATTCCTATCATCTTCAAACATTGGCAGGACATATACATTCAGCTCAGGAAATGAAATTAAAGAATAAACCAGAGAAAAGAAGAGAAGATAATGATGAGAAAGAAAAAATAAGTAAAAGAAGGGAGAAAGTCGGATTCTATTCTCTCATTTGAATTACAATGAAAGGAAATGAAATTTAGGAATAATCTAGATGGAGGGTTGTCATTTTCGATTCCATGCAAATAGTACAAGAAAAAAAACTATAAAGAAATTAAAATTTAAGAAAATTAAAATAAGTGTAGTAGACCAAATGGAAAGATTTAGACTAACCTGAAGGAGAAGGGGGGGGGGGGGGGGGGGGGCATGCAATCCAGCTTCACAATAAAGTCCACAAAGCATACCGACAAATTGGACCACTCAAGAAAATTTTACTCCCTATATCCCATTTATATAAGTTGTCTTTCCTTTTTCTCTTGTCCCAATTATATAGGCATGTTTCTTTATTAGGAAGTATTTATTTTGTTTGTTTACTAATGTATCCCTATTTATTACTTCCAATAACAATAGCTTTAAGACTTAATAAGGGTAAGTTGAGAATTTTATTTACAAAAATTACATTTTCAATAACATTAAATATGTTTTCTTAATCTACGTGAAAAGTCAAACCAGCATATATAATTAAGACAGAGTGAGTATATACATTTAGTACTACTTACGAATCACTACGGAAATTGGCAATAACACCAACCAAGGGTATTGATCCTACCAAACAGTTTGATGATACATTGCTTTAAACAGTGTAAGAGAGAAACAATAAGTTTTACGCTTGCAGAAACCATCCAAAAGACTGATTTAACTTGGAAATTTAGGCACTCACAAAGTCGAGACAAAGTTGAGAGCTTTCTTAACTTCCCAAGAGTAGGAATGAATGTTGTCACCAAGAGAGTTGCTCGAGAGGTATCTAGAAATTCAGCAAAAAACTATATCATGAACTTTGAGAGGACTTGTGCTTCTAAAAATACATTTGTATGCATGATACCATAATCCTCTTATTCTATTGAAAATAACTACCCAAATCACATGCTGCATGGACAGATTTAAAATAACTATGCACACAATGTTCTCACAACAAGTATCAGCAGACTCTTGCAAGGGCTGTGGAACGTACAAATTAACATTTATAGTACTGCTTTTTTTTCATTATTTTTGTTTATCAACGTAAACATGTCAGAAGAGTTTCAAGTATAAAGTATTAATATAAATTGACTCGGATGGGCTTTCAATTAACTTGAAAGTTACATCTAGTTAATTTTACGTCACTTACCATTAAAAAATGAACAACATAAAAACAAATTATCCACTCACCCAGCAACAGTTTGGTGGGCAAATGCAGTTCCTCAACATACTTTATTTTCATCACTATTTTAACGCCACTGTATTAATAAACAGGAAAATTTATCAGAGAGAATATTTGCTGCCACATTTATGGTGCTTGGTTTGACAATGAAAAAGTGCAAGGAAATGCCTAAAGCCAGACATAAATGCACAAATGAAGTACTTATTTGGTTTAAATTATGATCTGATTGTAATTTAGAAGTCAAGGTGAAAGTTTAATTTTAACCAGGGATCCATGAATATCACTGATGTTTTCCAAAGACAGATTCCTGGTGCAAAATTATAATCTTCGAAATGAATTAAGTATTCCATGGATTGAATTCGAAAACTTCTGTACTCTTTCAAAAATAATAAGAAATAGGGAAAATGAATTTCACTATGATCATTTGGGGAGATTATCTATGCAATGTTTTAAATAACGATCTTTAACTTTTATACCATAGCAGTTTTTTTTTTTTTTTTTTTTTTTTTTTTTTTTTAAATCATACTCTTATCCATCTAGTCTCACTAGTATTGATGTCGACTGAGAAATGGATTTGTATTAGACTTCTTATGATACAATGGACTACGTGATGGAAAATTTTTAAAACTCTGCCACATGATTTTATGCACTTAGTAATGGGTATCCAAAATTCATTAGAACCTACACACCAACCACAATCACCTCATAACCCCTTTGCAAATCTTTAAACATTGAGATAAAACTTGTTTAGCCTTCGAAAATACTTGCTAAAAACCTGCATTTAAGCAATGCTAAACACCCTCCAAAACCATAAACTCAAGTGAAAAATAGAGGAAAAGTATAAAACTTTTGGCAGAACATAACACAACTAAGATGTAAATACAGGGCTTCGACAAAAACCCATGTTGTAAATCAATCACTCTTCAAAAGCCCATGTGAAAACAAACAAGAAATTAACATAATAAACAACAAATCCAGGAAAATAGCAATTACGGTATGAAAATGTTCAACTAAAACGACCAAAATTTGAAAGAAAAAGGAACTAACATTTACGGTAACAACAATTTACCCTTTGTTCATACTGCTGCTGTTCGAATGATGATCCACACTGTTTCACTTCATCTTCATCTTCTTTGAATCCCTTTAGACCTAGGTATGTGTGAAACTCATTGCTTCGAAATTTGATTTGGCACAAAAATGGTGGTCACGATTTTTACAGATTCTGAAAATTTTCCAAGAACGATTTTGGATGGGTAGGGATAGATTTCAAAATTGAAATGACCATTAAAAAAAAAAAAAGAGGACACGATCAGTAGGGAAGAGGCTAGACGACTCTTGGACAGGAGATTGAAGAACCATTCGAAGTAAAAGAAAACCCTAAAGCTCCACCCGAAGAAGCTTGAGCGATTTTTACAGATTCTAAAAATTTTCCAAGAACAATTTTGGATGAGTAGGGATAGATTTCAAAATTGAAATAACCATTAAAAAAAAAAAATTGGACACGATCAGTAGGGAAGAAGCTAGACGACTCTTGGACAGGAGATTGAAGAACCATTCGAAGTAAAAGAAAACCCTAAAGCTCCATTCGAAGAAGAGGAGCGGCGCTCAAGACTGTTCTGTGAAGAAAGATCGTGAAAGAAATAGAGCAAGTAGTACATTTTTGATGACATCATGATGATACCAGCCTTGTGAACAGGAAATAAACAGTGAAATGACTTCTCCTCTTTTATATAATTAGAGCATCTCCAGCCGATTCTTTATATTTATAGAACATTTTTCCCACTTTATAGAAATTCTATAAATTTAGAGAGCTATTTTTTTAAGTTACTCCAACAGCCTCTTTATTTTTTTCTCTATATTTTTCTTTTTCCAAAAGAGCATTAATTTTTTCCCCTCAAATTTTGTTATTCCTCTAATTCTAAATAAACATCTTTCCTGTCAAGTATTCTCATTTAAGCTATTGTACTGATTTTCATCCCTATTAATTACAAAATTCACGTTGCTAATTTCCCAAAAAAAAAAAAAAAAATTCAGGTTGAAAAAAAATTGCAAACACAGAGAACAAATATACACATATGAATATAACATGGAAGGTGGATAAAAGGATAGTTGAAAATGGGGTTGATAATTGTGAATAATATTTAATAAAGAAAGAGGGAGGGTATTGAAAAGTGAAATATTTCAATATATTTAGCCTCTGTTTGGTAACCAATTTTTTTTTGTTTATAAACATGTTTATAAACAACACAATTTTCCAAATCATTTTTTAACCACACACATTTTCTCTCTCCAATTTTCAACCATTACTTTTACCTCGAAATCATAAATAAACAAGTTTATAAATGAAACAGTGTTACCAAACGGAGGCTTAATAATAGAGAGTGAGTTTGGCTCTCCAAATTTGGAAAGTCAAACCCACTTTCTAAATTTAAAAATTAATTTAAAGAGGCTGCTGGAGTATTATTTTAGGAAAAGAGCTCTTTAAATTAAAGAGAATTTTGAGTTTAAAGAGTCTACTGAAGATGCTCTTAGAATATGAGCTTGCGTATATCAAGAATAAAGTTACAGAGAGATTTCAAGTTAGATGTGTTAGCTATAAAAGATTGAATAACACTAATATAAAATAAAATAAAATGCGATTTTACCAATGTTCTAAAAAGCGTAAAAGATGACGAAGTAACGAAATCGAAATTCAAGCTTAAACCCGCCTAAGCACGACAAAATCTAGCAATGCGCGAGCGAAGCACGGTTAAAGCGTAACAAAACGTGAAAGTCAAGCTTCAAGCTTAAGTGCCCTTAAGTGTAAGCGTAGACAAGTTTTTTAGAACAGAGGATATGCAAGACAAATATGCACCACAAAACAGTTTGAAGTAAATTGATTACACAAATTTCTATAGGAAAAGAAATTAATTTAATGAATATAATAATAATAATCTATAATAAGTTTTTTCTTTTATAAATAAACTCATGATATAAGACAATAGGTAACAGTCTTAACAGAACTCGTGCTCTTTTTTCTCTAACAAATACAATAGTCACTTGAAAGATGTAAAAAAGCTTATGGTATCCTTGAGACCCCGGATAAAGTCATCAACATCATCTTTCGTGTTGTAGAAGTAAAGGCTTGCCCGTGCACTTGCATTGATTCCCAGATAACTATGGAGAGGCTGAGCACAATGGTGCCCGGATCTAATAGCTATACCATGCTGCAAAAGTTTAAGAATTTAAACAAGGCTGAACATGTACAATTCTAAATATATTGAAAGTTTAAGGATTTGAGAGACCAAATTTTAAAGGCATGGATGATAATGGGTCGATTGGGTCCCTGCCGATCTCAGGTTCGTCGGGTTTTTTGCCATCCTAGGTTGAGGAGCAAGTTGCTACTAGCACAATAGGTTGAGGACTAATGCTAAAGTCTCCCATTCTTTATTGTAACATTCGAAGAAACAAGAATAAAAAAGTAACCAAGAAGGATGTACATGCACCTGTTGGTCAAGAAAGGTAGCAAGATCTGTAGGGTGAACATCTTCTACATTGAAAGAACAAAGTGCTGCTCTAATGACCGATTGTGATGGTGCTGGGCCATAGACACGAACGTTGGGTACTGATTTCAGACTATCATACAAATAGTTAGCCAACTCTACCTGCAAATATAAAGAGAATGATTAATGACCTAGTCATAAGTCATAACTAACATCAAAGACAGTAAATACATGCCCTTTTAGGACCAAGGATAGCCAAGTTTAATCACCTCATAATCATGAATCTTTTGCATTCCGATGCTCGATAAATAATCAATTGCTACTCCTAAACCAATTGCTTCCCCAATAGCAGGAGTTCCAGCCTCAAATCTGATATCATGGAAAGCAAATTTTAACAAGATTTTGACATCAGCTAAGAAGAATTATGGTCGTAACGAATTGAGTGGTAATGAAAAACGTAAAAAAATCACCACATGGATCAAAATTAACTTATGCAGTTTGATGAAAGATAATCAGCTCTTGAAAATAATAACAAGATTAATAATATGCACGAGACGCCAAAAAGTTCATACAAAAATTTAATTTACACAATTTCCCATACCACTTTTTAATCATCCACTTTTCTCTCTCCAATTTTTAACCCTTCATCTTACCTAGAAAACACAAATAAATCAACAAATAATTTCAATTCCTTGATTTGACACAAAACATTCCAAATTAAATTTTAAAGAACACACCCTTAATTATTGAAAGCATAAACTTTTAGTATAACCCTAATGATTAATGTCAAATTTGTAAACTGTATTTTGAAAGCATACCAAAACTTGCCAAGGTTAATATAGACATAAGAATTATTTTAAAGAAGAATTGTCTACTAGAAATTAAAGCTGATAATAACTCAAAAGGTAGAATATTGCACCAAGGAATGTCTGCTTAAATCTTGTATTGAATATCACTGTCAAACTTAAACGATATTATGAAAGATTCTTCACCAAATAACATTTGAGGCACTTTGAAAGATGCCCAAACATGGCCTTTACTGGCAGGTATGCTAGATAGAAACCATGCAGCATGTTCCATAAAGTGTTCTGAAATGATAATTTGGACAAAAAAAGGGCATAAAACATCAAAGTGAAGATCTAGTCACGGTCGTCCATTTTTCAAGGTGACATAGGGGACACAATTCTTAAATATACCTTCTAGTGAACACAATTTCATGAATTCACAAATGATTTCATGTGCATCCTGAAGCATGTGTGATGTCTGATCGTGCTTTGTTATAGAAACTGACCAATATGGCAAGCTATAAAACAGAACTCCACTTCTACCATATATTCTGTTTGTAGACCTCCGAGTAGGTCTTAACATCAAATTTTAAATCAATACCAGATTCCTGTTTTCCAATAAATGGAAGCACAAGGTGCAGAGCCATCTATCCACTTTTATCGACCCCTCACATAGGTCAAAATCAGATTGTCAAAATCAACATTTAATTTTAACCACAAATTTTATGGAACCTATTTTTCCAACATATATTTCATCAACTTTTATCAAAATCTATTAAAATGTTATTTTAATCTACACCAAACGAGGGCATATTCTACTAACCTTGATGGAGGTTCGGCAAAGGTAGAATGATCTAAAAATACATCAGCTATCATTTCACCACCACCTGTGATTCAGGGAACATGAGACTAACATCATAAAAGGTTTAGGTCCCATTGATACGAATCCAGAGACTAAGAAGGATGCTTGTAGCGACCGAGAATTTTCCATGACTTATTTAAATAAGTATTATTTATTTAAAAAAACATGTGTCGCTACGACTTAGTCCATTTATTTTAAAATACAGGTTCGTCTAGCCAACGAAGAAAAATTTTATTTTAAATTTATCTTAGTCAAATTCCAGTTCTATTAAAGTGAATCATTTTCATTATTTATTCCCAAGTCCAGATTTCAATTTTTAATAGATTATTCAAATTATTTGATTTTATGTCCAAGTCCATTATTTATTTTAAAATTCAATTTTCAATTTATTTGGATTCAAATTATTTTAAGTCCTAATTTTGATTTATTTTAGATCCTAACTTTTAAGCCCAACTTCTAGTTTTGATTGTTTAATGTCATATTCCAATTTAACCAAATCCAAACCCCTTGGCCAATTTTAGAGCCCAATCCATTAATCAATAACTTCACTTCAAGATATTTTCTACACAGATGATCCCCTAATCACTCTACAATGCCATTCATACTTCCTTTCTCTAATCAACCAAGTAAATTTCTGAAATTCAGTCAGTATACCATACTCTCCAGTGTTCACATGCCAATTAGCATATTAACAGGTTTCTTCCCCCAATCTCACCATCTTTCCATGATTTTTGATCTAAAGCAAATCAATACATATACACTCCTATTTCCCCTTCCTCACAAATTCACGGCACAAACATAGAAATATTCACAGCAACCGTCTGCAAAATTCTAGGTATGAACTTCCTCCTCTAATACTACTTTCACGGCAGCCACACTTCTGGAAACTCATGTTGATTCTAGGACATCAATTCCAAGCACCAGCAATATGAGAAATCCAATACTTCTTACACACAATCAAACCAATCTGCAAGATCGAATTCCACGCACTCAGTGCCTCTAATCCTAATTAATGGAACTAGGGGATATTGAGGGTGTCGCCTCGATTTGATTAATGAATCGAAGGAGACAGAAGAGAATTCAATAGAAAACAACGCCAAAATCTGACCACCACTGCCACATTCAACCTCGAAACCGAACCCGAACTTCACCCAAGCCTCGAACCACCACTCAAATCTGTAACATCAAACCACCACCACCGTCCGCCACCAATCAATCCCCAAACTGCAAAACTCCACAGAGACTCAATCTCACGGCCACCACCAATGAGTCCATTATCCCCAACAAAATTAAAGACCCAAAACAACCATAGAACCGCATCCCAGGCACCACAGCCATCGTCCAACAACCATTACGCAATCCACCACCCTCATCACCACGTCGAAACCACTCGCACACCATACTTGTGATCTACTGCACAACTCCAATCCGACCCCAAAATTCACAGAATAAAACCCAAACCAAGCAATTAACAAAAACCCAAACATCTTACCTTAACTGCCATGCTATATTGACCGGATTCTTCATCGCTATACCCATAACCCATTTTCGGTTCCACACTAAATCGAGCCCATTTCAGCTTTCTTTCACCACCCGTTCACCCACGCCATCGCCGCCATGGGATGGCGGCACCACCGCCGACGAATGACGGTCGGCAACCCCGAACGGAGGAGCCCCTTCCATCGCCTCTCTCTCTTGTCTCTGCTCGGTTAAACGAAAATGAAGAGAGAGTGAAATTTTGTTATATTTATTTTGACTTTGAAAAATTTGCTTTTAAACCCCAAACTTTGAAATGTGTCTATTTCAGTCCCTTTGTTTTAGAAGTCCTTTAATTTAATGCCTACACTTTTGAAATGAGTTAATCGAGCCCTAGCATTTTAAAATCCTATGAGTCAGCCCACTAATTTCGAAAAGACCATTTCAGCCCCTACACTTTTAAAATCCATACTTTCTTTAAAATTTCAATTCAACCCCTAAACTCTATTTATTCACTTTAATATTTCAATTTTCGAAATACTAATTTAATTTAATTTTCTTTTGGCTAGGCGATACTTTTGGTGATTTAGAAGATTGACGTGACTTTCCAGCGTTATTTTTTTCAAACTCGTGATATAAGGTAGACTCGCCTCCACTAATTAGTTTAAATTATAATTTACATGTCTTATGTGAAATTACGTGATTTATATGCTTTGATACATGAGACGAGAAAAGAAATATCTATTATGAGATAAGAATGAGAAATGATGTTATGCATAACTTACATGCTTTAAATGCATGAAACGAGACTACCCACACCCTATGATTTTAAAGAGTCTTTGATTTTATTAAAATAGCCTATGATGATGATGATGATGTCACTGTATGATTGCATAATTACGTGTTAAATTATTCTGTAAATTAATTATTGGCGATGAGTCTACTGAGTATTTCTTTCGAAATACTCATTCCATTTTTAACAGCTTTTGCAGATCTCGGAGATGGCGGCGAATGAAAGGGGCAGCGTTGGCAAATTGAATAAATGATGATGTTATTAGAAAATTTTCTGAATGTTACCCGTTAAACTATTTATCGTTAATTTTATTTAAATAATTGAGACACAAGTTTTTATGAATTGTTCTATATTTAAATTAATTAAGTTTCCGCTGAAGTTTTCAAATAATGAATACCACGTTTTTGAATTAAATTATTTTTCCGCAATAAATTGATTTAAAGGACGAAGTGGCGTCCCGGGCTCCGCAGGAATTCGGGGCGTTACAATGCTGATCTAAGTTCTTTCAGATCCGATAGGGAGAAAAAAGGCTAGTTGTTAAAAATCGAGCTTACCTAAGAAAGGAGGCATCGCAGACAAGAGCTCACTTTTACCATATAAGAATCCGATGCCTGTAGGCCCACACATCTGAAATGTGTTTATTTCTTAAGTTCAAAAACTCATTTAGACTTAAAGAATATGACGCAAATGGGAAAGACTTGACCTTGTGAGAAGAAGCAACCAGAAAATCTGCATCAAGGTTCTTAACGTCAACTACCATGTGTGGAACACTTTGGCAAGCATCTACAAGCACCTTGGCTCCAACATCATGCGCCCAACTCACAATTTGATTGATTGGAAGAACGGAAGCTGGGGAAAAAGTACAAATGAAAAAGAACAGAAAAGATGAAATATAACAATGAATAGATGCAACTGTTATGAGCAATTTTTATTGTGTGTTTTGAACACAATAAGTAGTTGTACACTGTAAAGAATTTCCGCAAAGGAAATTTTAGCAATTATAGAGCCTTCTTCATTTAGATCTCCAATTACATGGGCAGTGCCAATGTTTATGTCCATCTAGAATATTCCCAAGGTTTGAAGGATCATATCACAAGAATGAAAGTAAAAATCTATAGAACATAAATGAAAATAGACACCCTGGAAGTCTAAGTAGAGCCTTAAGAACCTGAAAAATATAAAGGCAATATTAACAAGAACAATATTTTGATTTGACATAATTTCATTCAGATATGTGACCAAAATAAGAAACTAGTAGCTTTGCAAAAAAGAAAAGCTATTTTAGGGATGTTACCCAGGCAGATAGCTAGCCACATTTTGCAGTATCTAACCTGAAAGAAGGAATTTGGGTGGCAATACACCATTTGTTTGTTTGAGATAATCGATTTAACTTTGTATTTTTCTAGCTTAACAGTTAACAGATTATACTGTCACGCTCTTAGTACAATTCAATTTAGGCGAATCTATAAACTGATCCCAGCTGATATTCAATGCATATAGCCCATGGAAATAACATTACGAAAAAATAACATCATGAAGATCACAAAAACACATGCATTGACCAATCAAAGGCCAAACTCGGTCTTGTGTTTTTTACCTGCAACGTGCAAACTTAGAATTGATACATGCAAGTTGCAACTAACAAATACATAAAACATGAAAATCTGATTTATGCCTCTCAAAGCAAGTTTCTAGCTAATTTAGATCTCATTTTTATTCCTCCGAGATGTTTCTCTTTCATTGAGTAATTGCATTGAGATCAAAAGACAGTAACACTCACCAAGAACATTTGAGACATGATGAACAACAAGAAGTTTTGTCTTCTTTGAGAGCATTTCCCTCAGCTTTCCTATATCAGGAACCTCAATGTCAGTTAAACTTACAAATTTCAAAACTGCACCGGTCTTTTGAGCTACAAACTGCCAAGGAACAATAGCACTGTGATGTTCTGCTATTGATAATATAACCTGCAAAATATGAATAAAGCACTTTGAGTGAATGTTTAAAGAACATTAATCTCAGTAAAAACGATGTTCATCAAGTTGGGTTGGGGTAAAGATCCATAAGCATGGTGGGAAAGACAGAGGACATGCTCATATGGTCATGGATGGTGCGACACCGGAATTAAAAGTCATGTGAGATTAACTGAATTTAGCATATGTTGAAGACATGTAAGAGCTGTAATTCATCCTTTCAACAATTAGGAGTATTAGAAATGCTGCCTAATGGAATAGTCACTAGAGAAACTTTAGTGTGTGTTTGGCCCCCATTTTTTTGTGAATAATGTGGTTTTGAATAATATTTATGGTAAAATGTGTGGTTAAAAAATGATGTTGACTTTTGGGTATATGTGTAGTATTATTTTATTAGAGAATGTGTGGTTGAAAAGTGGAAAGAGAAAAACCAAAATTTTAAATTAAAGGATACCAAACACGCTTAGTAATATAAAATGTAAAAAGTTGGTCTACAAAAAATCATGCAATCTCAACTTCAACAACAGCAACTACTTAAGATGAAGGTCTTCTAGCATGAAAGTCCTAAGACAGCGAAAGAAAGATGTCCTATTTTCTGTCGAACAACTGGACGCTCAAAATCATTATTGTCATTGTCGAAAACATGTGAAAACATGCAGTACAATGGAATTAAACATTTGTCTACATTTCCTAATAATCAGCTTACGAGTTCACACTTAGTCCAGGTAAAATACAAATTTCATAATTTCATATATTAGTAATATTTAATTCAATCTCCCTACATGTTCAACGGTAGCGGAGTAATTTGCATAGTACCAATTCAGCCACTAAAAATTCACATAAATATGAAAAATGAGAATTTAGTGCAGGGTAGTTTTGTCCCACTTTGGTTAACTCCATTAAAGAATTCAGGAATTGTGAGACATGGCCTCCAACCAATGTAATATATTGGTCACAATCACTAAGGCTAAGTTTGATCAGCCTAAATTTCCCATGGAAGTGGGAAAATGGTTGAACATTTTCCATGTTTTCTTTGCTTGACAGCTAAAAACTTCCCAGAATTTATTTTCCAAGAGTTTATCACGTGAACAGCTTTTCCTATTTTTTTTACCAATTTGTTATTTGTAAAGAAAATATTTTCCTGCTTTCAAGCAAAATGTTTTTCGTTTATTTTTTTTCAAAAATTAACATTATTATTATACGTACAAATGTGTGAAAGATAAAAAAAAATGATTAAAATAGCTCAAATTTACCATGGAAAATAATGTCAATCAAATAATAAAACTTGAAAAATTCTCCACTTTTTCATCTAAAAAATTAATCCAATCAAACACCTCCAATTGATATTTTTCAGGCAATTCCCTGAAAAATATTTTCTTACCAGTTACCACCTATTTTTCATCTTTCCAATATAACACAGCCTAAATATTAATGTTCATGGGTTCCAATAAGTGAATTGTAACTTAAGTTAAAAAAGATGGAACCCAAATATTACAAATATCTGAAATTTGTAGGGTAACTTGACTAATAACGAACTCATAAGTCGTTTCAAAGACCCAATATAACATCTCAAATTTTACTTACTAATTTTTATTTTTTTTATTTTTTTTATTTTTTAGCTTAGGCCTAGATTGTGATAAGCCATGTCAGTCACACTAAAGTCCATAAGTTAAGTGGATTGTGAATAGCACAATCCACTTATTTATCTTAAAATACTTATTTCTTTAATTGCTCATTTTTAAAATGTTAACCAATTTTTTTAATTGCACAAATATTTAAATATAGTTGATGTCAATCAAAAGTATATCAAGTTTGGTCTCATTTTGAAGCTCACATTAAATCACATAATTTAGCCCAAGAAAAAGGAATGGGAAATTGGTAGCATAAGCCTCAAGACAATTGAAGCAAAATGAATAAAACTACCCCAGGCACGATTTAGAGTTGCGGTAGTTGTATATGCTCTAAAGATATGGCGTAACTACCTCTACGAGGGAAGATGCGATACTTATACTGATCACAAGAACCTAAAATACTTCTTCATTCAAAAGGAGTTGAACATGAGGCAGAGAAGATGGTTCTATTACCATCGAGTGATAAGGCTTATGTAGTGGCAGATGCTCTTAATAGAAAGACGGTGGGACAGTTGGCAGCTCTACCCATGACCCAAGAATAGTTGGTGAAGGAGTTTGAGAATTTGGTAGTGGTCATTCCACCAACTTGGGTTACTGCAAGAATTTCGGCACTGAAAACTAAACCTACTCTTAGGGATTGAATCAAGGATGCCCAAGACAATGATCCATTTCAGCACCACCTGTCATTCTCAATCGGATGGACAGTCGGAAAGAACTATTCAAATCTTAGAAGACAATCTCCGGGCATGTGTATTGGATTCAGGAGGTTTATGGGAGACCACTTACTATTAGTGGAGTTTGCCAACAATAATAGTTTTCAAGCTATTATTATTGACATAGCTCCTTATGATCTATGGCAGAAGGTGTAGATCTCCGAAGTTGGAGAAAATAGAATTTTGGTCCAAAAAATATTGCAAATACAGAAAAGCTATGCAGATAAGAAAAAAATATGTATAATTCGAAGTCTATGAGAAGATGTGGTTGAAAGTGGCACCCATAAAAGGGGTTCTCAGATTTGGCAATAAGGAAAAGTTGAGACATCGAAATATGGATTAAACAGAAAAAACAAATTAAAAAAAAAAAAAAAGATTCAACTAGGGTACCTCATCTCCGGCCTTCAAATTCGAGAGGCCCCAAGAGTAAGCCACTAAGTTGATGGCCTCAGTGGCATTTCTTGTAAACACAATCTCTGCAGACGACGCATTGATGAAATTCGCCACCTTATATCTTGCTAATTCATATTCATCTGTTGCCTTCGCACTGGAAACCCCAACAAAAAATAAAAAAATATTAAGGAAAGGATTAAGAAGATGTTTGGCCTAAACCCTAAAAAACAGCTTTTTTAGCTGCTTTTCCCAACATCAACCGGCTGCAAAAGCACAGCCAAACTAAGTTCTACATTTTACTTATATTCCTTAAAGTTACCTTAAATAATGAATTCCGCGATGAACATTGGAATTCCAAGCTTCGTAATACTTCTGTAGTGCCAAAATAACCGCAGTGGGCTTTTGGGAGGTAGCAGCATTATCTAAATATACAAGTTTTTTCCCATTCACCTCCTGCAACAAATTGCAAAACCCTCCTCAATTAACATTTCATAAGAAATTCATACTGAACCAAAATTGAGTAAACAAAACGATAAGTGCCTGGTGGAGAATTGGAAAATCAGGTCGGGTGAGGTGACCGAGAGAGCCGGGTCCGAGAGTCGGGTCGGGTGAGGCGACCGTAACAGAAGCAGAAGCAAAAGATAAGGTGCGGAAGGCACGGTTATTGCATTTGGGGTTTGGTTTAATGATTCGGAAAGAATAAGGAAGTTTGAGAACAACGCCTTCCATCGTATTCATCATCTGTCAATCCTTTGTGAGGGCTGAACATAAACAATCTTTTTAGCCAACCGTTATCCTTCCATTCTATTTTTAAGGGCTGAATTATTATGCCATGTTTGGTAACTCTGTTTGTTAAAAGTTTTGCATTTAAAAATATATTTTTGAGGTTTGTTCAATGACTTGTAATTGAAATTTGAAAAGTGAAAAGAAAAAATATGTGTGGTTAAAAAATGATTTCGAGAATTGTATTGTTTTAAAATATGTATTTTTTTAGTTTGTCAAACAGAGGAAATGTGTTTTTTTATGTGCTTTTGAGTTAAAATGTTTGTGATGCGATTCATTTTGGAAAACGTGAAGAAAATGCGGAATAACAACGAAGACAATTAGAAAATATCTAAATTCAGAAAATATTAACAATAAAATAATAAAAGGTAGACAATAGGACCTTGATCCAAGATTCACAACGTAATGAATAGATTATGCGGAACAAAAATCAAAGAATTCGAACGCCACGGGGATGTTTAATTCCTTGATAAGTTATGGGTTGGAATGGTACAAAGATTCAAGAATCTTTGATAAGTTCGATGGATTGTTCTTAAAAGAAAAAAAAAAAAAAAGAATTCCTTACTTTTTTAGAGTAAAGACTCAAATTAATTCAATAAAATAATATCCAAGTTAATGTTTTATAATGATTAAAATTGATAATATAATGTCAAAAACACATCTAGCCTAGTCCTAGCTGCAATAGGGTTTTTAATTATAGAAACAAATAATTAAAACGGAAAATAATTAAAGAAAAACGAGAAATATAGTCCAGGTTAACCACGCGATTGCGTGAAGGGCATGTTTTCTCTCAGGTCCCTGTTTTATGACATCGTGCGATCGCGCGCCACCTTGCTTCGAGCGATCACATGGCTTTCGATTGGCTTCCGCTTCGGCTCTTTGAAGTGATTTGATCCAATTTTATTCTTAATTCGGGCCAAACATGAAACTTGTTCATTTTTTCGTGTAGATTGTTATTGCATTGCTAGTAGCTTGATTTCTCCTTTGATCTCCTACCTTGGATCACATCAGCATGGTTAAGTGATTTCGAGTGTGGTTAAAAGGTGATTTGAAAATTTGTGATATTTATAAATTGATTTGTAATAATTGCGTTAAAGAACGAAGCAATGCTTTGTTACATACATCCAAGAAAGGTAGATTTTACCGTGATTAACTTTTTATTGGTAAAATTAAAACTAGTATACTTTTTCTCCACTGCGGGAAATGACTGTAGAATCCTTTTCAACCGTTGCAACAAATATCATATTGGAAGAAAGTCAAATGTTGCTCTATACTTTTTCAATATTTACATTTTACCATTCTAATTCACTAATGTCAGTGCAAAATTAGGGTTATGTGAGAGTATGAGTGAGAAAAGAGAGAACAACTTGAGCAAGAAATGTGAGAAGTGGGAGGAGATCATATAGGTATCTGAGGGTGAAGATATGCAACAAATTATATAGACGTACACGAGTTATTTTTAATGAAGGTAGTGTAGAAACTCCTTAGGGTCGTGATTAAATAAGTTATTTATTTGATAGTCACCCACACTTTTTTGCTCTATATATATGGTAAAGGGAAATGCTTGTTAAATATTTTTTATGTGATTTTTATAGATTGATAAAATGTCAAACAAAAAGTGAAGGAGTTTTTTATTTTATTTTATTTATTTTTATTTAGTTGATGAGATATTAATCCAATCAAATGTTGCAACATTATAGGGTAAAATTAACCGGTAGCTACTCAACTTTTACTAGGTTCCTACTTAACCACTCAATTTTGAAAGGTTTTTGAACGCCCACTCAATTTTTTCACAAAGTTACTAGTTCATCATCCAATATCTAACAGTCTCCAATTCTTGACGGGACATCTTACGTGGCTAGAAAATTTCAACTGTGGAATGTGACAATATTAATTCTCATACAATCATCAAATTACATCAGTCAAACATGCTCTTATTTAAGTCGTGATGCAATTTGAAGTGACTGTGTTAATTCTCATACAATCATCAAATTTCAGCTATGTCATGTGATGCAATTTGATGATTGGATAAGAATTAACAGTGTCTCATGTCACAGCTAAGATTTTCTAGTCACATAAGACGTTCTGCTAGGAATTGAAAACTCATTCAACGTTGAGTGATGGACGGGTAAATTTGTGAAAAGTTAGGTGGACTAAAAACCTTTTAAAATTGAGGGGTTAAAGTTCAATGATCATTAGTTGATCATTGATCATTAGCTGATTTTACCCCCAACATCATATGTTGGTAAACAAATTTACAAATTGTGATGTCATATAGTACAAACCCCCGAAGAGTAAATAGTCCAATAAGCATGTCATGATAAAGTAACTTCTAAACTTTTATTTACCTACTAGTATGAAGGGCACTTTAAAAACAACCGTTCCTTTGTTGTCGTGTCTTTATATATTTCTACATCGTTGCTGTTTTTACCCCCCCCCCCCAAAACAGTACTTGTTTCCTCCTTCTTTTGTCCCTTTTTCTTGTACCAGGGCTCTTTGATTGGTGGAGTTTGTCTATATACTAACCTCCTAGTGTCGGTTTTTATTTATTTATTTTTTTTGGGTTAATTGTACAAACTACTTCAATTATAAGGTAAAATTGATATTTATTGTACAAAATAGAAATCATGAAAAATACTTCATCTCAGCCACAACCCCCTTCCACTGTCGATCCACACCATTCCTGATGAGAATCATGACGGGCTTGACGGAAAGAACTACCAATCAAGCCAAACAAAGCTTCCAGCATGTTCGAAGAGCTTCACAGATCAAGCATTGCGAGAGTGAACAAGGTTCGAGGCTAAACCAAGTGAGCAAGCCAAGAGACAAGCCGAGAATCGAGTTGGAAACCAAGAAAATCAAAAATTATACAGAAGCAAAGTTACGGCCGTAACCAAATATTCTCACGGTCGTAAGTCACTCTCGGATCAAAATAAAGAATTTCAGGTTTTCAAAGTTACGGTCGTAAGTTTATGGTCACGGCCGTAATTCCAAATTAATGCAAATCATGCGGATTTTTATTTCCTTAATTATAGGATTAGATTTACTTTGTTTTTATTATTGTTTCCAATTAAATTAGGACTCTATTTTGATAGAATTTATCTATTCCCTAATTAGATTAGATTTTATTTAGTTTCCTAGTAGACTAAGATTTTTATTCTTGTAGCCTATATAAAGGCGTCTTCATTGTAATATTATTATTAGACTTGGATTATTGAATGAAATATATTGAGTGTTTTTACTCTCTAAAGGTGAGGATTCTCTTTAATTTGAACTTATCAAGGATATGGACATTCCTTGTGGCGTTCAAACCATTACGGTTCTTGTTTCCGCATCGTAACGGGTCTTGGGTTTAATATGCCCCTGGTTCTTGCGTCGTGAGGCTCGGGTCGTAGTGTTACCGTCCTTTCCAACCTGAATTCGGAACTTTCCCGGCGTTAATTCCACGTGTTCGTCGTGACCCCCTCCCGGAATCTCATCATCTGGTATCAGAGCTGGACTCTGAATTCAGGTTCTAGTGTTTTATTCTATCCCAGTTTGATTTTGTGTTTTTATCATAGAGTCTGCACAAAATCATCCATATCTTGTTATTGAGTCTTTTTTTCTTGAGTTTACTTTTTCTTCGTGTTCTTCTTGCCATAAATTTTTTTTTCAGTTTTTGATTCATATAAAAATCCTAAAAAATTCAAAAGTGTTTATCTTATTCATTTTTCGTCCAACTTAACTCTCGTTTGTTTTGTCACCTTTGTGTCAGATTTTTGGATTTATTTAAAAAAAAATTAATTAATTTTTTTTAATTCCGAAAATTCATTAATCAAAAAAAAAAAGAGTCAATTCCAAAATTCAAAGACCACTTCCTTGAGTTTCTGTGCTCCTTGTTATCGAATCGTTCCATTCCATTCCACATCCAACTCCCCAATGTCTAAATTCAAGGAAAAACTTCAAACAGTTCCTAGAGTTAGGAGGGAGAATAGGATTGATCACAAACCTAAGGTTGGAATTGGGGATGAGCTGAAAGTATTGGAAGATGGTGCTTCAAAAATAGGAGATGGTGTTTCGGAAATGAGGGATGAATTTGATGAGGTGAGAATGATGTTAAATCAGTTAAAGGAGGAGATGATTGCAAAGAAAGCGAGGGAAAAACTGGCTAGCTTGCAAGAGAGTGAGAGTGAAGGAGAGGCTGATGATAAATTACAACAGAAGAATGAAAGTAAGAATGTGGTGGACTTACTATTGGAGCCTCGGGATAGGACTTTTGAAATTGAAACTGAGGAATTGAAATTTGAATTAGTTGATCAAATCCCAACAATTGAGGTAGAGGGTGAGCACTTGGGTAGTAAGGAAGTGAATGGGCACGGGGATAAAATTATTGATGAGGTACATGAGAAGAAAACAGATAATCTGGGAGAGGTGGTTGTGTGTGAAAAGTTAGAGGAGGTGCACGAGAGAAAAGAAATAGAAGAGAATGAACCAGAAAGTGAGATGACTGTTGGAGGCGAAGAGAAGGGCCTCGTGGTGCGAAAAGAAGAAGTGGAAGAGTTGTATCATGAGTACTGGGATTCATACCTTGTACATGGAGAAACTAACATTTCCCACCCTATTTTACTTAATTCTTTCTTACAGGTTGATCATTATACATGGGAGTATGAGTCACACCAACCATGGCAATTCATGCACGTGTTTCAATACCTTCTTGTCTACTACCAATTGAAGAAGCACAATTTATTGAATTCATGTCATGGAGTCCATAATTTCCCATTTGATCCAGGTGGAGCATCTGTAAATCACGAACCAAGCTATGATTCGGGACGAATCATCCTAAAGAAGGGGGGAATGATGAGAATCATGGCGAGCTTGACGGAAAGAACTACAAATCAAGCCAAACAAAGCTTCCAGCATGTTCGAAGAGC
The DNA here is from genome assembly GCA_963555705.1 of Ligustrum vulgare. Taxonomy (NCBI): domain Eukaryota; kingdom Viridiplantae; phylum Streptophyta; class Magnoliopsida; order Lamiales; family Oleaceae; genus Ligustrum; species Ligustrum vulgare. The sequence goes on along the minus strand of OY743183.1, from coordinate 32,481,128 downwards.
TTCACAGATCAAGCATTGCGAGAGTGAACAAGGTTCGAGGCTAAACCAAGTGAGCAAGCCAAGAGACAAACCGAGAATCGAGTTGGAAACCAAGAAAATCAAAAATTATGCAGAAGCAAAGTTACGGCCGTAACCAAATATTCTCACGGTCGTAAGTCACTCTCGGATCAAAATAAAGAATTTCAGGTTTTCAAAGTTACGACCGTAAGTTTATGGTCACGGCCGTAATCCTTAAGCAGAAGCACAGTTACGGCCGTAAATGATGCTGTCACGGCCGTAATTCCAAATTAATGCAAATCATGCGGATTTTTATTTCCTTAATTATAGGATTAGATTTACTTTGTTTTTATTATTGTTTCCAATTAAATTAGGACTCTATTTTGATAGAATTTATCTATTCCCTAATTAGATTAGATTTTATTTAGTTTCCTAGTAGACTAGGATTTTTATTCTTGTAGCCTATATAAAGGCGTCTTCATTGTAATATTATTATTAGACTTGGATTATTGAATGAAATATATTGAGTGTTTTTACTCTCTAAAGGTGAGGATTCCCTTTAATTTGAACTTATCAAATATTGTGTAATATATGTGGTGTTCAACAAATTGAACTTATCAAGGATATGGACATTCCTTGTGGCGTTCAAACCATTACGGTTCTTGTTTCCGCCTCGTAACGGGTCTCGAGTTTAATATGCCCCTGGTTCTTGCGTCGTGAGGCTCGGGTCGTAGTGTTACCGTCCTTTCCAACCTGAATTCGGAACTTTCCCGGCGTTAATTCCACGTGTTCGTCGTGACCCCCTCCCGGGATCTCATCAATTCCACCTCCTCCACCACTCAAGCACCGTCACCTGCCATGGACACTGCCGACGCTTGCCTTGGACTCCGATCGTTGATGCCTCATGAGAGAAAAACTGGATCTGAGGGTGATTTTCGTGAGAGAAAAAAAATCAGATCAGATATTTCGTATTTCAAATTAGCATCTCAAATTCTCTGTTGTAGTTGGCACTTGGCAATGATGGTGGTGGATTGTGTTGTGGTTTGCACTTTGCATTTGGCGATGATGGTGGTAGTCAGGTAGAACGGTGGTTGTGGGTTGTACATGGAACTAATTGTTCTTTTGTTAGTCCTGATGAAACAACAGGGTCTCAGATGCAGCTTATTAATTCTCATGGAATAAATGACGAACAATTGTTTTCCTCCCTACCCTCAAACAACAATCTAGAGCCTCCTGAAGAATACTTTTTGAACCAGCATAAAGGGCACTTGTTGCTTCGTCAAGAAGAAGTACCTTCGGGCAACATAGCTCTCACAGTTGCTACTCTTTGTTTCTGACCACCGAAGAGTTGCTCTCCCACCTGATTTGAGTAGAAAATGTAAGTCTCACACTATGATACGTAAAAAAAATTAAAAAGTATCATAAGTATCATACTATGATACTAACATATTTTGAGAAGTATTATAAGTATCATATTGTGACACTTCATGGAATTATGAAGTATTTTCAAGTTTTTACAATTTTATTATAAGTAATTTTCAAGTTTTATAAAATTTAGGGACCATTCAGCTACCATCATTTATAACACTAAAAGACAAAATCGACCAAAAAATTAATTTACACAATTTCCAAAACATCTTTTTAACCATCCACATTTTCTCTCTCCAATTACACAATTTTTCAAATTAATTTTTAACCCTACATCTTACCTAGAAAACATAAATAAATTCAATACAAAATTTAATTTCCCAAACTTGTCTACTGAACAGAGCCTTGAGTAAATTTTAGTTTGATCCCTAAAAGTAGGGTATTTTTATGGACAGACCTTTTTTTTGGGTGTGCATCCAGTGGCTGATTTTAACTGTTAATAGGTGCTTTTTGAAGGGTTTCGAGCCTTCAAGGAAACGTGACTCGTGCCATTTTTTGCTATTTAACTAAAAATATTATAAGTGTTTAGGAAGGTTTAATCCTCTATACTCAGTTTCAAATCATGTTAATAATCTATCTACTATCTTTTATCTATCTACTATCTACTAAAAGGGTAAATGGGGGAGAAACTTTCATTTTCCCATTATGCCCTTAATTTTTTATGTTTTTGGTCAATAATATTCTTAACATTCAATTATTCTCTTTAAATACCATTATTAATGTTATTTTTATTTTTTACTTTTTACTTTATAGTTTATTATCATCTTATATTATTTGAGTTAACCTCTAAATGCACAAAGAATGTTTGTTCACATTTTTTTCATGAGTTAGAAGGGTAGATGGGGGAAAACTTTCATTTTCCCATTTTGATCTTAATTTTTTATGTTTATGGTTAATAATATCCTTAGCATTTTATTTTTTCTCTTTAAATACCATTATTATTATTAATGTTATTTTTATAATTTATTATCATCTTATATTATTTGAGGATTGTCTTGAACCTCTAATTGTACAAAGAATGCCCGTTCACATATTTTCATGCAATTGATATATAGTCTCAATTTGGTGATTAAAATCTGTTTTTTTAGGATTTTTTATAAAAGTTCATGAAATGTACAGTTAAAAAATTGTAGGTTCCATGAAATATGTGATTGAGATTGATTATTAACTTTAAATTAAATTTAAAATCTATATTTTAATTTGTACCAAACATGAACATGATTTTCTAAACTCGTAATAGCCATGGAAGCGAAAATAACATAATGACAAGAATAAATAATAGAAATTACTTTCCAACAACAATTGTGGTGATGCAAAAAGTTTCATTTGACATTAATTTATGGTACTATTTATTTTAGTTTGTATCCACTTCTACAAAAAAAACGGGTATTTTTTATTTTATTTTTTGTCTAATTTAAGAATTCAAGTCTATTGAATTTTTATCAAGTAAAATATAACAATATAATTTGATTTGAAAAAAATCTGTTGATTTTTTTTATATAATTAGTGTATTACAAAATTGATCTAAAAATTCTCCGTCTTGAATTTATGGTTCATCATATAAAATTAATATGAGATTTTTTCAGATATAATATTAACTTTGTCGATGATAAAAAGTAATGATATTAGTTGCAACTTCTTATGGTACATGCTTAAAATAAATTTGATATGAAGTTATGTATTTTCCTTACTTACACGTAGCTGTTATTCATATTTTCTTGAAATTTGATTTTCTCATTAATTTATATTGCAAAGATATTTAGTTTTTCTAGGCGAAGCTTCTTCATTTGAAGATGCCATAAAGATGTGTAAAATTGTTTCACCGTTTGAAGGTGGGTAATACCTTTTAGTTCTTCTTGATTTTATTGGTTTGTTTATTTTTTTTTTATCTTAAATTTAGTTTAATAAAAATCTTCAGAATATATATGTCTTTAATAAAGATTCATAATATATGAAACACAACTTGAGTATATAAACTATCTAAAAACTCATCTGTATCTTTTTACTTCTTCCCCCCTTATTTTCCATTTTTAGTTCTTTTACCTTTCTTCCTTTAGAATGATAGAAAATTATTATTAAACATAGTTACCAATTGCAGACAATTTTGACATTAGTTTGTAAACTCTTTCGTTATTTTGTTAGACATTACAATAACGTTATATGATTATACTGAGGTTTCCTATAATATATAAGTGGAAACAAGATTCCAAAAATATAAAAATATTCATGACTTTGAAGTAGGTGGCCATAATTATTTGTTTGGTAACGCTGTTTGGTTTATAAACTAGTTTATTTATGATTTTGAGGTAAAATATGTAGTTGAAAAGTGGAGATGAAAAATGTGTAGGTTAAAAAGTAGTTTGAAAAATTGTGTGATTTATAAGCCATTTACTAAACGGAGGAAAATGGCCAACGTGTTGCCATTACATTTTTTCAACAACTTATGCGTATCGATTGTTATTGAATCAAAATTTTAGTCGCACTTCTACCTCCTTCTTATTTATTATTTTAGCAATTTGAGTATTATATTTGTGTTTACGTATGATTTTAAGTAAATTAGTTTATCGTTTGATGTTAGTTGTTGATGTAATTTCATGTCTTAAACAATTCAATAGTATGAATATAAATTTCATTTTCAATAAATAACATATATTAAAAGTATCAATTTGATGAATAAAATTAAAATCCAAAATTTAATAAAATAATATAGTTTACACATCAAATGTAATTTAAACGTGAAAAGTGTTCATTATATTTTAAAGAAAAAGTTTGTCAATAAATTCAAACACAAAATTACATATTTTAACAATGATGGAATTTCATCATTAATTATATATCTTTGTTAAAAGTTTTACTAAAACGTGTTTGTAGTTTATAATTAATCAAATTCACGAACAAATTGATTTTGATAACAAAAATTGGGCACTAACTAATTCGGTATATTGTGTTTTTTGAATGAATGTTACAACATCACGTGCCACGCACGTTTTACATACTAGTAAACATCAAAAAGAGGAAAACTAACCAACAAATTACTGCATTCTTTTTAATAACATAATCTTATGCAATTCCAAACATAACAAAGTATACAAACCAAATTACCAAAATATCAAGGATAAAAATATAAATTGTGGACACTCGGGCATCCAAGAAACACAATACACCGTAAGAACACGGCTGCTCACTAGTCCAACGAATTAATCAAGTCCTTATAAAATATTCAATTTTACGTATTTTAGATAGGCAAATAAATGAAAAAATACAATTTTGGGATATAAATTTTGTCATTTAGAGTAAAACTTATAAAATATTCAATTTTATTTGTTTAACTCTAAATTAACTTTAATTGCTAAAAATTTCATTTATTTGATTACAGATATATTTTGGACAAGTTCAACCCAAAAATCCCTAAATTAATGGACCGAAAAAGCCCATAATAGAAGGAATTCCCCAACCTACTCTAACACCCGTAACCTACAGCTCACGATCCCTCTCTCTGTTTTTTGTCTTGGTCTCTACAGCAAACTAGCGGCACTCTTCTCTCCTTCAACCATTCAGCCATCATCCTCTGTCTTCTCTCAACTCAACGAGCTGCAAGCCATTTTTTTTTCTTCCTCACAAAAACCAGCAACCTGACCTTCATCCCCTCAAGCACAACAATCTCTCTTTCACCTTCAACAGCTGTCAACAACTCAACGCCAGCGAAGGCCGCATCTCATGCATTCTCGGTCTTCTCTCTCAATACCCAGCAGCCTCACTTCTCTCACCATCTCTCTCTCTCGCTGTCTTCTTCTCCCTTTTCATCACACAGCCGCAACCCATCCTCCACCTTCAACCTCCAACACTACACACACCACTCAACCTCTTCCCTCAGCCGTCTCTCTCTAACCTCTGTCTTCTCTCACTCACGCACCCTCTGTTTGTCTGCTCTCTTCTCCTTCTTCCACCCCTCTTATCTCTGTCTTCTCTCTACTCAACAGCCTGCAATATTCACCAGTCCACTTCACTAAACCCAGCGACCAGCTCTCCTCTGTCTTCCTTCATCTCCCTCACCAATCTCACCACCTCAAGCTGCCTTCACGCAGACAACTTCAGCCGCCAGTCAGCCACACAAAACGCCCAGCAGCTCCAACTTCCAGCAGCTCTCTTTCACCGTCCTCCAGCAGCAGCCGCAAGCCACCAGACCCGACTTCCCCAGCAGCTTTTCTCCCTCACGCCCAGCAGCTGCAACCTTTGTCTTTTCTCTCGGCAGCAGCTTCAGTTTTGAGCAATTTTTGTCCATTTTCTTATTGCCTTTATTTTGATTTTCAGTTGTTATAATCATTAGTTTACATAATTTTATCTGTTGATGTTAGTTTGATTTTAGATTTATTTTAGTATTGAAATCTCATTTCCAAATTTGAATTTTGTTTGATTAATGGTTATGGTTTGTTTGAATTTTATTTCGTTTAGTTTAATTATGTTCGGCTGAGTTATATTTGAGGGGAGTTATTCTTAACCTCAATGGGTGAGTGTTAATTTTCTATAGATGAATTCTTGTGATTGATGATAATTAACGAGTGTTTTAAATTTTCAAATTATTTTACTTCGATTGATGTCGTTGATGTTGTATGTATTGATTATGCACACAACATGCTCGACTAATTGCCGTAAAATAAATTGACTAATTTTCGTACGAATATGTTTAAATCTTATCGATTTCAAGAAATTCACACTAATCTTATTTGAAAAGTCCAATTGATAGCGAAAGAATAACTCCACTCAAATTTTCCTTTCATTGCAATTTAATTTTATCATCTTTTTATACATTTAAAAAAAATTGAAATCATAGTTTAGGTTTCGAATTTAGCAAACATTATTATACCAATAAAATCCTTAGGAAGAATGACCCTGGATTATCGTTAGGCTATAATTTGACCCCTTTATACTTGGAGGGTAGATTTAACATCGAGTCAAGTTTTTGGCGCCGTTGCCGGGGATTATTTTGGTGTTAATTGATTTTTGCTGAGTTCTTTTATTTTATTATTATTATTTTGTTCGGCTACTATTCTTGATACTGCTCATTGTTTATGTCCGTTTGGTTCTGAGATAATACTAAGCTATTAGTAAGATCGGAATCCACTAACCAATTTTTAATTCGTGAAAATCAGCAGGTAGTAATGGCAAAATAATGTAGATCCAGATGAGGCGCCAGTCGTTCGAAGTCTTAGAGATTACATTTTTCCAACGATGGCAAGCACTCCGTCATGCATAGTGATGCCTGCAAATGCAGCGGTCTTCAACTTCAACCCGGGAATGATTGATCATCTACCACGCTTCCATGGGATGCCATCAGAGAGTCCATATCACCACATCCAGGAATTCGAAGGGGTTTGTTTTACTTTTCTTGAAAGAAATTGCACTGAGGAAGTCATTCGACTCAAGCTTTTCCCTTTTTCACTAAAGGATAAAGCTAAGTCATGGCTTAACTCTTTAAGACCTAGTTCAATTACAAATTGGGCAAATATGCGGAAAGAGTTTATTAAAAAGTTTTTTCCACCACAAAGAACCACTGCTATTCAAAGACAAAGCATGAATTTTTCCCAAAAGAATCATGAAAATTTTTACACTAGTTGGGAAAGATTCAAAGATTTGTTGTTATCTTGTCCTCATCATGGTTATGAGAAATGGATGTTAACAAAAAATTTTTATGAAGGGCTCAGACCAGAAATGAGACAATTTGTGCAAACCATGAGTAATGGTGATTTCTTTGCAAAAGACCCAAATGAAGTTTTTACATTTTTTGATGATTTAGCTGAAAATGCCCAATCTTGGGATAACATTGATGAGTTTGATAGGGGTGTTACAATAAAAACTGAATTTCCAAAAATTGCATCTGGAAATGGAATTCATTCACTTAGAACAGAGGATGACATAAATGCCCGATTAGATGTCATCACTCGAAAACTTGAAAATTTGGAAACTCAAAAAGTGAATGAAGTCAATTCCTCTTCCACTATTTTAGAAAAATGTTCAATTTGTGATGATGCACAGCATTTAACCTCTGATTGTCCTGCACTTCCCCAACTAAAAGAGATGTATTTTGATCAATCTATTGCTGTTAATATGATTACGAAACCTTATTCTAACCTATATTCGAGTACTTATAATCCAGGTTGGAGAAATTATCCAAATTTCAGTTGGAGGAATGATCAAGGAGGAAGCAATAATGTTGGCAACAATGCTGGACCTTCACAACCAACACCTTATATGCCACCGCAGAAGAGAAGTCTGGAAGACCAAATTCAACAATTCATGCAAAGCCAAGCTGCCATCAACAATCAAAACTCTCAGGCCATTAATGACATCCGATCTCAGCTTACAAAGCTGACTACCCAGGCAAGTGCGCAAGAAAAAGGTAAGTTTCCAGCTCAACCAATGCCTAATCCTCAAACTCAATACAATGGGGGCGATGAGTCCAATCTAAGACATGTGAAAGCAGTAACTACCTTGAGAAGTGGTAAGCAAATCCAAGTTCCTGAACCTAAAGAGAACTTGGTGGGTAAGCAAGTTGAACCTCCTGTTGATAATACTGTATTAAAATCTCTATCTGATGTTCAAGAACCACCTAGGCCAATAGTAGGTGCACCCCCTGCCCCTTTTACTCAAAGATTACAACCTGGTAATAAGACCAAAAATCTAACGGAAATTCATGAGATTTTTAAGCAAGTTAGGGTAAATATTCCTCTGTTAGATGCAATTCAACAAGTCCCTGCCTATTCTAAATTTCTTAAAGATTTGTGTACAGTGAAAAGGAAGCTAGCTGTTAAGAATAAGGCCTTTTTGACTGAACAAGTGAGTTCTATCATACAATGCCAAACTCCTCAAAAATTTAAAGATCCTGGTTCTCCAACCATTGCTTGTATGATAGGAACCACTCGTATTGGTCATGCCTTGCTAGATTTAGGTTCAAGTGTGAGTCTTTTACCCTTTAGTGTATACACACAACTTGGTCTAGGTGAACTTAAACTCACCCCCATGAATTTACAATTGGCAGATAGATCTGTTAAGATGCCTAGAGGGATAATTGAGGATGTTTTGGTTCAAGTCGATAAATTCTATTACCCAGTTGATTTTGTTGTTATTGATGTTCAAAATACACCTAAAACTTCTCCTCAAATCCCTGTTATTCTTGGTAGACCATTTCTCGCAACGTCAAATGCTTTGATAAATTGTAGGAGTGGTATTTTAAAGTTGACTTTTGGTAATATGTCTTTGGAACTTAACATTTTCAATGCTTGTAGACAACCAAAAGATTTTGATGAAGTGCAGGAAGTTAATGTGCTGGAAGAGCTGCTAGTTGAGTTAAAAGATCCTAATGAGCAACTTGAGCAGAATCTCGAATTAGACAGCATTCAGGACTCTTCAAAAAGTATAACAACAGCAGCTGTAAGAGCTTGGCAGCCAAACATTGAGCCTCTAAATGTCAGCCAGACACCAATGCAAACATCAGCAGAGAAGATGCCAACTCTGGAGCTTAAACCTCTTCCATCGGAACTAAAGTATGCATTCTTGGGACCTAATGAATCATACCCTGTGGTAATCTCTTCTACTCTTACTTGTGATCAGGAAAATATGTTGTTGAAAGTGTTGAATGATCATAGATCTGCAATAGGTTGGACTATAGCTGATATTAAGGGAATTAGTCCTTTAGTGTGCACTCATAGAATTTTTCTAGAAGAAAATGCTAATCCTTCAAGGGAATCTCAAAGAAGGCTAAACCCTAACATGAAAGAGGTTGTTAAAAATGAAGTTTTAAAATTACTTGATGCAGGTATTATTTATCCTATTGCAGACAGCAAGTGGGTAAGTCCTACTCAAGTAGTACCTAAGAAAACTGGGGTTACTGTTGTTGAAAATGAACAGGGAGAAATGATAACAAAAAGGGTACCCACTAGTTGGAGAATGTGCATAGATTATAGGAAATTGAATTCCATGACTAGAAAAGACCATTTTCCTTTACCATTTTTAGATCAAATGCTAGAAAGAGTTGCTGGACATTCATTCTATTGTTTTTTGGATGGGTTTTCAGGCTATCATCAAATTGAAATATCATCAGAAGATCAAGAAAAAACTACTTTTACTTGCCCTTTTGGGACGTTTGCTTTTAAAAGAATGCCTTTTGGTCTTTGTAATGCCCCAGCAACCTTTCAAAGATGCATGCTTAGCATATTCAGTGACATGATAGAAAACATTTTGGAAGTTTTTATGGATGATTTCTCTGTGTATGGTAATTCATTTGATGATTGCCTAACAAATTTGAAAGCTGTTTTATGCAGGTGTGAAGATAAGCAACTTCTCCTTAATTGGGAGAAATGTCATTTCATGGTAACAAGAGGAATTGTTTTAGGTCATATAATTTCTTCTAAAGGCATGGAAGTAGATAAGGCAAAAGTAGATTCAATTTCTAGGTTGCCTATTCCTTCAAGTGTAAAAGACGTTCGATCATTTTTAGGCCATGCAGGTTTTTATAGGAGGTTCATAAAAGATTTTAGTATCATAGCTAAGCTTTTGACTACACTTTTGATGCATGATACATAATTTCTTTGGACTAATGAATGTACTGCAGCTTTTGAACATTTAAAAAAGGCACTCACCACTGCACCCATAGTTAGATCACCTGATTGGTCTCTACCTTTTGAATTAATGTGTGATGCAAGTGATATAGCCGTAGGGGCAGTGCTTGGCCAGAGGAAAGGTAAGGAACCTTATGTAATCTACTATGCTAGCAGAACTTTGAATCAAGCTCAATTAAATTACACAACTACTGAAAAAGAGCTGCTGGAAATAGTTTTTGCACTGGAAAAATTTCGCACTTATCTTATTGGGACCCCTGTTACCATCTTTACTGATCATTCTGCTCTTAAATATTTGTTCACAAAGAAAGATGCTAAACCTAGACTCATTCGATGGATTTTGTTATTGCAGGAATTTGACATCACAATTAAGGATAAAAAAGGGGTGGAAAATGTTGTCGCTGATCATTTATCCAGATTAAATTCTGAAAATTCAAAAGTTTCTCACCCTTTAAATGATTCATTTTCTGATGAACAGTTATTTAGCTTGAACATTGTTCCATGGTTCGCTGACTTGGTTAATTATCTTGTTACAGGTCAGATGCCCTCAAATTGGAGTGTCCAAGACAAAATGAGGATGAAAGCTATTGCAAGGAACTTCTTCTACGATGATCCATACTTATTCAAATATTGTGCTGATCAGATCATCCGAAGATGTGTTCCTGATGACGAGGTACAACAAGTTCTTAATTTCTGTCATTCTCATGCTTGCGGAGACCATTTCTCTTCGCAGAAAACAGCTGCTAAGGTACTTCAATGTGGTTTTTATTGGCCTAGTTTATTTAAGGATGCTCATACCTTTTGTAAAAGCTGTGAAGCATGTCAGAAACTTGGTAGTCTCAGCCATAGGAATATGATGACATTAGCTCCAATCCTTGTTCTTGAAATTTTTGATTGTTGGAGATTAGATTTTATGGGCCCTTTTCCCCCTTCTTTTGGATATCTTTATATATTGGTAGCTGTTGCTTATGTTTCAAAATGGGTAGAGGCTATTCCATGTAGAACAAATGACCATAAAGTTGTGCTCAAATTTTTGAAAGAACATATTTTTTTTAGGTTTGGTATGCCTAAGGCCATAATTAGCGATGGAGGAACACATTTTTGTAATAAACCTTTTGAAACCCTGTTAAAGAAATATGGCATTAGGCATAAAGTTTCCACCCCCTATCACCCTCAAACTAATGGTCAAACTGAATTAGTCAACCGGGAAATTAAAGACATTTTGACAAAAACAGTTAATCCAAATAGAAAAGATTGGGCTATAAAATTGGATGATACTTTATGGGCCTATAGGACTGCTTTTAAAACTATTCTTGGAATGTCTCCTTATAGAATTGTATTTGGAAAACCTTGTCACTTGCCGGTTGAAATCGAACATAAAGCTTATTGGGCAATCAAAACACTCAACTTTGACTTAGATCAAGCTGGTGAATTTAGGAAATTGAAATTGAATGAGTTAGATGAATTGCGTTTGGAAGCATATGAGAATGCAAAAATTTCAAAAGAGAAAATGAAAGTTTTTCACGATAAGAAAATTTTAAGAAAATCATTTTTTCCTTCTCAAAAAGTCTTGTTGTATGACTCTAAGCTTCATCTCTTTCCTGGTAAGTTGAGAACTAAATGGATTGGTCCTTACATTGTGCAAACTGTTTACCCTTATGGAGCAGTTGAAATCTTGGATCCAAAAATTGGTACTGTTTTTAAAGTTAATGGAGAACGTTTGAAACCATTTTTGGATAATTTTTCTGCTGATATTAATGAACTACCTCTGCTGGACCCTGTTTCCAGCAGCTGATTTTCTTGGAACTAACTTTTATTATTATGTATATATTTTCTTTTCTTTTTGCAGATTTTATTCTTCTCTTCATTTTTTTTAGTTTTTCATTCTTGAACAATTGCTCATGTGCATAAGCCTCCTCTCAGGTACACTCTTCTCCTTTAGCTTGATTTAATTTTGAGTCGTGTCTATTACTCACTGTTCATTTTTCTTCTCTTTGAGTCATTGAGGACAATGTCTGATTTTAGTTGGGGGGAGAGTGACTCAAATGTACTTGTTTTGCATTAATTCTTCTGTGATAGTTGAGCATTAAAATTGAGTACATCTTGAGTCTTGAATTATATCTTTGTTATTCTGTAAAGACTTCCCTCCTAAATTTTTTTTTTTTTTTTGCACGAATTTAAGCCTTGTGGTAAGATGGATAGTCAACACATACAACTAGAGCTCTCTCAAGTTTAAGTAATTTTATTTATTCATCATGAGAGTTGAGTGATTGGTAGTTTTCTTATATTGCCCTTGTTTGATATTGCTACTTCCATTGGGCATCATTACACGTATTGTGGATTGTTGGTGGTTTATACTTAAGAAACGATGAAGGTCAATGTCAAATGAAATTTTGATCCTTTGAAGCCAACCTTATCATCTTCTCTTCCCATCACAAATCCCTTCATATCACAAATTCCCTCATAGCCACAAATCCCTTTCATTTATTTCACATTAAAGATGACATTACATCCAGACACTGCTCCCATAAATACATAAACTTGTTTATACTTTCAAGTATAAGTGAGGATGATTATTTTTGCTCCATATTTGAGAAAAAACGTTCAGTGCATGAAAAAGAAAGAAAAGTGAAGTTAGAAAATATTTGAAGTCATTGAGACTAAAGGAGAATGTTGAAGAATTATTTGAGAAGATTTCAGTTTCAAAAAAAAAGGGAGACATATTGAAGAGAAAGTAAATGATGTGAAGAAGAAATTAAGCTTGAAGTGTGATTAAAAGTGAAAATTATTATCCTTGCTTATATTTTGAAAGTCTTCGATTTCTACCAACTTCTTTTATTTCCTTATCCTATCGAAAAAAAAAATGCTACCGTTGCGTCGTATACTTCCATTGGAATTTCTTGTTCTATTATTATCACTGAAATATGCCAACCTCTTCTTCCATCACTCTTTATCAATTCTGTTGAGAACACCATCATAACCTTTACATTGATATTGACATTTTGATCTTAAGTTGCTTGTGGTAAGAACGGTTGAGTCTCAATGGTTGTGAACTTTTCATGAGGTCAATATTTGCATTGCTGCCATCCACGTATATATGGCCTTTATTGAATGCTTGAGTGATCAATTTTCAAACTCCATGAGTGACCCCCTAACCAGTTCAGAAACAAAATACACATACCCGTGAGTATATGGAGTTTATACTTTGCTTGAGTGAATACTCGACACTGTATGTGTTGGGGTTAGTGGTTTGATGAATCGGCTTAAAACACACACACACAAAATTTTGGGAAAGTTTTTATGGATTAATTTGGATATAATGCTTGATCTCTTGATTTTGCGAAGTTGCTGTGCTCGACTATATAAATTCATTCTCAATTGAAGTTTTTCATAGAGGTAGACATGCTTTTAATCCGCTTGAATTGCTAGAGACTAGCAAAAAGCTAGTTGGGGAGTGTGATTATTGTCCAATTTTACGTATTTTAGATAGGCAAATAAATGAAAAAATACAATTTTGGGATATAAATTTTGTCATTTAGAGTAAAACTTATAAAATATTCAATTTTATTTGTTTAACTCTAAATTAACTTTAATTGCTAAAAATTTCATTTATTTGATTACAGATATATTTTGGACAAGTTCAACCCAAAAATCCCTAAATTAATGGACCGAAAAAGCCCATAATAGAAGGAATTCCCCAACCTACTCTAACACCCGTAACCTACAGCTCACGATCCCTCTCTCTGTTTTTTGTCTTGGTCTCTACAGCAAACTAGCGGCACTCTTCTCTCCTTCAACCATTCAGCCATCATCCTCTGTCTTCTCTCAACTCAACGAGCTGCAAGCCATTTTTTTTTCTTCCTCACAAAAACCAGCAACCTGACCTTCATCCCCTCAAGCACAACAATCTCTCTTTCACCTTCAACAGCTGTCAACAACTCAACGCCAGCGAAGGCCGCATCTCATGCATTCTCGGTCTTCTCTCTCAATACCCAGCAGCCTCACTTCTCTCACCATCTCTCTCTCTCGCTGTCTTCTTCTCCCTTTTCATCACACAGCCGCAACCCATCCTCCACCTTCAACCTCCAACACTACACACACCACTCAACCTCTTCCCTCAGCCGTCTCTCTCTAACCTCTGTCTTCTCTCACTCACGCACCCTCTGTTTGTCTGCTCTCTTCTCCTTCTTCCACCCCTCTTATCTCTGTCTTCTCTCTACTCAACAGCCTGCAATATTCACCAGTCCACTTCACTAAACCCAGCGACCAGCTCTCCTCTGTCTTCCTTCATCTCCCTCACCAATCTCACCACCTCAAGCTGCCTTCACGCAGACAACTTCAGCCGCCAGTCAGCCACACAAAACGCCCAGCAGCTCCAACTTCCAGCAGCTCTCTTTCACCGTCCTCCAGCAGCAGCCGCAAGCCACCAGACCCGACTTCCCCAGCAGCTTTTCTCCCTCACGCCCAGCAGCTGCAACCTCTATCTTTTCTCTCGGCAACAGCTTCGGTTTTGAGCAATTTTTGTCCATTTTCTTATTGCCTTTATTTTGATTTTCAGTTGTTATAATCATTAGTTTACATAATTTTATCTGCTGATGTTAGTTTGATTTTAGATTTATTTTAGTATTGAAATCTCATTTCCAAATTTGAATTTTGTTTGATTAATGGTTATGATTTGTTTGAATTTTATTTCGTTTAGTTTAATTATGTTCGGCTGAGTTATATTTGAGGGGAGTTATTATTAGCCTCAATGGGTGAGTGTTAATTTTCTATAGATGAATTCCTGTGATTGATGATAATTAACGAGTGTTTTAAATTTTCAAATTATTTTACTTCGACTGATGTCGTTGATGTGGTATGTATAGATTATGCACACAACATGCTCGACTAATTGCTGTAAAATAAATTGACTAATTTTCGTACGAATATGTTTAAATCTCATTGATTTCAAGAAATTCACACTAATCTTATTTGAAAAGCCCAATTGATAGCGAAAGAATAACTCCACTCAAATTTTCCTTTCATTGCAATTTAATTTTATCATCTTTTTATACATTTAAAAACAATTGAAATCATAGTTTAGGTTTCGAATTTAGAAAACATTATTATACCAATAAAATCCTTAGGAAGAATGACCCTGGATTATTGCTAGGCTATAATTTGACCCCTTTATACTTGGAGGGTAGATTTAACATCGAGTCAGAGGGGATGATGAGGACCGGAGTGGCCCAACGAGTAAGGACCCGTTGCATGTAGCAGTGAGACCAATAACGAGGCTAAGAGCTAAGAAGATCAAGCAGGCAATGCTAGGGTTTATGCAAGCTTGGATGGACGAATGCTCAAGTGCAAAGACTCCATTTTCAATGCATGACAAGATGGAAGAAGAGCCAAAGCCATTACATTGCATTTGGGTCAAGGAACAACAAGAAAATAAGGAAGAAGGCTTTTTACGGCCGTAAATTCTGAAGTTACGGCCGTAACTTCATCATCGCACAAATTGGACAGCAAGGGACTTACGGCCGAAACTTTCCTTTTCACGGCCATAACTGAGTTAGGGGATTTTGTTCAGTATGTGACTTACGACCATAAGAATCCATGTCACGGCCATAAGAGATGAAACAGGTTTTGGATCCGAGGGTCAATTACGGCCGTAAGACAATATGTTACAGCCGTAAGTTCCACCGCGTTTTAATTATTGTTTTTGCGGCTAGGGTTAATTTTGGACACGTTTTTGGGTTATATTATGTTTCCTTGTCATTGTAAATACACAACTTTGATGAATTATTGAATTTCTTTGAATTAGGTGAGTTTATCCCTATTCTTTTCGTTCTTAATTGAACCTCTTGAACTTATCAAAGAATTTGACAACCTTTGTGACGTTCACCCCTTTATGGTTCTTCATTCCGCATCTTAATGGGTCTTAGATTTGATACATCCTTAGTTCTTGAGTGTTGAGTGTCGGGTCATATTGCTATCGTCTAATAATCTAGATTTGGAACTTTCCAAGTATTTTATACAATTTCCGCGAGATCACGTGATTCCCCATCAAGGATTACATCAGTTGTTGATGTTTTATGTACTTTATTGTATTATGTGATTCATGTTAAAGTGGGAGAATGAAGTGGTGTTGTAGGGTGAATGGTGTAGTTAGTTTATTTTAGTTTGGATGTTGTAGTTTAGTTAGCATGGATGATGAAGTGTGGGCTAGGAATGTATCGATGCTTGTAAGTTGTATCCTTTGGCTGAATAATACATAAAATATGTTTAGCAGAGGGTTGTTGCAGATATAATCCTGCCGGTGGGATCAAATAAATTTGATACATAGAAAAAATGAGATAGATGATGACATTAAATTATTTTACACCAAATTATTGACCTTAACATAACATTCATCAAAGAACAAAAATGTCCACAAAACTTTCCAGCAAAAAGTAATAGAGGCTACTTCCAAAGTGATTCATGTATCAGTTTTTTGTTGAAGCTCCTACATCGATTGCAGCCTGACTTCCAATTTCTGTCTCCTGCACACTGAACATGTCATAACATGTCATATATAAAACACTCTTCTTTTACAAAAAACATGTGTATGTGTTTATGATGCGAGTGGTTTCTTGACAACCTTTTCATCTCTTCGTTTATTTTGTTGGAATTATATATGCCCATAGAGTATAATTCACGACATTTAAAATAAAATATTAATTGATTGTATTAATAAGAAGTTGCACTTGTCCATGTGTCGATTTGATATTACAGATTGAGTATTTAAGTTGTTAGACTGCAAGATTCATTTTGTAATTCGATCTAAAATTAACGTTCATGATCAGTAAATAAATATGGATAATTTATTTTGATAAGATCGTCTTGATTTTATTAAAGTCTATCTTTGACTTTGGTAATAAAATTGAGAGTACATTTGGAACGTATTAGACGGGACCACGTGAAATTAATTTGTGACATTGACCATACAAATTTAATTTTACTTGATTTTCGTACGTGGGACCTTAATCCTGATTGAATAATGGACTTCGATTACTAGCTTGAAGTTCTTTGAGGTATCAATGGGTGATATTATATTGTTGATCAATATCTCAGTACTTTGGAAATTAGAGTGAACTAACGAGGAACATATATTCGTACTATAGAATCCGTCACCTAATCTCACTGGTTCTTCTAGTGGGTAGTTGAATCTGAGCTCAGTAATTTGACAGTGGCTATTGAATTCTATGATGTAATACGATTACATCGAGCTGTCAGATAAAAGATGAGAGTTGAGATTTTATGAATATTCAGAGACGGACATTTTGATCAATTTAGCTTGCTCTGCATATTCGAGTTGATCGACGGGGGTAATATGTAAGAGCGATAAGTCAAAGGATAAAGTTATCGATTATTGTTTCAATAATTACAATTTTACTAAGAGTGCAATCTCCTTTTTTTAGTAGAATAGAACGTGATTAATTAATTAATTTTGACTGATCAAGAGTTGACCAGATCATAATTAATTTATTAGAGCTTAGTTTAATTGGGTGTGATCAGGTTCATTCAGTAACTTCACTATAATAGGCTTATACATGCTTATTACATGTATTGGGCTGTGCAGAAATGAGCCTGGGTTATGGTACTAGGGTTGGTAGGGTTTTGGAGTGTAAAGAGATTACAAATGCTATTTCTCTTGGCCTAGTTTGCAAAGTGGTGAGGCACACACTAAAGTGTGTAGTGCGTGTTTCCTCTTTACAAAGAAAATCATAATCCTAGTGTAACCTAGATCTAGAGAAAGGTGACTAGACACCTGCATAATTGCCATTGGAGAATACTGAGAAAAGCTTGAGGGTTTGAAGCTTTGGTGGAATCAAGAAGCAGTCGATGAAGATTATTGTAAAGCACGCTACAAGGGTAATTTTCTACAACAATTATTTGTACAAAATTATTTATCCCAAGTTAAATACATAGAATATAAAATCTTGTAACGGGATGACCTACCACAAGAAATCAATTTTTGTGAGTAGAACAACCCGGGTTCCCAACAATTAGTATCCGAGCGTCAGGTTTTTTATACTATTTTGTGTATATAGGAATAAATAATTTTTTTTATGCATGTGTTAGTAAAGGGCGGCTTTAGGAGTATGTGATTCATTTGTAACAATTGGTTGAATGATATTTATGAACTAATTTATGGCCCTAGATTATTTGTTGTTAAATCATGTATTTGTTTTTCGAGTCTTTTAACAAAGGAGGTGGATTACGACTCCATGTCTCCCCTTTAATTTTAATTTATTGCAAAATAGAATTAGAAATTAGTTTTTCAATTGTATTGTTGCTGTAAATAAAAGTTGGAGACTATTTCATCACTGTCCGAAATTTAGAGGACCCCTGCTGCAATTTCAGAATCTGGGCCCAACTTTACATCTCCAAAGCACAAGGACCTGCATTGCAATTTCGCTAAAAATCTGGAAAAACCAACAGTCGCACCACAGGTGTCAGGTGATGCCCTTGCGGTTAATGCACGAAAGAGCTGCTGTCCCGACCTTACCATGGTACGACAGCGCTGATTGTGATGCTACAGACAAGAGGACGACACGCTGTCGATGTACGGTCATGGTGGCACCATGGGAGTCTTCGATTCCTCATGTTTCCCTATCTTATCTCCAATGAATGCCTAAGTCGATGGTGGCAGCGGAGCCGCAGCGGAGCCACGGCGTCGCCGCGGTCATCATGTTGCGTCTGCGCGGCCAGGCTGTGCTTGTAGCGGTTGTGTTGCGCGGTTATGGTGGCAACGCGATGCACGACTTCCTTGGAAATCTTCGGTGATGAGAATGGTTTCAGATGGCGGCTGCATTTTTCGTTTCTTCCTCAGGTTAGTGTTGGTTACATGCGGAGAGAGAAAAGAGACTCCAAGAAATGGGACCATTCCTCACTTGGGTTAATTATTCACTTGGGCCAACTTTGGTTGTAATTGATAGTTGGGCCAACTTTATGTTTTGGAATGGTTATGATGCCCCTCTACAGGTTGGCTAAGTCAAATTTATGGGGAAGGTTCTGTTGAAATTTCTGTAGAATTTTATAATTAAAAATGAAAATTTTAATATTTTAGATTTATTTCCACATTTAAAGTGAAGAAAGTTAACACGTCTAGGTTTAAGATTTTAAACTTGGGGTGTTACATTTGGTGGTATCAGAGCTAAGAGTTTTAAAAGTGATTCTGTAAACTTTAGATACTGAGTCACGCCTCAAGTGCATCTTCCTCGATCATCGGTAAGGTTAATTTATTTTATGTTATTAAATGCCAGTTAGTTAATGTATCCATTATTTAAATTAATTGCATGTTAATATGTGTATTACTTTTGAGCATGATATTTTGCTATTCTAGAAATGGCCCATACCACACGTAATAACACTTAAGGGGGAATTTCCTAAACTCAGAATGAAGGGACGGGCAATAACAATGCCCCTCAAGGCACTCTGATGATCTTGGAGGCCTTCATGCAAGCATTGGCAATGTTGGGACAAGTCAACTAGCCTAGGAGTAACGATACACGAGGGCATGGAAGAATCTTGGAATTAAGAGGCTATCTCCACCATTTTTTGTTGGAACTTCTGACCCTTTTGAGGCAGAAAAATGGTTGACTGAAATGAGGAAAGCCTTCGTAGTTATGGGATGTACTGATAAAAAAAAAAAGTTAATTTCACCGCGTACATGCTACAAGGTGAAGCGTATGATTGGTGTCTAATGGTTCATTGCCAATAGGAAAATGATACCGATCCTTTCACTTGGGAAAGGTTCACTATAGCTTTCAATGAGAAGTATTTTCCCAAGAGCATCTGTCAGTAGAAAGAAACGGAAATTCTGAAATTGGAGCAAGGAAATCGATCTGTTGCAGAATATGAGGTAGAAATTTACATGATTCGCTAAATTTGCTCCAAAATTAGTAACTACCAAAGAGAGAAGGACGAGATTCTTTGAGGAAGGACTTAATCCTCAAATTAAACAAGCAGTGATCCCTTTTGAACTCACCACTTACCGAGAGGTGATCAACAAATCTCTCTTGGTGGAAAGGGTAAGCCTCATGAACGAAGAAGAGAACAATACCCAATCATTTGACAAGAAATTCAAGGGCAGTAACTCTATGGGCTAGAATAACAACAGTAAAAAATAGAGGAGTGACCAAGAAAATAATCAAAATAACCAATCGAACAAGTAACTATAAAAAGACATGCCTGAAGTGTGGCAAAGGACACCTTGGCAAATGCCTTCAAGGCAAGGGGTTATGCTATAAATGTGGGAAACTTGGACATCTTTCCAATGAATGTTCGGGTGTTTGCTATAACTGCGGAAAGTTGGAGTATCTAGCTAATAATTGTAGTGAAAAAACGAAGAATACTCAGGCACGAGTCTATACCATATCTAAGTGGGGAGCTGAAGATATATCAACCATGGTGTCAGATACTTATAATTTACTGTAAGACATATTTGTCACTCAATATGATTTATGTACATACATACATACACACATACATAGATGTGGATCATGTCATGTCTAATACTATGAATGTGTAACATTCTTGATACTGTCCTGTTTTAAATTCGTTGAAAAATTAAATTGAGTTATCCATCTCTGTAACTAGAGATCCTGTTTGTCGTGTCAACACTATTCGAAGTATTGTTGAGCTCATATTACTGTGTTGAAGAACTACCCAATAGTAGTAGATGGGAATAACTGGTTGGCAAACCTCATAACACTAGACATCCATAATTTCGATGACATACTGGGAATGAACTGGTTGTTGCAATATCATGCTCCAATCGACAATCATGATAAGGTTGTGATTAAACTTTAAAAAAAAAGTCGTTTTGTTTTTCGGAGTTAAGATGAAACTTTTTATTCCAATAGTATCGGCGCTGAATGCCAATCGGTGAATAAGTGTTGTATGGCCTACTTGACTGTAGTAATTGAAGTGCCTAAGACAGACATTTATCTCGAACCAATTTCAATCGTTTGAGAATGTCAAGATGTGTTTTTAGACGAACCCTAATATCCACCAGCAAGGCAAGTCAGGCTAGCCAATATGATTTTGGAATCGATACTTCTTGAGAAGATCAAAAATTTGTAGTTTTGAGGACCCCCTCATATCGAGAATTCATATCGAGGTGACTAGGGAAAGTTTTGATTTTATTATCACTACAAATAGTGACCTTTGGCATGGTAGTAGATTAGTTGTCCCTAACAATAAGAAGTTGAAGCAAGATAATATTAAAGAAGCAGTTGTAATTCTCTACAGGCGATATGGACTTGTTGAGTATAGCTTTCATGAAATGAGTTATAAGATTTGGGAAGACAGGAAAGTTGAATAGCCTTTTTGTTGACCCTTTATGAAATATCATAAATGGTGCGTGACCTAACTTATCGGGCTGCATTACTACCAGCACTATCGGGGGTACACCACGTGTTTCGTAGCTCCTTGTTGAAGAAGTATATTCCAAATTCCTCTCATATTTTCAGCCATGAGTCATTAGATCTTTGTGAAGATTTGACTTATGGCGAGTAACCTGTGAGAATCCTAGAGAACGCAAACAGGGAACTTAGGAGGAAAAGATAATACTAGTTAAAGTTTTCTGAAGAAATCATATAGTAGAAGAAGTTACTTGGGAACGCGATGATGAAATGTATGTTAAAGTACCCACATCTTTTCAATAAGTTTTAATTTCGATGACGAAATTTCTTTTAGGGGGTAAAGAATTGTAATACATATTTTTCAATTTTCGTGCTTTTTTTATTTCACGTAATGTTTATGTTAATGTCTTTACAAATTATTTAATTGATTATTATTATTGTTTATATCTGAATTGTTTTGCAGTGAAAGGACTTGAACACCGTCTTGATCAATGTGTCAGTTAAAAAGTTTCTAAATTGTTTACGTGCAAATTTATGTCTAATTGTCTATCTTAATTAAGCTTGTCAATAATCAATATATATATATTTATTAAGTTGTAAGTGACCAAATTTGCATGAATTGAAAGTTGGGAAAACTTTAGTGAGAATTGGAGATACAATAGAAGTTTTGGACTTAATTACACGAAAGAGGAGAATTAAGGGATTGAGTCGCAATTTTCGAAAATTTAAAATCTTAACCCAACCCATAAACCCCTCACCTGACTCCTCCCATTTCTCTCTCGGCTCTCCACCTCTCCCTCAACCCTCCCTCCCTCCCTCTTGCAACTCCAATCGCCGGCGCCAATACATCGGTCGCCACCACCACGACCTCCCACAGTAAGTACCTCTCCTGCACCTCCTCCCCTTTCATCCCTCGACTGCATACGCACACATACATGCAGCCACACACTGTTACACACGAATGTATGTATTGATGTATCATGTATATATATGTTGAATGTATGTTTATATGTGAAGATTTTCAGATTTGGATTTTAGTTAAGTTTCGAATCGCAAACAGTTAAATTCAGATTGGGGTAATGTAAATATGTGTATGTATACTTTGTATAATTTCAAATTTGAATTTTTATAGGTTTAGATGTTTAATTGAATTTTTGTTTAAACTTCAACTTATATAGATCAATGTGTTTGCAAGATTTATCGATGCAATTTCAGATCTTGGAAATTTAGGTATCTAATTAGTTAATTGAATTTTTTTAGTTTAAAAATGGCGAATTTTTAATTTTTGAAATTTAGATTATTAATTATATGATTTTTTTATTGTAATAACTTCTAGAAATCGGGGAAAATTATGTAAAGGTGTAATTATTTCCAAGTGTGACAAATTGAGATTTTGAGGTTATGTTTGATTGATTTTTAGGTTCAATTGAGTAATTTTGTAAAATTAGGTTGAGTTATGCAATTTTTGAGATCGAAGTAATAAATTAGTAAAATTCCTAAGTTTGCATGTAATTGATCTTTTGTTGTGAATATGGCATGTTGACTTATCTTAAGGACCCGTTTGGGGTTTAATTGTAAATCGAATTGAAGTTTTATCCTTGGTTAGGAGTTTAAAATGTGTTTTTGAACTAAATGTTTTAATTGTATGAATGAATGGATATAAATTAGGATTGTTGGGCACATTGACGTCGAGGGTAACCGAGACACCTCCACTTGCCATCTAAGACGGTCTTTACTAAGGACTTCAAACTAAAGGTTTTAATTGTATGAATGAATGGATATAAATTAGGATTGTTGGGCACATTGATGTCGAGGGCAACCGAGACACCCCCACTTGCCATCTAAGACGGTATTTACTAAGGACTTCAGTAAGTAAACTTCCTTATTTTTTCAAGTTGAATGATTAATGTAGAATTAATGTGCTTAAGTGATTGGATTGCAATTTATATACTTTTTAATGCTTTTGTTCATTTTATACAAGTATGCATTATATAAGGAAATGTTCAAGCATGCATTTTATCATGTAATTGCATCAACTAGCATGCATTGTCATTGAATTGAGATGTCAAAGATTTTAAATGAAAAATGTGGAAAGTGCAAGTTTTCTCTAAAGATATGTATCCCAAGTTTAAAAGAAAGAAATAAGTGTATTTCTATGTCATGAAATAAGTGATTGGGAAATGGGGCGCGAGGGACCGGTGTACTCGAATTAAATTGCGTTTACGATGGAATGTTACACTGTTTTGCAGTGTAATGTTAAACCATTTGCGGTGGAATGCATCTGGTTCCAAATAAGGAATTGCCCACTACTGTTTGATTGGATGGAAGATACACCAAGTGAGCTCACGATAGAAATGAATTGAAGTTTGAAATGTGAAAGTGAAAGTTTGAAAAGTTTAAAGGTTTTGAAAAGTTAAAGTAAATGGTGATACATATTTCTAATTATAATGCATTTCATGTCATGAGCATGCATTATATGCACGAAGTTTGCTTGCTGAGCTTTATAGCTCACCCCTTTAATTTCCCAATGTTTCAGGTTATGAAAGTTGATGATCTGAGGAGAGAGCATGATGGAAGACTCTCATAGTACCCGTGTTTTGAATTCTTTTAAAAATCGAAGTTAAAAATTTAATTAACTTTCTTTTCATATTCATATACATATACTCGTCTATTCTTTGAAAATGTTTTGTTGGATTTAAATTTTTATGAGCCATTTATGTTTCTTAGTAGCTTGTAAATCTCTTATTCAGTTAGATGGAGTTTATTGGGTTGAATTTATTATGTTGAGGAGTTTGTGATTGATTGGAGTAATGTGGTGATGTTGAAGTTTGATTTTTGAATTATGGTTGAATTTTGGATATTGAATGTGTTGAGTTTTATGTTTTAGAATGGTTATGATGTCCTTCTACTGGTTGGTTAAGTCAAATTTATACGGGAGATTTTATCGAAATTTCTGTAGAATGTTATAATAGAAATTGAAAATTTTAGGTTGTATTTGATTGAAAAGATGGAAAATAGGTGTAAAGAAAATATTTTCCAAGGAATTGATTTGTCTGGAAAATATTTTTCTGGAAAAATGCATTTAATTGTGTTTGATTGATTTACATTTCAAGGAAGAAAATGTGAAAGTTTTTCAACTTTTTCTGTTTGATTGAAATGAAAAATAAATTATTTTTCAGGAAAATAAACATTATTTTCAACATTAAAGCACCTCATTAGATCTAAAAACCTCCAAAAAAATGTCAAAATTTCTCCATAAATCTCCATAAAACAGCCCATTCTCTTTAAAAACCTTCCCAGAAACTCGAGTTTCTCCAATCCCAATCCATCTGAATTCAATCCTCATTCATCTCAATTCAATCCCCACTGATACTCTCAATTCTTTTCTCCTTCACGAACTTTCAACCACCGGTCTGTGATCAAACAAATTCCATGAACATAAAATCTAGAAAATGAACAATAAAGAAAAAAATATAAAACCTATAATAAAGAGTGAAACCTCCAGATCTTCCTCAACAACAAACACAAACTTTTTTCACCAAATTTCCACTCAAACCCATCAGTTAAAATCAACAATTTCCTTTGAGATATTCAATTTTGGGTCCAAATCTGTAGGCGCGTAATTAGAATCTAGCACAAAATAATCAATATATATAAATATGAAGATGCACTTCGCTAATGCCGTCAGACTGCGCTTAAATTAGATATTTGAGGCAGAGGGGGAGAGGAGATAGTTGAACTGGAACATGAGGACGTTGATGAGGAAAGTGAAATTTGGGCCAGGATTTTAAGTTGAAATTGTGAGGAATTGGAGAAGGATTTTGGGACTTGGGATTGGATGGGGAGAACCGAGGGAGGAGTAAAATTGTGGAGAGAGAGATTTGCCTGGTTGCCTGGAATTTATTTTCTCTGCAAATTCATGGGAAATGATTTTCAAGCTTTTGAAGGAAAATAGCATCACGTGACCAAAAGTAAGAAAATGTTTCACCTGGAAAAATTGATCTATCAAACAGACAAGAAGATGGAAAGTTGGTTAAAATTTCCCATCTTCCATGGAATATAGAGCCAATCAAACAGAGCCTTAATGTTTTAAATGATTTATTTCCGCATTTAAAGTTAAGGAAGTTAACACGTCTAAGTTTAAGATTTTAAACTTGGTGTGTTACGCTATCGATGGATGATTCTAGCTTCTTCCGAATTTGCTGCACTTTCCAATTTATTTGCTCCATGGTAGCGGGAAATCTTACTGGAAAATTATGAAGATTTTCATCTTCAATAGGTGGTGGTGTATCTTCACAGAATTCACAGATAGAATTTTGTCACCTGCAGATGCAATGACAGTGGCTGGGCTGCTTATTCAGAGCCAGCAATAAGCTGTCGGATTTCGTCCCGCAACTAGAAGAAGATGGCTTCGGGGGTCTGATCCGAACGGATTTTGTTGAATGAATTGATCCATTGTTGTATGCCCTACTTCTTAGTGAATTTTTTCCTACTTGGACCCGCCGTACTTCCTTTGACTACTCCTGAGATATAGTGGAAACATTTTGTTATGGTGGCGAGTGTTATGTGCGTATAGTATATTGATGAATCCTTAAAATGATATATTCCAAAGATCAACACATCACATGTTCACATATACGATCATTCAATTTTTATATGCAGCCAACAAATGCAAAGATTATCAAATCACGTACGTAGTCATTTGTGATTGGAATCACTTCTTTTGACGGTATATACCCAAAAAAAAAAATTCTGTCATATTTGTTTTCACGTTTTGAATTATGAAGTAACACAGTAGAAGCAACATAATGGATTAGGGAAAATCTGAATAAATGGAGCCCTACAATTGATTCAATAATGGTTTTCAAGATTCCAAAAGTCAACAGCAGTCTGTGCATCTGTGAGGTAATAAGCATCTTCTATACTATACACACTCCCTCCGACTCATTTAAGGAGGTTTCCTTTACTTTTTCTCTTATCCCAATTATATAAACTTGTTTCTTTATTGAGAAGTGTTTATTTTGTTTATTTACTAATTTACCCTTATTTATTACTTTCAATAATAATAATTTTGATATTAATAAGGGTAAGTTGAAAATTTTCTTTACAAAAATTAGTTTTTCAATAACATTAAATATTTTTTTTTAATCAGTGTAAAAAATCAAACAAGTCTATATAAATAGGACGTAAGGAATACTAAAAACTGGAAAAAGTAAGTTGGATACTAGCTGTGAAGCAATATCTCCAACTTCATCCCATACCAAATATAACAGATTTTGATTTATTTGGGTACCTTTTGCGTACTAAGAATTAAGAATTTTGCATTGACTTTGGAGAGTAATTAATTGATAAGCTTAATGTTATGGTGATTTGAAAGAAGGTGAGTTAAATCACGATTTGGAATCTAATTTTGGAATGTAGTATTTATTTTCTAAATTATTTACCAATCCTGATAGTATTTTTCTGTGAAGCACGGACACGGACACAAGTGTCGGACACGATACGTGTCGGACACGTCGACACGTGATTTTCGAAAAAACTTGGGACACGACACGTTCATTATTTATTATTATTTTTTTTAAATAAATAAATTTTTGTAACACTTTTTGTATAGCAAATTAATAGGAATATATATCAAACTTAACATTTCATACATATTTTCTCATAATTTGAGTTCAACAAAAAGCAAAAGATGACATAAATATTATCATTCATCTCTAGTCAAATCTTCAACATCTTCATTTTCATCATCGACGATTATCATAGCCTCCAACTCCGGTTCATCTAAAGACAAAGTAGCAACTTCAAGTGTACCAACATCTTCAAAAGAGTCAAATGCATCACCACCGAGATCCCACATCTTAGACTCTCCTTGTAAATATTGTGGACTCCTCCGTGATAAGAGACGAAGATTGCTGTGCACAAATACTAGATCTTCGGCACGTTTTGGAGTTAACTTATTCCTCTTAAGAGAGTGCACAAAGGAATAAATACTCCAATTCCGTTCACAACATGATGAAGAAGATGGTTGTGCCAATATTTTCAACGCAAAAGATTGAAGGTTAGGTGCACTAGAGCCATGAATGACCCACCAAGTTTTTGGATCCAAGTGGTAACGATCATAGATGGAATCAATATCACCAAAATCTTCTCCCATTATTGAGAATTTCGAATACTCCAAATTCACTTTAGTCGCTCCTCATTTGACAACATGTATCTTTTGAAACATTTTAACCTTTCTCGAGAAACCTCCGCATCTCTATGTGGAGGTGTGCGATTTGAATCTTCATTAAGCCATTCCTCACTATAGTACCTAAAGAAATGAAAAACAAATTATAGTAAGTAAGTTAGTAACTAATCAATAATAATAGAGATTTGAACAATGAAAAATTTAAATAAATATATAAATTAGAATAATTACCTTGGATTCAATGAGTGAGCCAAGCAATGAAGTGGGGTGTTATTCTTGTTCCAACGATCGACAAGTATTTTTTGAATAACATCGTAAAATGATGAAACATCATCTTGACGCTTTCTTTCATGCCTATAAATGACCGCTTTGACTTTCTCTATCATTGTATCCCACATATCATAAACCAAGTGAAGACATGGTTTATCCGTATCACAAAATCGAAGCATGTCATAAATAGGACTAGTGAAAGAAATAACATAGTCTATAGAGTCCCACCAAATATCATCAAGTAATTTCATCTTCACAAAACTTGCCTTTTGCACATCATCTTCTCGATAACTTGACCATTTCTCATCAATCACCATGTTTTGAAGCCCACGTTTGATAAGCTTAAACCTTTTCATCATGACTATAATAGAAGCAAATCGTGTTTCGGCTACTGCTAACAACTTCAAGGTCACAAATTCATTAAACATTGCTCTTCTCATAGAATGGTTCATGATAAAATGTTTAATGGCCATTATATCTTCATGAAGACAAGTTATCCAATTACATTCTTCATATGTAATCAAATTATCCTCAACGTTCTTTGCCGCACAAATATTTTTCAAAGCAAGATTAAGTGTGTGTACAACACACGGTGTCCAAAAAATATGAGGATATTGCACTTCAATTATTTGTCCCGCATCCTTACAATTAGCCGCATTATCGGTAATAACTTGAACAACCTTTTCGGGGCCAACTTCTTCTATAACATCCTTTATAAAGTTAGCAATAAAATATTTATCTTTGATCTCACCCGAGTAATCAACCGCCCGTAAAAACATTGGTCCACTTTCGGTCACGGCCATAAAATTAATTAGTGGCCTTCTTTGTGGATCACTCCAACCATCACTCACAATAGTCACTCCTTTTTCCCCCCATGTGCTTTTAATTGGTTGTAGTAATCGTTCCACATTTCTTTTCTCTTTTTGAAGTAGGGTGGTTCTCAACTTATTATAACCGGGAGGCTTATATCCTGACAATGGACTATTCGCGGCTAGGGTATAAGAAGACATGTAATAAGGATTCCTTGCAAGGTGAAAGGGTAAACCACTTGAATAATACATTCTAGCAATTTCCGAATCCAATTGATCACGTGATGTAATGCTAAAGGCCTTTTCAATTGAACTACCCTTTCTTTTCTTTTCCTCTAATGTGTAACTACCAATCGAACTCAAGTTTTCCATTGGCAATGGGACCCGTTTTGACTATTTACTCCTCATTTTCACTTCTTCTTCTAATCTTTGCATTTCATTTATGTCTCTTTGGGTTACTTTTGGACAAGCTTCAATACCACTACCCGACAATTTCATCAAATGTGCTCTAACCCTAGTATATGAACTTTTTTTGGTTGTATTGCAAAAGTTGCATTGCCAAGAAATATTTCCACCTCCTTCATTTAGTTTATCAAATTTTGTAACATATTTCCAAAGAGGCTTGGTTAAATCTTCATTCATGTTACTAGTACTCATAGCTTCAAACTAATTACTAATAAAATATACCAAATAATAAAATAATAGACAAAGATATTACCCGATATTTTTTAGTAGAAATATCTCTTTTCCTTGATCTTGCAAATGATTCTTGAGATTGAGATTCCAAAGCAAAAAAAATGGGTTGAAATTGGTCTTTGAGATTTTTCCTTCACAGCTCGGCAGTATGTTGAACCAGAAGACACTTTCTACCTTTTGCTTTGTTTTAACCTTTTGTTTGGTATATGTACTTTAAATTTTAAAATAATGGTAGAGTGTAAAATGCAGTTAACTTGTAGGAGAATTCTTCACATATTTATTATTATATAATAACAAATGGACCGATATTTTGTGAAACAAGAAAAGGGAACTGACTTTTGCTGTTGATTGCACAAGAGATAATACACTTTTATACACAAAATCTGAAAAATAAAAAGAAAAAGTACACAAAGGACAACATCACAGCAGACCCGTCTTCCTCCTCTTCTTCCTTTGTCTTCCCTTGTCTGGTCTTCTCCGTCCTTTTCCACTTTCGGTCATCTTCTCCGTTTCTCTTCTTCCCAACAATGAAGACCTTGCAACTCAGCGGCATCTTCTTCCGTGCAAGTCGACGCCATCTTCTTCGTCCGTTCCGATTTCTGCAACAGGTAAGACTCCTTTTCTCTTCTTTCAGACTTCAGTCCTTCATTCAATCTTCGTTCTCTGTTTTTTTTTCTTGTTCTTGGACGTGTCCGACCCGTATCATATAAGAACCATTTTCCGACACGAAAAATGGTGTGTCGGACTCGTGTCGCCGGCGTGTCAGCTCGTGTCCGATACGCGTCGGACACGGACTCGCCGACTTGTTGAGCGTGTCCGTGCTTCAGAGGTATTTTTTGGATTAAAAAAGTAATATAGTAATATCTGATTTTTTATTTGGCAACCATGCAAATATGATTTTTTCCCAAAGGTAAATGTGAGCAAGTTGGATCAATGGTTCAATATAATTTATATTCAGAGATAAAACTAATTGAAGCTTCCAGTAAAAGCAGCAAGCTCCAATTCTTCCAATAAACCTTCATCAGAGATGTGACTCTTACATTTTCTGTTCACATATGTAGTGACCAAGCTCAATTTTAAAATATCATTATTTAAGAACTATCGCACTCGTCTAGCATTTACAAGTGAAATAAAATTTATTTTAATCCGAGTCCAATTCCAAATTTATTAAAAATATCTCAATTCTCCTTATTAAATTATTTTAAGTCCAAATATGAAATTCAATTTTTATCTCAAAATTTATTTTCAGTCCAAAATATATCAGTTTTAAATACATTGCCTAATCGAAGTTAGTCTAATTTTTAGTTAATTATCCTAAAATAATCCTACCTAACTAATCCACCTAATTGCACCACCACGTTTTCTTCTTTCCACAAATGCAACCATCATGTTGTCAAAACCAAATTATGATGATTTCCACTAAATTAATCCACTCAATGATTCCCCCGAAATTATGATGTCTCCCATTGATCACTTTCCTTTTTCTTTTCCCATCACTTCATCAATTTAAGTCATCTTCCCCCCAGCTTCACTCACGTACACGAAAACCTCAACCAATTTCGCCCATCACTGCCTTCACCCACCATGACCGACACCACCTCCTCGAGCAGAACCCAACCACACTTTCATCACCATTGAACCAAACCAAACCAATTTTCATAAACAATACCTCAAACCACCATGCACAGTCGAACCCCTCAATCTGCAATCAGTCTCCAACCATCACAAAAGGGTAGCTAATGTTAAAACACCCAGTCCACCAAGTCGCAACCACTGTCAATCAACCATCACCACCAACCCCCAACACCAATGGCAACACCAAAATCAAGCTGCTCAGCCACAACCGTCGCCTGAAAACTCCAAACCGCCACCTGCAAGAGCATCACAACCATCGCAAACCACCATCCCCAAAGCGTCACTGCCCTTTCACCACTTCACCAAACAACCCCCACGACTGCCCCTCTCAAATCAAACCCAAAATAAGAAATAAGTGAACCCATTACCTTGCCTCAGTCACCGGGTCGTTCGACCGGAGTCTTAGCCGGAAATTCCCCAAACTCGAGCCTCGATCTAAATCCAAAAATCTGTCCAAACATCGCCCAAAATCTCCCTCCTCTCCACCAACCACCAACCACCCGGTCGCCGCCACGCATTGACGGCGATATCTCCGGCTTCACCGCCGGCGGTTGGAATTTCAGAGGAGGGGCTTCGCCCCTCCCATTTTTTCATCTCTGTCTCTCTCTGTCGATTAACAGAGAGAGAGAGAGAAATGAAAACTTCATATAAATGTTGATTTTTCAAATTTTGCCATTTAGTCCTCAACTCTCAATGTTTGAGTTTTAGTCCTTCCAATTTAATAATGTTTCAAATCGACAGCCCTATGTTCTAAAAGTTATTATTTGAAGCCTCTGCCGTTCTAAAATATTTTAGTCAGCCCCAAGTTTTGAAAATATTTAATTTCAGTCCTAAGTTTTAAAAGTTATTATTTTAAGCTCCTTAGTTTCAAAGTATTTATTTTAGCCCTTGTTTTAAAAGAGTTTTATAAACCAGTCCTCATGTTTTAAAGCCTTTCATTTCAGTCTCAAGTTTTAAAATATTTTAATTCAGCCCCTTTTGTTTTTAAAAGTATTATTTCGATCCTTTAACTTTTTTGTAATATTTTATTCAGCTCTTAAGCTTTGCAAATAATTTATCTTAACCCCAACTATTTCGAAAATTAAAATAATTTGTCCCCAATATATTTAAAATATATGAGTTAACCCAATAGTTTCAAAATCTTTTATCATCTCATTTCCAATCCCAACTATGTTTGATTTTAATCTCTAAACTTTTATTTCTTCTTTTATAACTTTTTCATTTTAAAACATTTGAATTTCAAAATACTAGTTTAAGATTTATTTTATATATTGGCTAGACGAGACGCTTGGACAGTTAGAAGAACAACGTGAACTTTCTTGCTCAACCACACTAATTAAGTTTAAGGTAGACTCGCCCCCACTAATTGATTTATATTATAATTGCATGTATTATGTGGATTTACGTGATTATATGCTTAATTGTATAAGACAAGAGTATCTCTTATGAGATAAGACAAGAGGATCTCTTATGAGATCAGAAGAAAAATTTATGTTGTGCATGTCATAACTTATATGCGTTATTTCATAAGACAAGAGTATGTTCATTTGTATTCACTATGTGATGCCTATGATTAAGAAGAGAATGTCATTGTATTATTTGCATAATTACCTGATTAATTATCTTGTAAATTAATTATTGGCGATGAGTTTACTGAGTATTTCTTTTGAAGTGCTCACTTCGTTTTTAACAACATTTGCAGAGATCGGAAGCAGTGTCGAATGATGGGAAATGATGACAAACATTTATTTTTAAATTATTTTGAAAGTTGAGATTTTTGGAACTTGTTTATTTATCTGAGTTTTTGGGATTTTACGGAATGTTTCTCAAGTGAATTTATTTAAATGTGAGTTCTGTTGAAATTTTTCAAATGAATGTGATGGTTGGATTTTCTTAAAATTCATTTATTTCCGCAATATTTGTTAAATATATATTTTAAAGAGAGACGAAGTAGCGTCCCGGATTTCATGGAACTCGGGGCGTTACAGCTTGGTATTAGAGCCAGTTTGCATTTCTGTAGACTGGAAAATTTTCAAAAAGAAATTTCAAGAAACATTTTACATTATTTAATTATTATTGATGAAGATTGCCACTGCCATCATTCGTCCCACCAACTCCGAGGTAAAGAAGTTTATGATGTTTAACATTATTTCAGTATTTCGGATACTTATTTTAATGAGTTATGAGAAAGAATGAAGAGAAAGAGATTGTATCTAAATAAGAAAGAAAGAAAGAAAGAAAAGAAAAGAAAAGAAAGAGAACGAGTGTTGAGTATAATGAGAATAATAGATTTAAGAATGATTTTATAATAATTTTTGTTCTTGAACTTAGAAATGATGAACCCTACCTGGACTTTGCATAATTGATTTTAGACATGACACCATTTACAAGAAGTCAACAGAAAGGATTAGACAATATTTTCGGAATATCTATCATTTACACTAACACCTCATGCAAAGATATATGACCACACTATCGACTATTGTGCCGCGCATTATGAGGCCATGGCTAGTGATTTTAGAGCAACTGTTGCGAAAATTCATTAGTCACTTGTTGTCAACATTTTCAGTAAATCAACGTGAAATAGCAAGCCAATTTTATGAAGTTGTGATGAGATGTTGAGATTATAAGTGATGTGATTTTATTGAGACTTTTATGAGAAGAATTATGAAATTAGAGATTTAAAGTTTTGATTATTAATTATTAGGAATTAAGGACTTGATTTTGTGTTTGAGTAAGTGGATTATTCCTCTATTTTGAGAAATTTTTTTTATGTTGTTTGATCTTGTAATTAAGAATTTTTGGGACTATGATTTGTGGCATATATTTATAAGTATGACAAATGAGTTGACATTTGAGCCAATTAATATATTGAAGGAAGTGATATTGTGATATTGGAAACTATGATTTGAAATTGTTATGTTGAGGAAATTATTTGGGACCAGAACTTATTGAAAGAACAGTTGATGCGATCGAGAAGATCAGATTACGAATTAAAGCTGCCCAAGAGTTTGTATCCGAAATAACGAGAAGGAAAATGTGTTTTGAGTATAATAGGAATCGGTACAATTTTAAGGATATTTTCATACTTTTGTCCTCGAATTTAAATGAGTAATATTATAGAACTTTTACTGGACTTTGTATAATTCGATATATAGACGTGTCACATTTCACGAGAAGCCAACCTCTGGAATTTAAATCTAGTATATATTAGATATTTATCGTATATGAAGGCTCCTATCAAAGAGATATTATTATTTCTCATGAAGAAACACAAAAGAGTCACACTGGAAAAGGAATACATGAAAAACACACAAAAACAAAAGATTCTACATGGGAAAATCCTCAAAATTAGAGATGTTTCGGGAGTAGCCGTATCATACCACCTCTGATCTTTTGAGGAAATAAAGAAACATTCAAAGATGTGTGTCTCAAGAGTAAGAATACTCCGTACTCTACCACCTTAAATCTTTGAGGTACACATGATTAAACATTGATAAAATCCTAGAAATTTAAGGTGTGCCTCAAGAGTGAGAATACTCCGTACTCTACCACCACCTATTCTAGGGTTCACAAAGTTAAGTTTACATTAACCGGACTCCATTTTCGCTTGATTCCCCTTCCTTGCGACCAATCTATCTTAAATCCTGCTGGATCTTGTATTGGGATATATGACTACAGCTTATCCAGTAGTTCATCGATAGTAGGAGCAGAAATAAGGATCCTTCTGGAAAATGGAGAGATGAATCCCTGTTCCACAGCATAATCAAGAAATGTTAACAAACCATCAAAGAAATTGTTAACATTTAAAAGCTCAATAGGCTTAGTATGGAGATCCAGTTGAGCCCATGAGGTAATATTAAAGATTTCTTCTAAAGTACCAAAACCTCCGGGCAGGGCTATAAAAGCATCAGAACCATATAGCATGCAAGTTATGCGTTCATGGATAGATAAGGTTTGTACTTCATGCCCTCGTATTTTGCCTGCAATATCTACCAAAGGGACAGGTATAACACCGATCACTCTTACTTGCTCTGTGAGAGCAGATTGGGAAACACAACCCATCAAACCACTGCTACCACCTCCATACACAAGATTGATACCTTTCTCCCCCAATTTCTTTCCAAGATCTACTGCTGTTTCTAGATACCCAAAACCTTTCCCCACTTTTGATCCACAAAATATACAGATAGTTTTGATATGTCAAAGTTTTAGTCCTTCCATTTTTGAAAGTAAAGAAGGGAAAACGTACGAGAAAATGTTATTTTGGGATGCATGAACTATGAAAAATGTTTGGCTATTTAAAACCGAAAAAACTTCACTATTACCGCTCGTCTTTTGAAAAAGTGAAGATTTACTTTTGACAAAATCACCCTACTCATCTTTCGGTGAATTAATATTTTTAACCAGCCTTTATCAAAACTCGAGAAAGGAAATAGAAAAATATTTTATATGGATATATATCAAATGATTTACCTTGTATCAATGCTGATTAGCCAAAACCTCATTGTGTAAAACAGACTGGCAAACAGGATCTTTTGATATTATATTTTTGAGACTATAACGATTTTTATCCTTTTTAAATTGAGCATATAAGGAAAGGAGTTCACGTTGCACATACCCACTTGGGTGTGTATCAAGAGTCAATCGAATATCATCCAAAGACTCCTTACTCAGTCCACCCTTGATGAAATCAATTTTATCATCTCGATTTCTAGAAGAATATTCTATTGATTTGCAACGAGTGTCACATATCCAACGAGCACATTTGTAAAAACCGTTCAGTCTTTTTGCTCTTCGTCTCTTTGCGAAAGTACTTTTGCCTAAACCAGACATGTGTTTAGGAAATGTCAATGGCAATTCACCAGCCAATCGAACTTTTGCTTCGATCAACCAGCGAACATCTTTTGGGATGCCTTGAGCCATCAGCAACCTTAATCTTTCGAGCCGAATTCGATAAATCTTTCTCAAATCATTTACTGGAAAATTGGAATAATATTTGCGAATATTTGAAAGTATGATATCCATTTTTGATGGATCTAACCTTCTTCCAAAAACGATTCATTTAAAGGGATAAAGGAGTTGAGTGGATCCACGTGATATTGATTCCAGCAAGAAAGCATGGAATAGAATAATGAAAAGTGGGAACAAGAGTTAATGCGCCGTTAACTTTCTCGATAAAGGAAGATTTGACGATAAGATTTGAGATATGGAATATTTTCTTGGATTTTGTACTGATATTTTCGGTGTAATAATAATAGTAATCAAGGTATAGTAATTTATTTTTATACGAAAATACGTAAAAGTGAAATGAAGACCGTATTGAATCATAGTTCATACTACAAGTGAAAGAAATACCTTGTAGGAAATGTTGTGACATTTGAGTGAAGAATCTTAGTTAATTGGGAGCAAATTGTTTATTTATATTATTTGAATTTTGTAGTACGTTTTGGTTACAAATATGGGAAAGGATAAGCTGATGATATTATGTTGATTAGTGGATAACATGTTATTGGGTATACTACATAGAAAGAATATTCAGGCAATTTCTATTGTTTTAATTAGTTCGGGTTATTTGGTAATAAGAAGTTTTAGCGATGATAAGTTATTATGGTGTGGTATGATTTTTAAAGAAATAGTAAAGATTTATTCAATTTGGAGAGAAATTTTTCATGGATTTTTGTAACGGGCTTACAGAGATCAGTGAAGAGACGTGATGTCATTTGGGTTATTGAATAATGACTTAAGTAGTCAGCAAATATTTCTTTATACAGAGTTTAGATGTTATGTTGAGAGCTTGCATTTTAGACCTTTATGATAGCTAGGAAAACCATTTACCTTTTATTGAATTTACATATAACAATAGTTTCCAGGCTACTATTGGCATGACGCAATATGAAGCTATTTATAACAGCAGATCACCTATTTATTGAGATAAAAAGAGAATCTTGGGTCCAGAAATAGTGAAAAAGACCTCCTAAGTTAAATTAGCTCAATTTCGAGGACGAAATTATTTTAAGTGGGGAAGTTTGTAGCGACCAAGCTCAATTTTAAAATATCATTATTTAAGAACTATCGCACTCGTCTAGCATTTACAAGTGAAATAAAATTTATTTTAATCCGATTCCAATTCCAAATTTATTAAAAATATCTCAATTTTCCTTATTAAATTATTTTAAGCCCAAATACGAAATTCAATTTTTATCTCAAAATTTATTTATTCTCAAATTTATTTTCAGTCCAAAATATATCAGTTTTAAATACATTGCCTAATCGAAGTTAGTCTAATTTTTAGTTAATTATTCTAAAATAATCATACCTAACTAATCCACCTAATTGCACCACCACATTTTCTTCTTTCCACCAATGCAACCATCATGTTGTCAAAACCAAATTATGATGATTTCCACTCAATTAATCCACTCAATGATTCCCCCAAAATTATGATGTCTCCCATTGATCACTTTCCTTTTTCTTTTCCCATCACTTCATCAATTTAAGTTATCTTCCCCCCAGCTTCACTCACGTACATTTAAACCTCAACTAATTTCGCCCATCACTGCCTTCACCCACCATGACCGACACCACCTCCTCGAGCAGAACCCAACCACACCACTTTCATCACCATTGAACCAAATCAAACCAATTTTCATAAACAATACCTCAAACCACCGTGCACAGTCGAACCCCTCAATCTGCAATCAGTCTCCAACCATCACAAAAGGGTAGCTACGGTTAAAACACCCAGTCCACCAAGTCGCAACCACTGTCAATCAACCTGTAACGCCCCGAGTTCTGAACACCCGGGAACATCACTTCATCGTTTAAAAATTAACTTTGAAGATAATAATTTAGCGGAAAATAAATTTAATTGAAATCCATTTCACATATCTTTATAAAAATTGATTCAAACGGTCAAAATAGTTTAAACATGGAAAATAACTTGAACATAACATAATAAATTAATTTTATAATTTCAAATAAAACATTCTAAAATCTCAATAATGGCCACCATCGCACGCCCCGCCGCCAAATCCGTCATCTGCAAAATTTATTTTGGAAAACGTGAGTATTTCATGGAAATACTTAGTAGACTCGCGCACAATAATCATTTAACATCATAAATTAAAATACATAATCATGATATTCAAGTCTCAGGTGTCTAACGACCACCAGTATTCTCATGAACAAGTAAATAACATACAAGTTCAAGTCTCATGTATTTAAGCAAGTAAATTCTCGCAACAAAGTCTCATGCTTAGAAAGCAAGTAATTCTCATGAACACAATCATACATGCTAAACTTATAATCCAAATAATTATTTATGCGCACTTTTGAAAGTAGAAAAATTTGTAAATTAGAGTCTACCTTAATTTCTCGAGTATTGAGCAAACAGGAAAATACTTCTAATTCTCTCGCGCCTCGTCTAGCCCTATAAATAAATAACTAATATTAGACTTTTAGATAAAGAAATCTTTAAAAGTAGATTTGTGTAAAATAAAATAGAGTTTTAAGAACTTTAGGGACTAAATCGTGAAAATTGGAAAAACTAGGGACTGTTCGTGCAATTATGAAATTTTGGAATTAGGGACTGAATTAAAGGTTTTTTTTTAAATGAAAGGACTGATTCATAGTTTTTTCAAAAATCTCGGGGCTAAGATAGAACGTTTTTAAATGTGAGGGACTGAAATAAAAGATTTTGAAACATAAGGGACTAAATTGGTAACTTTTCAAAAATATATATTTTTCTATATCTCTCAACTCTCTCTCTCACTAAACTCGTTAGAGAGAGAGAGAGAGAGAGAGAGCTTGGAGAGAAGAGGGGCGACGGGTGCCCCTCCGACAGCAGTCACCCGCCGGTCAAACTACCGGCGCTCCTGCGCCGGCGACTTGGAAGCGGTGCTGTCGCCATCACTTGGCGGCGGCGGAGGTGATTTTTGGGTGCGGAACGAAGGCAAACCGAGGCTGAAATTCAGATTTTGGGGCGGCGATTTCCGGCTAAATTCCGAAAACGAAGGCCAACATTGATGAAGGTAGGTTGTTGGTTAATTAATTCTGGGTTTTGGGTTTTGATTGGGTGAATTTGTTGGAGGAACAGAGGTGGGAAGCTACGGTTTTCATGTGGTGGTGGTGGTGGTGGTGATGGTATTACACGATGCTTTGAGGTGGTGGGGATATGGTGGGGATTCAGTTTGGGCGATGCTGGTGGCAGTATGGTAGCATGGTGATGGTGTTTGGATTTGTGGCAGTGGGCGTTTGGTAGTGGAGTCGGTTGTGACGGCTGGGTTGTATCTTGGTTAGATGGTTAGCTTCCAGCAATGGTGATGGTTGTCGTTCAAGTGGTGGTGTTGACAGCAATTTGGTTGTGGTTTGTGTTGCAGGCTGTCGGGTATGAGGCTTGGTGGTTGGCAGAATGAAGATAGGGAAGTGCATACCTTGAGTTGCAGGTTTGTATGTGTCGTGGGCTGAAGGTAGTTGGTTCTACTTAATGGTTGATATTGTGTTAAACATGGAAACTTAGGGTTAAATCTGTAATGGAGGAAAATCAAAGAAAATTCCGTTGAAAATTCTGAGTACATGTGGTATGGAAAGTGCTTGTGAAGATTGGAAACATTGTTGAAGAATTTTGGAAATTAAAATCTGTTAAACTAGGAAATCTTAAATCTTGCTGTCAAAATTTTGGGCCAAAGATGATTTATTGGATTTTAAATGGGCTTAAGGAGTTGGAACTATCATAATTAAAATGGTGGGCTCAAAATAATTTGAATCCAATTAGTTGAAAATTGGACCTTAAAATAAATAAATAATGGGCTTGCACATCATTTAATAAATTTTGGAATTGGAATAGGATAAATTTAAAATAAATTTAATTTAATTTAACTTCATTGGCTATATGCCTACGCGTTTAAAATAAATATATAAATGGGGAAAATCGTAGCGACACGATTTAAACTAAAATATTCATTTAAATAAGTCATGCAAATCTCGGTCGCTACACAACCATCACCACCAACCCCCATAGCCGACCAGCATCACCAATGGCAACATCAAAATCAAGTTGCCCAGCCACAACCGTCGCCTGAAAACTCCAAACCGCCACCTGCAAGAGCATCACCACCATCGCAAACCACCATCCACAAACCATCACTGCCCTTTCACCACTTCACAAAACGACCCCCACGACTGCCCCTCTCAAATCAAACCCAAAACAAGAAATAAGTGAACCAATTACCTTGCCTCAGTCACCGGGTCGTTCGACCGGAGTCTTAGCCGGAAATTCCCCAAACTCGAGTCTCGATCTAAATCCAAAAATCTGTCCAAACATCACCCAAAATCTCCCTCCTCTCCACCAACCACCCGGTCACCGCCACGCATTGACGGCGATATCACCGGCTTCACCGCCGGCGGTTGGAATTTCAGAGGAGGTTTCATCTCTGTCTCTCTCTGTCGATTAACAGAGAGAGAGAGAAATGAAAACTTCATATAAATGTTGATTTTTCAAATTTTGCCATTTAGTCCTCAACTCTCAATGTTTGAGTTTTAGTCCTTCCAATTTAATAATGTTTCAAATCGACAGCCTTATGTTCTAAAAGTTATTATTTGAAGCCTCTACAGTTCTAAAATATTTTAGTCAGCCCCAAGTTTTGAAAATATTTAATTTCAGTCCTAAGTTTTAAAAGTTATTATTTTAAGCTCCTTAGTTTCAAAGTATTTATTTCAGCCCTTATTTTAAAAGAGTTTTATAAATCAGTCCTCATGTTTTAAAGCCTTTCAATTCAGTCTCAAGTTTTAAAATATTTTAATTCAGCCCCTTTAGTTTTTAAAAGTATTATTTCGATCCTTTAATTTTTTTGTAATATTTTATTCAGCTTTTAAGCTTTGCAAATAATTTATCTTAACCCCAACTATTTCGAAAATGAAAATAATTTGTCCCCTATATATTTAAAATATATGAGTTAGCCCAATAGTTTCAAAATCTTTTATCATCTCATTTCCAATCCCAACTATGTTTGATTTTAATTCCTAAACTTTTATTTCTTCTTTTAAAACTTTTTCATTATAAAACATTTGAATTTCAAAATACTAGTTTAAGATTTATTTTATATATTGGTTAGACGAGGCGCTTGGACAGTTAGATGAACAACGTGAACTTTCTTGTTCAACCACACTCATTAAGTTTAAGGTAGACTCGCCCCCACTAATTGATTTATATTATAATTGCATGTGTTATGTGGATTTACGTGATTATATACTTAATTGCATAAGACAAGAATATCTCTTATGAGATAAGACAAGATGATCTCTTATGAGATCAGAAGAGAAATTTATGTTATGTATGTCAAAACTTATATGTGTTATTGCATAAGACAAGAGTATGTTCATTTGTATTCACTATGTGATACCTATGATTAAGAAGAGAATGTCATTGTATTATTTGCATAATTACCTGATCAATTATCTTATAAATTAATTATTGGCAATGAGTATACTGAATATTTCTTTTGAAATTCTCACTCCGTTTTTAAAAATATTTGCAGAGATTGAAAGCAGTGGCGAATAATGAGCAATGATGACAAACATTTATTTTTAAATTATTTTGAAAGTTGAGATTTTTGGAAGTTGTTTATTTACCCGAGTTTTTGAAATTTTACGGAATGTTTATTTATTTAAATGTGAGTTCCGTTGAAAATTTTCAAATGAATGTAATGTTTGAATTTTCTTAAAATTCATTTGTTTCCGTAATATTTGTTAAATATATATTTTAAAGAGAGACGAAGTAGCATCCCGACGTTACAACATATGTACATAATGATGATTATGGACTGTGTCTTCACAAATATAACTAGTTTTTAATGATTCTTTGACTTATTTTACAGCTTAGCTTGATCATTCGAACATTACAATAGTTTGAACAATCCAATCCAAACCAAATCAGGCTCCAGTAAGGATAATATAAATAAATTATATAAGATAGGAAAAGATGACTGGAATTTTAGATCTCAAATCTCCTAAAACCTCAAAACAAGCTATTTAAATTATTTATAAGGTCAATCAATCGCATTCTTTAAGACCAAGAAGACCTACCATGTGATAGACAGACTCCACATGCAAGCTCCAAACGTGTATAACCACTTAAGGAGAATATATTACTATAGAAAGATACCACTTCAGGATAATCATAAAAACAGATTTAAATTTAACCTTAGAGCTGAGCACAACTACATACAAATGCTTGTTTAAATTGCAAGATTCAGAAAATAATAAGAAATGGAACACATTAATCTCATATTCCACACCTACTAGGCAGTCACAATTATAGCAGAGTTCCAAGTCCTATGTCAATAATGTTAAGAGCAAAAAACTAACAAAAGTGAATGAGCAAATCATGACTACTCATTGAAACTCGGGCTAGACAATATTAGGTAGTAAAAATGAACAGAAACCACTTTTGCACATTATTAGCATAAAAAACACATAAATACTTGCCAAAATTGCTCAATCAATTAAAGAGATATCTTAAGGTTATCATTAGAAATAATAGCTGTCAATAATCCCACGACTAAAATGCAGATTAAAACAAATGCATAAATCTAAAAATGATATATATCCTTAACAATTGCAATTCATTTCATATGACTGCATTCTCATTCTCTATGAAACAAAAATTTTGAATGCGTCAATCCCTAGTTCATCGAATAGCCCAATCCAAATAACAGACTAACTCCATACTCCCAAATATTAGGTCCATCTCTTCATTTTAAAAGAATAACTAGTTTCATGCCCGTGTGATGCATGGACATATTCTATTGACAAAAATAATATAATGAAACAGAATGAGAAAAATCAGCAAAAACTAACAAAAGCAAGTGGCAAAGCAAAAAATGTTAAGAGTCCTAGGTCCCATTCACAACATCTTTCACTTTGTATTGTGGTACGGGGTTTGCTCGTAGATTATAGGCTGCACATTAGTATCCTATAGTTTCTTGCAACATTTCTTACAGCTATTGTAGGACCAGTCCTCCATCCGCAACTACTGCAGAAATTCTGGCCACCACCTAGTAGAATCCCTTCTGCACGGCTAGAAAATATAACCAAAAAAATTAATGCAGGCGGATTAATGAATATTTTATGTAATGCCATAAGAACTTTATTTTTATTATGCATTAAAAACAACATTTTTTTTACAGCCATATCAATTGCAGTGCAAATCAACATGCACCATCAACAACTGATTTAACAGCAAAGTCCAGAAAAAAGATGGAGAAACATAAGGGTCAAGATCAACTTGAAACACAATCACCAGTATAAGAATGATAACATATAATCTGTTTTTAGAGGGTAAACAACAAATTTTGTTTCATAAAGGCACAAATGAAGGACATGTCTGTGACAAGCATCATAGAATGACATCAATGCTATAAAGTGTAACATTTTTGCTCCATTTCTCATCTACATAAAGAGAATGTTATCCATGTACTATCAACTAACTCAAGAACTAGATACATAGAATATTCATTACCGTGGGAAAAACTAATCGAGGACAAAAGACAGGGAAAATTAATAAGCCATTATGTTCACATGGTGAACTTCATATGAAGTTACTGAAAACATACCACTTCATATTCTTTTGGGTGGGTGAGCATGTAATCTCGACCATCAGCAAGGTGCGACTCCACTTTTGAGCATGCCACTGAGCCATTAAATTTTATGTTTCTCCTACAAGCTTCAACAGAAACTGGACAAAGAGACAATATTAGCACTTCTGGTAACAAACAAAGTCAGGCTGCAAATAAGATGCAAATTCAGAAGCGATGGAAAAATTTTTGACACCCTCACAATCCCTGTATATGCAAATGGTAAACACGTGTGGAAAATATTGGGCTAAGCTACAAATCCAGAAGCAATGAAAGAAAATTTTGACCCCCTCATAGTCCCTGTATATGCAAAGAAGAAGCGAAGGAGAAATATTGGTTAAGATCCAAATTCAGAAGCAATGAATGGCCCCCTCAAAGTCCCTGACTCCCTGTATATGAAAATGGAAACACATCTGATATTGGGCATGTCAAGTTCTCAAATGAAAATAAGATCCTTACATAGAAAAAAAGATATTTTAAATATTTCGCATGGCAATAAACGATAAATGTCCTTTAACTAAAAGAATTTTATAATTACACTTAAAAACACAGAATTACCTTTATCTTTGTCTAAGGCCCCAACTTGACCAATCACAACAATCTCATGTGCATATCTTAAAGCTCCGAGCCCATTCTCTTCACTTACTCGCATAATATTTATTCTTTTCACTTAGAGATAAGCCTTCCAGGCTCATAATATTTTGGCTACCTGGACAGTGGCAAACAGTGCAAGAGGACAGTGTTCTTGCTGTCAAAGTATGGTTATGGCAATGAGTAGAAAACCACAATTTGACACACCCAAAACTAAACTGTTGATGTGGCCACATAAGCAAAGATAAAGGCAGATGAATACAAGATCAAGCCAAAAAAAGATGGAGGGATTATGCCTAATACAGATTCATTCACAATGCAAATAAAGTTCATTTAAGATGACCAACTACAGACCATCGCTTTCCAGCCTAAGCAATCAAGATAAACGTGCAAAAAATGTGATAAAGTTCTTAGAAAACAAAATGTAAAAGGAAAAGTCATTCATTCTACATTGAGGAAAAAAGGCATTATCAGATTTTAGAAGGCAGTTCAAACAGCACAAACCCCCCGCAGACCAGATGAATGAGTTATAGAGATAAGATTAGAATACAATACCTTGAAGCCTATTGCATAATCACAACTTTTAAAAAGGAAATTAATTCATTTTGTGTCCATAGGTAATTCGAGAAAGTAAAGCAATCACTCAGAC
The DNA here is from genome assembly GCA_963555705.1 of Ligustrum vulgare. Taxonomy (NCBI): domain Eukaryota; kingdom Viridiplantae; phylum Streptophyta; class Magnoliopsida; order Lamiales; family Oleaceae; genus Ligustrum; species Ligustrum vulgare. Next base: position 32,436,223 of record OY743183.1, on the reverse strand, counting down.
AAGAAAGTGATAATCCTAATAAAAACACCAGAGAAGTTTAGGCTACCTTGTTGACTGATCTTGGCACATTGTTGCACCACACGAATGCCCAACTCTTGAAATGTTCTTGCAACTTCACCTTCAGGATCTGTAATTACACATGATCCTTGAATAGCTAATAGAAGTTCAGCTTCACAAATTCTCCCAAAAATATTCAAACCTCAGAAGAAACATCTCTAAGAACCCACAAAACTCAAGTGCCCAGAGTACATGTTGGGTGGATTTGTGAATAGTGACGCCAAATAAGTAGAATGAAAATTTGTAAATTCAAACCGAAATTTTGACAGAGTAACGGTAAGGAAAGTACAAACAAAAAGAAGAAGAAAAGAGGGACAAAGCCGAGACAAGAGTTGGACTCTTTGTCTTTAAGTCGAATTTGCCCCGCAACGGTGCCTACGGATTTCGGCAATCGACTCCCAAGATACAACGGTTTCACTTGTGTTTGTAGCACTTCAAAACACAAGTACAACGAACCAAATTTAGGCTTATGTATTCCAAAGGATGCAATGAAAGAATATCAAAACAAATGAAATGATTTTGATTTTGGAGAGAAGTGAGGATGAGAGATGTTTTTGCATATCAAAAAGTGAGGAATAGGACACCCAAAGGGTCCTATTTATAGACCATGAAAGGATGTGGACGAAGTGGTTGAGGCCCAAACCATGCACCATTTCCAAACAATGCACATTTACGAAAAGGTATCTTCTGGCCGGACAACCGTGCGGCCGCACGGTTTTACTCAAAAAACCGGATATTAATTTGACGTGTGATCGCGTGGTTTACTAACCGTGCGGTCGCACGGTCAAACATTTTGACCTGATTTTCGTCCTTTTTCGTAATTTCTCATTCATCCGATATTGGTTTTCGAAATGCCAAATATACCCTTCAATACATGCAGAGAAATCAAAATTATCTTTCGGGGACGTTGCCCCCGAACCCCTACGGGGGGCGCTGCCCCCCTCGACCCCCGCAACCTGATCGGGCAGGTCGATCCCCGTTTGTCCGCCCCGAAGCGGCGAAGTGGCAAACAATTTTGCCTAAACGGATTGAGTCGAGCTTTTGAGTATTAGGCCGAAGTCGACACAAAGTTACTTTAATCGATTTTCAATTCTCGATTTATTAACCAATATCCAACAATCCCCCACAATCTAACTACCAAAAAAGGGAATCGAAATCTTAAGACAAAGGGTGAAAGGGAGGTTGATTATCCAAAAAACAATCAAACATAAATCCCAGTAATTCAAACAAACCCAACGATTACTTAAATTGATTAATTATTTCTACTCAAACAATTTCGTAATAATCAACTCTAATAAGAATGTGGACAGAGCAGCAACGGTCTCTTCTACTAGAAAAGCCATTCAAATTTAATATGCCCGTGTACACAATTGAAGGCAGCGGGACCATCACCCTATGGTCGGTGATTGTAACACGAGCAAAGAGCAAAAAATCAGGCGAATTCCACAATTCTGTACATCGAACATCGCATCAATTTGTTGGAAAATTGCAGTTTCTGATTTGTGTTTTTGCTTATGTGTGAATCGTTATTGACGCTAAAAAGGAAGAGAGAAGATTTGTGGAAATTTTTTTGAGAATTTTGAGGTATATTAGATAATTTTTGGTGGATTTAGAAGAATTTTCGGTAGAAGCATGTTTTTATAGACGTATACGGTTGGTTCTAGTGGTTTGAATAGGGTGGGTTAATATATAAATTAACCCCCCGCGGCCCCACTAACAAAACCCCCATTTCAGTTGAAAAAAAAAAATTATAATTTATATATGAAAATTAAATATTCTGATTAAATTATTAAATTGACAATTGAGATTCTGAATCTCAATTGTCGACTATATTACACATTTTGGACGACAATCATTCTAATTAATTCAAAATCAACGATAGCAATCAATCGAAAGAGAATATAAAAAATAGAAGAAAGAATCCAGTAGCACAATTTTTCAATAAATTGCATGAAAAGATTTGATTTCACATTTTAAAAGTTAATTTAAAGTAAATACAAGGCAAACAATAAAAAAGATCAATGTTTAAATTCAAATAAATATAAGTACTTAGATCGGATTTGACCTCACAATGCTTAGTGTGGTCATCATCAAGACATCAACATCTGGCCTCCTTTCAATTTCACTTTATAATAGGAATAGTTGCCATTCCTTCACACATTCACAACCACAGTGAATATAAATAAATCACCAACTCGGGAAAATGGATCGTAGTAATATTTAAGTTGCAGAATGAATTTAAAAAAATTCAATTACCTAAAGAGACAACATGAAACAAAATAAGAGGGCCAGGAAAACGGCGGAGCGAGGGACAGCCGAGACATTCTTGTCACTGGAGGATACGTTCGTGGCCTTGGAATTTGCGTCACCGTAGATGTCGGTATACTAACGACGATCAACCATAAGTTAGGGTTCCATGGAATTATTTTATACACCAATGACCAATCACTTAGTCGCCTAACAACTACTGGCTCTGGCATCTTTCTTTGGAGAATTTTGGTGCATTTTAGAAAAAAAAATTGGTGGAAGTACACATTATTTCAAACCTACTTTTTTTCAAAATTTATTTTTAATCACATCGAATCAATAAAATAATTTACCCATAATTTCAAAAAAGATACCCTACTTTGAATTACATATTTTCAAAAACTTACCGAAACCACTTTTTTTTTTTTTTTTTTTTAAATAATGTGTCTCAAACCGGAGAAAACCTGCTTCGATAAAAAATAAAATAAATAAATAAATAAATTAAAAATATTTAGCTTGTCTGCTAATTTTTATAAATTATTTATTTATATATTTTGCGATGAAATGTATAGTTGAAAAGTGATTTAAAAATTTGTATAGTTATAAAGTGATTTAAAAAATTCTGTTATTTATAAACTGATTTATAAATTGTATTAATTATGTTAAAGAAAAAATGCTTTCATTGCGCCAGTCTACAATATTTTGAAATTGTTATTTTATGTAAGAATATTATATTTTTCTTACCACTTATTATGAGTTTCATACTTTTGATTTATAGGGATAGGAATGGGAACAGAGTAGGTTTGAGGCAGGGATGTCATTTCCCATCCTCATCCCCACCCCGTCGAAAACTTACCATCCACGTTCTCATCCCATTCTCATTTAAATAGGGAGGGGTGGGGACGGGATGCTAAAATTCCCATTTACTATTATATGTTTCTTAAATTCTTAAAACTATTTTGATTTAGATATTGTATTTAGATAAGATAACGAGTCAAGAAAATCTCTATACTAAATATATAATAAAAATTAATCGAATTAAAAAATATTTTAAGGAAATTAAAACATTTATCGATGTAGCTCTAATTATGTTTAACAAGTAACAACCCAAAATCGAATTAGCCCAAGTTAATTCTTGTTCAATAGTTGCTGTACTCAACTCCAAATAGTTATTTCTTGCATTTTTTAACACGTTGATGTAACTCTTTCCTATACAGATTCGTCGAAATGAGCTCTATTTCATTTTTATGCAGAACAAACATCAGTCAATTGGAGTTAACAAATCACATAATGCAACAATGAAGATGTAATACATATCATCAGTTTGACTTTCAAATTCATGAGCATTTTGTAACTACAATAAATATAACTCCAATCTGAAAATTCATTTGTAGTACAACTTCTCCTGATTAATGTGAATTCATTTATTGTAGCAAAAGGATGTTCGATCTGTTTGTTTCATTGATTCGGGTTGTTGGAGCAGAATTGAATAGAAAAGTTACTTATTTTATATAGTTAATAAAAAACTTTTTGACAATTAAGATGGGCAATTGATCCAATTTATTTATTTATTTATTTATTTTTTTAATCTTTGGGCTTGTGACGTTTTTAATTTATTTGGGTTTTTTAATTGGACTTGTTAATCGGGAATGAGTTTGAGGCGGATTTGGGGCTGGGACCATCATCCCAGTCCCCGTTTCATGGATACTTTTTTATCCACATCCTCACTTTTGTCATGGATTCCTTACTCCATTCGGGTCGGGTACCCATCAGGTTCGGGGACTCTCCGTTCTATTGCCATCCCTATTGATTTAGATGAGATTGTTTTAGTGTAAAATGTGATTTTAAATATCAATATAAAAAATAGAAAATGTTGAATTTTATTTGTATAATAGTGTAGCATGTGCGATGGATGGATTCGAATAATAATTATGTAGTGGAGTGGATGGATGTAGGTGGAGATGGATGGATGCAGCGAGGTATATGTTAAAGAGTTAGATTAGAAGATAAGATTAAGTCGACGGTTTAATAATTTGAAAACATTGTGGTAAAGTATTGATTGAGAGCTTCACATTAATAGCAAGATCTATCTATTACGACTTTATTTGAGCCAAAAAAAGTGATAAAATGAATAATAGGGAATTAAAAAAAAAAAATAGAAAACAACAAAATAGGGGAAGACTGCAAATGAAAAAATTATAAACTCAATTTTTTTTTGTCTAAAATACACATGATTTTGAAAATGGGACAGAAGTTGACCCGTAAAAAGGAAATCGAAAAAAAGATTTTTAAGGACAGTAATCACAATAATTTAAAAATTGTAACTGGTTATTTTTAGATTCATTTTCGCCTTATTTTGAAAGTCGTTATATGATTTTGAAAATATAATTTTGTAGTTTTTTATTAGCTTGTCGAAGTGGTGAGTTAAAAATGGAATTCTAGTGGTCACTTTCAAGTTTCAAATCACTCATTTCTTTTTCCACTCAAGTTTGGTTGGGCTTCGCCAGTAATCTCAACAATCTAGATATACAATGATTCTCTCAAATTTAAGTGTTTCAATAATCAATCAACGGCTAAGCAATTCAAACCCACTATCAATCTAAGCCTTATGTAAAGTACAAATCTTGATTTTTATCAACTAATGTGATGATTCCCTATGACTTCCCCACTCCCTTAAGCTTTCTAATTGACCCATGTAATGAGTTTTAGGTCGATAACTCCCTAATGTTTTTTAGATCAAAGGGTAATGGGTTTTGAAATACCCCAACGAACTTAATAACTCAACTTAAAAATGCTACAAAATGAGGTTGACTTAATAAGCAAATGCAATTTTTTTTGTAACCCTACTCATTAAGCTTTCTATTTGACTCATTTAACGAACTTTAGGCCGATGACTCCCGATTTTAAGACTTAAGGCACCAAGTTTTTAGATACTCCAATGGGCTTAATCACTTGAGTAAAAAACGTTATGAGATAAGGTAATGCAAGAATTAAAATGGGATTAGATCTCTATCATATGGTCATCACCTAATTTAAACTTGATATCAAAGACACTCCACACAAATTATATCAATCATGTATGGAATCAAAATACATCTAGATTATGTCCTTTACCGGCTCGACCACCCCCAAACTTATCTCCCAATAGGATCAAGAGATTGAGAGTAATTGATGCAAACCACGTAGCAATTGTAGCTACGCAACCCACAAATTATTGGAATCGACCCAAGAACGCCAATAAATCACGATTTATGGATCCAATTAAAATTAATTGAACCAAGCAACCAATACAATCACTAGGATATATTGACCTCTTGATCACAAGGAATATTAATTCTCACCGGGATTTGAACAAACACGAATAACTCGCAAGTTCGGATTGTGTTCAATGAAGAACGAAGTTTGAAAGCAATTTGCCTCACAATTAATATATCAAAGTTGTGTTTTTGAATAATGAAAATTACATCCCTATATATAGGGTCAAAACTAGGTTAAAGAGTTCTAATTAAATAAGGAAACAACTACCTAAAAATAAGGAAATAAAAATAACCTAAAATTCCGCGTATACATTTTTACGGCCGTGACCAATTTCCTTACGGCCGTAAACTTGTTTCTGACTTACTCTTACGGCCATGACATATGACTTACGGCCGTAAGTCCAAAAATATGCAATTCCAATTTAAGCAGAAACTTCTTTACGACCGTGAACCTTAATTCTTACGGCCGTGACACTTTTTTACGGCCGTGATGCTCAATCCTTTACGGCCGTGATGCTCAAACTCGCAAAATCAGTTTCAAGCAGAAAGTTGGTCACGGCCGTGAATTTTGAAAAGTTGCAATTTTCTCCGTCGGCTTGAATGAGGTTGATCCATTCTTCGTTTTGGTTCGGCCCCAACATGAAACTTGCTTCTTTCGATGACACGAACATTGTCTTGGCCATTGTTTCTTGAACTAACTTGTCCATTGCTTCCTTGGCCCTCTTTGCTTGCAATCGAGTCATCGGTCCTCCTTTGATCTTCAACGGATCTTTGTGCGAGCTTGTATCCTGGTCTGGATCACATCATCCCCTCCCTCTTCGAAAGGATTCGACCTCGAATCTGTACCTGCATCAAACGGAGATAGATCAGAAACATTAAATGAAGCCGAAACATTATACTTACCAGGAAGATCGAGTTTATAGACATTGTTGTTGATCCTTTCAATCACTTGGAATGGACCATCGCCCCGCGGTTGTAACTTTGACTTGCGTTGTTCTGGAAACCGCTCCTTTCTCAAATGTACCCAAACCCAATCACCGGGTTCAAAAATGATGCCCTTTCTTCCTTTGTTAGCCTGCGAAGCATAATGTTCATTTTTCTTTTCAATCGCCAACCTCACCTTGTCGTGGAGTGCTTTAACCATCTCAGCCTTTTTCTTTCCATCTAAACTACTACGTTCATTCACAGGTAAAGGAATTAAATCCAACGGTGTTAGTGGATTAAAACCATAAACAATTTCAAATGGTGAACAAGAAGTAGTAGAATGTATAGCTCTATTATATGCAAACTCAATAAATGGTAAACACTCTTCCCAATTTTTCAGATTTTTATTGATTATCGTGCGCAACAATTGAATCATTGTCCTATTTACTACCTCGGTCTGTCCATCGGTCTGTGGGTGACAAGTTGTAGAAAAAAGTAATTTTGTTCCTAATTTGTTCCACAAGACTCTCCAAAAATGACTAAGGAATTTAACATCCCTATCCGAGACAATACTTTTAGGCACCCCATGTAAGCGTACGACTTCCCTAAAGAAAATTTCAGCGATGTTTGTAGCATCGTCAGTTTTGTGGCATGGTATGAAATGTGCCATTTTGCTAAACCTGTCTACTACCACAAAAATTGAATCTCTTCCCTTCTTAGTCCTAGGTAGTCCCAAAACAAAATCCATAGAAATATCGACCCAAGGTTCACTAGGGACGGGTAAAGGCATATATAATCCATGGGGTTTAATCCTAGATTTAGCCTTCTTACAATTAATGCATCTATTACAAATCCGAACCACGTCAATTTTCATCTTAGGCCAATAGAAATGTTCACTAAGGATTTCAATGGTATTTTTAACCCCAAAATGACCCATTAAGCCTCCACTATGGGCCTCCCTCACAAGTAATTCCCTCATTGAACATCTAGGGACACAATTTATTTTCTCGAAATAGATAATTATCATGTTTAAAGAACCTATCCACAGCCCCTTTACCACATGACTCATAAATACTAGAAAAATCCAAGTCATTAGCATACATGTCCTTAATGTATTCGAATCCAAGCAATTTAGAGTTTAAAGAATTTAAAAGAACGTACCTTCGAGACAATGCATCTGCCACCACATTTTCCTTACCTTGTTTGTACCGGATGACATAGGGAAATGTTTCGATGAACTCTACCCACCTCGCATGTCTCTTACTCAGCTTAGCTTGTCCCCTCAAATGCTTCAAGGACTCATGATCGGTGTGAATCACGAATTCCCGTGGCCACAAGTAATGTTGCCATGTCTCCAAAGCGCGCACAAGCGAGTATAACTCCTTGTCGTATGTGGGGTAATTAAGTGCAGCCCCTTTTAGTTTTTCACTAAAATAGGCAATTGGCCTTTGATCCTGCATTAAAACAGCTCCAATGCCTAGCCCTGAGGCATCACATTCAATCTCAAAAGCCTTGTCAAAGTTAGGAAGTGATAAAACCGGTGCTTCACATAACATATTTTTGATAGTATCAAATGCATGCTCCTGTTCTACACCCCATTTAAACCCTACACTCTTTTTGACAATTTCTGTGAGTGGTGTGGCAACCGTGCTAAAATTCTTAACAAAGCGCCTATAAAAACTAGCCAAGCCATGAAAACTCCTAACCTCAGTTATGCTTTTAGGTGTTGGCCACTCTTTAATAGCTTTGATTTTCTCTTCATCTACTTCTATCCCTCTAGCACTAACCACATAACCAAGAAATACAACTTTTTCCATGCAAAAATCACACTTTTTAAAGTTAGCAAAAAGTTGCTCTTGTCTTAAAACCACAAGCACACACCTAACATGCTCCACATGCTCATTCAAAGTTTTACTATAAATCAAGATATCATCGAAGTAAACTACAACGAATTTACCTATAAATGCACGTAAAACATGATTCATTAAACGCATAAATGTGCTAGGTGCATTAGTAAGTCCAAAAAGCATTACTAACCATTCATACAAGCCATACTTAGTTTTAAAAGCAGTTTTCCACTCATCTCCTTCTTTCATTCGAATTTGATGATAACCACTCTTAAGGTCAATTTTACTAAATATGCTGGAGCCATGCAATTCATCCAACATATCATCTAACCTAGGAATAGGATGACGATACTTTACCGTTATGTTGTTGATGGCCCTACAATCAACACACATCCTCCACGTTCCGTCCTTCTTCGGCACAAGTAACACGGGTACGGCACATGGGCTCATGCTCTCCCTTATGTACCCCTTACTCATTAATTCCTCAACTTCATTTTGAAGCTCCTTCGTCTCCTCGGGATTGCTCCTATAAGCTGGACGGTTTGGAATGACTGCTCCAGGTATAAAATCAATTTGATGTTCAATACCTCGAATGAGTGGCAACCCACTAGGTATATCATCTGAAAACACATCCTCGAATTCCTGCAATAAAGAAATAGCCAAACTAGGGAGGGATTTGTTAGTTTCATCAAAGGCAAGGAATGAATCCTTGTACAATAAAAGGACCATTGGTCGTTTTTCCATAAATGCTTTCTTGACTTCACTCATTTTTGCGTAGAAACTCATTTTTCTTTCTTTTCTGGCACTCTTCGCTCCCTCTCCTTTTTCTGAGGTATGTACCCCAACACTCTTTTTTTCTCTCGCCTCTCCTTTTTCTGGAGTCGTGGCTCCAACTCTCTTTTCCTCTCCTTTTTCTGAGGTCGTGGCCTCAACTCTCTTTTTCTCATTTTCCTTTACTCTTTTTTCTTTATCATTTTTCAGTTTTATTTGATCTTCATACACTTGTGATGGTGTCAATGGTGCAAGTGTAATGGTTTTTCCCCCTTTGGTAAAGCTATACCTATTTTTATACCCATCATGCGTGACCTTCCTATCATATTGCCAAGGCCTACCCAACAAAATGTGCCCGGCATGCATAGGTACCACATCACACATAACTTCATCCACATAGCTACCAATAGAAAAATTTACCAACACCCTCCTATTCACCTTAATTTCTCCACTATCATTTAACCATTGAAGCCTATAAGGTTTAGGATGTTTTAACAAAGGTAATCCTAATTTTTCAACAAGTATAGTACTAGCGACGTTAGTGCAACTACCGCCATCAATAATCATACTACATACCTTGTTATTAATGCGACATCGAGTATGAAATATGTTCTCCCGTTGTTGTTCCAAATCATCCGTGTGGATTTGGGCACTAAGGGCTCGCCTTGCCACTAATAACTCGCCATGCTCCCCGGATAACACACCTTCATCCTCACATATTTCCTCCAACGCTGGCATATCGCTATAATCCTCTTCCTCACTATCACTCTCCATAGTTCCATCCTTTCGGAAAAGTACCACTCGCCTATTAGGACATTGAGATGCCACATGCCCTCTTCCCAAACATTTGAAGCATTGAATGTCTCTACTCCTAGATGGTTGAGGTTCCCCTTTAGGTACGAATTTATTAGCTTGTTCCTCCTTCCCTTTTGGTGCCTCAAACTTCCCTTTTGGTGCTTCAAACTTTCCTTTAGAAACAGCCACATCTCCTTTACCTTCCCACTTCGGCTTCCAAGGAGAATTAGAACCCGATTGATACCTTGCTGTTCCCTTTTTCTTCAATTGCTTCTCAACCTTTATAGCCATGTGCAACATATCCTCCATCTCCAAGTAATGTTGTAGTTCAACCACATTAGCTATATCCTTATTCAACCCATTCAAAAACCGAGCCATCGTAGCCTCCCTATCCTCTTCTACATTAGCTCTAATCATCAATATCTCCATCTCCTTGTGATAATCCTCCACACTCTTTGATCCTTGGTATAGACTTTGCAACTTTTGATGAAGCTCCCGATGGTAATGACTAGGAACGAACCTCTTTCTCATGATAGCTTTTAATTCATCCCAAGTACTAACGGGCCTCTCGCGATTCCTCCTCCTAGAAGTCACCAATTGATCCCACCAAGTAATAGCGTAATCGGAGAACTCAAGTACAGCTACTTTAACCTTTTTCTCTTCCGAATAAGTGTAGCAATTAAAAATTAATTCCATCTTCTTCTCCCATTCTAAGTATGCTTCCGGATCACTCCTACCCTTGAATGATGGAATTGTCATTTTGATGTTGCTCATACTACCATCCATTCTTTCGCCACCAAGATCTCTATCCCTTCTCCCATGCCTAACTGCTCTATCAACAATTGCCCCATCGTCAAAATCACTACCTTCTTCATTCTCATCAACCCCCTCTACTCTACGACCTTGCCCACCTTGCCTACGGGCATTAGGCACTTCCCGAGGTTGCTCAAGCCTTTCTAACCTACCTAACACATCCCCAAACAACCGCTCAAACCGTTGTACCATCTCTTCCGTCATGTTGGCTCGATCGTTGTTCTTTGTAGTAGAAGATTGTTCAGACATCCTAAAACTAAATGTTTTTGTACCTCACGTGTATTTCGCTCGTGTATCACTCAAATTTGGCTTTTACCCTCTATTGATCTCACCTCTCTGCCTTTTTCCACTCAATAGCTTTCACCCCAATTGCTTCCAAGAACGAATCCGAACTCAAACAAGTTTAAACCCGATTGCTTCAAATCGAATATGAGTGAGAAGTAATGAATTTGTTGGAAAACTCAAAGAAGACCTTTAGAGAATTGAATTTGACTCTATAAGGGACTTGACACCTTTTATGGAAACTAGAGATTGTTTCAAGAAAGTATTTCTTGAAGTCAAATATCAACTATTTTAATTGACTTGGAATTTTCGTTTTTTTTTTTTTTTAATTTCTCGAAAATTCAACTACGAGAAAGACGCAACAAACGAAATTTAATTTGGATAACAAACGAAGGAAATAACGACTATTGAATTTTTTTTTTGTGACGCTTTTCTGGATTAAAGACTCAAAATTGGAAGAACACGAAGAACAAGAATAAGAAACTCAAGAAAACAAAAACAAAGATATAACCTTGATTTTTGGAGCCTAAGCTCTGATACCAGATGATGCAAACCACGTAGCAATTGTAGCTACGCAACCCACAAATTATTGGAATCGACCCAAGAACGCCAATAAATCACGATTTATGGATCCAATTAAAATTAATTGAACCAAGCAACCAATACAATCACTAGGATATATTGACCTCTTGATCACAAGGAATATTAATTCTCACCGGGATTTGAACAAACACGAATAACTCGCAAGTTCGGATTGTGTTCAATGAAGAACGAAGTTTGAAAGCAATTTGCCTCACAATTAATATATCAAAGTTGTGTTTTTGAATAATGAAAATTACATCCCTATATATAGGGTCAAAACTAGGTTAAAGAGTTCTAATTAAATAAGGAAACAACTACCTAAAAATAAGGAAATAAAAATAACCTAAAATTCCGCGTATACATTTTTACGGCCGTGACCACTTTCCTTACGGCCGTAAACTTGTTTCTGACTTACTCTTACGGCCGTGACATATGACTTACGGCCGTAAGTCCAAAAACATGCAATTCCAATTTTAAGCAGAAACTTCTTTACGACCGTGAACCTTAATTCTTACGGCCGTGACACTTTTTTACGGCCGTGATGCTCAATCCTTTACGGCCGTGATGCTCAAACTCGCAAAATCAGTTTCAAGCAGAAAGTTGGTCACGGCCGTGAGCTCCCATATGTTACGGCCGTGAATTTTGAAAAGTTGCAATTTTCTCCGTCGGCTTGAATGAGGTTGATCCATTCTTCGTTTTGGTTCGGCCCCAACATGAAACTTGCTTCTTTCGATGACACGAACATTGTCTTGGCCATTGTTTCTTGAACTAACTTGTCCATTGCTTCCTTGGCCCTGTTTGCTTGCAATCGAGTCATCGGTCCTCCTTTGATCTTCAACGGATATTTGTGCGGGCTTGTATCCGTGGTCTGGATCACATCAGTAATAGAAAAAACTTGGATATGTTGATAAAAAAATTTAAAATACAAGCTCACAACTTATCTCTTCTACTTCATAAATCTCTCCACCCTTCAACAATTTTAAAACTTTACCAACAATTAATCATGACTATTGTATTCAAGATAACTAGGATCTTACATGGATAAGAAATTTATAAAAATAGGTACAAGTAGCATATTGGTCATAACTCATGAATTAATAATAATTTTAAACTTTAAGTAATCCAAAGCCGGCAAGGCTACCTAACATGTCAATACAACATAAGAAACCACCCCAAACTTGAAATGCACATTATCCTCAATGTGTAAAATGAAATCAAAGTAAGAATAAAGAAGTTACTAGACATCCCAAAAAGTGGTGGGGTTGAGTCTCATAACTAGTCTTAGGCATGTGAAAATCTCATATCAAATACCAATAACTCACTCCCAAACCTGTGTTAAAGCCTCCAATCAATTGAATACAAATTTCTCCAATGAGGTATTTTATCGAACACCTTGTGAGCATCCTATAAAAATACAAAAAAAAAGTATATTATAAGTTGTGAATGCCCAAAATTTAAATTACATTCAACATATTTGTAGCGACCAAGAATTTTCGTGATTTATTCAAATAAATATTTTTATTTTAAAAACGTGTCGCTTCGACTTTGTCCATCATTTATTTATTAAACGCATGCTCGTCTAACCAATTAAGTAAAATTAAATTTATTTAAAATCTTAGTCAAATTCCAATTTTTATCAAAAATATTTCAATATCACAATTTATTTTTAAAAGCCCAAGTTCTAATTATATTAAGTCCAAATTTCAATTGTTTAATCCAATCCAACTTCTTGAGCCCAAGCGAAATTGTAGATCATTCAAGTCCTTTTAAAATCCAAACAATAAATTCTTGGCCCAACTAAATCAACAACTTCCTTCCCAAGTATTTCCTTACACAACCATACTCACATCCAAAATTCTCACAATTTTTCCTAATCAAAGATTTTAACCTAAGTTACCATGTTTAACACCTAAATCCACCATTAAGTAGATCCCTCTCCCTTGCATTCACGACACACAAACAATTCGCAGCAATACAATTTCACTCTAGGTATGAATCTCTTTGTCTCAAACTGATCAAATTTTGTTTCATCATCTCTACCCGAACATTACCAGATTACTGCCTCCAGCACCTACTGCCTTGCCAAATTCCAATTTTGCAACCCAATCTGCAATCATCCTCCCACCACAACACTGCAAGAACCACAACTGATGAGATCCCAATCGGAGAATCTCGTCGAACAACACGGAATAACGAAATTAAAATCTAGGAAAGATCTAGATCAGATTTAAACACAATAATTAAAATACTGAAAAGATAAAATTGACGATAGGACCTTGACTCAAGATTCACGACGCAAGAAATTGACGATGCGAAATCGAGACCCAAGGTTTTCGAAACACCACAAGGACTTGTCAATTTCCTTGATAAGATTCTAATTGGAAACGCCACAAATATTCTCGTGAATATTTGATAAGTTCAACGCCACAAATATTTCGCAATATTTCATAAGTTGGATTTGTTCTCGAAGAACACAAAAGGGAAAACTCAACCTTTCAATTTGGAGAATCCTCTCTCAAATATTATTAATCTCAAAACTCAAACTAAACTGTCTTTTACAATCATGGAAAGGAATATAAATAAGTAAAATAACCTAACCGCTAATTTACTCAAAATATAATTCTAATTAAACTAGAATACTAAATTAGGAAAATAACCTAAAAACCAAAAAAGGAAACTAAATAATTAAAAATCTGGAAAATCTGCAAAATATGGAAAATCCCGGAAATCTGATCCGCCGCTCCTTTACGACCGTGAAGAATCTAGCTACAGCCGTAAATGATTCTCTTATCCAAAATTGATATCACATGTTACGGGCGTAAGATTTCCTTCCGGTGAATGTTACGGCCGTGACAGTTTGTTTACGGTCGTAAGTGTAAAATTGAAATCTCGCCTCTTAACTAGTAACTTGATTACGACCGTGACCTTCTGGGCGTTATGGCCGTAAGGATCAAACTGGTCATTTTTGCTCCGATTTTTGCTCCATTTTGTAGTTAACTCCGTTTTGGCTTGAATTACTTGAATTTTTCCGTCAAGCCTGCTATGACTCCGATTTTCGAGGGTCCGGAATACATCATACCCTCCTTCTTTAGGATGATTCGTCCCGAATCATAGCTTTGTTCCTGTTGTTTCACTTCACCTCCTGGATCAAACGGAAAATTATTGCTTCCACGCCAGAGGGATGACCAATAGTATCCTGTAACTTGGGTTACATGAATGAATTGAAGTAGAAACTCCTATGGGCATTGGTGGTGTTGCCCGAATTTCCAAGCACATTTAACCTGCAAGACAAAATTAAATAAAGCGGGGAGGGAAATTTTAGGTTCATGAGGTACAAGGTATGGATCCTTGTATTCATGAATTATCACCGTCAATTCCACCTTTTGAACCACGAGGCCCTTCTCTTCACCTCGTTCTCCTTTTGCAACTCCAACCACATTTTCAAAATTTTTACTCTCAAATTCAACCACATCTCCTATCTCCACATTTTTATCACCACGCTCATGCACTACCTCTTTGCTACCCAAATGTGGATAGTCCAATTCAACGCTCAAATCTTGAACTTCCACCTCAACTCCCATTTCATTCCTAATCAATTCCTCGCTTCCCAACTCCACCTTTTCCTCATCAAATTTTGGAGTTTGTTTATTTTTTTTTAATTTCAACTCTCCCTCCTTCTTATCAATTGATAAGATCCCAATCGGGGAATCTCGTCGAACAACGCGGAATAACGAAATTAAAACCCTAGGAAAGATCTAAATCAGATCTGACATGAAAATAACTAAGAATTAAAATACTGGAAAGATAAAATTGACGATAGGACCTTGACCCAAGATTCACGATGCGAAGATGGCGATGCGAAATCGAGATCCAAGGTTTTCGATAAGTTCAATGCCACAAATATTTCGCAATATTTGATAAGTTGGATTTGTTCTCGAAGAACACAAAAGGGACTCCTCAACCTTTCAATTGGAGAAAACTCTCTCAACTCAAATTCAATAATCTCAAACTAAACTTGTTTTTTTTTACAATCATGGTAAAGAATATAAATAAGCAAAATAACCTAGCCGCTAATTTACTCAAAATAAAATTCTAATTAAACTAAAACACTAAATTTGGAAAATAACCTAAAAACCAAAAAGGAAATAAAATAATTGAAAAATCCGGAAAATCTGGCCGCTACTCAGTTACGGCCATGAAGAATTCTTTTACGGCCGTAATGGCCTCTCTGATCCAAAACTATACCATCAGTTACGGCCGTGACGAATCTCTTACTGCCGTGAAAAGCCCATGCTTGAATGTTATGGCCGTAACTTCCATGCTTACGGCCGTAAGCCTCGTTCTGCTGAAATTCTCCTTTTTTCTTCGATAATTGATTACGACCGTGATTGTAAGATTTACGGTCGTGAATATATGGGTTACGGACGTGAAGGTCCTCCATTACGGTCGTAATGGCTTTTCTGCCCAAATAACTTCGTTTTCTCGACTCGGCTTGATCCGTCCCTCTTCTCGGCTCGACCCCAACATGGAACTTGCTCCGTTTTGCACGTAGATCATTGTCATATTTCCGATGGCTCGACTTCGCCCTTCGATGCCTGGTCCGGATCATATCATACTCCCTCTCTTGAAAAGGATTCGACCTCGAATCCATTTTTGGTCGGATTTTCAAACCCCTCCTGTTTTTCCAGGCTCGATGATCATTTTTAAGCTTTGTATGATCTTTTAGACTTTTGGCCTGCCCATTTTGGCCAATGAATTTCTTTCCCGCTTTAAGTTCATGGATTGATTTATGTCCCTGCAAAACAGATTTAATAGAATTGGGGAGGAATGTGTTAGCAAATGCAAATAAACTCATTTTTGTGGCGGACTCTCTTTTCTTTTTCTTTTCACTCTCAAGCTCACCTTTTTCTGAGGTCGTGGCCTCAACTCTCTTGTTTTCAATTCTCACACCCTCTCCTTTTTCTGAGGTCGTGGCCTCAACGCTCTTATTTTTCGCCTCAAACTCGCTCTTTATTTTCAATTGGTCCTCTTGGACCTCTTTAGGTGATAGCGGAGCAAGAGTGATCCTTTTTCCACCCTTCATGAAAGAATATCGATTTTTAAACCCATCGTGCATTACCCTCCTATCATGTTGCCAGGGTCTCCCCAACAAAATATAGCCAACATGCATAGGTACCACGTCACAAACCACATCATCCTTATAACCCTCGATGACAAAATTGACCCTAGCCTGCTTATTAACCTTAATTTCTCTTGACTCGGTCAGCCATTGCAATTTATAAGGGTTCGAATGTTTTATCAATCTCAAACCCAATTTCTCAATCAACATTGTACTAACCACATTAGTACAACTTCCCGCTTCAATCACCATACCACAAACCTTTTCACCCACTAAGCATCTAGTATGGAAGAGATTATCCCTTTGCTCACCAATTTCATCCACCCTGACCCTAGTACTAAGGACACGCCGATTAACAAGTGAATCTTTAAAAGCATAGGTCATCCCTTCCTCATCACTACTACTAGCCCTAACATCCACTAACTTAGGCATTCCCTTAAATTGATCCTCGGAACTAATTTCGCCATTATCACGCAAAATCATTAGCTTCCTATTTGGACACTGGGATGCTATATGACCTGTACCCAAGCACTTAAAACATTTAATATTTCTATCCCGAGTAGTTTGAGAATCAGAAATATTTTTACCTTTCGTTGTAGGCTCCTCCTTCCCTTTCGGGTTATGTTCAACGTTGGATTCCTGCTTCGGTTGTGATGTAGGATAAGATGGTGAGTGTCTTGCTACCCCCTTTCACCTTAGCTGTCTTTCCACCTTCATGGCCATATGCACCATATCTTCTAGCTCCACATAATGTTGCAGCTCAATGACATTGGCAATATCTCTATTAAGCCCACTCAGAAACCTAGCCATCGTAGCTTCCCGATCCTCCACCACATTAGCCCGAATCATCGCCACCTCCATATACTTGTGATAATCCTCTACACTCCTCGATCCCCGAGTCATACCCTGCAGCCTCTGATAAATATCCCTATAATAATGAGTCGGCACAAACCGCTTCCTCATTATGGTTTTTAATTCACCCTAAGTCTCCACTGGCTCCTCAAGGTTCCTCCTCCTATCCGTCACTAATTGATCCCACCAAATATTTACGTAATCGGTGAATTCAATCACAGCTAATTTCACCTTCTTTTTTCTGAATAACTGTGACAATCAAACAGCCGTTCAACCTTGGTTTCCCAATCCAAGTACGCCTCCGGATCACTCCTACCATGGAACGATGGTATTTTCACTTTAATTTTCCCAAGGTCGTCATCAACAACATCTCTACCCCCACGATGCCTCTTAGCATCACGACACTCCCTATCATGCCTCCTCTCATACCTATCTCCTCTATCCCTCCTTCGCATACTACCCAAAGATATACTGCCAATTTCACTGCCCATGTCTTCATCATCCACACCAACCTCACGCCTATTACCTCTCCTAACTCGAGAACCAGGATGAGATTGATCCTGACGTCTTTGTTCACGCTCTGCACCTCGATTCTCCACATGTGCCATAAACCTCTCAAATTGTGCCCTCATTGCTGCAATATCATCATTACCCTGTTCATTCCTTCTATTCACACCCCCGAGCTGTTTTTTGTCTCCAATAGAAGATGAAGATGTGGAAACCTCTCTATCAGACATTTTTAAGACACGAACAAGGAAATTCGAAATATTTGGGGAATATTTGGGAATTTTCGGATTTTTTTTAATCTGCCAGAGAATTGGACTACGAGTATGACAGAAAAACGAAACTGGATTTGGACGAAAAACGAAGAAGAAAAACACTTTTGAATTTTTGAGACTGACTCTTATGGATCAAACTGAAAAAATTTATGACTGACACGAAGAATGCGAAGAACACGAAAAAAATCAAGAAATCCAAGAAACGTAAGAATTTGAAATAGATCCAAGCTCTGATACCAGATGATAAGATCCCAATCAGGGAATCTCGTCGAACAACGCGGAATAACAAAATTAAAACCCTAGGAAAGATCAAAATCAGATCTGACACGAAAATAACCAAGAATTAAAATACTGGAAAGATAAAATTGACGATAGGACCTTGCCCAAGATTCACGACGCGAAGATTGGCGATGCGAAATCGAGATCCAAGGTTTTCGAACCACCACAAGGACTTGTCAATTTCCTTGATAATATTCTAATTGGAAATACCACAAATATTCTCACGAATATTTGATAAGTTCAACGCCACAAATATTTCGCAATATTTGATAAGTTGGATTTGTTCTCGAAGAACACAAAAGGGACTCCTCAACCTTTCAATTGGAGAAAACTCTCTCAACTCAAATTCAATAATCTCAAACTAAACATTTTTTTTTACAATCATGGTAAAGAATATAAATAAGCAAAATAACCTAGCCGCTAATTTACTCAAAATAAAATTCTAATTAAACTAAAACACTAAATTTGGAAAATAACCTAAAAACCAAAAAGGAAATAAAATAATTTAAAAATCCGGAAAATCTGGCCGCTACTCAGTTACGGCCGTAATGGCCTCTCTGATCCAAAATTGTACCATCAGTTACGGTCGTATGATTTATTTATAAAATACTTGGTTAGAGTATTCTTGTTATGATGATTTCGAAAGCATGGATTTTTAAGTTAGTACCTTGGCTTTAGTTTTAAGATGAGTGTATGATGCTGAATACTTGATTACAATAAATAAGTATGGATTACAGGATTTAAGTTGATCCTTTGATTTTAAAAGAAATGTCAGCATGTTTAGAAATGATTTCTTTTGTAAATCTTTCCAGAAAGATTCTGTCAAAGTTTTAGTATTTCTACTGTATATTTTGGTATGGACGTCAAGTTTCACTAATGCTGGATTATAAAGTCTTACTCTGGTCAATCTTCTTGATTTTAGTTTTAAGAATGTGATCAATGAATATATATATATATATATTAAGGTTAGACGTTAGAATAGATCCTATGAAAGGCTGGAAATAGGAAGTTAGTGAATGGATTCATAAGTGGGATAATGTCGGTTGATGGTCTCCTACAACAATAACTATCAAACTTCGGTAACATATGAGGCACTATACAGGAAGAAGTGTAGATCACCAGTTCATTGGGATGAGATAGGAGAAAGAAAGTTATTGGGTCCAGAAATAGTACAACAAACAGCAAAAGTTGTTGAAAAGATTCGTTAGCGGATGAAAATTTCACAGAGTGGACAGAAAAGCTATGCGGACAAAAGAAGAAAATCTTTGGAATTCTCCGTAGGCGATATGATCTTTTTGAGGGTAACTCCAATGAAATGAATTATGAGGTAAGGGAAGAATAGAAGGTTGAGCCTATGTTTTGTTAGCCCCTTTGGAATTCTTGAAAAAGGTGGATGACCTAGCTTATCGGGTTGCATTGTCACCAGCACTATCGGGTGTGCACAATGTTTTTCATGTATCAATGTTGAGGAAGTATATTTCGGATTCCTCCCATAGTCTCAGTTATGAGTCATTAGATCTTTGTGAGGATCTGACTTATGAGGAGTCACTTGTGAAAATCCTAATGAAAGTAAATAAGGAACTTAGGAGAAAGAAGATAACATTAGTTAAAGCCCTTTGGAGGAATCATGCAGTAGAAGAGGCTACTTGGGAACGTGAAGATGAAATGCGTACCAATGAACCACATTATTAGTAAGTTTTAATTTCGAGGACGAAATTTCTGTTTAGGGGGTAAGGAATTGTAAGACCGATTTTCATTTTACGGGAAATTATGAAACCCCATGTAATACTCACGTGAATGTTATTATAAGTTATAAATTTATGATTTTTAATGTCTATAATTTGAATTATTTTGCACTGGAAGGACTTGGACGCCGTCTCGATCAATGTGCCAATTAAAAAAGTTTATAAATTTTCCTTACCTGCAATTAGGTGTCTAAGTGGTTATTTTAATTGTTAAGGATGCTTATTACAATTTATTTAAATTTGTGAACGACCAAATTACATTAAATTGGAAGTTGGGGAGTAGTTTGGTGGCGATTGGAAAGTAGATATGACTTATGGACTAAATTATGTCCTTAGAGAGAATTGAGGGACCAATTTGCAAATCACCAAAAGTTTATATCTAACCCTCATTATCTCTCTCTCACTCACGACATCTCCCTCTCTGTCTTGGTCTCTCACCCTCTCGCTCGCCTCCGCCTCTCTCTCGGCTTCTCCCTTGGTCGCCACCCACCAGCCACCACTACACCGGCCACTAAGGTAAGGCCCCTCCCCTTTTCCCTGCTCTCCAACTGCCACAAACACGGGGCTGCACGTACTCCACTCGTGCACTGATGAACACACACAGACACAAGCTTCACACACTCATGGTCTCACACTCACTCGACCACTGTGCCACCATACCACCACTGTAAGACCCCTCCCATCTTTCCCTCCTCCCCAAATGCTCACACACGAGACTGCACATACCCATGGTAATAATCGAGATTTTGATTTGGGGATTTTTCGGTATTTGCAAGAATCAAGATTTTGCTTGTGATATTAGTAGTTATTGCAATTTCTATGCTGCTAGAGCAACTTGTAAGTGCTTGTAACTTAACAAAGTGCCAGATTTATGATTTTTTTTTTATGTTTGTCTCTTTCTTTATGCGTATGATCATATGTGGAAATTACTGCGACCAGAAATGATGTGTATATATGTATGTATATATTGACTTTTGTGTGTTTAAAGAATCATGAAATTCATAATTAGGCTAATTGGAATTTTGGTTAATCTTTGAGCACTTCTGTAAATATCAAATTTTGGGGAAAGTAATATAAACGAGTTTTTTCTTTCAGTTTGGATAAGATTGATAAATGACGTGAATAATTGACAAAAATGGGTAAATGAATTGATTTTATATGTGGGTATACAAGTAATTTTCAAAGTCTCAGAAATTGGGTACTAGTTTGATTGATTAATATTTAAGATTTAAATTGGATTATAATGGTCAATTTTCATAAGTGAGATTTTTAAGAGTTTAAGTTACTTGGATTGAAATTTGTAAATTTCAGATTTAAAAATGTGTTTGGAACTTTAAGTTGGAATTTCAGATTTTGGAAACTATTAAAATAGGTTGATTGAATTTAGTTTAAATTGAAACCTCAATTATAATTTCACAGTTTTATGCAATTTTGAGATTTAGAATGTAATGTTGGGAATTTGAAAGTATGAAAGAAAATTTTTGTTTTATGTGCTTTAGTCTCGATGTAAGATCACATGTGAGTTAAATTGAAGTTTTAGTTTCAGTTAATGTTTGATTGAGTATTAAAATGAATAACGAATTTAATTGTCAACTAAAAGTTATATTTTGTTAATGAATGAGAATAAAATAGGACTTTTGGTACATTGACGTCACGGGGCAACCGAGAATTTTCCACTTGCAAATCCAGATAGCGGTAAATACTATGGACGTCAGGTAAGTAAACTTCCCCCTATTTTTATCAAAGTTGAATGCAAATGTGAAATGTGTAAATGACTGTCTTGCAACTTGCTTTGATGAATTTTGGTTACTTGATGAAAGTATATGTTATTAAGAAGAATGTTCGAGTACGCACGTTATCATGTCATTTCATCATCAAGCATGCATTGACATCAAAATTTGGGAAGTCAAATGTTTTTAAATGAAAGAAATGTGTCAAGGTGCAAGTTTGTTCAAAAGCTATGTATCCCAAGACTTTTTAAGAAATAATGGGTGAATATTAAACCGCTTTGCGGTGACGATTGCTAAACCGCTTGACGGTGGCAAATATTAAACCGCTTTGCGGTGACGATTGCTAAACCGTTTGGCGGTGGCAAATATTAAACCGCTTTGCGGTGACGATTGAAAAACCGCTTGACGGTGGCAAATATTAAACCGCTTTGCGGTGACGATTGCTAAACCGCTTGGCGGTGGCAAATTTTAAACCGCTATGCGGTGGAAAAGTGATAACCTAGTTCTAAACAAGGAAAATTTCCTAATGCATTGTGATTGGCTAGAAGATACACTCAATGAGTTCACGATAGGAATGAAGTTAAAGTTTTGGAAATGTTTAAGTGAAAGTTGGAAAGTATGAATGTATTGAAAAGTAAAGTAAATGGGGGTAATTACTTTGAATGGTCTAATGAATTTCATGTCATGAGCATGCATCACGTGCATAAGGTTTACTTACTGAGCTTTAGCACACCCCAATCCCTCCCCAATATTTCAGGTGATGAAAGCTAGATGAGACGAGGAGAGCACTTGGCGACAGACTCAGGCTATACCTACCTTCTTTTTTGACAAATAAAGTTAAATTAGAATTCATATAAGTGTCTCATTAATTATTCCTTCAATTATTATTGTTAATGGTTTTGATTGCAATTAGCTTTGAATAAGTATTGGTGTAGTATTAGAGGTTAGATGACCTCTTATTTCATTTGCTAAAGTTTATTTACTTGGAAATATATCGTTGAGGAGTTTGGGACTTATCGAATGGTTTTGATGATGTATGGGATAGAATGAGTTGAGATGCATGCTTTAAAATGATTTTGAAGTCCCTTTACAGGTTGGTTAAGTCCAATTTACAGAGGAGATTCAGCCGAAATTTTTGTAGAATTTTATAATAGAAAAGTAAAAAAAAAAAAAAAAAAAATGTTGATGTTTTAAATGTTTTATTTTCGCATTTAAAGTGAAAAGAAGTTAACATGCCTAAGTTGAAGATTTTAAACTTGGGGTGTTACAGTGAAGGTCCTCCATTACGGTTGTAATGACTTTTCTGCCCAAATAACTTCGTTTTCTCGACTCGGTTTTGATCCGTCCCTCTTCTCGCTCGATCCCAACATGGAACTTGCTCCGTTTTGCACGTAGATCATTGTCATATTGCCGATGGCTCGAATTCGCCCTTCGATGCCTGGTCCGAATCATATCATCAATATCCTTATTCCCATGATGCCTCCTATTATACCACTTTTCACTCTCCTTCCTTACCATTCGTGAATCTTCTAGTACTTCTTCTAATGTCAACCCATACAGTGCGCATGTTTCCCCTTTCTTAAGGAATTTGTATATGTGCATACCCTTATCATAATCAGTCTCCCTCCTACGTCTCCAAGGTTTTCCCAATAAAATATGATAAGACTTCAATGACACTACATCACACCATACATCCTCACTATACATTCCCTGGGTAATAGACACTAGAACTTGTTTGCTTACTTTGAAATTCCCAAACTCCCTCATCCACGTCATCCTATAAGGTTTATAGTGTGGTTCTAGGGGCAATCCTAATTTTTCAACCACGGCGCTACTAACGAAATTAGTAAAGCACTTTCCATCAATCGCCAAACTGCACCCCTTATGATCCACATAACATCTAGTTTGGAATATAAAACCCGGATCATAATCCATTCCTTATGTGACGTTAAAAAAAATTCAAGAATGAAGAGGACTTAGACATCAAAAATCAAGAACGACTTTTACTGACTTGGAAGGAAATAAATATCAAGAATTTTAAAGAAACTCAAGAAAGTGGTTCTTGAATTTGGAATAACTTTTTTTTTAATAATGAATTTTCGGAATTAAATAAAAAATAAAAAAATAATTTTTTTTAATAAATCCAAAAATTCGACGCAAATACAACAAAACAAACGAAACTTAATTCGGATAAGAATTAAGCAAAACAAACACTTTTGAAATTTTTTGGAATGATTTTTTTTGGATTAAAGACTCAACAAACTCAAGAACAATAAGAACGCAAAAAAAAAAAAAAAAAAAAACTGAAAACTAAACACTCAACAAGATATGGATGATTTTTATGGGACTCGATGATAAACATAAAAATCAAACTGGATAGAAAAACCTGAATTCAGAGTCCAGCTCTGATACCAGATGATGAGATCCCAATCGGGGAATCTCGTCGAACAACGCGGAATAACGAAATTAAAATTTAGGAAAGATCTAGATCAGATTTAAATACAATAATTAAAATACTGGAAATATAAAATTGACGATAGGACCTTGACCCAAGATTCACGACGCAAGAAATTGACGATGCGAAATCGAGATCCAAGGTTTTCGAAACACCACAAGGACTTGTCAATTTCCTTGATAAGATTCTAATTGGAAACGCCACAAATATTGTCGCGAATATTTGATAAGTTCAACGCCACAAATATTTCGCAATATTTGATAAGTTGGACTTGTTCTCGAAGAACACAAAAGGGAAAACTCAACATTTCAATTTGGAGAATCCTCTCTCAAATATTATTAATCTCAAAACTCAAACTAAACTGTCTTTTACAATCATGGAAAGGAATATAAATAAGCAAAATAACCTGGCCTCTAATTTACTCAAAATAGAATTCTAATTAAACTAGAATACTAAATTAGGAAAATAACCTAAAAACCAAAAGAGGAAACTAAATAATTAAAAATCCGGAAAATCTGCAAAATATGGAAAATCCCGGAAATCTGATCCGCTGCTCCTTTACGGCCGTGAAGAATCTAGTTACGGCCATAAATGATTCTCTGATCCAAAATTGATATCGCATGTTACAGCCGTGATTGAAATTATTACAGCCGTAAGATTTCCTTCCTGTGAATGTTACGGTCGTGACAATTTGTTTACGGCCGTAAGTGTAAAATTGAAATCTCGCCTATTAACCAGTAACTTGATTATGGCCGTGACCTTCTGGGCTTTACGGTCGTAAGGATCAAACTGGTCCTTTTTGCTCCGATTTTTGCTCCAATTTGCAGTTAACTCCGTTTTGGCTTGAATTACTTGAATTTTTCCATCAAGCCTGCTATGACTCCGATTGTCGAGGGTCCAGAACACATCAACAACCATAGGCACAGTCGACACCCCAGCCACCACACCACGTCAATCGCTACTGCCCTATGTTCACAACCACAACCAATAGAAATAATCACCAGCGACCACCTACATCGATCAACAACAACCAAAACTCATATTCAAATTCAAGAATCGACGAACCCCAACATGCAAAAGGTCCTTGCTCGTTGGGCCATCCCAGTACTCATCAATTGGGGACAACCCTTAGCTCGAGAAAAAGATGAACCTTTCAAAGGGTGAAGATTTCTCTTCTCATTTCAATTACTTGGATTATCAAGATGCTTTGTTTAATATTTTCTTCTTTAGACCAGTTATTCATTATTAGTTTATCCTCTTCCATCAATCATGTCAAAATAACTTTCCAAAATCATTTCAAAATTAGTTTGAATATTCTGGAATTGAAGAGAATAATTTACCTAATCTTTCTCTTCAATTAAAGATTCTTCTGAGTCCATCTCAGAAGCGGAATTCGTTTTTTATCAAATTGAAGATGATTGCTGTGGAATCGATTTGGACGAATCTCTCCATGAAGAATTTCTAAAGATAAAATGACTACATGGACAAAGTTATCTTGACGAATTAAGAGATGATTGAGTTAATAATTCAAAATTGTTAGCTCTTCCATGTGTGCCAGCTGAAAAGAAACCTCAATCTCTGTCGGGTCAACCGATGACTTTTCAAGATGTTCAAAACAAAAGGAATAATCGCCTTTGTTAAAGTAACTTTATTAAAGATTTTTTTTCAAACTTTTGGTTCAAATGAAAGTTAGCTTTTTAAAAGTAGATTTCTACTTTAGGTTCAAATGAAACTTATCAAATTACTAAGAGGAAATATGAAGAGAATTTAGAATTTCTTACAAGAAATAGAAAAATTTCGAGTGAAAGTAGTAAAGAAACCAAAGGACTGAAATCAAAAGATAAGTGCAAAATACTCAAAATAAACAATATCCTCAACATATTGATTTTTCCAAAATTGTCAGTTTGCAAAGTCTTGTCATTTGAACACTGGGAATAATGTCCATACCTCGAGAAAAAGATAAACCTTTCAAAGGTTGAAGATTTCTCTTCTCATTTCAATTACTTGGATTACCAAGATGCTTTGTTTAATGTTTTCTTCTTTAGACTGGTTATTCATTCTTGCTTATCCTCTTCCATCAATCATGTCAAAATAATTTTCCAAAATGGTTTCAAAATTGATTTTAATATTTGGAATTGAAGAGGATATCTTACACAGTCTTTCTCTTCAAGGATTCGAAAACTTTACAAACGAGGAGAAAACCTTTTTATGGCCTCAAGAAAATGTTTTATTCCAATTTGTCCTCATTTTTAAAGTCTCATGGATCCTTTGTTGGGACTTTTTGTTGTTCAAGATCCTGTGACTCCCACAATCCTAAAAAGATTGTAGGAGGTTAAAAATAAAATGGTGGTCAAAATTTCATGAAACAATGTAGTCCCAAGGCCTTTCATTTCTTGAATTCAGCAAATGAATAATCAAGGTCTCCCCAAAATTTCAAAGAAGCTTCAAGATTCCCGTGCATTTTTCCTTGCTGAAAAGAATAGTTTGTTCTTACAAATGTACAAGTCCCGAAGAAATGCCAATTTTAGCGGGAAAATTGCATCCCTTCTTGTTTCAAAATCTTCAAGTCAAGATTCTTCTAAGACCATCTCCGAAGTAGAATTCAATTTTTTTTTTATCAAAATGAAGATGATTGCTTTGGAATTGATCTGGAAGAATCTCTTCATGAAGAATCTCTAAAGACAAAATGTCTAAATGGACAAAGTTATCTTGACGAATCAAGAGATGATTGCGTTAATAATTCAAAATTGTTAGCTCTTCCATGTGTGCCAGCTCAAAAGAAATCTCAATCTCTGTCGGGTCAACCGATGACTTTTCAAGATGTTCAAAATAAAAGGAATCGCCTTTGTTAAAGTAACTTATAAGAGATTTTTTTTTTCCAGACTTTCTATTCAAATTAAAGTTTGCTTTTTCAAAAGTAGATTCCTACTTTAGGTTCAAATGAATCTTATCAAATTACTGAGAAGAACTATGAAGAGAATCTGGAATTTCTTACTAGAATTCCAAGGGAAAGTAGTAAAGAAACCTACGTAGTGAAATCAAAAGATAAGAACCAACTACTCAAAATAAACAATATCCTCAACATACTGAGTTTTCAAAATTTTCAGTTTGCAAAGTGTTGTCATTTGAAGACTGGGGAAAATATCCTTAGCTTGAGAAAAAGATGAACCTTTCAAAGGGTGAAGATTTCTCTACTCATTTCAATTACTAGGATTACCCTGATGCTTGTTTAATGTTTTCTTCTTTAGACCGGTTATTCATTCTTGATTTATCCTCTTCCATCAATCATATGAAAATAATTTTCCAAAATGGTTTCAAAATTGGTTTGAATTTTTTTAGAAATGATGAGAATATTTTACCTAGTCTTTCTCTTCAAGGATTCAAAAACTTCACGAACGAGGCAAAAACCGTTTTATGGCCTCAAGAAAACGTTTTATTCCCATTTGTCCTCATTTTTAA
This sequence comes from Ligustrum vulgare, assembly GCA_963555705.1. Taxonomy (NCBI): domain Eukaryota; kingdom Viridiplantae; phylum Streptophyta; class Magnoliopsida; order Lamiales; family Oleaceae; genus Ligustrum; species Ligustrum vulgare. The sequence goes on along the minus strand of OY743183.1, from coordinate 32,408,230 downwards.
AGTCTCATGGATCCTCTGCTGGGACTTTTTTATTGTTCAAAATCCTGGTGACTCTATCAATCCTATAAAGATTGGTAGGAGGTTAAAAATAAAATGGTGGTCAAAATTTCATGAAACAATGTAGTCTCAAGGTCTTTCATTTCTTGAATTCAGCAAAAGAATAATCAAGGTCTCTTTAAAATTTGAAAGAAGCTTCAAGATGCCTGTGCTGATTTCCTTGCTGAAAAGAATAGGTTATTAGCAAGCCTAACAAAATGTACAAGCCCTGAAGAAATGTCAATTTTAGAGGAAAAATTGCATCCCTTCTTGCTTCAAAATCTTCAGTTGAAGATTCTTCTGAGACCATCTCAGAAGCGGAATTTGATTTTTATATAAATGAAGATGATTGCCGTGGAATTGATCTGAACGAATCTCTTCATGAAGAATTTCTAAAGACAGTGACGACATGAACAAAGTTATTTTGATGAATTCAAAGATGATTTAGTTCAGAATTCAAAATTGTTTCTCTTCCTTGTGTGCCAGCTCAGTGTATCTCAAACTCTGTCGGGTCAACCGATGACTTTTAATGATGTTCAAAATAAAAGGAATCGACTTTGTAAAAATAACTTTATTAAAGATTTTTTTTCCACGGTTCAAATGAAAGTTAGCTTTTCTAAAAGGAGATTCCTACTTTAGGTTCAAATGAAATTTATCAAATTACTAAGAAGAAATTTGAAGAGAATCTGGAATTCTTACAAGAAAGAGAGAAATTCCGAGTGAAAGCAGTAAAGAAACCAAAGGAGTGAAATCAAAAGCTAAGTGCTAACTACTCAAAATATACAATATCCTCAACATGTTGATTTTTCAAAATTGTCAGTTCGCAAAGTGTTTTCATTTGAAGACTGTGGACAATACCCTTAGCTCGAGAAAAATATGAACCTTTCAAAGGTTGAAGATTTCTCCTCGTTTCAATTACTTGGATTACGAAGATGCTTTGTTTAACGTTTTCTTCTTTAGATTGGTTATTCATTCTTGCTTTATCATTTTCCATCAATCATGTCAAAATAATTTTTCAAAATGGTTTCAAAATTGGTTTGAATATTTTGGAATTGAAGAGAATATTTTACCTAGTTTTTCTCTTCAAGGATTCAAAAACTTTACGAATGAGGCAAAAACCTTTTTATGGCCTCAAGAAAACGTTTTATTTCAATTTGTCCTAATTTTTAAAGTCTCATGGATCCTCTGCTGGGACTTTTTTATTGTTCAAAATCTTGTTGACTCTCATAATCCTAAAAAGATTGTTAGGCGGTTAAAAATAAAATTGTGGTCAAAATTTCATGAAACAATGTAGTCCTAAGGTCTTTCATTTCTTGAATTCAGCAAAAGAATAATCAAGGTCTCCACAATTTCAAAGAAGCTTCAAGATGCCCATGCTGATTTCTTTGCTGAAAAGAATAGTTTGTTAGCATGCCTTCTTGTTTCAAAATCTTTAGTTCAAGATTCTTCCGAGGCCATCTGTGACGCCCCGAGTTCTGTGAAACCCGGAACGCTACTCCTATCTTTAAAACCTAACTGTCGAATAAAAATTATTTGCGGAAAAATAATTAAGATCTCAACATCACATTTATTGATTGTAAATTTTGCAACAAAATTTAATTAAAATAAATAATTTGGCCAAATTCATGAAATTCTAAAATTTCAACACAATTTAAATAATGGAGTTCATAAATAAAACATGACTTTAAAATAATTTCTATTTATGGTTTGCCAATTGCTCATCATTGTCCTCCGTCTCCGAAATCTGCAAAATTTGTTAAAAACAAAGGGTGAGCATTTCTAAAAGAAATACTCAGTAGACTCATCTCCAATGGTTAATCTACAAAATAATTGAACACGTAATCATGCAAATATTACAGTGATATTCTCAAATTCTCATCATAAGCATCACATAAGGAGTGCAAATGAATATATTCTCGTCTCATGCAATAAAGCATATAAGTCACCACAAAATTCTCAATTTATCTCATAAGAGATATTCTCGTATATTCTCATGCAATTAAGCGTATAATGACGTAAATCCACATAAAACATGCAATTATAATCTAAACTAATTAGTTAGGGCGAGTCTACCTCAAACTTAACAAGTTCACAAAAGTTGAGCGGGAAAGTACGTCAATCTCTTAATTCTCCAAATGATTCATCTAGCTAAGAAAAATTTATTTAATTAGTATTTTCGAAATAATAAAAATTAAACTGACGAAGAAAAACAAAATATAGGGATTTAAATAAAAATTTAAGGAAGACTGAAATTTAAAAGTTTAGGAACTGAATTAGGCTTTTTTCGAAAATAATAAGGCTAATTGTAGAAATTGAGGACTATAGGGACCAATTTGCTACATATTGAAATCTTTGAAACTGAAATAAAATATTTGGAATCGCAAATGGCTGAAATAACAACTTTTAAAACTAAAAGGATTGAACTAAGTTACTCTTCAAAACCACAGGGACTAAAGGATAATTTTTCAAAACCTAAAAATATAAAAATACATATATATCTTATATCTCTCTCTACAACCGGTAGAGAGAGTAAAGAGAGAAGAAGGGCAACGAGGCCCTCCCTTCCTCCGCCCCGACCATCGGCCAGGTCAAGCGGTAGTGCCATCGTTGCGTGGTGGCTCCGGTGAGTGAGCGAAGGTGCGGTTGTGATGTGAAAATAGGGCCAAATCGCGGTTGGAAAGTCGCGATTTGGGGGGGCTCCGCCGGCGAAAATTCGGCAACGAAGGTTAGTGATGGTCTCATGGTTTGATTTTCTTGGTGTATTTCTATTCTTGGGTGCTGATTGAGAGGATTTTGGAGTTGGGCAGATGCGATTGTGCTCGATGGTGAAGGTTTCGGGTGAGGCAGAGTTTGATCAGCGGTTGTGTGGCCGTGGAGTTGGTGGTGGTGGTTGCAGATTGATTGAGGATTGGTGATGGTGTTTTTGGGAAATTGGTGGTGGCTCGAGGTTGGCGGGTTGGCTGCCGGTGGTGGTTATTTTGTGTTTGGCTCGTGGTGGTTGAAGGTAGCAGTGGTATCACAATGGGGGTTTAGTGGTTTGAAATTATGGAATTTGTGTGCAGCAGTTGAGAGGGTCGAGAACTTACCTAGAAGCTGAAGCTTGTATGGTTTATCGGTTGTGTGAGGGATTGGAAGAAATAAACTTAGGTTGCTTACTTAATTTTGGTAGATTAGGGAAAAATTTGTGGTTTATGGAAAGATTTTGATACCCAAGCTGCATGGAAGGAGGAGGTGAAGTTGGAAGGAGAATCTGTGATTTAGTTTCCCAAACAAATTGATTGGCTTGATTTAGGAGATTTGATATAATCTTGCTGAATTTTGAAACAAAGCAACGTGAGGGAGAAGCATGAATAGGATTGTAATTTGGGCTTGAACTTGAATTTGGGTTTCAGTGTTTGGCCCAAAGAAAATGATTAAATTTGGGCTAAAGCATAAATATTGATATTAAACTATTTTAAAATAAAATTTGGAACTTGGGCTATGATTAAAAATAAATAAAATTTCACTTAAGAACTTGGCTAAACGAATATTCTTTTAAAATAAATGGGATGAGTCGCAGCGACACGCCTTCATAATATTTTATTTAAAAAGTAGCGAAAAAATCCCGGTCGCTACACCATCTTAGAAGCGGAATTCGATTTTTATCAAAATGAAGATGATTGTTGTGGAATTGATCTGGACGAATCTCTTCAAGAAGAATTTCTAAAGAAAAAACTACTACATGAACAAAGTCATCTTGACGAATTCAGAGATGATTGAGTTCATAAACAAAATTGTTTCTCTTTCATGTGTGCCAGCTTAAAGTACTTCAATCTCTGCCGGGTTAACCGATGACTTTTAATTAAAGATTTTTTTCCAAACTTTCGGTTCAAATGAAAGTTAGTTTTTTCAAAAGGTGATTCCTAATTTAGGTTCAAATGAAACTTATCAAATTACTAAGAAGAAATATGAAGAAAATCTGGAATTTCTTATAAGAAAGAGAGAAATTCCGAGTGAAAGTAGTAAAGAAACCAAATGAATGAAATCAAAAGATCCAACTATTCAAAATAAACAATATCCTCAACATAATGATTTTTCAAAATTGTCAGTTTGCAAAGTGTTTTCATTTGAAGACTGGGGACAATACCCTTAGCTCGAGAAAAAGATGAACCTTTCAAAGGTTGAAGATTTCTCTTCACATTTCAATTACTTGGATTACCAAGATGCTTTGTTTAATGTTTTCTTCTTTAGACTGGTTATTCTTTATTGCTTTATCGTCTTCCATCAATCATGTCAAAATAATTTTCCAAAATTGTTTCAAAATTGGTTTGAATATTTTGGAATTGAAGAGAATATTTTTACACAGTCTTTCTCTTCAAGGATTCAAAAAATTTACGAACGAGGCGAAAACCTTTTTATGGCCTCAAGAAAACGTTTTATTCCAATCTGTCCTCATTTTTAAAGTCACATTGATCCTCTGTTGGGACTTTTTTGTTGTTCAAAATCCTGGTGACTTCCACAATCCTAAAAAGATTGTTAGGAGGTTAAAAATAAAATGGTGGTAAAAATTTCATGAAACAATGTAGTCCCAAGGTCTTTCATTTCTTTAATTCAGCAAATAATAATCAAGGTCTCCCTAAAATTTCTAAGAAGCTTCAAGGTGCCCGTGCTGATTTCCTTGCTGAAAAGAATAGTTTGTTAGCACTTCTTACAAAATGTACAAGTCTCGAAGGGATGCAATTTTACCGAAGAAATGTCAATTTTAGAGGAAAAATTGCATCCCTTCTTGCTTCAAAATCTTCAAGTCAAGATTCTTCTGAGACCATCTTCGAAGTGGAATTCGATTTTTTATCAAAATGAAGATTATTACTTTGGAATTGATTTGGACGAATCTCTTCATGAAGAATTTCTAAAGACAAAATGTCTACATGAACAAAGTTATCTTGACGAATTAAGAGATGATTGAGTTAATAATTCAAAATTTGTGTGCCAGCTTAAAAGAAGCCTCAATCTCTGTCGGGTCAACCGATGACTTTTCAAGATGTTCAAAATAAAAGGAATCGCCTTTGTTAAAGTAACTTTATAAGAGATTTTATTTCCAAACTTTCTATTTGAATTAAAGTTTGCTTTTTCAAAAGTAGATTCGTACTTTAGTTTCAAATGAATCTTATCAAATTACTGAGAAGAATTCTGAAGAGAATCTAGAATTTCTTACAAGAATTCAGAGTGAAAGTAGTAAAGAAACCCAAGTAGTGAAATAAAAAAATAAGTGCCAACTACTCAAAATAAACAATATCCTCAACATACTAATTTTTCAAAATTGTCAGTTTGCAATGTGGTTTCATTTGAAGACTGAGAAAAATATCCTTAGCTCGAGAAAAAGATGAACCTTTCAAAGGGTGAAGATTTCTCTACTCATTTCAATTACTAGGATTACCCTGATGCTTTGTTTAATGTTTTCTTCTTTAGGCTGGTTATTCATTCTTGATTTATCCTCTTCCATCAATCATGTGAAAATAATTTTCCAAAATGGTTTCAAAATTGGTTTGAATTTTTTTGGAATTGATGAGAATATTTTACGTAGTCTTTCTCTTCAAGGATTCAAAAACTTCACGAACGAGGTAAAAACCTTTTTATGGCCTGAAGAAAACGTTTTATTCCAAAATTTCCTCATTTTTAAAGTCTCATGGATCCTCCCCTGGGACTTTTTTATTGTTCAATGACTCTTACAATCCTAAAAAGATTGGTAGGAGGTTAAAAATAAAATGGTGGAAAAATTTCATGAAACAATGTAGTCCCAAGGTCTTTCATTTCTTGAATTCAGCAAAAAAATAATCAAGGCCTCCTTAAAATCTTAAAGAAGTTTCAAGATGCCAGTGCTGATTTCCTTGCTGAAACGAATAAGTTATTAGCAAGTCTTACGAAATGTACAAGCCTTGAAGAAATGTCAATTTTAGAGAAAAAAATTGCATCCCTTTTTGCTTCAAAATCTTCATTTTAAGATTCTTCTGAGACCATCTCAGAAGCGAAATTCGATTTTTATATAAATGAAGATGATTCCTGTGGAATTGATCTGGACGAATCTCTTTGTGAAGAATTTCTAAAGACAAAGTGATGACATGAACAAAGTTATTTTGACGAATTCAGAGATGATTTAGTTCATAATTAAAAATTGTTTCCCATCCATGTGTGCCAGCTCAAAGTACCTCAATCTCTGTCGGGTCAACCGATGACTTTTAAAGATGTTCAAAATAAAAGGAATCTACTTTGCTAAAATAACGTTATTAAAGATTTTTTTTCCAAACTTTCGGTTCAAATGAAAGTAATTTTTCCAAAAGGAGATTCCTACTTTAGGTTGAAATGAAACTTATCAAATTACTAAGAAGAAATACGAAGAGAATTTGGAATTTCTTACAATAAAGAGAGAAATTCCGAGTGAAAGCAGTAAAGAAACCAAAGGAGTGAAATCAAATAATCAGTGCCAACTACTCAAAATATACAATATCCTCAACATATTGATTTTTCAAAATTGTCAGTTTGCAAAGTGTTGTCATTTGAAGACTGTGGACAATACCCTTAGCTCGAGAAAAAGATGAACCTTTCAAAGGTTGAAGATTTCTCTTCTCATTTCAATTACTTGGATTACCAAGATGCTTTGTTTAATGTTTTTTTCTTTAGACTGGTTATTCATTCTTGGTTTATCTTCTTCCATCAATCATGCAAAAATAATTTTCCAAAATGGTTTCAAAATAGGTTTGAATTTTTTGGAATTGAAGAGAATATTTTACCTAGTCTTTCTCCTCAAGAATTCAAAAACTTTACGAACGAGGCAAAAACCTTTTTATGGCCTCAAGAAAATGTTTTATTCCAATTTGCCCTCATTTTTAAAGTCTCATGGATCCTTTGCTGGGACTTTTTTATTGGTCAAAATCCTGGTGACTCTCGCAATTCTAAAAATATTGTTAGGAGATTAAAACTGAAATGGTAGTCAAAATTTCATGAAACAATGTAGTCCCAAGGTCTTACATTTCTTGAATTTAGCAAAAGAATAATCAAGGTCTCCCCAGAATTTCAAAAAAGCTTCAAGAAAGATGCCCGTGCTGGTTTCCATGCTCAAAAGAATAGGTTATTAGCAGGCCTTACACAATGTATAGGCCCTGAAGAAATGTCAATTTTAGTGGAAAAATTGCATCCCTTCTTTCTTTAAAATCTTCAGTTTAATATTCTTCTGAGACTACCTTAGAAACGGAATTCGATTTTTATTAAAATGAAGATGATTGCTGTGGAATTGATCTGGACGAATCTCTTAATGAAGAATCTCTAATGACAAAGTGACGACATGAACAAAGTTACCTTAATGAATTTAGATATGATTGAGTTCATAATTCAAAATTGTTTCTCTTCCGTGTGTGCCACTCGAAGTACCTCAATCTCTGTCGGGCCAATCGATGACTTTTAAAGATGTTCATAATAAAAGGAATCAACATTGCTAAAGTAACTTTACTATAGTTTCTTTTCCAAACTTTTGGTTCAAACTAAAGTTAGCTTTTTCGAAGGGAGATTCATACTTTAGGTTCGAATGAAACTTATCAAATTACTAAGAAGAAATATGAAGAGAATCTGAAATTTCTTACAAGAAAGAGAGAAATTCCGAGTGAAAGTAGTAAAGAAACCAAATGAGTGGAATCAAAATATAAGTGCCAACTACTCAAAATAAACAATATCCTCTACATATTGATTGTTCAAAATTGTCAGTTTGCAAAATGTTGTCATTTGAAAAATGGGAACAATACCCTTAGATCGAGAAAAGATGAACCTTTCAGAGGTTGAAGGTTTCTCTTCTCATTTCAATTACTTGGATTACAAAGATGCTTTCCTTAATGTTTTCTTCTTTAGACTGGTTATTCATTCTTCCTTATCCTCTTCCATCAATCGTGTCAAAATAATTTTCTAAAAGGGATTCAAAATTGGTTCGAATATTTTACCGAGTCTTTCTCTCGAAGGATTCAAAAACTTTATGAACGAGGCAAAAACCTTTTTATGGCCTCAAGAAAACGTTTTATTCCAATTTGTTCTCATTTTTAAAGTCTCATGGATCCTCTGCTGGGATTTTTTTATTGTTCAAAATCCTGGTGACTCTCACAATCCTAAAAAGATTTGTAGGAGGTTAAAAATAAAATGGTGGTCAAAATTTCATGAAACAATGTAATCCCAAGGTCTTTCAGTTCTTGAATTCAGCAAAAGAATAATCAAGGTCTCCTTAAAATTTGAAAGAAGCTTCAAGACGACAGTGCTGAAAAGAATAGGTTATTAGCATGACTTACAAAATGTTGAAGCCCTGAAGAAATGTCAATTTTAGAGGAAGAATTGCATTCCTTCTTGCTTCAAAATCTTCAGTTGAAGATTCTTCTAACATCATCTTAGAAGCGGAATTCGATTTTTTTTATCAAAATGAAGACGATTGCTGTGGAATTTATCTGGACGAATTTCTTCATGAAGAATTTCTAAAGACAAAAAGACTACATGGAAAAAGTTATCTTGACGAATTGAAAGATGATTGAGTTAATAATTCAAATTGTTAGCTCTTCCATGTGTGATAGCTCAAAAGAAAACTCAATCTCTGTCGGGTCAACTGATAACTTTTCAAGACGTCAAAATAAAATGAATCGCCTTTGTTAAATTAACTTTATAAAAGATTTTTTTTTTCCAAACTTTCGGTTCAAATTAAAGTTTGCTTTTTCAAAAGTAGATTCCTACTTTAGGTTCAAATGAATCTTATCAAATTACTAAGAAGAAATATGAAGAGAATCTGGAATTTCTTTCAAGAAAGAGAGAAATTCTGTGTGAAAGTAGTAAAGAAACCAAAGGACTGAAATTAAAAGATAAGTGCGAACTACTCAAAATAAACAATATCCTCAACATATTGATTTTTCAAAATTGTTACTTTGCAAAGTGTTGTCATTTGAAGACTGGGAACAATGTCCTTAGCTCGAGAAAAAGATGAACCTTTCAAAGGGTGAAGATTTCTCTTCTCATTTCAATTGCTTGGATTACCAAGATGTTTTGTTTAATATTTTCTTCTTTAGACCAGTTATTTATTATTCGTTTATCTTCTTCCATCAATCATGTCAAAATAATTTTCCGAAATGGTTTCAAAATTGGACTGAATTTTTTGGAATTGAAGAGAATATTTTACCTAGTCTTTCTCTTCAAGGATTCAAAAACATTATGAACGAGGCAAAAATCTTTTTATGGCCTTAAGAAAACGTTTTATTCCAATTTATCCTCATTTTAAAAGTCTTATGGATCCTTTGCTGGGACTTTTTTATTTTTCAAAATCCTAGTGACTCGCACTGTAGCGACCAAGAATTTTCTGTGACTTATTTAAATATTATTTAAAACGTGTCGCTACGACTTTACCTATTTATTTTAAATACAATTTCTTCTAACCAATTTAAGTTAAATTTAAATTATTTAAATTTATCGTAGTTCAATTTCAATTTCAATTTTTATGAAAGTATCTTATTTTCATTATTTATTTATTTATGTATTTTAATCCAAATTTTAATTATTTAAGTCCAAAATGTTTTAAATCCCCAATTCATGTTCCATTTCAATTTTCAATCCCAAAATTTCCTCCCCAATTTCCATTTTTCATGTTCAGCACATTTTTCCCCTTCCCCATCATCAATTTTCACACACGTTTTGATCACATCCACCAGCCTGCACTGCCAATTATCAAATCTCCCCCTCAATTCTGCATTCAGTGATTTCAGTTCCTGCAATCCATCCTCAATCAGCATGTTACCAACTTCAACAAGCAATCTTCCATTTTCAGATTTCAATCTCCCTGATTCTCTCCCTCATACTTCCTAAGATGACATTTACAATCCTGCAATTCATCCCAATCAGATGAACACAAGCAATCTACCAAATTCAGCACACAAACCATGACTTATATCCCATTTTTTCATTCTACACGAGCTCACCCTGGCCAGACAATCCTTCTGGTAATTTTCTACTGCATTACTTCAGCATCTCACAGCCATCACCAATTTTCTGCAAGACCCATGTCACCAACGAAACCACCATCACGAACCTCCAATCGTGATTCCATTTCAGGAGTTCAAACACCTTGAGCAGGGCAAAATTTCAAAATCATCACCACCACCAACGGACCACCAAGCACAACCAAACCAACAGCCACCTCCAACTCACCACTTTCATCACCAGTCAAACCACTGTAAAGCCACCGCCATCACCACTGCAGTGTTATCCACAACCGGCCTCAACTCATCACGCCACCAACCTCCTTCATCATCTTCATCACCATTCGAAATCATCACCAACCACCCACAATCGAATCAACACGAATCACCACTGTCAATATTCAAAACACCAACCAATTACCTGCAACACCACCAATATTATCATCATCATCATCATCATCATCATCATCATCATCATCATCACAGAAAAACCAACTCAACCTTTCCCAAAACGCCAACTGCAGCTCCACCAAGATCAAGCCCATTCGAACCATCCACACGACAGCCACTGCCCAAACAGCCAGTCCAAACAAACCCCAAATCAAAACCCAAAAATAACTTACCCAAGCTACTCACCTTCGACCGTCGTCTCTTTGACCGGACTTGCATCGGAAATTGCGCTCCTGAATCGCGATCTCAGCCTCGGATCACTTTGATTTTCGCACCCATCTCGCATCAAACTTCCTCAAATCAGAAACCCTCCTTGGCTGCATCTCGCCGCCACCTCGAGGAGGTGTTCCGCCGGCCAAATCGCCGGCTGTAGCGCCGGAACGAGATGAGGAGCCTCGCCACACTCTCTCTTTTCTCTGCGTGATGTCGTTGAGGGAGAGAGAAATATGATATATATTATATGTATATATTATGATTTTATTAATTTCCTATAATAGCCTAAGTTTTAAAAATATTTCAAATCAGGACTTTTAATTTAAATGTTTTAATTCAGTTCTTTCAGTTTTAATGATTTCTTATAATTCAGCCACTGCAGTTTAAAAATGTTATATGTTAGCCCTCTAGTTTTAAAAGTATTCATTTTAGTCCTCCAAGTTTTAAAATAATCATTTCAGTCCCTAAAGTTCAAAGTCATTTAATTCAATTTTAAAGTATTAAATTGGACTTATCATTTTAAGTTATGCTGGACGAGGCGCTTGGACATTTAGAAGAACAACGTGAACTTTCTTGCTCAACTTTCAGACTTGTGATTTGAGGTAGATTCGCCCCCACTAATTAGTTTAAATTATAATTGCATGTCTTATGTGAAATTATGTGATTTACATGCTTTGATGCATGAGACGAGACAAGAATATCTCTTATGAGATAAGATGAAAAATGATGATGTTATGAATAACTTATGTGCCTTAAGTGTACGAGACGAGACTACCCACACCCTATGATTTTAACAGCCTTAATTTTGAAAATACAAGAGCCCAAGAATATGATGATGATGTCACTGTATGATTGCATAATTACGTGTTAAATTATTCTGTAAATTAATTATTGGCGATGAGTCTAGTGAGTATTTCTTTCGAAATGCTCATTCCATTTTTAACAGCTTTTGCAGATCTCGGAAATGGCGGTGAATGAAATGGCAGCTGTGGCAAATTTAATAAATGATGAAAATTTTTGTCAATTTTACGAATATTACTGATTGGATTATTTATCGTTAATTTTATTTAAACAATTGAGACCTAAGTTTTATGTATTGTTCTATATTTCAATTAATTAAGTTTCTGCTGAGGTTTCAAATAATGAATGTGACGTTTTGAATTAAATTTATTTTCCGAAATAAAGTCAGATTTAGGAGGTTAAAAATAAAATGGTGGTCAAAATTTCAAGAAACAATGTAGTCCCAAGGTCTTACATTTCTTGAATTCAGCAAAAGAATAATCAAGGTCTCCCCAAAATTTGAAAGAAGCTTCAAGATGCCCGTGCTGATTTCCATGCTGAAAAAAGAATAGGTTATTAGCAAGCCTTACAAAATGTACAAACCCTGAAGAAATGTCAATTTTAGAGGAAAGATTGCATCCCTTCTTTCTTCAAAATCTTCAGTTGAAGATTATTCTGAGAATATCTCAGAAACGGAATTCGATTTTTATAAAAATGAAGATGATTGCTGTGGAATTGATCTGGACGAATCTCTTCATCAAGAATTTCTAAAGACAAAGTGACGACAAGAACAAAGTTACCTTGACAAATTCAGATACGATTGAGTTCATAATTCAAAATTGTTTCTCTTCCGTGTGTGCCACTCAAAGTACCTCAATTTCTGTCTGGTCAATCGATGCCTTTTAAAGATGTTCATAATAAAAGGAATCGACTTTGTTAAAGTAACTTTATTAAAGTTTTTTTTTTCCAAACTTTCAGCAATGAAAGTTAGCTTTTTCAAAAGGAGATTCCTACATTAGGTTCAAATGAAACTTATCAAATTACTAAGAAGAAGAAATATGAAGAGAATTTGGAATTTCTTACAAGAAAGAGAGAAATTTCGAGTGAAAGTAGTAAAGAAACCAAAGGAGTGAACTCAAAATATAAGGGCCAACTACTCAAAATAAACAATATCCTCAACATATTGATTTTTCAAAATTGTCAGTTTGCAAAGTGTTGTCATTTGAAGACTGGGGACAATACCCTTAGCTCGAGAAAAAGATGAAACTTTCAAAGGTTGAAGATTTCTCTTCTCATTTCAATTACTTAGATTACCAAGATGCTTTGTTTAATGTTTTGTTCTTTAGACTGGTTATTCATTCTTGCTTTATCCTCTTCCATCAATCATGTCAAAATAATTTTCCAAAATGCTTTATATATTTTGGAATTGAAGAGAATATTTTACCTAGTCTTTCTCTTCAAGGATTTAAAAACTTTACGAACGAGGTAAAAACCTTTTTATGGCCCCAAGAAAACGTTTTATTATAATTTGTCCTCATTTTTAAAGACCCATGGATCCTCCGCTGGGACTTTTTTGTTGTTCAAAATCCTGATGTCTCTCACAATCGTGAAAATATTGGTAGGAGGTTAAAAATAAAATGGTGGTCAAAATTTCATGAAACAATGTAGTCTAATGGTCTTTCAGTTTTTGAATTAAGCAAAAATAATAATCAAGGTCTCCTTAAAGTTTGAAAGAAGCTTCAAGATGCCAGTGCTTATATCCTTTCTGAAAAGAATAGGTTGTTTAGCAGGCCTTTCAAAATGTTCAAGCCCTGAAGAAATGTCAATTTTAGAGGAAAAATTGCATCCCTGCTTGCTTCAAAATCTTCAGTTGAAGATTCTTCTGAGACCATCTCAGAAGCGAAATTCGATTTTTTATCAAAATGAAGATGATTGCTGTGGAATTGATTTGGACGAATCTCTTAATGAAGAATTTCTAAAGACAAAATCACTACATGAACGAAGTTATCTTGACGAATTCAGAGATGATTGAGTTCATAATTCAAAATTGTTAGCTCTTTCATGTGTGCCATCTCAAAAGAAACCTCAATCTCTTCCGGGTCAACCGATGACTTTTCAAGATGTTCAAAAGAAAAGGACTGATCGCCTTTGTTAAAGTAACTTTATTAAAGATTTTTTTTCCAAACTTTCGGCTCAAATGAAAGTTAGCTTTTTTCAAAAGTAGATTCCTACTTTAGGTTCAAATGAAACTTATCAAATTATTAAGAAGAAATATGAAGAGAAACTGGAATTTCTTTCAAGAAAGAGAGAAATTTTGAGCGAAAGTAGTAAAGAAACCAAAGGTCTGAAATCAAAAGATAAGTGCCAACTACTCAAAATAAACAATATCTTCAACATATTGATTTTTCAAAATTGTCAGTTTGCGGTTTTGGCCTATTTCCGTGAAAATACTCTTTTTTAGTTACTTTTTCATTCATTGTAAAACAACTTCGAGATTATTGACAATTAATGGTGTGTTATTCCCTTGTTCTTCTTTGTTCTTAACGAACAAATCGAACTTATCAAAGTATTAGACAACCTATGTGGTGTTCACCCCTTTGTGGTTCTTATCTCCGCATCTTAACGGGTCTCGGGTTTAATATACCCCTGGTTCTTGCGTCATGAGGTTGGGGTTGCATTGTTATCATCTACTAATTGGATTTGGGGCTTTCCGATATTTCGAGTCTAATTTTCGCGTGTTCTTCGTGATCTCCATAACGGATCACATCATCTTTGAATTATCCTACTTATGACAAGGAGCTTTATGCTCTTGTTCGTGCTTTAGAGACGTGGCAGCATTATCTGTTTCCAAAGGAATTTGTCATACACTCTGATCATGAGTCACTAAAGCATCTCAAAGGGCAGGGTAAGCTAAATAAAAGGCATGCTCAATGGATGGAATTTATAGAGACCTTTCCTTATGCCATCCGCTACAAACGAGGTAAGGAGAATGTGGTAGCAGATGCCCTTTCTCGTAGGCACGTACTTCTAACTTCGTTAAATGTGACGTTGCTTGGGTTTGAATTTATTAGAGGTATGTGTGTTGATGACCCTGATTTTTCTACCATTTATGCTTCATGTGAAAAGTGTGCGATTGATAAGTTTTATAGGCTTGAAGGATACTTGTTTAAGGAAAATAAACTTTGTGTACCAAATTACTCTGTGCATGAATTGTTAGTGCGTGAGGCGCATGAGGGGGTGGGGGTTAATGGAACATTTTGGTGTCTTGAAAACCTTAGAAATATTGCAGGAGCACTTTTATTGACTTAAAATGAAAAAGGATGCTCACCATATTTGTGACAGGTGCATAACTTGTAAACAAGCTAAGTCTAGGGTCCTACCACAAGGCTTGTATACTCCTTCACCTTTTCCTAATGAGCCTTGGGTAGATATATCTATGGATTTTGTTTTAGGTTTTCCTAGTACAAAAAAAGGTAGGGACTATATTTGTGGTAGTGGACAGTCTTGTGCGAGAAGATGGGTACTGAGTTCCTTAGTTACTTTTGGAAAGTCTTGTGCGAGAAGATGGGTATTGAGTTGTTATTTTCTACTACATGTCACCCTCAAACTGACGGTCAAACAGAGGTAGTTAATAGAACGTTAATTCAACTTCTGCGCTCTATCATAAATAAAAACCTGAAGAGTTGCGAAGAATGTTTTCCTTTTGTGGAATTTTCTTATAATAGGGCTGTGAATTCTACTACATCATGTTCCCCTTTTGAAGTTGTTTATGGTTTAAACCTACTAACTCCTCTTGATTTAATTCTTTTTCCTGTAGATGAAAGGAGCAGTTTGGACGGGGAGAAAAAGGCTAAGCTTGTAAAGTCAATCCATGAGAAGGTGAAGGACCAAATAGAGAAGAAGAATGAGCGTTATACATCCCAAGCAGACAAAGGTCGGAGGCATGTGAAGTTCGAACCTAGTGATTGGGTGTGGGTGCACTTTCGAAAGGAGCGATTCCCAATACAACGAAACTCTAAGTTGCAGCCAAGGGGAGATGGACATTTTCAAGTCGTCGAGAAGATAAATGACAATGCATACTAGCTGGATCTCCCAGGTGAGTATAATGTATCTGCTTCTTTTAACGTTGCTGACCTTTCTCTGTTTGATGTAGGTAATGATTCGAGGAAGAATCCTTTTCAACAGGGAGGGGATGATGAGTACCATTGATGTGATCCTTGATGGGGAATCACGACGAACACGCTGAATTAACGCCGGGAAAGTTCCGAATTCAGGTTGGAACGGACTGTAACACTACAACCCGAGCCTCACGACGCAAGAACTAGGGGTATATTAAACCCGAGACCCATTACGATGCGGAAACAAGAACCATAATGGGGGAACGCCACAAAGGTTGTCCACGCCTTTGATAAGTTCGAAAGTTCAATCAAGAACAATATTTGGGCGAGAAATAACTCAACACAATTTTTATTCATCAAAATCTGTTCGTTACAATGAAAGAGAATGAATATAAATAAGCGAAATAAACCTAGCCGCTAATTGGGCTCAAAATAGACTCCTAATGGACCTAAAATACTAAAATAGGAAAAGGAAATAAAATATACGAAAAAGGAATTAAAAATCTGCATTATTTGTGTTAAACTGGATTTACGGCCGTAACAACATCACTTACAGCCGTAACTGTACTTCTGCTTAAGGATTACGGCCGTGACCAAAATATTTACGGCCGTAACTTTGAAAACCTGGAATTCTTCGTTTTGATCCGAGAGTGACTTACGGCCGTGAGAATATTTGGTTACGGCCGTAACTTTGCTTCTGCATAATTTTTTTATTTTCTTGGTTTCCAACTCGATTCTCGGCTTGCTCACTTGGTTTAGCCTCGAATCTTGTTCACTCTTGCAATGCTTGATCTGTGTAGCTCTTCAAACATGCTGGAAGTTTGATTTGGCTTGATTTTTAGTTCTTTCCGTCAAGCCCACTACGATTCGTATCAACCATAGTGGCCCAACGAGCAAGGACCAGTTGCATGT
This sequence comes from Ligustrum vulgare, assembly GCA_963555705.1. Classification (NCBI taxonomy): domain Eukaryota; kingdom Viridiplantae; phylum Streptophyta; class Magnoliopsida; order Lamiales; family Oleaceae; genus Ligustrum; species Ligustrum vulgare. Next base: position 32,391,753 of record OY743183.1, on the reverse strand, counting down.
GCCGGTGGGACCAATAACGAGGCTAAGGGTTAAGAAGATCAAACAAGCCATGCAAGGATTTATGGAAGCTTGGGTGGATGAGCATTCAAGTCCAAGACCAAAGGCTCTACTTTTGACTCATGACATGATAGAAGAGGAGCCAAAGTTGATGCAAGTGATTTGGGCCGAGAATCAAGTTCAAAACCAAGGAGTTGGAGATTTGAACCACGCGACCGCGTGGTATAAAATGGAGCACGATTGCCACATGCACTGAAAAAGAGACCTGAGACATTTTGGCCTCTCCACGCGATCGCTACCGTGGTACCTGGACGATCGCGTGGGTATAAAAATTAAGGTTTTCTGTGTTTTTAATTCTTTTTCCGTTTTAGGCCCATATGTTGCGGTTTTGGCCTATTTTCGTGAAAATACTCTATATTAGATACTTTTTCATTCATTGTAAAACAACTTTGAAATTATTGACAATTAAAGGTGAGTTATTCCCTTGTTCTTCCTCATTTTTAACGAACAAATCGAACTTATCAAAGGATTAGACAACCTTTGTGGCGTTCGCCCCTTTGTGGTTCTTATCTCTGCATCGTAACGGGTCTTGGGTTTAATATACCCCTGGTTCTTGCGTCATGAGGTCGGGGTTGCATTGTTTGATACCAATTGGATTTGGGGCTTTTTGGCATTTCGAGTCTAATGTCCGCGTGTTCTTCGTGATCTCCATAACAGATCACATCATCTGGTATCAGAGCTGGTCTCTAAATCCAATTCTTTTTATATTTCTTGTTTTGATTTTGTGTTTTTATTCCTTTATTGAAATTTCATTCAATTCTTGAATTTCTTGAAAACTCTTTACTAATTTAAGATTGGTCGCAATTTCAATTCTTGTTCTTGATTAGTAAAAAAAAAAGTACGAAATTGAAAAAAAAAAGTGATTATTATTGATAATCAAGATCAAGAACACAATTCCAAATTCAAGAAGACCTTTCTTGATATCTTTTGCAATATTTCCTACATTCTTGATAGTTTCTCATTGTCCATTACTACGCTAAAATTCATTCTTGGTTCGTGCCATCAAAATTCCTATTTCAAGAAAATCTCCTTCTTGAAAATCTTCAATTCGTTCTTCCATTGATGTTGTGTTCTCATTCAATTCTTGTCTTTGAGCTTTGGGGTTAATTTCACGGAGATCAATTCCTTAACTAGTTTGGTTGGTTCATTGAGAACTAGAGAAAAGGAAAAGAGAGGTAAAAGGCAAGAGTGGTGAGCATATTAGAGGAAAAAAGCCGAATTGAGTGATACACGAGTGACAAACATGAGAGGATCATTACATAAATTTTCTTTTCTTTTCTTTAAATTACTAATCATGTCACAAAAGGAAGCATCATCAACAGGAGTGGATAACCAGAAATTTTAGATGCTTGCATTGTTGGAGGAACATATGGCGAAATTGGAAGAAAAGATGGATGCAAAATTGGAGGCAAGGTTGGGTACGCCATCAGGCGTGAATTTAGGAAGGACTAATGACCTGATGGATACGCGTCGCACAGGAATTGTTCAACCGCGTCAGGAACAACCGCGTGCATTCCCTAATTTGAGGAGACCACTAAGGTATGAATTCAACCCTCAATATGGAGTTAGGAATGAAAATGTTGAGGATGTTGATAGTGATGATGATAGTGGAGATTTGTCTATGGCTAGTGTGGGTAGGATACGGGATCGAGGAGAAAGGCGCGAAAGGGGTTATAAGCATGAACGTAGGGATAGAGATGACATAGATGGGCATATTGGTAACATAAAATGTCCATCCCTCCTTTTTAGGGTAAAAGCAATCCAGAAATTTATTTTGAGTGGGAAAAGAGGGTAGAACTAATTTTTGATTTTCATAACTATTCTGAGGCTAAAAAGGTAAAATTGACAGTTGTAGAATTCACAGATTATGCTATAGTATGGTAGGATCAGTTGGTGACTAGTAAAAGAAGGAATCTGGAGAGACCTATTGAGACTTGGGATGAGTTGAAGGCCCTTATGAGAAAGAGGTTTGTGCCTAACCATTTTGGTAGAGATCCCTATAGTAATGTCCAGGCACAAATCGTTTTCTCATAAGGGCCTTCAACTCATCCCAAGTTTCAATAGGCCTCTCCCCATTCCTCCTTTTACTAGTAATCAATTGATCCCGCCATACTATAGCATAATCAGTAAATTCGACGACTTCCAATTTAACCTTTTTAGCTTCGGAATAATTATGACAATCAAAAATCAATTCTACCCTCTTTTCCCATTCAAAATAAACCTCCGGATTACTTTTACCTTGAAACGAGGGAATGGACATTTTTATATTACCAACATGTCCATCTACATCATCCCTACGATCACGCCTATATCCCCTATCACGTCTTTCTCCCCGATCTCGTCTCCTACCAACACTAGTAACAGACAATTCACCACTATCTTCATCACTATCAACAACCTCAACATGTTCATTTCTAGCTCTAAATTGTGGGTTGAAGATGACCTTAGTGGTCTCCGTAAATTAGGGAAATTGCACGGTTGTTCCTGACGTGGTTGAACAATTCCCGTACCACGTGTCTCCCCCGGATTATTAGCCCTTTCTACATTCACGCTGGATTGTGTACAAAATTTTGCTTCCAACTTGGCATCCAACCTCGCCTTCAATTTTGCAAATTGTTCCTCCATCGTTGCAAGCATTTTAAAGTCTTGAAAATCCTTTTCCGTCGATGAAGCTTCCTTCTGTGACATGGTTAGTATTAAAGAAAAGAGAAAAATTTAAATAAAGACCCTCACTTGTTTTATCGCTCGTGTATCACTTAATTTGGCTTTTTCCCTCTATTAATCTCACCACTTTGCCTTTTTCCTCTCTAATCCCTTTTTCTCACGTTCTCAAAGAACCTACCAAACTAGTCACAGATTTGGTCCTCGTGGAATAAACCCCAAAGTTAAAATAAGGAAAGTTGGAATTAGAAAGTTTAAGAAGGAAATTATGGAAACAAGAATTCTATTTCAAGAAGAAGTTTTATGGAATCAAGAATAAGGAATTTAATGGAAATAAGGATTGTTGGAAAGATTTGCCAAAGATTATTTTCCAAGAAAAGATTTCTTAAATTATCTTGGAAAAATTTTCTTGATTTCTTGAATCAAATCAACAACTCCTTTTTTATTTTTTTCGCTAATTTTCGGATTTTTTTTTCTTCCTTTTTTTTTTTTTTTTTTGCTACTCAACAAGAACAATCAAGAACAAGAAACGGAATTTGGCAAATCTTGAATTTTTGACGAATTTCAAGAAACAAGGATTGGAATAATTTTTTTTTTATATGAAACAAATCTGGAAATAAAAGAAAAGAACTGGAATACTAAATACTTGGATTTAGAGACAGACTCTGATACCAGATGATGTGATCCGATATGGGGATCACCAAGAACACGCGGAATTAAACGCCGGAAAGCTCTAAAATCCAATTAGTAGACATAGCAATGTAACCCCGACCTCACGACGCAAGAACTATGGGTATATTAAACCCAAAACCCGTTACGATGCGGAGATAAGAACCACAAAGGGGGAACGCCACAAAGGTTGTCAAATCCTTTGATAAGTTCGAATTTGTTCAACGAGAACAAGAAAAAAATTAAGGGAATATCTCACCTTCAATATCATTAATCTCAAGAATAAAAGTTGGGTTTTACAATGCTGAATGAAGCCTTTAAATAGGCTAACAAAATAAAGCAACCAAAAATAAACTAGAATTAAACCTAAACTAAAACGCCTAAATTAGGTTAAAATTGCGGCGTTAAGTTACGGCCGTAACTTTTATGTTTACGGCCGTGAGTTACTTACAGGTTTAAAATTCAAAACATATGTTACGGCCGTGACAAGTTATTTATGGCCTTAAGTGACCTTCTGAACAAAAATAAAAGTTACAAAACTTTGGTTACGGCCGTGAGAATTTTGATTACGGCCGTGAATAATTCCACTTCAGTTACGGCCGTGAGTTCATATGTTACGGCGGTAAAGGCCTTTCTTCCCAATTTCGCCATGATGATTTTACGGCCGTAAAAATGGGTGTTACGGCCGTAAGTCTGCTTCTGCCTTATTTTCTTGTTGTTCTTTGATCCAAATGCATTGTAACAACTTTGGTTCCTCTTCCACTTTGTTATGCAACATAAATGAGGTCTTTGCACTCGAGCACTCGTCCATCCACTCTTGCATGAATCCATTGCCTGCTTGATTCTTTTGGATCTTTGTCTCGTTATTGGTCCTACGGGCACGTGCAACGGGTCAACGCTCGTCCAGCCACTCCGGAACTCATCATTTTCCGAGGTGGTACCCGGAACATACATGATCGAGAACTTATCTGGGGTACCTTTATGTAATCCTTGGAACACAGATCACCTTCTTCGCTATTTTCAATAAATCAAATTCCTCTTCAGTGGTTACAACATTACCATATGATTTTATAAAATTCTAAATGAGTTACGTTTAGGGTTGTACCAATTACTGATTAGACAAACATAATGGATAAACACAAATTCCTAAATTATTTTGGGTACAAGACCACATGTCTCCTCCATGCATAAATTTTGTTAAAAACAAGGGACTCTTATAAGCCTACACTGCGATCACTGCGTATGGGTTGAAAGTGTTAACACCATCAAGGGGAGTTCATATAAATTTGTAAACATAGGTGCTACATAGTATAAGACAAAAATGTTCAAAAATTTAGTCAAAACCAGATCTAACCAGCAAACATGAATGCCTTGGGGCTACTTAGATCTGAGGGACTATACATATATCTTCATACGTTCGCGAGGCATTTGTGTCTGGAAGCGTTCACACTTAAACAGATAAACATTGAACTAAATACAAAAAATCATTGCATTCATAAAATCAAATTATATACAATTTGAATGTTGTTACATTAACAATATAAGGTGCCATTGCACTTACAAAAAAAAAAAGGCAAATACAAAAAAAGGATCATTGCGGAGGGACATCCTCTGAAGAGCCCTTTCCAGGTGCACCCAATGGATCTGCAGGGTCGTTAGGAGAATCATCTTGAGGTTCGGGGGTATAGGGCTTCAATGGACGACATGTCCAGAGTTGGGAAAGCTTCCTTCACATCCCCCAAAGTCATCATGACCCCTATGTTCCCAAAGACCCTCTGCATGGCCTCATATTCTGGGGTTTCTTCAAAAGTGTCTTTAAAATTCTGGATAGCCTTAGACACTTTGGCACTTAGAGCGTTTTCCACCCGTGTCATGACGGTCTGCTCCAGAACCTCTGTGATCCTAGTTTGCATGTGCCGTTCTAAAGAGGCAAGGTCCTCCTCCGCCTTTTCCTTATCCTCCACCTCCCTCCCTAATTTTTCGTTGGCTGCTACCACCTCAACCTCCAGCTTAGACTTGGCTGCGTTAGCGGCGGTCAGAGCTTCAGATGTGATGGACTGTGCACGATTGGAGTTATCTAGCTTCTTCCACAAAGCCGCCACGTCTGACTCAGAGGCTTGGAGGTCATGTTTCAATTTATCATTATCTTCCTGGAGGCTCTTAGCGTTGGCCCTCTCCTCGGAGGAAGATTTACGGGCTATGGACAACTGAGTTTTGAGGTCATTAATTTCCTTTAGCATGTTGTCTGCATGCAGAAGAGCAGTCTCAGCATCTTTCTTGTCCGCGCTGCGTCTCCTCCACGAAAGATTCCACCTCGTCAATAAGGGTCAGTGCCCTGGCGTTCATGGCTTTAGCAGCGAGCAGCTTCCGGGACGGACTGGCACTGGAAGAAAAGGCAGACCAGCCCTCCGTCCAAAATTTTGCAGTAATTAATGCGGCCCTGGCGGGAGGAGAAATGGGGGAGTCAAATAGAGAAGGACTGAAGGTAACATCTCTGGGGAGAACACTGGTTTTAATGCGCTTGAGCTCTTCTGCCCCCTCAAGTGTTACTTCATAAGCTAAATCTGGGATAGACATAGATGGCTCGTCCTCCAAGTCCTAAATTTCTGGTGGCAGAGGTGCGGAGGTGGATTCCTTGTCCTTGCCCCTTTTGAGCCTCTTCAAGGGGGCGGGATCTTCCTCGGATACGCGCTCAGAAATATCCTCGGAGAATGAGGATGGCGCAGAGACATCCTTAGCTTCCCTTTCTCTCTTAGAGCCACCCCTATATGACCTTTTCCCGTTCCCCTTGGCGGTAGCTCTTTTAGGATCAGCCTCCTTTTCTATGCTGGGCTGTTGGGGACCCACTGACAGCAGATTGGGTGGTGGCAGTAGGGCGGGAAGAGGACATTGAAGTTGGGCTGTGGACGCCTCAGACACCTCCTTTGGCACCTCAACTTGCAGGTTAGAAAGTACTGCTTTCTACTTCTTTTCAATTTCACTGCTGTGGCGAAGGGCAGGAGGGATCTTTTTAGCCATGAGACCCTTCAAAGAAATCTTCGGGAAGTCCTTGGAACCTAGCAAGAAAAGAAGGAAAATGGGGTTATGAACAGAAGAGGCATAAGATATAAAGGCAATAAGGAAACAAACTTACTCATGGCTTGCATAAGATCGTGCTTAACAAATAATTTGTTTTGTTGAATGACCCCCTGGAAAATGCCCTTGTAAGCAAACAAGAGCCTTATTGCCGCTAAGTCTGCTTCAGGGAGGAGGCGGACAAAAGTGTCCCCTGCCATAAACCAATAACATGTTAGGAACCATTCAAGAAAAGTGAATAGAAATTAAAAAGCAACTGACACATGACACTTAAAGACACTAAAGCAAGTACAAGACTCACTAGGTAGGGAAAGAGTTCGGGGAACTATAATTTCTGGACTAGGGTGCACAGGAGAGCTCTGCCACTCCCCAGCGACCCAGAACCATTGGTTCGTCCATTTTTTTATCGAAGTTGGATGATCGGTAATAACAGGAGGATATGATCCCCTGGGAGACAAGTAATACCAATCTTTGACGTCCGACCTCACATCTTTTTCCCTTCGAACTGATTTCTTCAAAGTATAGAGGGTATGAATGATGTGCAGTGAGATGGGATAGTCAGGCTTGACCTCTTGTCACACTAACCAAGTACCCACAGCCTGTGTCCAGAAGTTGGGGGCCAGCTAGTAGGGGCACATGTTGTAGCTCCTAAGAAACGCCCTGAAGAAGGGGTGCAGGGGTAGCCTCATCCCGCAAGATAGAGCATCATAACATATGGCCACTTGACCTGGGGGAGGGCTACATGGTCGGAAAGAAGGTGTAGGGTGCACTAATCGAACCCCTTCGGCATCCTGAATCTTGCCGAGGCTCCAGCCAAATCAACCCCTCGGATTCCAGTGGCAATCTCACTGCTCTCCCACGATTCTGGGTTTGGATCAGGATCAACATGATAGCCAGAAACTTTATTAACCTGATCAACCCAATCCTCCACTTGGGCGATCTCCTCTACAATCAGGCCCAGCTCTTCCCTATGTGCCCTAAATGGGGCCCTAACAATTAAACCGAGGTCCTGGTGATCGGAAGAAGAGCCTACTACCTCTTCTCTTCCCAAATCTCTGTCCTGCTTGCTTCGAAGCTCTCTCAAAGATGCCTCCTCCTCGGATGACAGATGAGCCATGTAGTTCTGATCTTTTTCTTCTTCGCTGTCAGAATCACTCAAATAAGTTATACAACTGATTTTCCTATTCCTCCTCTTAATCTGCTCCCTAAAGAAGCGGGAACTAAAAACCGATAAAGATATGGGGCAGAAACCTCTCACAGGAATCGCCATTGTTAACATTTCCTGTGAACCCGTTCCCCCAACTCTTTCCATTTTTTGTTCTTAAAGATGGGCCAGACTCATCAAAAGGAAAACAAAATGCAAAACGAAATTTTCAAACCCACACTCGAAGATTAGAAATAAAAAAGTTTTGCACATACAAAGAAAAAGAAATTTACCTTCAAAGAACAAACATTTGAGATTGTACAATTGAAATGAGGAGCACGCCAATGAAAGCTGTTGAATGGTAAGGACGGTTTGCTGGGTAGAAAACCCTTGAAGAGAAGATGCGAGACTTGAAAGAAAGGAAAAAGCAAAACAACCTTTTGCGAGAGTGTTACTACAAAAATTCTGAGAAAATGGTATAGGGAAGATAATGAGATGAAGGAGGATTTATAGGGAACCTAATGATCTAGAACCCTTGGTCTTTGAGCCGCATGATTGATGTGGGTAACCCACACCTCTTGGGGAATGGTTAATCAAAGCGCCAGCTGTCGGAGGAAGGAATGAAACCGTTCAGCTACCACAGTGAGTGCCACGCGCGGCAAAAATGTCACTCCCATCACCTTTTATATTTCTTGGGAACCAATATCATTAGCCCCTTTTTATTAAATACGCCGCCTAAGAAACGTGCTAGTGCGATCCCAACCTTCACTTAGGAGGGAAAAGACGAAGTAGGAGGTCGGCTATACTCTGAATCCGAACTTTCCATAAGGAGTGCCATTCCTGACCTTAAAATCGCCGCTATACATAGTGACTCCTAGCGAGCGGATGGCGGAACAATTACAAAATATTGGATATGACAATTGATGAAACTTGAACAAAATTATTGCTGCAAAACTATGACAAATTCGATCCGCCCATGAATGACCACATCGAATTTGAGGGACTAGTGTTGAGATCGTACCCAAAATGTGGCACATTGGGCCACCAGTGAAGGCCCAATGAGGGGCCAATGGACTTTAGCCCATGATTAAAAGTTTAGGATATCTCCCTGGGCCAATGGACGAGGTGGAAAAGCACACGAGCTCCTCTGGCCGAACTGATTTGTGTCTAGCAGACGCGCTTTACGCTTAGCTGAGGTGCTTATGGTGGCGCCTCGGATGTAAAGATGGGACAAGGGATGAAGTCAGGGATGTGACACCGCCATTACCAAGATGTGACAGGCGCCCATCCCCTACGAAATGTAGCAATGATTACGGTCAAAAAGCAAGGTTGTCCCCTCCAAGAGCTAGGGTGAATACACGCGTAAAAGTCCGCCATTTGTCACAATCCAAAACAACGAATCCTTCTATAAATTGAAGCCTCCTTCCGCCATGTAAGGGGTTAGCATTTTCACTCTCTTAACTAAATACTTTACTCTCACTCCCTTCTCTCTTCTACACATTTACATTTCCCGTACCCAATTTATACTTGCTGGAAATGAACACTGACTTTGGCATCGGAGTGGAAATGGGAGCCACCTCGCCCCCTTTGCAAACTGATTCTTTGTCATAGTGCGCAGGAGATCCACATGTTCAAGAGGGAGGAGCTGAGACGTATTGATCCAAGGTCCAACCGAATTTTGTGGTCAACAGCGATCATCTTCATTTTGATAAAAATCAAATTCCGCTTCTGAGATGGTCTCAGAAGAATCTTGAACTGAAGATTTTGAAGCAAGAAGGGTTGCAATCTTTCCTCTAAAATTGACATTTTTTAGGGCTTGTACATTTTGTAAGGCCTGCTAATAACCTATTCTTTTCAGTAAGGAAATCAGCATGGGCATCTTGAAGTTTTTTTTGAAATTTTGGGGAGACCTTGATTATTCTTTTGCTCAATTCAAGAAAAGAAAGACATTGGGACAACATTGTTTCATGAACTTTTGATAACCATTTTATCTTTAACCTCATAACAATCTCTTTAGGATTGTGAGAGTCACCAGGATTTTGAACAATAAAAAAGTCCCAACAGAGGATCCATGAGACTTTAAAAATGAGGACAAATTAAAACCTTTTCTTGTGGCCATAAAAAGGTTTTTACCTCGTTCGTGAAGTTTTTGAATCTTTGAAGAGAGAGACTAGGTAAAATATTCTCTCCAAGTCCAAAATTTTCAAACCAATTTTGAAACCATTTTGAAAAATGATTTTGACATGATTGATGGAAGAGGATAAACCAAGAATGAATAACATATCTAAAGAAGAAAACATTAAACGAAGCATCTTGGTAATCAAAGTAATTGAAATGAGAAGTGAAATCTTCACCCTTTCAAAGGTTCATCTTTTTTCGAGCTAAGGATATTGTCCCCAGTCTTCAAATGACAACACTTTACAAACTGACAATTTTGAAAACTCCATAAGTTGAGGATGTTGTTTATTTTGATTAGTTGGCACCTGCCTTTTGATTTCAATCCCTTTGTTTCTTTACTACTTTCAGTCGGAATTTCTCTCTTTCTCTTAAGAAATTCCAGATTATCTTCATATTTCTTCTCAGTAATTTGAAAAGTTTCATTTGAACCTATTGTAGGAATCTCCTTTTGAAAAAGCTATCTTTCATTTGAACCGAAAGTTTGGGAAAAAATCTTTAATAAAGTTATTGATTCCTTTTATTTTGAACATCTTGAAAAGTCATCGGTCGACCCGACAGAGATTGAGGTTTCTTTTGAGCTAGCACCACACATGGAAGAGAAACAATTTTGATTTATAAACTCAATCTTCTCTGAATTCGTCAAGATAACTTTGTTCATGTAGTCATTTTGTCTTTAGAAATTCTTCATGAAGAGATTCGTCCAAATCAATTCCACAGCGATCATCTTCATTTTGATAAAAATCGAATTCCGCTTCTGAGATGGTCTCAAAAGAACCTTGAACTGAAGATTTCAAAGCAAGAAGGGATGCAATTTTTCCACTTGTAACGCCCCGAATTCCGCGGGGCCCGGGGCGCCACTTCGTCCTTTAAATCTGATTTTATTGCAGAAAAACAATTTAATTCAAAATCTAACATTCATTATTTGAAACGTCAGCGGAAACTCAATTAACTGAAATATAGAATAATACATAAAAATTTAATCCAAATTATTTAAATGAAATTAATGATAAATAATTTAACGAGTAACATTAATAAAATTGTCTAATAATATCATCATTTATTTAATTTTTTTTGCCAACGCTGCCCATTCATTCGCCGCCATTTCCAAGATCTGCAAAAGCTGTTAAAATTGGAATGAGCATTTCGAAAGAAATACTCAGTAGACTCATCGCCAATAATTAATTTACAGAATAGTTTAACATGTAATTATGCAATCATACAGTGACATCATCATCATCATCATAGGCTATTTTAATAAAATCAAAGGCTCTTTAAAAATCATAGGGTGTGGGTAGTCTCGTCTCATGCATTTAAGCAAGTAAGTTATGCATAACATCATTTCTCATCTTATCTCATAAGAGATATTCTTTTCTCGTCTCATGCATCAAAGCATATAAATCACGAAATTTCACATAAGACACGTAAATTATAATTTAAACTAATTAGTGGGGGCGAGTCTACCTTAATATCGCGAGTTTGAAAAAAATAGAGCTTGAAAGTCACGTCAATCTTCTAAATCACCAAGTGTATCGTCTAGCAAAAGAAAATTAAATTAATTTAGTATTCCGAATTATTAAAGTGACAAAATAAAACTTGGGGTTAAATTGAAATTTTAAAGAAAGCATGGATTTTAAAAATGTAGGGGCTAAAGTGGGCTTTTTCAAAAATTAGTGGGCTGAAAATGACAAACTCAGAAATCCTGGACAAATTGTATTTCAGCAGAACTCTTGGGCTGAAATAAACTAGTTTGAAACTTTGGGCTAAGACAAAACTCTTAATAAACGTTTTAAGGGCTGACTTGATATATTTTAAAAAGGAGGGGGACCAAAAGGAAAACTTTTAAAAATATAAAATATATATATTTCTCATCTCTCTCTCTCTATAATCGGTCCGAGAGAGAGAGAGAGAAACAGAGAGCGACGGAAGGGGCGAAACCCCTTCCTCCGACCTTCGGCGCCTCCGGCGGTTCAGCCGGTTGTAGCGCCGCCGGAAAATGGCGGCGGTAGGGTGGTGCGGTGTGTGAGAGAAAGGAAAAAAAAAGAAGAGGGAATTTGGGGTGAAAAACCGAGGCCAAACCGAGGCTTGAGGTTACAATTTGGGTAGTTTTCTGGCGAACTACTGGTGAGGGCTTCAAGGTAAGTATCTGGGTTAACATTATATTTTGGTTTTGGGTTTTATTTGATTTGTTTTGGGATTTTTGATTTGGGGGCAGAGGTGGTGATTGTTGGTGTGATTTTTGGTTTGGGCTGTAATGGTGTTTCACCGGTGGTGGTTCACGGTCACGAGCGATGGAAGGGGGCGGACCATGGTGATGCAGGTTTCTTGAGCTTAGGCAAGGGTGGTGGAAGTTGGGGTTTTGATCGAGGTTTGGTTTGCTAAGGTGATTGCAATGTGAGGCCTGATGGTGGTTGATTTTTGAAGAGGCAGTGAGGGTGGTTTTGCAGACTCGATGGTTTTGTCTGTGTGATGCTTGTCCCCTTAAACCCATCGATTTGATTAGGGGCCATGAGGTATATGAATTTTAGACAAGGTACAGCCATGGTGTGGGGGTGTATGCGTGTGTGAAATTTGAGATTTTAGATTGTAGGAAACAGTCTATTAATGGAGGTTGGATTGAGGATTTGTTTTGTGTATTATGCAGTGTGGAAAAATCTTCATCCTATTCATGGCTAGAAATTGGTTTTTTCTGGCATCAACATGTGAAGTTCTAGTGATTTGATAACTAAACAATTTTTAGGAAATGAATTCATACCAGAGGTTTTCATGTGTGTGGTTATGGGAGTGAAGTGCAGTATATACAGTGCTTTGGCTGTCTTCAAATGGTAGGCTAGAGTGAGGGAAAAATTGAGGAAAGTGGGGAAAGAATTATGGAATTGAAAAGTGATTAGAGATGTTGACCAGTTAGAGGAAATGAACATGTGAATGGATTTTTGGCTGTGAATGATAAGAAGAAATCGTGGAGTGATGATGGGAAGACAAAGTGTGAAAATGGGAGGATTCTTGGCTGGTAATTGGCTCAATTTTTGGTAAGTTATGACTGGTTTTGGTGTAGGCCATAATTGATGTGTTCCGGACCCTCAACAATCAGAGTCATAGCAGGTTTGACGGAAAAATTTAAATATTCAAGCCAAATAAAAATTCAGCAGGTTCGACGAGCTTTGAAGATCAAACCGTGTCGAAAAGAACCAGAAAATTAAGCAGCAGGCCTTTTGCGGCCGTAACCTTTGGAATTACGGCCGTAACACAGCTATCGCAATTTTTGGGCATAACGTGACTTACGGCCGTAATCAAATTCGTCACGGCCGTAACTGCGGTATTAGTTTTGGACCAAAGAGGGGCTTACGGCCGTAAGCCCAGTATTTACTGCCGTAACTGAGTAGCGGCCAGATTTTGAGGATTTTTAATTATTTTGTTTCCTTTTTTGGTTTTTAAGTTATTTTCGTATTTTAGTATTTTAGCTTAATTAGAATTCTATTTTGAGTCAATTAGCGATTAGAGTTTTATTTTGCTTATTTATACGCTTTTTTCATTCATTGTAATTCAGACTTGAGACTTCGATTTTGATATAAACAGTTTTTATTGAGGATTCAATTAAATTTATAGGTGGATTCCTATGTTTTTCGAACTTATCAAGAATATTTCTTGTGGCGTTCAAATATCGAACTTATCAAATATTAGCTAGAATATTTGTGGCGTTCAAATCAGAGACTTATCAAGGAGATTGGGAAAATCCTTGTGGCGTTTCAAAAGTCGTGGTTCTTTATTCGGCGTCGTCGAGCCATCGCGTCGTGAATATCGGGTCATGATTCATCCGTCCAACCACAACCTAAGTTTGGAACTTTCCGGCGTTTCTTTCGCGTTTCGAATCTTATCATATGGTATCAGAGCTGGACTCTGAATTCAGGTTTTTCTATCCAGTTTGATTTTTATGTTTATCATCGAGTCCCATAAAAATCATCCATATCTTGTTGAGTGTTTTGTTTTCAGTTTTTTTTTTTTTTTTTGCGTTCTTCTTGTTATTGAGTTTGTTGAGTCTTTAATCCAGAAAATCGTTCCAACAAAATTCAAAAGTGTTTATTTTATTTAATTCTTATCCAAATCCTGTGCCGTTTGTTTTGTTACGTTCGTGTCGAATTTTCGGATTTATATTAAAAAAAATTAGTTTTTTTAATTTAATTTTTTCGAAAATTCATTCCAAAATTCAAGAACCACTTTCTTGAGTTTCTTTAAAATTCTTGGTATTCATTTCCTTCCAAGTCAATAAAAGTCATTCTTGCTATTTGATGTCTAAATCCTCTTCATTCTTGAATTTTTTTTAACGCTACATAAGGAATGGATTATGATCCGGGCTCTTTATTCCAAACTAGATGTTATGTGGATCATAAGGGGTGCAGTTTGGCGATTGATGGAAAGTGCTTTACTAATTTCGTTAGTAGCACCGTGGTTGAAAAATTAGGATTGCCCCTAGAACCGCACTATAAACCTTATAGGATGACGTGGATGAGGGAGTTTGGGAATTTCAAAGTAACCAAACAAGTTCTAGTGCATATCACCCAGGGAAGGTATAGTCAGGATGTATGGTGTGATGTAGTGCCATTGAAGTCTTATCATATTTTATTGGGAAAACCTTGGAGACGTAGGAGGGAGGCTATTTATGATAAGAGTATGCATATATACCAATTCCTTAAGAAAGGGAAAACATGCGTATTATATGGGTTGACATTAGAGGAAGCACTAGAAGATTCACGGAGGGTAAGGAAGGAGAGTGAAAAGTGGTGTAATATGAGGCATCGTGGGGATAAGGATATTGATAAGAAGGAGGGAGAGTTGAAATTAAAAAAAAATAAACAAACTCCAAAATTTGATGAGGAAAAGGTGGAGTTGGGAAGCGAGGAATTGATTAGGAATGAAATTGTTGAAGATAAGAGGAATGAATTGGGGGTTGAGGTAGAACTTCAAAATTTGAGCTTTGAATTGGTAGATCCACATTTGAATACCGTTGAGAGAGTGCATGAAATTAGTGATAAAAATTTGGAGGTAAAAGATGTGGTTGAATTTGAAAGTAAAAATTTTGAAAAAGTGGTTGAAGATGCAAAGGAAGAACGAGGTGAAGAGGAGGGCCTCGTGGTTCTTAAAGAAGAATTGGAGATGGTGATTAATTATGGATACAAGGATCCATACCTTTTACCTCATGAAACTAACATTCCCCTCCCCGTTCTATTTAATTCTTTCTTGCAGGTTAATGGTACATGAAAATTTGGGCAACACCACCAATGTCCAGAGGTGTATCAACTTCAAGCCATTCACGTGATCCTTGTTGCAGAATTTTTTTGGTTGATCATGTGCAATGGCAGGAGAAATTTTCCGTTTGATCCAGGGGGAGCAGTTACATTCATGAATAAAGCTATGATTCAGGACGAATCATCCTAAAGAAGGAGGGTATCAGGTGTTCCGGACCCTCAACAATCGGAGTCATAGCAGGTTTGACGGGAAAATTTAAATATTCAAGCCAAATTAAGAATTCAGCAGGTTCGACGAGCTTTGAAGATCAAACCGTGTCGAAAAGAACTAGAAAATTAAGCAGCAGACCTTTTGCGGCCGTAACACAGCTATCACAATTTTTGGGCAGAACGTGACTTACGGCCGTAATCAAATTCGTCACGGCCGTAACTGTGGTATTAGTTTTGGACCAGAGAGGGGCTTACGGCCGTAAGCCCAGTCTTTACGGCCGTAACTGAGTAGCGGCCAGATTTTGAGGATTTTTAATTATTTTGTTTCCTTTTTGGTTTTTAAGTTATTTTCGTATTTTAGTATTTTAGCTTAATTAGAATTCTATTTTGAGTCAATTAGCGACTAGGGTTTTATTTTGCATATTTATACGTTTTTTTCATTCATTGTAATTCAGACTTGAGACTTCGATTTTGATATAAACAGTTTTTATTGAGGATTCAATAAAAGTTATAGGTGGATTCCTATGTTTTTCGAACTTATCAAGAATATTTCTTGTGGCGTTCAGATATCGAACTTATCAAATATTTGCTAGAATATTTGTGGCGTTCAAATCAGAGACTTATCAAGGAGATTGGGCAAATCCTTGTGGCGTTTCAAAAGTCGTGGTTCTTTATTCGGCATCGTCGAGCCATCGCGTCTTGAATATCCGGTCATGATTCATCTGTCCAACCACAACCTGAGTTTGGAACTTTCCGGCGTTTCTTCCACGCTTCGAATCTTATCAAGAATTGTGTGCATATGTAAGGGGATTGAGGGTGATCATAGGAAATAAATGTGCTGTATATGCAAATGGAAGTTGGGGAGGAACTTTGGAACATGAATTGGGGATTTGAAGCATTTTAGACTTAAAAATAATTTGAATCCCATAACTTGAAAATTGAATTTTAAAATAAATAATGGACTTTAAAATTAATAATGGATTTGGACATAAAATCAAATAATTTGGATAATCTATTAAAAGTTGAAATCTGGACTTGAGAATTATTTATGAAAAATGATTCACTTTAATGGAACTGGAATTTGACTAAGATAAATTAAAAATATAATTTTTTTTTTTTACTTCGTTGGCTAGACGAACACGTGTTTTAAAATAAATGGACAAAGTCGTAGCGACACATTTTAAAAAAGTAATACTTATTTAAATAAGTCGTGGAAAATTCTCGGTCTCTACAACCCTACCACCTTAAAATTTTCTCATGTAGTTTCGTCACTACCGTGTTTACCCCATTGGACTTTGACTAATTGAACTTCTTGATTTCTAAGGACATAGGCTCTCTCTATGGTGCCATATCATATGTCGAGTCTGGTGGAGTGTTAAAAGATTGAAAACTTATCACCTGACTCAGGTTAAAATAAATCACGTTCTCGATTTTATCTAGTATCTCGAATGTTCTAATAAACATGTCTAAGCCATAAATGTCAATCTACTAATAGTCATTAGTTCTAGTCTAGCTAAGCATCGAAGTCGATTAAAACACATACAGGAAGGCTAGCGAGAGGATACCTATGTTCCCGTCAAAATCTTGGTCAACATTTTCATGTGTCATGGCGAACACTCTGGCATTCCCTTTCTTGTTCTGATCTATTTTCCTTTTTTGATCGAAACCCTGAGCGAGTGTGGCACGAAAATCCTGTGCAAAGTGGCCCGGCTGACCACACTTATAACAAACTCCTTTGCCCAAAAAGGCACTCTCCCTTATGCATCTTCTGGCATTTGGGACATGGGGGCATGTAGTTAGCCACTTGGCCTTTGGCCGGCCCTGTATTCTGCCTCTTGTTGGACGTTTGATTTATGTTTTGGTTATGATTTGAACCATGCCATTTCCTTTTTCCTTGCTCACTCTGCGAACCCTGTCCTTTATATCCGATACTAGCATATGCCACGGCCTGCGCTTTCTTCACTACTTCCAGATAGGTAGGGAGCTCGTGGGAACTAACTATTTAACGAATATCGGAACGTAACCCTCGTTCGAAGTGACGAGCCTTTTTAGCCTCGGTCTCCACCAGATGTGGAGCATATCGGGATAATTCCTCGAACTTTCTCTCGTAATCCGTTATGTCCATCTCTCCCTGAGTCAAATGCAGAAACTCAGCCTCCTTATGGTCTCGAAGGGCTTGTGGGAAGAATTTGTCTTTGATCTCGGCTTTAAATTCTTCCCAAGTTAGAGTTGCCTGTTCCACTTCAGTTCTGGTCCGCGATGCGGACTCCCACCAATAGCCGGCCCTTCCGACCAACATGAACTCAGCACATAAAACCTTCTTATCCTCAGGGCTGAAGGGCAGGATATGTGATTGAAGATTCTCTCGATGGTCTGTAACCATTCCTCAACAGCTAGCGGACAATTTCCACCATCAAAAGTGGGCGGACGGTACCTTCTAAATTGCTCTATCATCGGCACTGTGGAAACTGCAGGAGTTTGCCTCAAACTTTGTACTGCTTGGAGTAGGTCCCTGATAGCCGTGGATTGGGCTGTGGGGCCCTGTTCTGGGTGCGCTTGTTCGGCTGCACTTCTGTTTCCACGCCTCGACATTTCCTTAAGAAGAGGAATAAAAATATATTCAACTTCTCGATATGTATATATATGCATATATTTTTAATCATAAACCAAATATTAAAATAAAAAAAAATGTTTTTTATCGAAATAATATCTTTATTGATAATCCAATAATCCTTCAAGTGAGGATACAAAATAAGAGCGGTAAAATGCTACCATAGTTCAAAATAAATAGGACCTATTCTACTACTAATTATATAAATCTATTGGGTAATACATGACTCGGCATCCGAGAATTCTTCTAGCACTGGCTCATCGTCTTCCTCTTCTGGGTCTTCTTCTTCTGGTTCTTCTTCTCCTTCTTCTTCAGGTTCTTCTTCTGGGTCCTCTTCGGGATCACTCTCGGGTACCAACTCAGCTCCTTGCCCAAATTCGGGCTCGGATGCCGGTGCCTCACCAGGAGAGAACCCCAAAAGGTCCTTGTGGTACATAGGCCAGTATGCCACAAGTCTCTCGTAGAACGAGTCGTAGTCGAGATCCAAGTTAATGGAAGTATTCACGTCCATGTATATCAAGTGGGCTATATTTCGTGTATTATCCGGAAAGGACAAGATTAAATGATTGATCGACTGGAAGTCGTTGGTCACGTAGCCATGTTGTATTGCTTGATTACGTAGGTAGCGCTCTTGCCCAACATGCTGGTTGATATTCCATTCTGGCCTAGGTTTAAAATTGTCATAGTCCCTAGCGGCTATTTCTTCGTAACTAGATACGTTCTTGGAACTTGATGCCATGTCCTAAAATCAATTATGCAAAGTCCAATTAAGTGGGGTTTTATCCATTTCTCTTAGTTAAAATTATGAGGACATAAAAATTTAAATGATCTTTCAAATTATGCTCAAACTCGTTTTCTTTCTTTCTTTCTTTCTTATTTTGGGTACAAAATCTTTGAACTTTCATTTCTCATGCATCCGAAATTAAAATAAATAAACTTCATAAAAAAAAATCATTTACCTTCGGAGTTGGCGGAGCGAAAGATGGCAGTGGCAAAAGTCGTCAAAACATTATTTATTATTATTTTAGAAAAATTCTCTTTCAAAAATTTTGCAAGTCTACAGAAACGTAGACCTGCTTTGATATCACGCTGTAACGCCCCGAATTCCGCGAAGCCCGGGGCGCCACTTCGTCCTTTAAATTTGATTTTATTGCGGAGAAACAATTTAATTCAAAATCTCACATTCATTATTTGAAACGTCAGCGGAAACTCAATTAATTGAAATATAGAATAATACATAAAAATTTAATCCAAATTATTTAAATGAAATTAATGATAAATAATTTAACGAGTAACATTAATAAAATTGTCTAATAATATCATCATTTATTTAATTTTTTTTGCCAACGCTGCCCATTCATCCGCCGCCATTTCCGAGATCTGCAAAAGCTGTTAAAATTGGAATGAACATTTCGAAAGAAATACTCAGTAGACTCATCGCCAATAATTAATTTACAGAATAATTTAACATGTAATTATGCAATCATACAGTGACATCATCATCATAGGCTATTTTAATAAAATCAAAGGCTCTTTAAAAATCATAGGGTGTGGGTAGTCTCGTCTCATGCATTTAAGCAAGTAAGTTATACATAACAACATTTCTCATCTTATCTCATACGAGATATTCTTTTCTCGTCTCATGCATCAAAGCATATAAATCACGTAATTTCATATAAGACACGTAAATTATAATTTAAACTAATTAGTGGGGGCAAGTCTACCTTAATATCGCGAGTTTGAAAAAAATAGAGCTTGAAAGTCACGTCAATCTTCTAAATCACCAAGTGTATCGTCTAGCCAAAGAAAATTAAATTAATTTAGTATTCCGAATTATTAAAGTGACAAAATAAAACTTGGGGTTAAATTGAAATTTTAAAGAAAGCATGGATTTTAAAAATGTAGGGGCTAAAGTGGGCTTTTTCAAAAATTAGTGGGCTGAAAATGACAAACTCAGAAAGTCTGGACAAATTGTACTTCAGCAGAACTCTTGGGCCGAAATAAACTAGTTTGAAACTTTGGGCTAAGACAAAACTCTTAATAAATGTTTTAAGGGCTGACTTTATATATTTTAAAAAGGAGGGGGACCAGAAGGTAAACTTTTAAAAATATAAAATATATATATCTCTCATCTCTCTCTCTCTATAATCGGTCAGAGAGAGAGAGAGAAACAGAGAGCGACGGAAGGGGCGAACCCCCTTCCTCCGACCTTCGGCGCCTCCGGGGGTTCAGCCGGCCGTAGCGCCGCCGGAAAATGGCGGCGGTAGGGTGGTGTGGTGTGTGAGAGAAAGGAAAGAAAGAGAGGGAATTTGGGGTGAAAAATCGAGGCCAAACCGAGGCTTGAGGTTGCAATTTGGGTAGTTTTCCGGCGAACTAATGGTGAGGGCTTCAAGGTAAGTATCTGGGTTAACTTTATATTTTGGTTTTGGGTTTTATTTGATTTGTTTTGGGATTTTTGATTTGGGGGCAGAGGTGGTTATTGTTGGTGTGATTTTTGGTTTGGGCTATAATGGTGTTTGGCCGGTGGTGGTTCACGGTCACGAGCGATGGAAGGGGGCGGACCACGGTGATGTAGGTTGCTTGAGCTTAGGCAAGGGTGGTGGAAGTTGGGGTTTTGATCGAGGTTTGGTTTGCTAAGGTGATTGCAATGTGAGGCTCGATGGTGGTTGATTTTTGAAGAGGCAGTGAGGGTGGTTTTGAAGACTCGATGGTTTTGTCCATGTGATGCTTGTCCCCTTAAACCCGTCTATTGGATTAGGGGCCATGAGGTATATGAATTTCAGACAAGGTACAGCCATGGTGTAGGGGTGTATGCGTGTGTGAAATCTAAGATTTCAGATTGTAGGAAACAGTCTATTAATGGAGGTTGGATTGAGGATTTGTTTTGTGTATTATGTAGTGTGGAAAAATCTTCATCCTGTTCATGGCTAGAAATTGGTTTTTTCTGGCATCAACATGTGAAGTTCTAGTGATTTGATAACTAAACAATTTTTAGGAAATGAATTCATACCCAGAAGTTTTCATGTGTGTGGTTATGGGAGTGAAGTGCAGTATATACAGTGCTTTGGCTGTCTTCAAATGGTAGGCTAGAGTGAGGGAAAAATTGAGGAAAGTGGGGAAAGAATTATGGAATTGAAGAGTGATTAGAGATGCTGACCAATTAGAGGAAATGAACATGTGACTGAATTTTTGGCTGTGAATGATAAGAAGAAATCGTGGAGTGATGGTGGGGAAGACAAAGTGTGAAAATGGGAGGATTCTTGGCTGGTAATTGGCTCAATTTTTGCTAAGTTATGACTGGTTTTGGTGTAGGCCAGAATTGTGTGGATATGTAAGGGGATTGAGAGTGATCATCGGAAATAAATGTGCTGTATATGCAAATGGAAGTTGGGGAGGAACTTTGGAACATGAATTGGGGATTTAAAGCATTTTAGACTTAAAAATAATTTGAATCCCATAACTTGAAAATTGAATTTTAAAATAAAAAATGGACTTTAAAATAAATAATGGATTTGGACATAAAATCAAATAATTTGGATAATCTATTAAAAGTTAAAATATGGACTTGAGAATAAATAATGAAAAATGATTCACTTTAATGGAACTGAAATTTGACTAAGATAAATTTAAAATATAATTTTTTTTTTTACTTCGTTGGCTAGACGAACACATGTTTTAAAATAAATGGACAAAGTCGTAGCGACACATTTTAAAAAAATAATACTTATTTAAATAAGTCATGGAAAATTCTCGGTCGCTACACCACTAAAATCGACATTTCTTCAGTGCTTGTACATTTCGTAAGGCCTGCTAATAACCTATTCTTTTCTGTAAGGAAATCAGTATGTTCATCTTGAAGCTTTTTTGAAATTTTTGGGAGACCTTGATTATTCTTTTGCTGAATCCAAGAAATGAAAGACCTTGGGACTACATTGTTTCATGAATTTTTGACAACCATTTTATTTTTAAGCTCCTAAAAATCTCATTAGGATTGTGAGAGTCACCAGGATTTTGAAAAATGAAAAAGTCCTAGCAAGATCCATGAGACTTCAAAAATGAGGACAAATTGGAATAAAATGTTTTCTTGTGGCCATAAAAAGGTTTTTGCCTCATTAGTAAAGTTTTTGAATCTTTGAAGAGAGAGACTAGGTAAAATATTCTCTCCAAGTCCAAAATATTCTAACAAATTTTGAGACCATTTTGGAAAATTATTTTGACATGATTGATGGAAGAGGATAAACCAAGAATGAATAACCGATCTAAAGAAGAAAACATTAAGCAAAGCTTCTTAGTAATCCAAGTAATTGAAATGAGAAGAGAAATCTTCACCCTTTGAAAGGTTCATCTTTTTCTCAAGCTAAGGATATTGTCCCCAGTCTTCAAATGACAACACTTTGCAAACTGAAAAATTTGAAAATTCCATACGTTGAGGATATTGTTTATTTTGAGTAGTTGGCACCTATCTTTTGATTTCACTCCCTTGAACCGAAAGTTTGGAAAAAAAAAATCTTTAATAAAGTTATCGATTCCTTTAATTTTGAACATCTTGAAATGTCATCGTGATGTGATCCATTATGGAGATCACGAAGAACCCGCGGAAATTAGACTCGAAAGGCTAGAAAGCCCCAAATCCAATTGGTAGACGATAAAAATGGAACCCCGACCTCCCGACGCAAGAACCAGGGGTATATTAAACCCAAGACCCGTTTCGATGCTGAGATAAGAACCACAAAGTGGTGAACACCACAAAGGTTGTCTAATCCTTCTATAAATTCCATTTGTTCGTTAAGAACAAAGAATAACAAGGGAATAACTCACATTTAATTGTCAATAATCTCAAAATTTCTTTCAATGAATGAAAAAGTAACTAATAAACTGCATTTTCACGAAAATAGTCCAAAACCGCAACATATGGGCCTAAAACGGAAAAAGAATTAAAAACGCGAAAACCCTAATTTTTATACCCACGCGATCGCGCAGGTACCACGGTAACGGTAGCGATTGCGTGGAGAGGCCAAAATGTCTCTGTTCTCTTTTTTTAGTGCATGTCGCGATCGCGCTCCATTTTATACCACGTGGTCGCATGGTTCAAATCTCCAACTCCTTGGTTTTGAACTTGATTCTCGGCTTAAATCACTTGCATCAACTTTGGCTCCTCTTCTATCATGTCATGAGTCAAAAATAGAGCCTTTTCGTCTTGGACTTGAATGCTCATCCACCCAAGCTTGCATAAATCCTTGCATGGCTTGTTTGATCTTCTTAGCCCTCAGTATCGTTATTGGTCCCACCGGAACATTGATGTGAACCCGGGAGGGGGTCCGCGTCGTAGCTTGCGGAATAACGCTTGGAAAGTTCCGAATTCAGGTTGGAACGGACGAGAATACTACAACCCGAGCCTCACGACGTAAGAACTGATGCGTGTCGCAATGCACCAAAATAATAAATAAATATCTTACTCGCAAATTATCAGATTTGATTATGATAGCGGAAGTAAGAGTCGATCCCACGAGGAACAGTAACTAAAGTAATGCTTTGTCAATTAGAATAGATGGGGGGGTTTTCGAGTTCAAGTATTGTAAATAACGTGAAAATAACAACGTGAATTAGACAAAATAAAAATCAAGAATTGACAAATCCTAGTTCTCAGGTTCAGTTGTATTTCATCACAATGTTATCACTTTCCAAGTAACGCGAGTTCAATTTCTTCTTTGATTTATCACCCGTAAATAGTTAATAAGCTCTAACTATTCCTATTCTCCCTTAGTTGCATTTAATTAGAATAAGTTCTCTAATCAAACATTAGCCATTGAATAACCTAAAACAAGCTCTTTAGATTTAAGACAACAACTATATAATGGTTGAGAAGAATTAGGTTGAATTAGGTTATCAATCACACAAGCTCGTGACAATTAACCTAAGTTGGAATTCTCTATGAAAATTATTAAATTCCACTTGCTACTATGATTTGAACAACAAGACGATTACAGATCCAATCATTCAAAATAGCAAATCTCAATACAACAAATTAAATGATAAGGCCTTAATCAAATAAGGAATTGCATTGATTGAATTAAAAATGCATAAGAATCCAACAAATCAAAGTAAAGAAATTAGAACTACGTTACTAGTTGGAAAATTGATAAACAAAGGAATTAAATTACAACGTCCCCTTTGAACTAGGTAGAGAACTTAGCCGCTCAAAGCCACGAAGAATTCTGGAATTTTCTTTCTTGATTCACCTTCTCGAATTGCTTAATTCCTCTTTCAATTCTTCAAGCAAGCCGCTCCTCCTTCAACAATTATTTCATTCTTTTCTTGTCATGACATTCCCTTTTTATAGCCTCAATTTCGTGCCCTAGCTTTGGGCTCAAGAAATCCTAAAATTATGGAAAGAATTAAAATATAGAAATTTTTGACTGGGAAGTTACGGCCGTAAATTTTGATTTACGGCCGTAACACGGTTTCTGCATATTTTCCTTAAATTGATGTTACGGCCGTGACATATCCAATTACGGCCGTAATTGTGTCTCTGCATATTTTTCACCCTTTGAAGGTTACATCCGTAAGTTCTGGTTTACGGCCGTGAATGTGTTTCTGCAGATTTCTCTTAACACGGTTAACACTCTTACGGCCGTGAATGTGTTACCTTACGGCCGTAACTTTATTTGCACCTAAGTTCCCAAACTTCAAATTTGAGTGCATTTTGGTCCTTTTTTCTTCTTTTCTCTTCTTTTATGATCCTATACAATATAAAACATAAAATGCATTAATAATACTTAGATAGAATCACATTATGGCTTATTTAAGGATATAAGTGCATAAAATAAACGTTAATATAACACTTATCAAATCCCCCCACACTTGAACCATTGTTCATCCTCGAACAATGATTTACAAAGAAAAGAATATGATTCAAACAATAGATTACAATTTAGAGACTTGCGGTTGCAACCCACTTTTTCTTTAGAAAAAAATGCTCCATTGGATGATCAGATTGTGTGCTAGAGATGCAACGCCCTTTGTTTCCCATCCCAATCATGGCTCGATATTCTTTATTTCCTTGCACCTCTCGTGTTTACTCACATCCCAACTGATGAGTTCCCGGTCGGGGAATCTCGTCGAACACGCGGAATAACGATATTTAAAACCCTAGGATAGATCTAGATCAGATCGACACAAGACAAACAACGAAAAATAAGGATAGAACGACGGTAAAGCCTTGACCCGACAATCACGACGCAATTTATGGCGATGCGGATTGAAGAACCAAGATTGGTGAACGCCACAAGGACTTGTCAATTTCCTTGATAAGTATCGAATTCGGAAACGCCACAAATACTCTTGCGAATATTTGATAAGTTTGCTGGAAGAACGCCACAAAGATCGGATCTTTGATAAGTTCAAGAAAAAGGGGATAAACTCAACCTCTCAATTTTGGAGAATCCTCTCACAAATTTTATTAATCAACTCAAACTTTTCTGTTTACAATGAATTGAAAAAGCGTATAAATAAGCAAAATAACCTAGCATCTAATTTACTCAAAATAGAATTCTAATTAGACTAAAATTCTAAAAGAGGAAAATAACCTAAAATAATAAAAGGAAACAAAATAATTGGAAAAATTCCGGAAAATCTGGCGTTGCTCATTTACGGCCGTGAGGACTCCTTTTACGGCCGTAAAGGCCCTTCTGATCAAAAAATGAGTTATTGGTTACGGCCGTGACACAATGATTACGGCCGTGAATTTCCTCCGGTTTGAATGTTACGGCCGTAAGACTGGACTTTACGGCCGTGAGACCTTTTCTGCTGAAATTCTGCCCTTTCCTTCGATAGTTGATTACGGCCGTGACAATAGTTTTTACGGCCGTGATTATATGATTTACGGCCGTGAAGGATTTCCATTACGGCCGTAAGGCCCTTTCTGCATAAATAATTTCGTGTACTCGGCTCGGCTTGATTTTTCGTCTTCTCGGCTCGATTCCAACATGGAACTTGCTCCGTTTTCCATGTAGATCACCGTCATACTGCCGATGTCTCGACTTCGCCCTTCGATGCCTGGTCCGGATCACATCATACTCCCTCTCTTGAAAAGGATTCGACCTCGAATCCATTTTTGGTCGGATTTTCAAGCTCCTCCTGCTTTCCTGGGCTCAATGATCATTTTTAAGCTTCGTGCAGTCCTTTAGACTCTTGGGCTGCTTATTCTGGCCAATAAATTTCTGCCCCGTCTTAAATCCAAAGCTTGATTTATGTCCCTGCAAAACAGATTTTAAAGAACTGGGGAGGGAATTGTTAGCTCGATTAAGTGCAAGGTGTGGATCCCCGTACACCAACCTATGTGCAAATAAACTCAATTTGGGGGTGGACTCTCTTTTCTTTTTGCACTCATTCTCTCTTTTTTCTGAGGTCGTGGCCTCAACTCTCTTGTTTTCAACTTTCACACCCTCTCCTTTTTCTGAGGTCGTGGCCTCAACACTCTTATTTTTTTTTTCAAACTCACTTTTGATTTTCAATTGATCATTTTGAGCTTCTTTTGGAGTTAACGGCACAAGTGTAAATTTCTTCCCACCCTTCACAAATGAATATTGATTCTTAAACCCATCATACACTACCCTCCTGTCATGTTGCCAGGGTCGCCCCAATAATATATGACCAACATGCATAGGTACCACGTCACAGACCACCTCATCCTTATAACCCCCGATGGCAAAATTGACCCTAGTCTGCTTATTTACCTTAATTTCCCCCGACTCGGTCAGCCATTGCAATTTATAAGGGTTCGGATGTTTCATCAAGCTTAAGCCCAATTTATTAATCAACATTGTACTAACCACATTAGTACAACTTCCCCAGTCAATCACCATACCACAAGCCTTTTTTCCCACCAAGCACCTAGTATGAAAAAGATTATCCCTTTGCTCACCAATTTCATCCACCCTAGCCCTAGCACTAAGGACACGCCGATTAACAAGATTCTTTTTCAGGATAGGTCAATCCTTCCTCATCACTACTACTAGCTCCAGCTTCCACTAACTTAGGCATTCCCTTAAATTCATCATCGGAACTAATTTCACCATTATCACGCAAGATCATTAGCTTCCTATTTGGACACTGGGATGCTATATGACCCATACCCAAGCACTTAAAACACTTAATATTTCTATCCCGAGTAGTTTGAGAATCAGAAATATTTTTACCTTTCGTTGTAGGCTCCTCCTTCCCTTTTGGGTTATGTTCAACGTTGGATTCCTGCTTAGGTTGTGATGTAGGATAAGATGGTGAGTGTATTGCTGCCCCCTTTCGCCTTAGCTGTCTTTCCACCTTCATGGTCATATGAACCATATCTTCCAGCTCCACATAATGTTGCAGCTCAATGACATTGGCAATATCTCTATTCAGCCCACTCAGAAACCTAGCCATCGTAGCTTCCCGATCCTCCACCACGTTAGCCCGAATCATCGCCACCTCCATATCCTTATGATAATCTTCTACACTCCTCGACCCCTGAGTCATACCCTGCAGCCTCTGATAAATATCCCTATAATAATGAGTCGGCACAAACCGCTTCCTCATTATGGTTTTTAATTCACCCCAACTCTCCACCGGCTCCTCAAGGTTCCTCCTCCTACCCGTAACTAGTTGATCCCACCAAATATTTGCGTAGTCGGTGAATTCGATCACGGCTAATTTCACCTTCTTCTTCTCCGAATAATTATTACAATCAAAAAGCCGTTCGACCTTTGTCTCCCAATCCAAGTACGCCTCCGGATCACTCCTACCCTGGAACGATGGTAATTTCACTTTAATTTTTCCAAGGTCGTCATCAACAACATCTCTACCCCCACGATGCCTCCTAGCATCACGATGCTCCCTATCATGCCTCCTTTCATTCCTATCTCCTCTATCCCTCCTTCGTATACTACCTAAAGATATACTGCCACTTTCACTGCCCATGTCTTCATTATCCACACCAACCTCACGTCTATTACCTCTCCTAACCCGAGAACCATCATGAGACTGATCCCGAGGTCTCTGTTCACGCCCTGCACCTCTATTCACCATCTGTGCCATAAATCTCTCAAATTGTGCCCTTATTGCTGCAATATCACCATTACCCTGTTCATCCTTTCTATTCACGCCCCTGGGCTGTTTCCTGTCTCCAACAGAAGATGAAGATGTAGAAGCCTCTCTATCAGACATTTTTAAGACACGAACAAGGAAATTCGGAATATTTGGGGAATATTTGGGAATTTTCAGATTTTTTTTTTAAAATCTTCCAGAGAATTGGACTACGAGTATGGCAGAAAAAACGGAATTGAATTTTGACGAAAAACGAAGAAGAAAAACACTTTTGAATTTTTGGGACTGACTCTTATGGATCAAACTGGAAAAATTTATGACTGACACGAAGAACGCGAAGAACATGAAAAAAATCAAGAAACGCTAGAATCTAAAATAGATCCAAGCTCTGATACCAGATGATGAGTTCCCGGTCGGGGAATCTCGTCGAACACGCGGAATAACGATATTTAAAACCCTAGGATAGATCTAGATCAGATCGACACAAGACAAACAACGAAAAATAAGGATAGAATGACGGTAAAGCCTTGACCCGACAATCACGACGCAATTTATGGCGATGCGGATTGAAGAACCAAGATTGGTGAACGCCACAAGGACTTGTCAATTTCCTTGATAAGTATCGAATTTGGAAACGCCACAAATACTCTTGCGAATATTTGATAAATTTGCTGGAAGAACGCCACAAAGATCGGATCTTTGATAAGTTCAAGAAAAAAGGGATAAACTCAACCTCTCAATTTTGGAGAATCCTCTCACAAATTTTATTAATCAACTCAAACTTTTCTGTTTACAATGAATTGAAAAAGCGTATAAATAAGCAAAATAACCTAGCATCTAATTTACTCAAAATAGAATTCTAATTAGACTAAAATTCTAAAATAGGAAAATAACCTAAAATAATAAAAGGAAACAAAATAATTGGCAAAATTTCGGAAAATCTGGCGTTGCTCATTTACGGCCGTGAGGACTCCTTTTACGGCCGTAAAGGCCCTTCTGATCAAAAACTGATTTATTGGTTACGGCCGTGACACAATGATTACGGCCGTGAATTTCCTCCGGTTTGAATGTTACGGCCGTAAGACTGGACTTTACGGCCGTGAGACCTTTTCTGCTGAAATTCTGCCCTTTCCTTCGATAGTTGATTACGGCCGTGACAATAGCTTTGACGACCGTGATTATATGATTTACGGCCGTGAAGGATTTCCATTACGGCCGTAAGGCCCTTTCTGCATAAACAATTTCGTGTACTCAGCTCGGCTCGGCTTGATTCTTTCGTCTTCTCGGCTCGATTCCAACATGGAACTTGCTCCGTTTTCCATGTAGATCACCGTCATACTGCTGATGTCTCGACTTCGCCCTTCGATGCCTGGTCCGGATCACATAACCAACCATTTATGAGTGACTACGAGGAGAATAGTTTCACCCAACTCCAGTGGAAATCAGTTTCGTAAACCGAGTCGTTCATGATGTGAATTCAGTCAACCCAGTACCCCCGACCACATTCATAGCACCAACCCTAGACCAAGCAATTCAAACCACTCATAAGCATATGTAATGGGTTTTGACACCCTCACAAGATATTTCTCTCTTCGCACTAGATATTTTTAGTTTAGAGAGATAAAAACACTCAATATATTTTTCATTCATCAAAAGTCTACCTTTTACAGTGAATGGAAAAGCATATACATAGGCAAAACAAAACCTAGTCGCTAATTAACTCTGAATAGAATTATAATTAAGCTAAA
The DNA here is from genome assembly GCA_963555705.1 of Ligustrum vulgare. NCBI lineage: Eukaryota > Viridiplantae > Streptophyta > Magnoliopsida > Lamiales > Oleaceae > Ligustrum > Ligustrum vulgare. The sequence goes on along the minus strand of OY743183.1, from coordinate 32,362,080 downwards.
ATATCTAAAATGACCAAAATAACCAAAATTTCCAAAAGAATTAAAAAACTAAAAATAACCAACTAAACCTAGCCGCAAAACAAAGGTAAAAAATGCGTAACTTGAATTACGGTCGTAACAATTGTCTTTACGGCCGTAATAGCCTCTCGGATCAAAATGTAGTTTAGTTTGTTACGGCCGTAACATTTGTCCTTAAAGCCGTTAGATACTTGCTGAATAACAAGATTATCAAACTTCAGTTAGGGCCGTGAAATCATTCCTTACGCCCGTGAAATTCCATGGATTAGCTACGGCCGTGAGAACCCAAGTTACGACCGTAAACTCTGTTCTGCCCAAATTGTGCGCTGATGATGCTACGGTCGTAATTATGGTGGTTACGGCCATAAAAGCCCTTCTGCCTTGATTTCTGATCCTTTGACGTGAATTGAATCTCGACTCGAATCCAAGACGCAACTTGTTCATTTTCCATGTAGAATATTGTTGAATTGCTCGTATCTTGATTTCTCATTTTTGACTCCTTTTCCAGATCACATCATTCCCTCTTCCTTTAAGATGATTCGTCCCGAATCATAACATTGTTCTTAGCTACTTTTGCGGATCACATCATCCCCTCTTCCTTTAAGATGATTCGTCCCGAATCATAAAGCTGTTCTTGGCTTGCTGATGTGATCCAGAACCCCGATAATACTAATCATAGCAGGCTTGACGTAAAGAACTACAGATCAAGCCAAACAAGGCTTCCAGCATGTTCGAAGAGTTTCAAAGATCAAGTATTGCGAGAGTGAACAAGGTTCGAGCCAAAACGACGAGTGGATCATCCTTATTCAATGCATCGAAGAAAATTGTGAAATATCAAATTTACGGCCGTAACATACACTACTCACGGCCGTAACAAGCCCATTGATGAAAACTGAGATTTTGAAGGAAGTTGGACTTATGGCCGTAATCCACATTGTCACGGCCGTAATGAAGCCTCAAGCTGAAAATAAGATTTTCAGAAATTAAGACTTACGGCCATAAAAATATGTCTCACGACCGTAATGGTTAAGCAGTAAGATATTTACGGCCGTAAATAAAGTAGTTACGGCTGTAACGACTAAAACGCGTAAATCTTAAATTTTTATTTCTTTCCTTATTTTTAGGTATTTCTTTCCTAGTATAATTAAAACTCTTAAGCCAGGTTTTGACCCTATTTATAGGGATGTAATTTTCATTATTAGGTAAGACAACTTTGATATTATAATTGAGAGGCTATTTTACTTTCACAATCTTATTCTTCATTGAATAAAATCCGAACTTGCGAGTTATTCTTGTTTGTTCATATCTCAGTGAGAATTATTATTGCTTGTAATCAAGAGGTCAATATATCCTTATGATTGTATTGGTTGCGTGGTTCAATTAATTTTAATTGGATCTATAAATCGTGGTTTCTTGGCGTTCTTGGGTCGATTTCAATATTTTGTGGGTTGCATAGCTACAATTGCTACATGGTTTGCATTACTTGCTCACTTGGTTTAGCCTTGAACCTTCTTCGTACAAGCAATGTTTGATCTTTGACGTTCTCCGAACCTGCTTGACTTCTTGTTTTGGCTTGAATTATAGATTTTCCCATCAAGCCCACCCTGATTCGTACCATTTATGATGCGAACCAGGGAGGGGGTCCATGTCGTAAATTGCGGAATAACGCTTGGAAAGTTCCGAATTCAGGTTGGAATGGACGAGAACACTACAACCCAAGCCTCACGACGTAAGAACCATGGGTATATTAATCTCGAGACCCGTTGCGATGCCGAAACAAGAACCGTAATGGTTTGAACACCACAAAGGATGCCCACGCCTTTGATAAGTTCGATTTGTTGAACGCCACAAGATTTGAATCTTGATAAGTTCGTTGTTTAAAGGGAAAATCCTCACCTTTAGAGAGAATAAAAAAACTCAATATATTTTTCATTCATCAAAAGTCTTCCTTTTACATTGAATGGAAAAACATATAAATAGGCAAAATAAAACCTAGTCGCTAATTGACTTTGAATAGAATTCTAATTAAGCTAAAATAGCTAAAATAACTAAAATAACCAAAATAACCAAAATTTCCAAAAGAATTAAAAAACTAAAAATACCCAACTAAACCAGCAGCAAAACAAAGGCCAAAAATGCGTAACTCGAATTACGGCCGTAACAATTGTCTTTACGGCCGTAATAGTCTCTCGGATCAAAATGTAGTTTAGTTTGTTATGGCCGTAACATTTGTCCTTACGGCCTTGAGATACTTGCTGAAATAACAAAATTACCAAACTTCAGTTACAGCCGTGAAATCATTCCTTACGGCCGTGAAATTCCATGTATTAGTTACGGCCGTGAGAACCCAAGTTACGACCGTAAACGCTGTTCTGCCCAAATTGTGCGCTGATGATGTTACGGCCGTAAAAGCGGCCTTGATTTCTGATCCTTTGACGTGAATTGAATCTCGACTCGAACCCAACACGTAACTTGTTCATTTTCCCATGTAGTATATTGTTGAATTGCCCGTATCTTGATTTCTCATTTTTGACGTCTTTTCGGATCACATCATTCCCTCTTCCTTTAATTAAGATGATTCGTCCCGAATCATAACATTGTTCTTAGCTTCTTTTCCGAATCACATCATCCCCTCTTCCTTTAAGGTGATTTGTCCCGAATCATAAAGCCGTTCTTGGCTTGCTCACTTGGTTTAGCCTCGAACCTTCTTCGTACAAGCAATGTTTGATCTTTGACGTTCTCCGAACCTGCTTAACTTCTTGTTTTGGCTTGAATTATAGATTTTCCCATCAAGCCCACCCTGATTCGTACCATTCCCTCCTTCTTTAGGATGATTCGTCCCGAATCATAGTGTTGTTCTTGAAAAATCAAACTGTACCTCCTGGATCAAACGAAAAATTGTCGATTCCCTGACATGCATTCAATAAATGATGCTCCTCCAATTTGTAGACAAGAAGGTATTGAAAGACGAGGGGAATTGACCAAGGTTGATGTAAATCAAACTTCCATGCACAATAAACCTGCAAGAAAGATTTTAAAAAAATGGGGAGGGAAATGTTAGTGTCTCCATGCACAAGGTATGGATCCTTGTACTCATGATACAAAACCTCCACAACTTTTTTCCCACCACGAGGCCCTTCTCGTCGCCTCCAAAAGTCAATATACTTTCTTGCTCATTCTATTCTTTTTTCTCAACCATTTCTTCTAATTTTTCACATTCAACCACCTCTTCAATATTTTTATTGACAATTTCAACATTCAAATGTTGAACTTCTACCCCAACTTCCAATTCATTCCTATCATTGTCAACAATGTTATTTTCAATCTCCTCTTCCCCAATTTTATTCTATACTTCAAGACTCAGAGTTTGATCAACTACTTCAATTTCTTTTTTTGCACACTCAACCTCCACTTCTAAATTTCTGGGCTCAATCATCTCTCCTAATTTCTCATGCTTTTGCTCATGCACCACCTTATAAATAATTTTATTGACATGATTAGGCACCTCCTCAACACTAAACAAATTTTTATCTTCTAACTCGATCCTCAAGTCTCCCTCCTTCTTCTTAACAATCATATCCAAAGGTTTTTCTTGTAATTTAACTACCTCCTCTCTTCCCCTTTCTCTCTCTTGCAACTCAGCTAACTTTTTTCTAGCCTCTTGTGTCTTCATCTCTTCATCTAACTGTATTAATTTCTTGGCCATCTCCATGAATTCATCCTTCATACAATGCATCATCTCTGAATTTTCTTTGCTCGTCCCTCTTTTCTCGCAATACTTTCTCTTCAAGTATTTTTTCCGGGGTTAACGACATAAGCTTAATACTTTTCCCATCCTTAACAAATTTATATATATTCCTACGCTTATCATAGACTGCTTTCCTCTCACACTTCCACAATCTACTCAACAAGATGTCACAAGATTCTAGAGGTGCCACATCACATCAGAGTTCATCGCTATATCTTCCAAGTGTCAATTTCACCATAACCCCATGTGTTACATTTACCTGCCCACACTCCTTTAACCACGTCAGCCTATAAGGATTGGGATGTGGTATTAAAGGTAAGCCCAACTCCTCAACCATGGTGGTACTGGCCAGATTGCAATAATACTCCTTATCAATAATAATATTGTACACTTTACTGCCCACATGACACCTAGTCTGGAAGGTAGGATTGAACTTATAATTCATCCCTTTATGTAGCTTTCAAAAATTTGAGAGACTCAAAATAAGAGGGTCCAGATATTGAAAAATATCAAGAAGGAATTTAATGTTGACTCGAAAAGGAAAACAATACAAGAATTTTAAAGGAATTCAAGAAAGTGGTTCTTGAATTTGACTCGAAAGGAAAGAATATCAAGAATATTGTAGAAATTCAAGAAAGTGGTTCTTGAATTTTGACTAAAAAGGAAAGAATATCAATAATTTTAATTTGACTTGGAAGGCAAGGAATTATCAAGAATTTAAGGAAATTCAGGAAAGTGGTTCTTGAATTTTGGAGTGACTTTTTTTTTTTTTTTTGGAATTACGATGAATTTTAGGAATTAATAAAAATAAAAAAAATATATGTATTTTTTTTAATAAAATTCGAAAATTCGACACGAATGCAACAAAACAAACGAGAGTTAAGTTGGACGAAAAATGAATAAAATAAACACTTTTCAATTTTTGTTGGATTTTTATATGGATCAAAAACTGAAAAATTTTACTGGCACGAAGAACACGAAGAAAAAGTAAACTCAAGAAAAAAAAAACTCAATAACAAGATATGGATGATTTTGTGCAGACTCTATGATAAAAATACAAAATCAAACTGGGATAGAATAAAACACAAGAACCTGAATTCAGAGTCCAGCTCTGATACCATATGATGCGAACCCGGGAGGGGATCCGCGTCGTAGCTTGCGGATTAACGCTTGGAAAGTTCCGAATTCAGGTTGGAACGGACGAGAACACTACAACCCGAGCCTCACGACGTAAGAACCATGGGTATATTAACCCGAGACCCGTTACGATGCGGAAACAAGAACCTTAATGGTTTGAACGCCACAAATGATGCCCACGCCTTTGATAAGTTCGATTTGTTGAACGCCACAAGATTTGAATTTTGATAAGTTCATTGTTTAAAAGGAAAATCATCACCTTTAGAGAGTAAAAACACTCAATATATTTTTCATTCATCAAAAGTCTTCCTTTTACATTGAATGGAAAATCATATAAATAGGCAAAATAAAATCTAGTCGCTAATTAACTCTGAATAGAATTCTAATTACGCTAAAATAACTAAAATAACCAAAATTTCCAAAAGAATTAAAAAACTAAAAATAACCAACTAAACCTAGCCGCAAAACAAAGGCCAAAAATGCGTAACTTGAATTACGGCCGTAACAATTTTCTTTACGGCTATAATAGCCTCTCGGATCAAAATGTAGTTTAGTTTGTTACGGCTGTAACATTTGTCCTTACGTACGTGAGATACTTACTGAATAACAAATTTACCAAACTTCAGTTACGACCGTGAAATCATTCCTTACGGCCGTGAAATTCCATTGATCACATTCTTAAAACTAAAATCAAGAAGATTGACCAAAATAAGACTTTATAATCCAGAATTCGTGAAACTTGACGTCCATACCAAAATATACAGTACAAATACTAAAACTTTTGACAGAATCTTCCTGGAAAGATTTACAAACAAAATCCTTTCTAGACATGCTGACATTTATTTTAAAATCGGAGGATCAAACTTAAATCCTGTAACCCATACTTATATATTGTAATCAAGTATTCAGCATCATACAGTCATCTTAAAACTAAAGCCAAGGTACTAATTTAAGAATCCATGCTTTCAAAATCATAATAAGATCAATATATATATCAACAATACTCTAACCAAGTATTTTATAAACAAATCATTGATCTATCACCAATGAATAAGACTTTTGTGATTCATATAAGATTCCTCATCCAGTTTACTTAACCCAAAGATACAACTCCACAATAAGTAAAAGTTACACTAATGATCATCTTAGATTTTAAACAATCCAAATTTATGTATATTCCATGGAGATCTCAGTATGGATAATATACTTTACTCACATCTAATGCACAACCAACAATGAGTAATCACAACTACATCACCAAAATTTTAAATAAATTCACCTATCTTATCATAAACAAATGAAGTTTCTCCACCATAGGTCATATTTAGCAATAAACAAACCATTGATCAACATAAGATTAATTAGTTCAAACATATCATCACACTATTCTTCCATAGGACAATCATAACATTCATTAACTATCTATTCACCATAACTTGTGGTAATCATGTGACATGCCACTTATCACCATACCATATGACCACAAAATTTAATCATATCAATCTCCTTAAGATCACAGTATAATAACCATCATATATATCACATGAACATTTCTACATCAATAAATCGCTAAAATCTTATATATACCAATCTCTCAATCTCAATAAATCTTAAATCTTACAATTCTTTACTCCCCCAGTTGCCTAGAAGCGTAGGCCATCACCTTGTCATATTGCATAAGAACACAACCAAGCCCTCTTAATGAAGCATCGCTGTACATGATGAAACATTCATTTCCCTGTGGAATAGTTAAAATGGGCGTGGTTGTCAACCGTGTTTTTAACTCCTCAAAACTCTGTTCGCAATCCGAACTCTACTGAAATTTTGTATCTTTTCTAGTCAACGTAGTTAACGGTGAGGCAATCCTGGAAAATCCTTCCACAAATCTTCGATAGTAACTCGTTAACCAGGGAAACTGCGAACTTCCTTAACATTAGAGGGTGTTGGCCAACTTCGAACTACCTCAATTTACTCGATCAACCTCAATACCTTCCTTTGATACAATATGCCCAAAGAAGGGCACCCTATCTAGCCAAAACTCACACTTCTTAAACTTAGCTAATAATTTCTCTTCTCTAAGTTTCTAAAGCGCGGTCCTCAAATGTCTTGCTTTTTCTCAGACCTCGAATAGATCAATATGTCATCAATGAAAACTATAACAACTTGGTCCAAATATTCTTTAAAGGTCCAATGCATTAAGTTCCTAAATGCCGCAGGAGCATTTGTTAACTCTAACAGCATCACCAATAACTCATAATGCCCATATCTAGTACGGGAAACTGTCTTTGGAATGTCCTCTTCCTCGATCCTCAACTGATGGTAATTAGATCGCAAATCGATCTTGGAAAAATACCCTGCACTTTGAAGCTGATCACACAAATTTTCAATTCCTGGCAACGGATATTTATTCTTTATTGTCACATTGTTCAATTCTTTGTAGTATATGTAAAGTTTTATAGAATCGTCTTTCTTCTTCACGAATAACATAGGAGCACTCCATGTTGAGAAACTGAATCGAACAAAGTCCTTATCCAGGAGAGCTTATATTTTCTCCTTGAGCTCCTTAAGTTACACAAGAGCCATCTGATATGGTCCCTTAGACATTGGGGTTGTTCCAAATATCGAGTTTGTTCCATATACCAACTCAACGACAAATTCAACTCCGTTTCGAGTGATAAATCAATAAGGTCTTCTGGGAACACATCTTGATATTCTCGAACGATCGTAAATAGTTTGAGAGAGAGGTTTATCTTATTCACTTCAACTACATTCAGCCAAGTAGGCTTTACAACTCTCATTCATCAACTGACGAACCTTCATCTCCGATACTATCGGAATAAAAGGTTTTTTTCTCAACTTTACAAAGCAAAACAGGGCTTTGTTTGAAGGTTCAAACACCGCCTCATTGTGACCGTCGATTGAAGCTTTCTACGTAATAACCATTCCACTCCTATTATGATATCAAGATCGTGGTTATCATGTGTTATGAGATTTATCATTTTCTCCTTCTCATTCACCATGCTTGGGAAATCTCTCAACATATATCTTGAGTTCGACACAGCGCTTGACGGCATTTACAATCAAGACTGGGTCTCCAATTGTGGAGATAGATAACTCCATCTTTCAGTAAATGCATGACTCACAAAAGAATTGAGTAGCCCCAGAATCGAATAGGGCAGTTGCAAGTTTGTCGAACATGTATACAGTGCCTGCTACGTCAACGCATCATCGACTTCTCGCTTGGACATTGAATACACTCGTGTCGGTATAGTCATCGTGACTCAAAGTACTATTCACATTCACTTCTTATCTCTCACATAAGGAACTTATAAGCATTACCCAATTTTTATAATAATCATTACCATCTCATTTTCTCTTTTACATAATCGAGGTATACACGCCATATTCATTAACGACATCCTTAACCTTTAACTTTACAACATTACATATTAACATGCAAAAATTTACAATACTGGAAACATTACCACGTATTTACTAACTTGAACATAAATTTAACTTACCAGATGATCGAGGGAGAAGCACTTGAGGCGTGACTCAGTACCCGAACTATTTTCAAATAAATTTTAAAAGTCAACAGAATCGCTTTTAAAACTCTTAGCTCTGATACCAAAAATGTAACACCCCAAGTTCAAAAATATTAAACCTAGGGGTTATGTAATACCGCATTTCGATTTACATGCTTTCTTGATTGTCACGTAAAGTTTATATTAATATCATTATAAATGATTTAACTAATATTATGGTTTTATTTGAATTATTTTGCAGTGGAAGGACTGGTTGCCGTCTCGATCAATGTACCAATTAAAAGTTTATAAATTTTTATTTTAACAGTTTACGTGCAATTTTATGTGATTAATTAAATTTATTGCCTAGGCATGCTAATTTCTATTTTTATTGTGTTATATTGAAGTTGGGAAAAATTTGGTGACACTTTGGAATTTCATTTGAAAGTTTTGAGCCTAAATTACTAATTTATGAGAGTAGAGGGACTGAATTGCAATTTACCAAAAGTTAAAAAAAACTTAACCCTAACCTACTCCTCACTTACGCTCACTCTCGGTCTCTCTCTTCTCCATCGCGCTCTCTCTCTCTTCCGCCTCTCGCCCTCGCGACTCACTCCCTCTCACGACCTCACCTCGCTCTCGGCTTCTCCCTCCCTTCGCGACGCCGGCCATCACCGCCACCATCACCGGCGGTAAGTCCCTTCCCCCTTCCCCCTTCTCCCTTTTCTCCTCACGCACAAACACCACCCGCGAACCGCACACACACACACACACGGTTTCACGCGATTTCGCACACACACACCCCCATAATTCGATACACACATGTATATATGTATAAATTCTATGTAAATAATGTATGAATACACTTGATATGCATGAATTCAGATGTTTCAGATAATTTCAGATTTTGTAATTTTGTTAAATTTTCGAAATTAACCATGATTATAGGTAGGTGTAAGTTCTGTGTATGTATATATTGATGTATGTGTATGTATATATTGATGTATGTGTATATTTGTATATTTCAAATTTTCAGATTTTGGACTTGTTTAGATTTCGAATTTTAAATTGTTTATTTGAGATGTTAGACAATGTGTATGTGGTGTGTGTGTGTATATATATATATATATATATATATATATATATATATATATATATATATGTATATATATATGTGTGTGTGGGTGTATTGATGATTTTGTAACTTAGTTAAATATTTGGTTAAGTTGAATTATGAAGACAATTTTTCAGATTTAAAAATTTTGGAAAATACTTTGTTAAAATTTGAGTTAGTTAATTAAGTTTATGTTATTCTGGGTAAATTGAGAAATTTGAGAATTTTCATGTATTGGTCTAAATGGCTTTAGTCATATTAGCTAGTTAATTCTTAGATCTTTATATATGAATCCGATTGTTAACCAATGGACCAATGGTTAGGTTAATTTTTCGAATTTGATTAGAATTAAGAAATTAGTTGATTGCTTGTTGGTAAAGTTTGTAATAAATGGTTATTTTAATATTTGTGAACTTGTTAGAATCACGATTAAGTAATTTCTAAAGTTATGTAAGTTTGAGTTGAAATTTAATTTAAAAGATGAAAAGGTCTTCTAATGTGCATTGAGATTCATTTCTTGTCTCGAATATGGTTTTATGTGTTGTGGTTATTATGTAAAGTCACACTTGGGTTAAATTGAAGTTTTAATCTCGGTTAATGTTTGATTAGTATTAAAATGAATAATGAATGTGTTTGTGAACTGAAAGTTATTCATTTTGGCGAATGGAAATAATTAGGACTTTTGGTACATTGACGACACGGGCAGTCGAGGCTCCTCCACTTGCAAATCAAGAAAACAGTAAATATTAAGGACATCAAGTAAGTAAACTTCCCCCTATTTTCATCAAAGTCGAATGTAAATGTGAAAGTTATGTGTAAATGACTGTCGTGCAACTTACTTGCTTTGATGAATTGCACTTACTTTATGAAAGCATATGTTATTGAGAAGAATGTTAAAGCATGCACGTTATTATGTCATTGCATCATTAAGCATGCACTGACATCGAAATGGGAAAGTCAAATGTTTTAATGAAAGGAATGTGTCAAAGTGAAATTTTTGTCAAAAGTTATGTATCCCAAGTTTTTTCGAATGAATGGGTGTACTTCTAGTTCATGAAAGTTGCGAGTGGGAAATGGGGCGCGGGGGACCGGCGTACCCGAATTAAGTCGCTTTGCGACGGAATGTTCAACCGTTTACGGTGGACTTTTAAACCGCTTTGCGGTGGGAAAGTGAATGTTAAACCGCTTTGCGGTGGAAATGCGCATGTTAATCTGGTTCCAAATAAATAATAGCCCACTGTATTCTGATTGACTAGAAGTTACACCAAGTGAGCTCACGATGGAAAGGAAGTGAAAGTTTGGAAATGAAGTGAAAGTTTTGAATTGAAATGAAAGTTTGAAAGTTTTGGAAAGTAAAGTAAATGGGGATACATATATGAAATTTTTAAAGCATTCATGTCATAAGCATGCATTCATGCATACAGTTTACTTACTGAGCTTCAGCTCACCCCAATCCCTCCCCATTTTTCAGGTGATGAAAGTTAGATGATCAGAGGAGAACACTTGGTGGCTGACTCCGATAGTACCCGTTGTCGCCTTAATTAATAAAGTTTAAATTCATTTGAGTTATCATTTAAATTTATTTCTTCATTCATTATTATTGATAATGGTTTGGTTGAAGTTATTTTTATTAAGTATGGAACGTATTAGAGGTTAAATTACCTTTATTTCAATGGTCAATGCTTGATGATGTTTTGAAAAATCTTATGATTGAGGAGTTTGGGAAATGTATGAATTGGTTTTGGAGATGATGAATGTGATTGAGATGTGATGGATGTTTTAAATTTTGAAATGGTTTTTGATGTCCCTCTACAGGTTGGCTATGTCCAATTTATAGAGGAGACTCTGCCGAAATTTCTGTAAAATTTTATAATAGATAAATGAATATTTTAATTGTGCAACCGTTTTAAATTCCGCATTTTAATGTTTAAACGATTTATTTCCGCATTAAAAGAAAAAGAGAAGTTAACACCTAGGTTTAAGATTCTTGAACTTGGGGTGTTACAGGTTAACTTCCTTTCACTTTAAATACGGAAATAAAACATTTCAAACACTTATTTTCTTCAATTACATGCGTAAACAAAACATTTAAAACATCAAAATTTTTACTTTTCTATTATAAAATTCTACAAAAATTTAAAATCTGAAATTAACCTATAAAATCTGAATTTTTATATATAAGGTACATACATAACATTATTTACATAGAATCTATATATATATATATATATATATATATATATATATATATATGTGTGTGTGTGTGTATATCGAAATATGTATGTGTGTGTGCGTGGAATTATGTGAACTCGTGTGTGAGTGTGCGGTTTCGTGTGTGTGTGTGCGTGTGAGAGGGGAAGGGGAAGGCGGGGCTGCACTTACTGGAAGGTGGTGGCGGTGATGGTGGTCGGCTCACGAGGAAGGAGGGACCGAGAGAGGGAGAGCGAGGCGAAGACGAGAGAGCGAGGATGAGAGAGAGACCGAATAGAGAGCGTGAGTGTGAGGGTTAATTAGGTTAGGGTTAAAGTTTTTAATCTTTTGGAATTTGCAAATCAGTCCCTCAAATCTCCTCTTTTTTTAAGTAAGTCTATAAGTTCTATTTACCCTCGATTGACACTAAACTCCTGTAGCGATCGAGAAATCTTCAAACTTAAAGACTTGTTTTACCGAACTTGTCGCTACGACTCTCCAACGTCAACGGTTATTATTCAAAACCAGCGCTCTTGTCTAGTCAGATTAATTATTTTAAGATTTTAAGAAAGAAGAAATTTTGAAGTACCCAAGTATTTTAAATGAAGAAAATCTTAAATTTCGAGGACGAAATTGTTTTAAGGAGGTAGGGTTGTAGCGACCGAGAAATTTTCGTGATTTATTCAAATAAATATTATTTTAAAAATGTGTCGCTACGACTTTGTCCATTTATTTTTAAATGCGTGCTCGTCTAGCCAATTAAGTGGAAAATTTAATTTATTCAAAATCTTCGTCAAATTTCAATCTTTATCAAATATATTTAATTATCACAGTTTATTTTCAAAGCCCAAGCTTTAATTATATTAAGTCCAAATGTCAACTGTTTTAATCCAATCCAACATCTCGAGCCCAAATGTTTTAACGATCATTCAAGCCCTTTTAACAACCCAATCAATAAATTCTTGGCCCAACTAAATCAACAACTTATTATCCAAGTATTTCCTTACACAACCATATTCACTTCCAAAAAATTCTCACAATTTTCCATGAATCAAGATTTAACCTAATCTACCATGTTTAACACCTAAATAAACTATTAAATACATCCCTCACCTCTTTCCCCTCGACACACCCAAACAACACGAGACCTACACCAAAGGTATGCTTTCTCACAATTTCTACTTCTCCCTTCCTACCATAGCTGAACTCGGTCTGCCAACCACCAATTCAACACCACAAGCAGAAACCACCATGTCCCTTCAACCACCAGAAACCATCACCACGCATCCGACCCAAACCAAAATTCGAACACCACCACGATCTGCCCCATCAGTCATCCGACTGAACCTCAACCTTCATCTTCGAACCCAACAACCACCTCACATCTTCCTCCAATCAATTTCACAACCCAAAATCAATTCTAACATCAACCCATGTCCGAATCGAGCTTCAGTTTATGCCAATCAAAAACCCATTCATCTACCTCGACTGCCAAGTTTTCTTGACCGAATCCCCAGCGAAACTCGTGACCTCACAACCCCGTTTCGCCATCGTTTTCTCACCAAATCAACCCAAGGACCTTCTATTTCGATACCCTCTACTCACCTCCGTCGCTGCTATGTGATGGCAGCACTATCGCTGCCATGGCGCCGACAACCTAGACCCGCGATGGGCCGTTCGCCCATCTCCATCTCTCGGTCTCTCTCTCTCTCTCTTCGGTTTGCTGAATGAGAGAGAGAGGGATTGGTTTAAATTATGTTAATATTTTTATTTTTGAAAATTAATCCTTGAGCCCCAGTTTTCGAAATGCATTTATTTCAGTCCTTTATGTTTAAAATACTTTAATTCAGTTTCAAAGGTTTCAGTATTTAACAAATCAGTCCTTTTAATTTAAATGTTTTAAAGATTCAGTTCCTATGTTTTAAAGGTTATTTATTTCAGTCCTGAAGACTTAACTCCCTTGATTTCAGCCCCAAGGTCAATCATTTCAGTCCTTTCATTTTTAAAAGTCACTTATTTCAATCCCTACAGTTTAAGTGCTATTTTGAGTCTCAACCCAAGTTTTAAAAATACTCATTTTAGTCCCTCAACTTTCAAAAGTATTCATTTTAGACCCCAAGTTTTAAAATAATCATTTCAGTCCTCAATTTGTTATAAACAATAAATTTCGTAAGAAAAATTTAACATATGAGCTAGACGAGGCGCTTGGACATTTAGAAGAACAACGTGAATTTTCTTGCTCAACTTTCAGACTCGTGATTTGAGGTAGACTCGCCCCCATTAATTAGTTTAAATTATAATTGCATGTCTTATGTGAAATTACGTGATTTACATGCTTTGATGCATGAGACGAGAAAAGAATATCTCTTATGAGATAAATGAGAAATGATGATGTTATGCATAACTTATGTGCCTTAAGTGCACGAGACGAGACTACCCACACCCTATGATTTTACGAGCCTTGATTTTGAAAATAAAATAGCCCAAGAATATGATGATGAAATCACTATATGATTGCATAATTACGTGTTCAATTATTCTGTAAATTAATTATTGGCGATGAGTCTACTGAGTATTTTTCGAAATACTCATTCCATTATTTTAACAGTTTTTGCAGATCTCGGAGAAGGCGGCAAATGAAATGGGAGCGGTGGCAAATTAAATAAATGATGATGTTATTAGACAATTTTACGAATGTTACTCGTTAAATTATTTATCGTTAAATTCATTTAAATAATTGAAACACAAGTTTTATGAATTGTTTTATATTTAAATTAATCAAATTTCCGCTGAAGTTTTCAAATGATGAATGTGATGCTTTGAATTAAATTTATTTTCTGCAATAAAGTCAGTTTTAAAGGACGAAGTGGCGTCCCGGGCTCCGCGGAATCCGGGGCGTTACAACTCCCCCCCCAAGTTTCAAATTGCCATAATAAAATAGAAAATAACATGCTTAGACAATAAAACAATTAATCACATAGACTTGCACGTAAATAATTAAAATAACCAATTTATAAACTTTCAAATTGGTACATTGATCGAGACGGCGTCCAAGTCCTTCCACTGCAAAATAATTCCAATTATAGACATTAAAGATCATAAATTTATAATTTATAATAACATTCACAACAATATTACGTGAAATTTAAAATTGCAAGAAAAATGAAAAGCGGTCTTACAAGGTAAAATATTCTATCCAAGTCCAAACTATTCAAACCAATTTTGACACCATTTTGGAAATTTTTTTTGACATGATCGATGGAAGAGGATAAACCAAGAATGAATAACTGGTCTAAAGAAGAAAACATTAAACAAAGCATCTTGGTAATCCAAGCAAGTGAAATGAGAAGAGAAATCTTCACCTTTTGAAAGGTTTATCTTTTTCTCGAGTTAAGGGTATTGTCCCCAGTCTTCAAATGACAACACTTTGCAAACTGACAATTTTTAAAAATCAATATGTTGAGGATATTGTTTATTCTGAGTAGTTGGCACCAATCTTTAGATTTCACTCCCTTGGTTTCTTTGCTACACACACTCGAAATTTCTCTCTTTCTCTTAAGAAAAATTCCAGATTCTCTTCATAATTCTTCTTAGTAATTTGAAAAGTTTCATTTGAACCTAAAGTAGGAATCTCCTTTTGAAAAAGCTAACTTTCATTTGAAACGAAAGTTTGGGAAATTTTTTTTTTAACAAAGTTATTTATTCTTTTTATTTGAACATCTTGAAAAGTCATCGGTCGACCCTACGGAGATTAAGGTTTCTTTTGAGCTAGCACACATGGAAGATAAACAATTTTGATTTATGAACTCAATAATCTTTGAATTCGTCAAGATAACTTTGTTCATGTTGTCATATATTCTTTAGAAATTCTTCATGAAGAGATTCGTCCAAATCAGTTCCACATCGATCATCTTCATTTTGATAAAAATCGAATAATGATCCTGATATGGTTTCAGAAGAATCTTGAACTGAAGATTTTGAAGCAAGAAGGGATGCAATTTTTCCTCCAAAATTGACATTTCTACAGTGCTTGTACATTTTGTAAGGTCTGCTCATAACCTATTCTTGTAGCGCCCCGAGTTCCGTATACCCGATTCACTACGTCATTTTCTGTCTAAATTTTTCGAATAATATTTTTGCGGAAGAAATAATTGAAATTCATTTTTTTGGCAACATTAAATAAACTGTAATGGCCGCTAAAATTGAAAACATTTATGAAACCATTTGAAATAGTAAATCGAACCATTAATATTGTAAAGAAATTGCCAATATCATAATTTCTCAAATAAATGAACTTCTCTAAATCATTCGATTGTTTGGAAAATACGGAAATCATTAACGTCAAACTTTCAACCGTTCAACGATTATTGCCACCATCATTCATCGCTCGCCACCGTCTCCGAAATCTGCAAAACTGTTAAAAAGTAGGGTGAGTATTTCATGGGGGAAATACTCAGTAGACTCATCGCATATTAATTTAATTTATAAGATGATTAAACACATAAATCCCGGCTCTTTATAAAACGGGCATTGATAGAGCTTCTTTATAAAACTGCTCTTGATAAAACTCATATTGTGCATTACAGCACGGGACATATTTTGCAAATCATAGGCTCTTTGAAAACAGCTCTTTGAAAACCATATACTTATAAAAATATTTTAATTATGCCAAGCATAATTTCTTTTGAAAGCATAACATAAGATATGATTGAAATCCTCATAAACATAAATAGACACAAGAACTTTACCGAACTTAGGTGGCAAGAATTCTTATGCAGTAAAATCATAATAACAGTAAGTTTTCATCATAACATAGGATAAGATCGAAATCCTCATAAATATAAGAATTTTACCGAACTTAGGTGGCAAGAATTCTTATGTAGTAAGTATACCAAGCATAATTTTCTGAAATTCATAGGGATCAATTGCATCATAACATAAGATAGGATCGAAATCCTCATAAACATATGCGACAGGAATTTTACCGAACTTAGGTGGTAAATCCTCATAAACATATGGAAAGATAGGAATTTTACCGAACTTCGTGGCAAATCCTCATAAACATAGGAGACACAAGAATGTTACCGAACTTAGGTGGCAAGAATTCTTATGTGTAGCGCTACTAAAACTCCGGTCCCCTTAACATATCATAACTTATCATATGGGACCCAAAACAATCTTGGTAGATTGATTTCATAGCAATGATCCAAAAAAAACATTTTCGTGAAGCATAGGGTATACTTACTTTTCGTAAAAACATAAAGTATATTTTCTTTTCATAAAAACATACTTACTTTTCATAACAACATAAGGTATATTTACCTTTCATAAAAACATACTTGTTTTTCTTAAAAATTGACTTTCACAAGTCACATGACATTCATATGAAATCATAATTTAAATCAATTAATAAGTGCGAGTCTACCTCAAATCCGACGAGTGCAAAGTTGAGCGGGAATGACTTCAATTTCTTTAAATTCTCCGTACGCTTCGTCTTAGCCAATAAGTCACTTTAGTCTATCGAATATATAGTTCAAAATGATAAATTATAATTTGAGGACTAAAATTGATGTTTTGAAAGTTGAGGGACTAAAATGAATACTTTTGAAAGTTGAAGGACTAAAATGATTACTTTGAAAGTTGAGTCGGAAACTCAAAACAATAGGGTTGAAATAATATATTTTAAAACAATAGGACTGATTAAAACTCATTTAAAACTTAAGGGTTGAAATTGATAAGTTTAAAAGCTGAAAGGACTGATTTGAAAACCTTTGAAACTAAAAGGGACTGAATTGGATTGTTTTAAAATCATAGGGGTTGATTTGAAACATTTCAAAACTTGGGGGCTTAAAGTGCAAATTCTGAAAATTAATATTAATATCCTTAGATTTCATCTCTCTCTCTCATTCAGCACTCTCTCTCTCTCATTCTCGCGATTTCATCAGTGAAATCAGGCGAGTGACACTTCCGGTGATTCGCCGGAGAAGTAGCCGGCG
Organism: Ligustrum vulgare; assembly: GCA_963555705.1. Lineage (NCBI taxonomy): Eukaryota > Viridiplantae > Streptophyta > Magnoliopsida > Lamiales > Oleaceae > Ligustrum > Ligustrum vulgare. Next base: position 32,344,353 of record OY743183.1, on the reverse strand, counting down.
CAGGTTGCGGTAAGTGGTGACCAAAGCAAGGGTTCTGATTTTAGGGTTTGGGTGCGAGAAACAAGGGCGAAATCGAAACAAAATCGAAGCTGGGGTTCGCGATTTAGGTCGTGATTTTCCGGCGAAGAGGTGGCCTGAGGTGAGGTAAGTAACTGAGTTCACTTATTTCTTGTTTTGGGTTTGATTGTTGGAGATTTGGAGTTGGGAAATGGACTAGGCAGTGGAGGCGATGGAATTGTGCGGTGGTGTTGTGATGAAGCTGGGTGGCCGCCGTGATGAAAATGATTGATTTCCTGTGGTTTGTGTATTCGGCTATGGGTTGCAGGTCGTGACTGTGAAGGTTGGTGACTGGTGGTCCAATTAGTTGTTCGGTGATAAACTGTGGTGATGGATTGTTGATGATGATGCAGTGTAGATGGTGGCTGGTGATGTTGATTTTGCAGTGATGAAACAGTGATGGCTTGCTGTTTCGGTTAGTTGCAAATTTGGCAGTGGTGGGTTTTGAATTGATAACTGTTGTGATGTCCTTAGGTGAATACGGTGAAACTGCCATTGGTGCTTCTTTGTTTGAGTAATGGTTATGAGTTGTAGTTGCTGCTGCAGATGGTTGGCGATGGCTGGATTGAGGAGTGCTGGTTGACCGTGGCTTTATGAATTGGCTGTGAATTGATTTCTTGGAGGTGTGACTGAGTTGTGTGATGGTGATTGAGGGTAGTGAACTGTGATGGTGGCTATTGTGTGATCGATATTGGAGGTTGGTAATGGAGCTGCTGGTGGTTCGCTGGTGCTGGTGATGAGATGATGAAGATGGGTTGTGAAATGGATGTTGAATTGGAGAGGAAGGGGAGAAGTGTGGGCTGGACTATAAAAGGGGAGGAGGAAGATGACTTTCGGCGATAAAGGAAAAAGGTGCAGGGTTGTGGGGTTGGTCAGTGATGATGATAAAGATTCACAATCATTCAGGGTTGTTTGATAGCAGCAGAATTGTTGAAACTTTGTTTGGTGATGGTAGTGGTTTGATATGAAGATTGGGAATTGCAGTTTGGTTGTTTGTTGTTGAATTGACACTAGGTGGTGGTTGTTTGGTTGAGCAGAGGGTGTAGGTTGAGGGCAGTGTTGGTGGTTCTTCTCCAACTTGGTCGACTGAAAATGGTGGTGGTATTGATGATAATGGCTGCGTGAGGTTTGGCTTTTGGAAAGAGTCGTTGGGAAAGTGAAGATGGAGCTGTAAAGGTGGAGTGAGGAATCTTGACAGCAGGTTTCAATGATGGTGTTTAGGATTATTGTATTGATTTAGGAATTAAAGTAAAGTATAGTGGAATATATTAGAATTGGAAGTGAATTGTTGGTTGTATATGTATAGGTTTTATCAGCCTAATTCCTATCTCACGTTCTCCCAAACTTTCCAGTCTTTTCTCTCCATGTGGTGATAATGTGTTTTCTATATTGTATTGTGGAATTTAGGTATAATTTTGATTAGTAAACATATTTAAAACAGATATATTTTGGATTGAAAAATACATTTGAGAATAAATACAATTTGAGATAAAAATTGAATTACGTATTTTGACTTGAAATAATTTGAATAAGGAAAATTGAGATATTTTAATAAATTTGGAATTCAAAATGATTTTGAAAATAATACTTTGAATAAATAATTCATAATTTTAGAAATTCGGATTTTAATTTAAAATCGAACAAATTCGATATTTCTTGACTTGGCTAGACGAACACGTCGCGGCGTTAACTTCAAAATAATTGGTGAAATAGTAGCGACACAATTTTCTAAATATTAAAATAATTATTTATTGCATAAAAATTCTGGGTCGCTATAATTCTTTTCTGCAAGGAAATCAGCATGGGCATCTTGAAGCTTTTTTGAAATTTTTAGGAGACCTTGATTATTCTTTTGCTTAATTCAAGAAATGAAAGACCTTGGGACTACATTGTTTCATGAAATTTTGAACACCATTTTATTTTGAATCTTTGAAGAGAGAGACTAGGTAAAATATTCTATCCAAGTCCAAACCATTCAAACCAATTTTGACACCATTTTGGAATTATTTTTTTTGACTTGATTGATTGAAGAGGATAAACCAAGAATGAATAACCGGTCTAAAGAAGAAAACATTAAACATAGCATCTTGGTAATCCAAGTAATTGAAATGAGAAGAGAAATCTTCACCCTTTGAAAGGTTCATCTCATTCTCGAGCTAAGGGTATTGTAACGACCCGGCTCCCTCGCTGGGGCCTTCTCCGAGTCGTACTCATAGTCTTTCCACTCCCCCCTTGGTCGTCCTGGTCCTCAAGGGCTGCCAGCCTCGTTTCCAAGAAGTGGATTTTTTGCCTTCCGCAGGGATCGAACCTCGTACCTAGGGGTTAAGTACAAAGATTCTTAAATCCCTGCTACCATTAGACCACGTGGTCTAATGGTACCAGGGATTCCATGAAGTTTGTACTTAACCCCTAAGTACAAGGTTCGAATCCCTGGGGAGACAAAAATCCACTTCCTGGAAACGAGGCTGCCAGCCCTTGAGGAGCAGGACGACCAGGGGGGAGTGGAAAGACCATGAGTAGACGGCCGGCAGCCCTTGAGGACCGGGTACGCTACAAAAAGAAGGACCTTTTTTTGTGGCGTACCCGGTCCTCAAGGGCTGCCGGCCGTCTACTCATGGTCTTTCCACTCCCCCCTGGTCGTCCTGCTCCTCAAGGGCTGTCAGCCTCGTTTCCAGGAAGTGGATTTTTGCCTCCCCAGGGATTCGAACCTTGTACCTAGGGGTTAAGTACAAACTTCATGGAATCCACTTCTTGGAAACGAGGCTGCCAGTCCTTGAGGAGCAAGACGACCAGGGGGGAGTGGAAAGACCATGAGTAGACGGCCGGCAGCCCTCGATTAGGAAATGTGTTAAAACTGATATATTTTGGACTGAAAATAAATAAATTTTGAGATAAAATTGAATTACATATTTGACTTAAAATAATTTAATAAGGAAAAATTTAGATATTTTTAATAAATTTGGAATTTAAAAATCATTTTGAAAATAATACTTTGAATAAATAATTAAAATAATATAATTTTAGAAATTCGGAATTTAATTTAAAATCGAATGAACTCGATATTTCTTGACTTGGCTAGACGTATATGTCGCGGCGTTAACTTAAAAATGGGTGAGATAGCAGCGACACGATTTTCTAAATTTTAAAATAATTATTAAATGTATAAAAATCTTGGTCGCTACAACTGATGAGGTTCGAAGCGCGGAAGAAACGCCGGAAAGTTCCGAACTCAGGTTGTGGTTGGACGGATGAATCATGACCCGATATTCACGACGTGATGGCTCGACGATGCGGAATAAAGAACCACGACTTTCGAAACACCACAAGGATTTGCCCAATCTCCTTGATAAGTCTCTGATTTGAACGCCACAAATATTCTCGCGAATATTTGATAAATTCGGGATGAACACCACAAGATAATCAATCTTGATAAGTTTGGGTTTGTAATGTGAATCCACACATTAAACAATTGAAAAACATTCAATCTCTGTTTTATTTAATCATCAAAGTCTTTTTTTACAATGAATCAAAAAGGCGTATAAATAAGCAAAATAAAACCCTAATCGCTAATTTACTCAAAATAGAATTCTAACTAACCTAAAATAGCTAAAAACTGATAAGGAAATAAAATATTTCGAAATCTTTAAACCCCACAGCGGCGCACGTCCAGAAGCAGTCTTACGGCCGTGAGGATTTTTTTACGGCCGTAAGTCCCTTTTATCCGGTTTATGAAATATACAGAGGGCAGGTTACGGCCGTGAGCTTCATAGTTACGGCCGTGACCAATTCCATCCATGGCCGTGATTTAATTTTTGGTTCTTTTCGACACGGTTTGATCTTCAAAGCTCGTCGAACCTGCTGAATTCTTGTTTTGGCTTGAATATTTAAATTTTCCCGTCAAGCCTGCTATGACTCCGATTGTCGAGGGTCCGGATCACATCAACAACCTTACCCCCTTAAAATAATTTCGTCCTCGAAATTAAATTTACTCGATCTATGATTTCTGTATACTTGGCTTGGATCTCCTCTTCATTTCTCAAGTAATCTCATCACTATTGTATCTAACCCACTGGACTTTGACTAAAGGAATCTCTTTGTTTCTTAAGACATGGACTTTTCTCTCTCTACCAGTGTTCTAAAAAGCGTGAAGCGTGATGAAGCGAGGAGCCCGAGTGTCAAGCTTTTCAAGCTTAAGCGGGAGTATGCGTTAAAAAGCGTTTTTCAATTCCTATATACAAAATTTAAATTTTACACATATTTTAACCCCTAAAAAAAAAATTTGAAAAAAAATTCATAAGCGCGCTTTGGCTCGCTTCGGGTTACGCTTCTCACGCTTTCTCGCGCTTCGCCGTGCTTAAGCGCGCTTACTCGCGTATAACGCGCGCTTTTTTCACGCTTTTTAGATAAAAAAATCTCAGACGCTTTTTCCACGCTTTTCGCTGTTTTGACGCGGCTGAGTCGCGCTTCGCGCCTAGGCGCGCGTTGTGCGCGCACAACGCGCGCCTTTTAGAACACTGCTCTCTACTATGCACATAGGTGCCTCTTCATAAGACAAATCTTTCTGAAAAGATTTACAAACGCAATCATATCTAAATTCGACTGAAATTTTCTTTTTAAAATTGAAGAAATTCAAACTTAAATCCTTTAATTCATACTTTTAAATCATGCATCAAGTGCTTGGTGTCACATACTCATTCTAGTTGAGGGCTAAGATACTAACTTAAAACAGCATCATAAGGATCAGATAGGATATTCTCAAACCTAAGAAACTTCACTAATATCCAAATCTGAAGTTCAAGATTCAATATTCCTGTTATCCCAAAACTTCAATTCATGTCACACTATGAACAATACTCTGATTAAGTCTATCACCATTGAATAAGACTTCTGTGAATCATATATGATTCCTCATCATATTTGCTTAACCTAAAGATACAATCCCATTATAAGTAAAAGTCACACAAATGATCTTCTCAGGTTTTCCATTATTGTAGCCAAAATACTTTATTCACATCAAAAGTGCAACCGACAATAAATAATCAAAACTGCATCATCAAAACTTTAAATAAACCCATATATTATGACTCCAAAACAAAAATTCCCAATCTATGTAATATTTTTTTACCATAATGCAATAAACCATCAAAATGAGATCAATAGACTCAATATATTCACACAATTCTTCACGGGATAACCATAACCTCCCTTAACCGTCTAGTCATCATATCTTGTAGTAATCATGTAACCTGTTACTTATCATCGTATCATATGACCTCAAATATTCATATCAATCTCTCTAAGATTTCAATATAATAACCATCATACCTATCACGTGAACCTTATACGTCAATCTGCTCACTAAGATTATATATCAATCTCTCAGAAAAATAAATCTTGGATTCTACTGTTGTCACTTCTCTGCACACCATTCCAAAATAAGTCATCACTGTGAAGTCTTATCCCTATTTTCCACAAATTCTTTCCACAAGAACAATTACATAAAATTTTGTTTCTTATTTTCTAAACAAGATACCATCATTAACAATCTCCAAAATTTCAAGATATGATAAATCATAAGCCTTTCTCTGATCAAATGCATTACTTCATCAATACTTGTACAAATCTAGGACCTGATAAAGTTTCTTTCATCAATATTGAAACTTAATGTACATCAGTGAATCATTCACACTACGAGGAAATCCTGATTCATTTCCATGACTGAGACTCCTCTTTCTTAGAATTCTACTTAGAACCAAATATAGCATAACTTATTCATGATAAATCAACTTATTTCATAATTTCAACACATCATCACCTTCAGTTCTCGCAATAAGAAAAATCACATTATTCCTTATAATTATTTCTTGTACCTTTTATATTCAAATAACCTTATGACCATCATCATTATCTCACATAATCCCAAACATTTAATCACATGTTCCCAATTTCTCATTTTGAATAAATGGTTACTCCTTTAAGGCATCTCACTATTAAATATTTTCAATATCTCCCATTCATGATAACTGACTATTCCCAATAATCATATTACATGTAAATTCAACAAACGGTAAATAGTTTTCCTAACTATCACCAAGGTCTAAAATGCAAACTCTCAACATAGCCTTTAAACTCTGTATAAAGAAATATTTACTAAATACTTAAGTCATTATTCAATAACCCAAATGACATCACATCTCTTCACTAATCTCTGTAAGCCAGTTACAAAAATTCGGGAAAAATTCTCTCCAAATTTCAATAAATCTTTACTAATTCCTTAAAAACATATCAAACCATAATAATTTGTTATCTCTAAAACTTCTTATCACCAAATATCACCAAAATAATTAAAACGATAGAAATTACCTGAATATTCTCTCTATGTAGTATACCCAATAATATATTATTCACAAATCAACATAATATCATCAGCTTATCTTTAACATATCTACCCGATCAGATTTCCAAAATAAATCAACCGTATTATCTCCTATCCTCATAATTTATAATATTCTCCAATACAAGTGATCATTCCTTACTAGTGATCAATCCGTTCCCAAGAGTAATTAAAATTCTTCCAATAACGCCATAATACTTGTCTTCACTCATCTTTCAAAATATAACTTATCATTTCCCAATGTATGCATCAAGTCATCACATAACTTCACGTATACCTTGATATCCAAGTAGTTGTATACATCATCTTGTCTTTGAAATTGTGAAACAAGAAGAGCATTTTAATAGAACTATATTCATCACAAAATAATTTTACTTCGAATAATCCAAAAATGTCTCAATAGTCATTATCCCTTTTTATCATTTACTAAATCTCGCTTGTGATGTAAATGAATTTGCAAGTCTAACCTCAATTCCATTAGTGGGTGCATATCATACTATGCTCTTAATTCCAAATGATAAAATTCTAAGCCGAGTCTCCCTTGTAATTTGAACTTATCCAACCCGTAAGTATACTTCATAACCAACAATAAAAAATAACTCTATATTTGACCACAACGATTTATATATTGACAACATTTCCAACAAACTTCAATATCACCTAAAATATCCCAGAAAATCATTTCATCATTCTTCAACCTAACAATTTCAAATCATATTTTCCAATATCACAATATCACTTCCTTCAATACATTAATTGGCTCAAAAGACCACTCATACTTATAAATATATGCCACAAATCATATTCCCAAAATTTAATCACAAGACCAAACTACATAATAAATTTCTCTCAAAATAGAGGAATAATTCACTTACTCAACACAATATCCATTACTTATTTCCCAATAACTAAGAACCAAATCTTTAAACCTCAAATTTTATAATTCTTCTCATAAAAGTCTCAATAAAATCATATTACTTATAATCTCAACATCTCATCACAACTTCATAAAACTGGCTTGCTATTTCTCGTTTAGTCTAAACGATAGATATTTCGAAGATATTGTCTAATCCTTTCTGTTGACTTCTCGTAAATGGTGCCAGTGTCAACACCAAATCACAACTCCATTTTTTTCACCTTCACCATCACCCCGCTGCAATACACAAATCACCATTTCCCCTAACACCACCATCACCGTAGACCACAACTATCTCACCTCCAAACCAGCATCACCGGCCACCACCTCCACTGTCTCATCACCACCAAGAATCCCCAACCAATGTAGGCCACAAATCATCATCATCACCATGCTGAACCACCTGCACCCAAGCCATCGAACACCAAACCGGCCACTGCCTTCTATCATCATCATCACCTCGACCAACCAGACCTCCAAACCATTTTCATCTCCACCTCAATCACCACAATCCACCAAACCAGCAGTCAACATCCGCCACTTTCACCACCAATTCACCGACCTTCAGCCATGTCACAACCAACCACTACATTGGAATCACCCAAATCACTACCTCAAACAAATCCACAACCCAAATCCATCAAGCCTAGCCAGCATCACGGCAGCTACCACCGACTGCCGCCATCTGCAACACCGGATTTACGAACCACAACACTGCAAGAACCATGGCTCAGACGAAACCGACTGCTCCATCACCAACCACCACGTACATCCATCAACGACAAACAAAAACTCAGATTTCAAATCATCCATACCACACTCCACACCAACATCACCGTAAATTCACTGTAAACCCATTCCACCACATCACCACCAAGTTCACCAGAACTACTACCATCGCCGAATCCTCCATTTAAATTCGAATCACCACGCCCAAACCCAAATCAAACCCAAAACCCACGAAGATCAAGAAATAGATCAGTTACCTACCTCAACCGTCGATTTACCATCGGAAAGTATAATTTCCAGCCTCGGTTCCAGCCCCAAATCGCTTCAAAATCGTCCAAAAAGCCCTCTCCCTAACCACACACTCTCACCACCGCCTCATTCCGGCGGCGCCTCGCCGGCAGCAGCTGGACGGAGGAAGGGGCTTCGCCCCTTTCTTCTTCGCTGATCTATCTCTCTCTCTAACGATAGAGAGAGAGAGATATATATGAGGGATATATACATATATATTAATATATTTTTTTAAAAAAAATTTACATTTCAGCCCTTATGTTTCAAAATCTTTTATTTCAGTCCCCCAACTTTTAAAGTTATTCAATTCAGTCCCTCTTTAGTTTTAAACTTATCATTTCAGCCCTTCATTTTAAAATCTATTATTTCAGCCCTATTGTTTAATATTCGTTTTGAGTTTCAACTCAACTTTTGAAAATTTACATTTTTGTCCCTCAACTTTCAAAGTATTCATTTTAGTCCCTCAACTTTCAAAGTATTCATTCTAGTCCATCAACTTTCAAATCATCAATTTCAGTCCTCAAATTGTAATTTATCATTTTTAAACTATAAATTTCTAAAAGACTAATTTAACTTATTGGCTAGACGAGGCGTACGGAGATTTGAAAGATTGAAGTCATTCCCGCTCAACCACACTCGTTAAATTTAAGGTAGACTCGCCCCCACTAATTTGTTTAAATTATAATTGCATGTCTTATGTGAAATTACGTGATTTACATGCTTTGATGCATGAGACGAGAAAAGAATCTCTCTTATGAGATAAGATGAGAAGTGATGATGTTATGCATAACTTATGTGCCTTAAGTGCACGAGACGAGACTACCCACACCCTATGATTTTAATAGCCTTGATTTTGAAAATAAAAGAGCCCAAGAATATGATGATGATGTCACTGTATGATTGCATAATTACGTGTTTAATTATTCTGTAAATTAATTATTGGCGATGAGTCTACTGAGTATTTTTCGAAATACTCATTCCATTATTTTAACAGTTTTTGCAGATCTCGGAGAAGGCGGCGAATGAAATGGCAGAGTTGGAAAATTAAATAAATGATGATGTTATTAGACAATTTTCTGAATGTTACTCGTTAAACTATTTATCGTTAATTTTATTTAAATAATTGAGACACAAGATTTATGAATTGTTCTATATTTCAATTAATTAAATTTCCGCTGAAGGTTTCAATTAATGAATGTGACATTTTGAATTAAATTTATTTTCCGCAATAAAGTTAGATTTAAAGGACGAAGTGGCTCCCGGGCTCCGCGGAATTCGGGGCGATACAGCATGATATGGTAGCAGGGATTTAAGAATATTTGTACTTAACCCCTAGGTATAAGGTTTGATCCCTGCGGAAGGAAAAAATCCACTTCTTGGAAACGAGGCGGCAGCCCTTGAGGACCAGGACGACCAAGGGGGGAGTGGAAAGACCATGAGTAGACGGCCGGCAGCCCTTGAGGACCGGGTACGCTACAAAAAAAAGGCGCCTTTTTTGTAACGACCTGGCTCCCTCGCTGGGGCCTTCTCCGAGTCGTACTCATGGTCTTTCCACTCCCCCCTTGGTCGTCCTGGTCCTCAAGGGTTGCCAACCTCGTTTCCAAGAAGTGAATTTTTGCCTTCCGCAGGGATCGAACCTTGTACCTAGGGGTTAAGTACAAAGATTCTTAAATCCCTACTACCATTAGACGTTGTAGCGACCAAGAATTTTCGTTACTAATTTAAATAAACATTTTTTTTATGTGTCGCTACGACTTTGTCCATTTATTTTTAAAATGTGATCGTCTAAACCAGTGAAGTGAAATTAAATTTTATTTTAAATTTTATCATATTCCAATTTCCAAATTTTATTAAATGATGTCCCAAGTCCATTATTATTTTCCGATTTTCAAATATTGGATTCAAATTATTTAAGTCCAAAATGTTTTAAATTTGAACTCCTAAAATTAGTATTATTCATTTTCATTTCAGATTTCTATCGAAACCAATTCGCTAGCAATTTCCCATTTCCCTCAATCTCTTCCCTCAATCCAGCCATCCTACAATAAACCCAAATTACCATTTTATATACCATACATTAATCACAATCAACCCCAGACATTCTCCCCTCCCATTTTTACACGTTGCATAACTCCAGCCTCTAAATTATCCCTAAACAGCTAGCAAATCAGCCACAATTCCTAAATCACAGCAAGATTTCATCCAACTTTCCTAAAGTTCTTCCCCAAACTTCCATTTTTCATATTCAGCACATTTTTCCCTTCCCCATGATCACTCTTCAATCCCTCTCAATCAATTGTGCACGTTTTGTTTACCTCCTTCCCTGAAATTCATTGTTCCAAGTCTCAAGCTCTGTCAATGCTTATTTCCCAAAATTTCCCCCCCTTGACACGCCATCTGCACCAGTTTAACCCTCCTTCAGCTCCCTCAATCAACCGTTATACTCTTGTCAATCCCTGTAATCTTTCTAAAACCAAATCCTGTCATAATTTACCAAACCTTTCCACTCTACCAGCAGTATATATATTTATATATATACCTCACTTCACTCACTTTCAAACACAGTCATCATCATCATCATCACCACCACCGCCACCTCCATCTCCAGCCACCAACAATCACCCAGCACTGCCCCTTCCATCAAGCCACGGCAGCTTTCAAATCTTCACTATTGAAAATCAAACCAACACCTCCCGCTACCAATAGAGCCACTACCTAATGCCAATTCAACAACAAGCAACCAAACTTCAATCCCCAATCTGCAAATCAAACCACCACCATCACCAAACAAGCCTCTAATTACAGTTTCAACAATCTGCATCAATCACTCAAAACACCAACTGCCCAGCCACCGTAATCACCAACTCCTATCGCCACTAATCAACTTCAAAACACCATATCCACCTACATCATTCCCAATTGGACATCACTGCACAACCACTTCACCCTCACCCCCACTGCAACCACACACCAACTTCACTATATCAATGCACCACCACCGTAGCGCCGCCTGCACCCAAGCTTCATTAAACCACCAGTCCACTCCCATGGCTCCGCAGCCACTGCCACAAATAAACCACCATCTTCAACTCCAAACCGCCATAACCGCCACTGCCCTCTTCATCCCTACTCCAAAATCGACACCCAAATCAAATCCAAAACCAAGAATATATACTTATCCAAGACACTTACCTCGACCGCCGCCCTATTCGCCGAAAAATCGTGAAAGAAGCTTCGCGCTCAGCCTGGTTTTACTCGATTTCAGCCCCAAAATTTCGACCTTGAGCCCCGGTTTTTGCACCAAATCAAGCCCCAATCTTTCCCCCTGCCTCGTCGGTCCCACTCCGCCCTTTCATCGCTCTCGATCTTCTCTCTCTGTGTCACGATGTTTTGGAGAGAGAAGAGTAATTCTGATTTTATATTTAATTTTCAGAAATTGCAGCTTTAGTCCCCTAATTCCATAGTTACTTAATTCAGTCCCTATAGTTTTAAATCTATTCATTCCGACCCTTAAGTTTTTAAATGATTTTTAATCAGGCCTTTCATTTTTAAAATCTATTATTTCAGCCCTATAGTTTAATATTCGTTTTGAGTTTCAACTCAACTTTTGAAAAGTATTCATTTTAGTCCCTCAACTTTCAAAGTATTCATTTTATCCCCCAAGTTTGAAAAGTGATCATTTTAGTCCCTCAAGTCTCAAAATCATTCATTTAAGTCCTTACAATGTTTAAAATGTCTTATTTCAGCCCTTACTCTTAAATTAAGTTATTTCAGTCATTTAGTTTTAAAATATTTATCTTTAGTCCCAAGTTTTAAAATATTTTAATTCGGCCCTTTAGTTTTTAAAAGTATTATTTCGATCCTTTAATTTTTGTAATATTTTATTCAGCTCTTAAGCTTTGCAAATAATTTATCTTAGCCCCAACTATTTCAAAAATGAAAATAATTCGTCCCCAATATATTTAAAATATATGAGTCGATCCAATCGTTTTTCAAAATAATTTATTTTGATCTCAACTCTTTTCAAATCCCAACTATGTTTGATTTCTAAATTAATCTCTAAAGTTTTTATTTCTTCTTTTAAAACTCTTTCGTTTCAAAACATTTGAATTTCAAATCAAACTTTAAGATTTATTTTATATATTGGCTAGACGAAGCGCTTGGACATTTAGAAGAACAACGTGAACTTTCTTGCTCAACTTTCAAACTCGTGATTTGAGGTAGACTCGCCCCCACTAATTAGTTTAAATTATAATTGCATGTCTTATGTGAATTTACGTGATTTACATGCTTTGATGCATGAGACGAGAAAAGAATATCTCTTATGAGATAAGATGAGAAATGATGATGTTATGCATAACTTATGTGTCTTAAGCGTACGAGACGAGACTACCCACACCCTATGATTTTAACAGCCTTGATTTTGAAAATACAAGAGCCAAAGAATATGATGATGATGTCACTATATGATTGCACAATTACGTGTTCAATTATTCTGTAAATTAATTATTGGCGATGAGTCTACTGAGTATTTTTCGAAATACTCATTCCATTATTTTAACAGTTTTTACAGATCTCGGAGAAGGCGGCGAATGAAATGACAGCGGTGGCAAATTTAATAAATGATGAAAATTTTTAGTCAATTTTACGAATATTACTGATTGGATTATTTATCGTTAATTTTATTTAAACAATTGAGACCTAAGTTTTATGTATTGTTCTATATTTCAATTAATTAAGTTTCCGCTGATGTTTCAAATAATGAATGTGAGGTTTTGAATTAAATTGATTTTCCGCAATAAAATCAGATTTAAAGGACGAAGTGGCGTCCCGGGCTCCGCGGAATTCGGGGCGTTACAGGTATTGTCCCCAGTCTTCAAATGACAATACTTTGCAAACTGACTATTTTGAAAAATCAATATGTTTAGGATATTGTTTATTTTGAGTTGTTGGCACCAATCTTTTGATTTCACTCCCGTGGTTTCTTTGCTACTTTCACTCGAGATTTCACCCTCTCTCTCTTAAGAAAAATTCCAGATTCTCTTCGTAATTCTTCTTAGTGATTTGAAAAGTTTCATTTGAACATAAATTAGGAATCTCCTTTTGAAAAAGCTAACTTTCGTTCGAAACGAAAGTTTGGAAAAAAATCTTTAAAAAAGTTATCTATTCGTTTTATTTGAACATCTTGAAAAGTCATAGGTCGACCCGACAGAGATTGCGGTTTCTTTTGAGCTAGCACACATGGAAGAGAAACAATTTTGATTTATGAACTCAATCATCTCTGAATTTGTCAAGATAACTTTGTTCATGAAGTCATTTCGTCTTTAGAAATTCTTCATGAAGATATTAGTTCAAATCAATTCCGCAGCGAAGATCTTCATTTTGATAAAAATCGAATTCCGTTTCTGAGATGGTCTCAAAAGAACCATGAACTGAAGATTTTGAAGCAAGAAGGGATGCAATTTTTCCTCCAAAATTGAAATTTCTACAGTGCTTGTACATTTTGTAAGGCAAGCTAACCTATTCTTTTCAGTAAGGAAAACAACATGGGCATCCTGAAGCTTTTTTGAAATTTTGAGGAGACCTTGGTTATTCTTTTGCTGAATTCATGAAATGAAAGTCCTTGGGACTACATTGTTTCATGAAAATTTGACCACCATTTTATTTTGAAATTTTTAAGAGAGAGACTAGGTAAAATATTCTATCCAAGTCCAAACTATTCAAACCAATTTTGACATGATCGATGGAAGAAGATAAACCAAGAATGAATTACATGTCTATAGAAGAAAACATTAAACAAAGCATCTTGGTAATCCAATCAATTGAAATGAGAAGAGAAATCTTCACCCTTTCAAATGTTCATCTCTTTCTCGAGTTAAGGGTATTGTCCCCAGTCTTGAAATGACAACACTTTGCAAACTGACTATTTTGAAAAATCAATATGTTTAGGATATTGAATATTCTGTGTTGTTGGCACCAATTTTTTGATTTCACTCCCGTGGTTTCTTTGCTACTTTCACTCGAAATTTCACTCTCTCTCTCTTAAAGAAAAATTCCAGATTCTCTTCGTAATTCTTCTTAGTAATTTGAAAAGTTTCATTTGAACCTAAAGTAGGAATCTCCTTTTGAAAAAGCTAACTTTCATTCGAAACGAAAGTTTGGAAAAAATCTTTAAAAAAGTTATCTATTCCTTTTATTTGAACATCTTGAAAAGTCATAGGTCGACCCGACAGAGATTGCGGTTTCTTTTGAGCTAGCACACATGGAAGAGAAACAATTTTGATTTATGAACTCAATCATCTCTGAATTCGTCAAGATAACTTTGTTCATGAAGTCATTTCGTATTTAGAAATTCTTCATGAAGAGATTAGTTCAAATCAATTCCACAGCGAACATCTTCATTTTGATAAAAATCGAATTCCGCTTCTGAGATGGTCTCAAAAGAACCATGAACTGAAGATTTTGAAGCAAGAAGGGATGCAATATTTCCTCGAAAATTGACATTTCTACAGTGCTTGTACATTTTGTGAGGCCTGCTATAACCTATTCTTTTCAGTAAGGAAAACAACATGGGCATCCTGAAGCTTTTTTGAAATTTTGGGGAGACCTTGATTATTCTTTTGCTGAATTCAAGAAATGAAAGTCCTTGGGACTACATTGTTTCATGAAAATTTGACCACCATTTTATTTTGAAATATTTAAGAGAGAGACTAGGTAAAATATTCTATCCAAGTCCAAACAATTCAAACCAATTTTGACACCATTTTGGAATTTATTTTGACATGATCGATGGAAGAGGATAAACCAAGAATGAATAACCGGTCTAAAGAAGAAAACATTAAATAAAGCATCTTGGGAATCCAAGTAATTGAAATGAGAAGAGAAACAAGTTTGATTTATGAACTCAGTTATCTCTGAATTCGTCAAGATAACTTTGTTCATGTTGTCATTTTTTCTTTAGAAATTCTTCATGAAGAGATTCGTCCAAATCAGTTCCACAGCGATCATCTTCATTTTGATAACAATCGAATTCCGTTTCTGCGATGGTCTCAGAAAAATCTTGAATTGAAGATTTTGAAGCAAGAAGGGATGCTATTTTTCCTCTAAAACTGACATATCCTCAGTGCTTGTACATTTTGTAAGGCCCGCTCATAACCTAATCTTTTCAGCAAGGAAATCAGCATGTACATCTTGAAGCTTTTTTGAAATTTTGGGGAGACCTTGAATATTCTTTGCTGAATTCAAGAAAGAAAGACCTTGGGACTACATTGTTTCATGAAAATTTGACCACCATTTTATTTTGAAATTTTGAAGAAAGAGAATAGGTAAAATATTCTATCCAAGTCCAAACTATTCAAACCAATTTTGAATCCATTTTGGAAAATTATTTTGACATGATCGATGGAAGAGGATAAACCAAGAATGAATAACATGTCTATAGAAGAAAACATTAAACAAAGCATCTTGGTAATCCAAGCAATTGAAATGAGAAGAGAAATCTTCACCCTTTCAAAGGTTCATCTCTTTCTCGAGCTAATGGTATTGTCCCCAGTCTTGAAATGACAACACTTTGGAAACTGACTATTTTGAAAAATCAATATGTTTAGGATATTGTTTATTCTAAGTTGTTTGCACCAATATTTTGATTTCACTCCCGTGGTTTCTTTGCTACTTTCACTCGAGATTTCACTCTCTCTCTCTCTCTCTCTTAAGAAAAATTCCAGATTCTCTTCATAATTCTTCTTAGTAATTTGAAAAGTTTCATTTGAACCTAAAGTAGGAATCTCCTTTTGAAAAAGCTAACTTTCATTCGAAACTAAAGTTTGGAAAAAAATCTTTAAAAAATTTATCTATTCCTTCTATTTGAACATCTTGAAAAGTCATCGTTCGACCCGACATAGATTGCATTTTCTTTTGAGCTAGCACACATGGAAGAGAAACAATTTTGATTTATGAACTCAGTCATCTCTGAATTCATCAAGATAACTTTGTTCATGTTGTCATTTTTTCTTTAGAAATTCTTTATGAAGAGATTCGTCCAAATCAGTTCCACAACGATCATCTTCATTTTGATAACAATCTAATTCTGTTTCTGCGATGGTCTCAGAAGAATCTTGAATTGAAGATTTTGAAGCAAGAAGGGATGCTATTTTTCCTCTAAAACTGACATATCCTCAGTGCTTGTACATTTTGTAAGGCCCGCTCATAACCTATTCTTTTCAGCAAGGAAATCAGCATGGGCATCTTGAAGCTTTTTTGAAATTTTGAAGAGAGAGAATAGGTAAAATATTCTATCCAAGTCCAAACTATTCAAACCAATTTTGAATCCATTTTGGAAAATTATTTTGACATGATCGATGGAAGAGGATAAACCAAGAATGAATAACATGTCTATAGAAGAAAACATTAAACAAAACATCTTGTGATGTGATCTGATATGGGGACCACCAAGAACACGCGGAAATAAACGTCGGAAAGCTCTAAAATCCAATTAGTATACGATAGCAATGCAACCCCGACCTCACGACACAAGAACTATGGGTATATTAAACCCAAAACCCGTTACGATGGGAGATAAGAACCACAGAGGGGGAGCGCCACGAAATTTGTCAAATCCTTTGATAAGTTCGAGTTTGTTCAACGAGAACAAGAAGAAATATAAGGGTTCTCACCTTCAATATCATAAATCTCAAGAATAAAAGTTGTTTAATACAATGCTAAATGAAGCCTTTAAGTAGGCTAACAAAATAAAGCAACCAAAAATAAACTAGAATTAAAACTAATCCCTAGCCGCCTAAATTAGGTTAAATTTGCGGCGTTTATTTCCGCGTGTTCTTGGTGATCCCCATATCGGATCACATCATCTGGTATCAGAGTCTGTCTCTAAATCCAAGTATTTAGTATTTTAGTTCTTTTCTTTTATTTCCAGATTTTATTCATTCAAAAAAAAAGAAAAAAAAATTCATTCCAATTCTTATTTGTTGGAATTCGTCAGAAATTCAATACTTGCCAGATTCTATTTCTTGGTTCATGATTATTCTTGTTGAGTAGCTAAAAAAAAAAAAACATAAGAAAAAGGGAAAATCCAAAAATTAGCAAAAAAAAAAAAAAAAAAAGTTGTTGATTTGATTCAAGAATCAAGAAAATTCATTCCAAGACAATTCAAGAAATCTTTTCTTGGAAAACAATCTTTGACAAATCTTTCCAACAATCCTTGTTCATATTAATTTCCTTATTGCTTCAAATTTCTTGATTCCAATTCTTCCATCAACTTTCCTTCTTTACACTTTTGGGTTAATTTCACAAAGACCAAATATGTGAATAGTTTGGTGGGTTCTTTGAGAACGTGAGAAAAAGGGAATAGAGAGTAAAATGGCAGAGTGGAGAGATTAATAGAGGAAAAAAGCCAAATTGAGTGATACACGAGCGATAAAACACGTGAGGATCTCTATTTAAATTTTTTTCTTTATTACTAACCATGTCACAGAAGGAAGCTTCGTCGATGGAAAAGGATCTTCAAGACTTTAAAATGCTTGCAATGATGGAGGAACAGTTTGCAAAATTGGAGGTGAGGTTGGATGCAAAGTGGGAAGCAAAATTTGGTCCACAATCCGGCGTGAATGTTGAAAGAGCAAATAATCCGGTGGAGACACGTGGTGCAGAAAATGTTCAACCACGTCAAGAACAACCACGCAATTTCCCTAATTTACGGAGGCCACTAAGGTATGATTTCAACCCACAATTTGGAGTTAGGAATGAACGTGTTGAGGTTGTTGATATTGATGAAGATAGTGGTGAATTGTCTATTACTAGTGTTGGTAGGAGACGAGATCGGGGAGAAAGACGTGATAGGGGATATAGGCGTGATCGTAGGGATGATGTAGATGGACATGTTGGTAATATAAAAATGTCCATTCTCTCGTTTCAAGGTAAAAGTAATCCGGAAACTTATTTTGAATGGGAAAAGAGGGTAGAGTTGATTTTTTATTGTCATAATTATTCCGAATCTAAAAAGGTTAAATTGGCAGTCGTAGAATTTACTGATTATGCTATAGTATGATGGGATCAATTGGTTACTAGTAAAAGGAGGAATGGGGAGAGGCCTATTGAAACTTGGGATGAGTTGAAGGCCCTTATGAGAAAACGATTTGTGCCTGTACATTACTATAGGGATCTCTACCAAAAACTACAAACCCTTTTCCCAAGGTAGTAAGAGTGTGGAGGATTACCATGGGGAGATGGAGGTTGCCATGATTAGGGAAAATATAGAGGAAGACCCGGAGGCAACCATGGCTAGGTCTTTAAGTGGTTTAAATCGAGATATTGCTAATGTTATTGAATTGCAGCATTATATCGATTTGGAGGAGATGCTTCACATGGCCATGAAGGTAGAGCGACAACTAAAGAGGAAGGGAACTTCAAAATTCTCTACAAGTTCTAATCCTTTTGGTAAGTCTACATGGAGTGGGATTTCTAAAAATGATAGGGCTGTGCAGAAAAATAAATTTGAGACACCGAAAGGAAAAGTAGAGCCACCCATCAAAGGTAAAATTGCTTCTGACTCTCAAACATCTAGGACAAGAGATATTCGTTGTTTTAAGTGTTCCGGATTAGGACATATTTGTAGCGACCAAGAATTTTTACGCGATTAATAATTATTTTAATAAAAAATCGTGTCGCTACTATTTCACCCATTTTTATTAAGTAACGCCGTGACGTATTCGTATAGCCAAGTCAAGAAATAATCGAGATCGTTCGATTTTAAATTAAATTCCGAATTTCTAAAAATACCTCCATTCTCTTGATTTAAAGTATATTAAGTCCAAGTACTTAATTCAATGTTATCCAAATATTTATTTATACAAAAAATTATTTTTATTATTGAAATTAAGAAAATATATGCAAGCATGAGAGGTTCCATTATATATAATAATTATGAGAATCTTAATTTAATAAATATGGAAAAGTATATGAATGAATTATATACTCCATTATATATAATCATGAAGAGCATAATATTTGTATAAATATGGAAAAGTATATGAATGATTGATAAGACTCCATTATATGTAATCATGAAGAGCATAATATTTGTATAAATATGGAAAAGTATATGAATGAATTATATACTCCATTATATATAATCATGAAGAGCATAATATTTGTATAAATATGGAAAAGTATATGAATGATTGATAAGACTCCATTATATGTAATCATGAAGAGCATAATATTTGTATAAATATGGAAAAGTATATGAATGAATTATATACTCCATTATATATAATCATGAAGAGCATAATATTTGTATAAATATGGAAAAGTATATGAATGATTGATAAGACTCCATTATATGTAATCATGAAGAGCATAATATTTGTATAAATATGGAAAAGTATATGAATGATTTATATACTCCATTATATATAATCATGAAGAGCATAACAATTGTATAAATATGGAAAAGTATATGAATGATTGATAGACTCCATTATATATAATCATGAAGAGCATATTATTTGTATAAATATGGAAAAGTATATGAATGGTGCTTTACTTTAAGAAAATGATGTGTTAAAATTAATAGAATTGAATGATTATGTTTACAATATGCCAACTTTATACATCTATTTAAACCCATCTCTTTTACACACAACTCTACACATATACACTTATTTCCAATCTCTTGACAAAATCCACAAGTAAGAGAAATTCAAGGTGGTCAAGAAAGTTTTGGTCCATTTACTACTACACTTCATTTTAATCTTTTAAAAAGTAAGTATATCTTATGTTTTTATGAAAAGTAAGTATGTTTTTATGAAAGGTAAATATATCTTATGTTTTTATGAAAAGTAAGTATGTTTTTATGACAAGTAAGTATACCTTATGTTTTTATGAAAAGTAAGTATGTTTTTATGAAAGGTAAATACACCTTATGTTTTTATGAAAAGTAAGTATGTTTTTATGACAAGTAAGTATACCTTATGTTTTTATGAAAAGTAAGTATGTTTTTATGACAAGTAAGTATATCTTATGTTTTTATGAAAATGTTTGGATCATTGCTATGAAAATCAATCTCACAAGATTGTTATGGGTTCCATATGATATGTTTATGATTATGCTAAGGGGACCGGAGTTTAGTAGCGCTACACATAAGAATTCTTGCCATTTAAGTTCGGTAAAATTCTTGTGTCTCCCTATGTTTATGAGTATTTCGATCCTATCCTATGTTATGATGAAAATGATCCATATGCTTTCAAAAGAAAATTTATGCTTGGTATACTTACTGGGATTTTATAAATCTCACTCAACGATATTTACCATTTTCAGATAATTGAAGGTTCGAGGCGGTCAACATGGAAGTGGCAAAAGTGGTTAAGATTGATGAGATAATTATGTTGAACTTTATGTAAGAAAATTATGTTCTATTTTTATTCACAAATAAAATTATGGGATTCTAATTATTCTTTTGAATAATTTTACATTACTATTTAAGTCTCGATAATATGATATGAGTCACTTTTAGTGGCACTCGAATGGTCGAGAATTCGGGTCGTCACAGTTGGTATCAGAGCAAAGAGTTTTAAAAACGATTCTGTAGATTTTTGAAATTTTATTTCTTTAAAAAAAAAAAAAAAAAAAAAAAAATCACTATTCACGTGAACAGTAAAACGACGTGCTATTCATGATGAACAGTGAACGAAATCACTATTCATTATAAAAAAAAAAGTTGAATTTTCACATGTCAAGTATGGTTATGATTTTGAAAAGCATGATGAAATTTGATGTGCGAATTTCAAGGACAAAATTCATTTTAAGCAAGGGAGTTTGTAATGTCCTGAAAATTTTATGGAATATAATTAGTTAGTGATATGATGTTATATTGATGTCTTTGATAAATTTCTAGAAGTTCGGGGACTAAAGGAAAAATAAGATTTGACGATAAATTTTATTTGGGTTAAGTTATTAATTATTGATGGGGAGATAATTACTATATCGATATTGGATTTGTTTTGAAGACTGTGATTAATTAGGAATTATGATTCAAGAAAATGTTGATTTGGATACAACCACATTAAATTATTGTTGATTAAAGGAAAATAAGATTATATGAAATATTTTAACTCATCACTCTACTATGTCACTCTCCACGTATTGACTCCTCGAACCAGGTATGTTATATGCTTTGCAAGTCATTTACGATTTTATTAAGACATGTTAAGTATGAAATCTTCATATGTTATGAATCTTTATGTGTTACACATAATATACATGTCAAGTATGATATAAATTGATAGAAGACTCAATTTTTTTATTCTTTTCAATGTAGAATCATGAGACAGAGAGGATATTTATATGAATTTTGGTGCATATTAAGCTTAGTAAGATTGACTCAATTAGAAATTAAGTTGGGTTGTAACTTTTGCCCAAAATATATGGAATAATATATTAAACAAACAAAATTGATAATGAATTCGTACAATAATTTATCCCTTTATCACTACCTTTGTGTAAAAACAAGGGAAAAACTGTGGATGGTTATTAGTACTTCCTCTTCAAGTTTCAATTTTCGGTTCAATAATTTATCCCTTTATCACTACCTTTGCTTAAAAGCAAGGAAAAACTGTGGATGATTATTGGTACCACTCTTCAAGTTTCAATTCTGAAAAAAAAAAAAAAAAAAAAATTCAGAAAGAAAAGAAAGAAAGAGAACGGGTGTTGAGCATAATGGGAATAATATGACTTAAGAATGATTTTCAAAATAATTGTTGTCCTCGAGTTTAGAAATGATAAACCTTAAATGGACTTTGCATAATTGATTTTAGACATGGCATTAAGTATGAGAAGTCAACAGAAATGATTAGAAATATGTTCAGATTATCTATCATTTAGATTTAATGAGAAATAGCGAGCCAATTTTATGAATTTTTATGAGATGTTAAGATTATAAGTGATATGATTTTAATGAGACTTTTATGAGAAGCATTATGAAGTTA
The DNA here is from genome assembly GCA_963555705.1 of Ligustrum vulgare. Taxonomy (NCBI): domain Eukaryota; kingdom Viridiplantae; phylum Streptophyta; class Magnoliopsida; order Lamiales; family Oleaceae; genus Ligustrum; species Ligustrum vulgare. The sequence goes on along the minus strand of OY743183.1, from coordinate 32,321,972 downwards.
GAGATTTAAAGATTTGGTTATTGGGAATTAAGTAATGGATATTATGTTGAGTAAGTGAATTATGCCTCTATATTGAAGAGAAATTTATTATGAACTTTGGCCTTGTGATTAAATTTTGGGAATATGATTTATGACTTATAAATATAAGTATGAGTAATCTTTTGAGCCAATTAAGGTATTGAAGGAAGTGATATTGTGATATTGACGACTATGATTTGAAATTTCTATGTTGAGGAATTATGAATTGATTTTCTGGAATATTTTTTTTATGATATTGAAGTTTGATGAAATTGTGGTCAATTTTTAGATCGTTGTGATCAAATGTGGAATTATTTATTATTGTGAGTTATGAAGTATGCTTACGGTTTGAATAAGTCCAAATTTCAAAGGAAACTCTGCCTAGAATTTTATCGTTTGGAATTAAGAGCATAGTATGGTATGCAATCACTAAGAGAATTGAGGTTAGACATGCAAATTCATTTACATCACAAACGAGATTTAGTAGATGATAACAGAGATATTATTATTTTCTCGTAAGGAGAACACACAAGAGTCACACTGGAAAAGAAATACATGAAACACGCAAAAGCAAAAGAAAGCAACATGGGAAATTCCTCAAATTGAGAGATGTGTTTCCGGAGTAGCCGTATCCTACCACCTCTGACCTTTTGAGGAAATAAAGAAACCTTCAAAGAGGTGTGTTTCGAGAGTAAGAATACTCCGTAATCTACCACCTGGAACCTTTGAGGTACACACAAGATTTAAACATTAAGGAAATCCTAGGAAATTAGAGGGGTGTCTCGAGAGTAAGAATACTCCGTACTCTACCCCCACCTATTCTAAGATTCATAAAGTTAAGTTTACATTAACCGGACTCCATTTTCGCTTGATTCCCCTTCCTTGCGACCAATCTATCTTAACCCCTGCTGGATCTTGTATTGAGATATTTGACTGCAGCTTATCCAGTAGTTCATCAATAGTAGGAGCAGAAATAAGGAGCCTTCTGGAAAATGGAGAGATGAATCCCTGTTCCACAGCATAATCAAGAAAGGTTAACAAACCATCAAAGAAATTGTTAACATTCAGAAGCCCAATAGGCTTAGTATGGAGATCTAGTTGAGCCCACGAGGTAATGTTAAAGATTTCTTCTAAGGTACCAAAACCTCCGGGCAGGGCTATAAAGGCATCAGAACCATATAGCATACAAGTTATGCGTTCATGGATGGATAAGGTTTGAACTTCATGCCCTCGTGTTTTGCCTGCAACATCTACCAAAGGGACAGGTATGACACCGATTACTTTTGATTTTTCTGCAAGAGCAGATTGGGAAATACAACCCATTAGACCACTGCTACCACCCCCATACACAAGAGTGATACCTTTTTCCCCCAGTTTCTTTCCAAGATCTACGGCCGCTTCTAGATAACCGAAGCCTTTCCCCACTTTTGATCCACAAAATACACAAATAGTTTTGATCTGTCGAAGTTTTGGTGCTTCCATCTTTGATAGTATAGAAGGGAAAACTTACGAAGAAGATGTGATTTTGGGATACCTGAACTATAAAATATGTTTGGCTATTTAAAGCCGGAAAAATTTACTGTTTTTGATTGATTCTGAAAAAGTAAAGATTTACTTTTGACAAAATCGGCCAACTTTTGACTGTTTTACCAAAGATATCACCTTTCGGTGATTTATTTCCAGCTTTATCAAAACTCGAGAAAGGAAAATATATTTTATTTCCAAAACGCGTGAAAGAAAACAGCAAAATATTTTAAATGTGTATCAAGAGATTTACCTTATATCATTGTTGAACTTCCAGAAGCCTCATTTTGTAAAACAGACTGGCAAACAGGATCTTTTGCTATTATATTTTGGAGACTATAACGATTTTTGTCCTCGTTAAACTGAGCGTATAAGGAGAGAAGTTCACGTTGCACATAACCACTTGGGTGCGTCTCAAGAGTCAGTCGAATATCATCCAAAGACTCCTTACTCAGTCCACCCTTTATGAATTTGATTTTATCATCCCGATTAGTAGAAGAATATCCTACTGTTTTGCAACGAGTATCACAGTTCCAACGAGCACATTTGTAGCAACCATTCAGCCTTTTTGCTCTTCGTTTCTTTGCGAAGGTGCTTTTGCCTAAACCAGGCATGTGCTTTGGAAATGTCATAGGTAATTCACCAGATAGTCGAACCTTTGCTTCGATCAACCAGCGAACATCTTCTGAAACACCATGAGCCATCAGCAACCTCAATCTTTCAAGTCTTATTCGATAAATTTTCCTCAGATCATTCATTGGAAGACTGGAATAATACTTGCGAATGTTTGTAAGAATGATATCCATGTTTTTGATGGATCTAACCTCTTCCCAGCATGAACTATTTAAAAGCATTAAGGATCGGAGGGAATCCGCGTGATATTGATTCCAGCAAGAAAGCGTGGAATAGAATAATGGAAAAGAGGGAACAAGAGTTTATGCGCCGTTTATTTTCTTGATAAAAGGAAGATTTGATGATGACGGGATTTGAGATATGGAATATTTTCTTGGATTTTTGGGTACTGATATTTTGATATAATAATCAAGGTATAGAAATAATACGGGGATACGTGAAAGTGAAATAATGACTGTATTGAATCAGGATTAATAAGTTTGTGCAAGTGAAAGGAATACCTTACGGGAAATGTTATGATATTTGAGTTAAGAATTTTAATTATTTGGGAGATATTTGTTTATTGAATTTTGCAGAAATTTTGGGTTACAAATATTGGAAAGATAAACTGATGATTATGTTGATATGTGAATAACATGTTTGGGTATATTACATAGAGAATATTCAGGTAATCGTTTTAATTATTTTGGGATATTTGGTGATAAGAAGAAATGACAAATTATTATGGTATGATATGTTAGTAAAGATTTATTGAAATTTTAGAGATATTAATACGAATATTTGAGGTTACATGATACGATGATAAGTGACAGGTTACATGAGTACTACAAGATATGATGAAATATCACATACGATTGGAAATTTTCATTTTGAGTCAGAACTTATGAGTAGACACATATGTCTATTATTGATAAGAAAAGTACATGTTCTTAAGAAAACAAAGAGATGCATTTAGTAAAAGTCCAGTGGGTTAGATATTATAATGATGAGATTACTAAGAGAAAGAAGAGAAGAGATTCTGATTAAGTGTTCAGAAATCATAAGATCAAGTAAGTTTAATTTCGAGGACGAAATTATTTTAAGGGGGTAAGTTTGTAGCGACCAAGAATTTTTACGCGATTAATAATTATTTTAATAAAAAATCGTGTCGCTACTATTTCACCCATTTTTATTAAGTAACGCCGTGACGTATTCGTATAGCCAAGTCAAGAAATAATCGAGATCGTTCGATTTTAAATTAAATTCCGAATTTCTAAAAATACCTCCATTCTCTTGATTTAAAGTATATTAAGTCCAAGTACTTAATTCAATGTTATCCAAATATTTATTTATACAAAAAATTATTTTTATTATTGAAATTAAGAAAATATATGCAAGCATGAGAGGTTCCATTATATATAATAATTATGAGAATCTTAATTTAATAAATATGGAAAAGTATATGAATGAATTATATACTCCATTATATATAATCATGAAGAGCATAATATTTGTATAAATATGGAAAAGTATATGAATGATTGATAAGACTCCATTATATGTAATCATGAAGAGCATAATATTTGTATAAATATGGAAAAGTATATGAATGAATTATATACTCCATTATATATAATCATGAAGAGCATAATATTTGTATAAATATGGAAAAGTATATGAATGATTGATAAGACTCCATTATATGTAATCATGAAGAGCATAATATTTGTATAAATATGGAAAAGTATATGAATGAATTATATACTCCATTATATATAATCATGAAGAGCATAATATTTGTATAAATATGGAAAAGTATATGAATGATTGATAAGACTCCATTATATGTAATCATGAAGAGCATAATATTTGTATAAATATGGAAAAGTATATGAATGATTTATATACTCCATTATATATAATCATGAAGAGCATAACAATTGTATAAATATGGAAAAGTATATGAATGATTGATAGACTCCATTATATATAATCATGAAGAGCATATTATTTGTATAAATATGGAAAAGTATATGAATGGTGCTTTACTTTAAGAAAATGATGTGTTAAAATTAATAGAATTGAATGATTATGTTTACAATATGCCAACTTTATACATCTATTTAAACCCATCTCTTTTACACACAACTCTACACATATACACTTATTTCCAATCTCTTGACAAAATCCACAAGTAAGAGAAATTCAAGGTGGTCAAGAAAGTTTTGGTCCATTTACTACTACACTTCATTTTAATCTTTTAAAAAGTAAGTATATCTTATGTTTTTATGAAAAGTAAGTATGTTTTTATGAAAGGTAAATATATCTTATGTTTTTATGAAAAGTAAGTATGTTTTTATGACAAGTAAGTATACCTTATGTTTTTATGAAAAGTAAGTATGTTTTTATGACAAGTAAGTATATCTTATGTTTTTATGAAAAGTAAGTATGTTTTTATGAAAGGTAAATATACCTTATGTTTTTATGAAAAGTAAGTATGTTTTTATGAAAGGTATTACCTTATGTTTTTATGAAAAGTAAGTATACCTTATGTTTTTATGAAAAGTAAGTATGTTTTTATGAAAGGTAAATACACCTTATGTTTTTAAGAAAAGTAAGTATGTTTTTATGAAAAGTAAAATACCTTATGTTTTTAAGAAAAGTAAGTATGTTTTTATGAAAAGTAAGTATGTTTTTATGACAAGTAAGTATATCTTATGTTTTTATGAAAAGTAAGTATGTTTTTATGACAAGTAAGTATACCTTATGTTTTTATGAAAAGTAAGTATGTTTTTATGAAAAGTAAGTATGTTTTTATGAAAGGTAAATACACCTTATGTTTTTATGAAAAGTAAGTATGTTTTTATGACAAGTAAGTATATCTTATGTTTTTATGAAAAGTAAGTATGTTTTTATGAAAGGTAAATACACCTTATGTTTTTATGAAAAGTAAGTATGTTTTTATGACAAGTAAGTATACCTTATGTTTTTATGAAAAGTAAGTATGTTTTTATGACAAGTAAGTATATCTTATGTTTTTATGAAAATGTTTGGATCATTGCTATGAAAATCAATCTCACAAGATTGTTATGGGTTCCATATGATATGTTTATGATTATGCTAAGGGGACCGGAGTTTAGTAGCGCTACACATAAGAATTCTTGCCATTTAAGTTCGGTAAAATTCTTGTGTCTCCCTATGTTTATGAGTATTTCGATCCTATCCTATGTTATGATGAAAATGATCCATATGCTTTCAAAAGAAAATTTATGCTTGGTATACTTACTGGGATTTTATAAATCTCACTCCACGATATTTACCATTTTCAGATAATTGAAGGTTCGAGGCGGTCAACATGGAAGTGGCAAAAGTGGTTAAGATTGATGAGATAATTATGTTGAACTTTATGTAAGAAAATTATGTTCTATTTTTATTCACAAATAAAATTATGGGATTCTAATTATTCTTTTGAATAATTTTACATTACTATTTAAGTCTCGATAATATGATATGAGTCACTTTTAGTGGCACTCGAATGGTCGAGAATTCGGGTCGTCACAATATTTCTTCACAATGTCCAAATAAACGAATATTGGTTGTGCATAATGGGGTATTAAGTACGGAGGATGAGAAAGAGGAAGAAGTGGGGGATGAGTATAAGGATATGCCAGCTCTAGAGGATGTTAGTGAAAAGGATGATGGGGACTATGCAGTAGCTAAATCACTTGTCACTAGGAGAGCCCATAGTACTCATGTTAAGGTGGAAGAGTCGGGTGAGCAGCGAGAAAATATATTTCATACTAGGTGCATTGTGAATAACAAGGTGTGTAGTTTGATAATAGATGGTGGTAGTTGTGCGAACGTTGCTAGCACTACTCTATTGGAGAAATTATGCCTACCTATGCTAAAACACCCTAGGCCATATAAACTGCAATGGTTAAATGAATCGGGTGAGATTAAGGTGAATAAACAAGTGGTAGTTGATTTGGAGATTGGGAAGTATGAAGATAGAGTGGTTTGTGATGTGGTTCCCACGCATGTGAGACACATCTTGTTGGGAAGACCACGACAATTCGATAGGAAGGTGATTCATGATGGCTTTAAAAATAGGTATACCTTTACTAAGGATGGGAAAAATGTCAAACTAATGCCGTTGTCACCTCAAGAGGTTTATGAAGACCAATTGAAATTAAAAAGTGAGGAAGAGAGAAAGAGGGTCGGGACCACGATCCCGGAAAAAAGAGATTTGAGTGAACAGAAGAGGGTCGGGACCACGATCCTGGAAAAAGGAGAGTTGTGTGAAAAACAGAGAGTTGGGACCACGATCCCAGAAAAAGGAGAGGGTGTGAAGAGTGTCAGTAAAAATAAAAGAAAGAAAACAAAAGTGAGATTCTACGCAAAACAGAGTGAATTCACCAAAGCTATTTCTACAAATAAACCTGTGATTTTACTAATGTACAAGGAATCTCCCCAGTTCAGCTGTGTCTCTTTTACAGGAATTTGCAGATTTATTTCCCGAGGAGAATCCTAGTGGGCTGCCACCAATTCGTGGGATTGAACACCAGATTGTCTTCATGCCGGGAGCAGTCATCCCAAACAGGCCAGCTTATAGGAGCAATCCAGAAGAGACCAAAGAGATACAAAAGCAAGTTGAAGAGCTGTTGGAAAAGGGCTATGTTCGGGAAAGCATGAGCCTATGTGCAGTACTAGTTCTGTTGGTACCCAAAAAGGATGGGACTTGGAGGATGTGCGTGGATTATAGAGCAGTCAACAATATTACGGTAAAGTATCGGCATCCCACAGCTAGACTTGACGACATGCTTGATGAACTTTATGGTGCTAGTATATTTAGCAAAATAGACCTTAAGAGTGGTTATCACCAAATTCGTATGAAAGAAGGTGATGAATGGAAAACCGCCTTCAAAACCAAATGTGGTTCATATGAATGGATGGTTATGTCATTCGGCCTCTCAAATGCACCTAGCACTTTTATGAGGCTAATGGATCATGTTTTGTGTGCTTACATTGGTAAATTCGTTGTGGTATACTTTGATGACATTTTGGTATATAGTAAGAACTTAGGTGATCACATTAAACATTTAAGATCTGTTTTGGAAGTGTTGAAAACTGAAAAACTATATGCTAGTTTTAAAAAGTGTACTTTTTGCATGGAAAAAGTAATTTTTCTTGGGTTTTTTGTTAGTGCTAATGGTGTTGGGGTAGATGAGGAGAAAATTCGTGCTATTAAAGAATGGCCAACTCCCAAAAGTATTACGGAGGTTAGGAGCTTCCACGGGTTGGCTGGGTTTTATAGGAGATTTGTTAAAGACTTTAGCACACTTGCAGCACCACTCACAGAGATAGTTAAGAAAAGTGTAGGTGTAATGCCCCGAATTCCATGAAACCCGGGACGCCACTTCATCGTCTCAAATTAACTTTGAAAATAATGATTTAGCAGAAAATAAAACAATAATTGAAATTTCATTTCACATAATTTTATAAAGTTTGACCCAAAAGGTCAACAATTCGAATAGTTAAAAAAAATTTGAAAATAAACTTGGAACAAACATGAAATAGATAAGTTTCAATTTCAAATAAAACCATTCTAAAATCTCAATAATTGCCACCATCGTACGCCTCGCCGTCAACTCCGTCATCTGCAAAATTTATTTTGGAAAACGTGAGTATTTCATAGAAATACTCAGTAGACTCGCGCATAATAATCATTTAACATTATAAATTAAAACACATAATCATGATATTCAAGTCTCAGGTGTCTAACGATCACCAGTATTCTCATGAACATACCAGTTCAAGTCTCATGCATTTAAGTAAGTAAATTCTCTTAACATAGTCTCATGCTTAGAAAGCAAGTAATTCTCATGAACACAATCATACATGCTAAACTTATAATCCAAATAATTATTGATGCGCACTTTTGAAAAACGTAAATTTGTGAATAAGAGTCTACCTTAGTTTCTCGAGTATTGAGCAAACTGGGAATAAATACTTTCTAATGTTCTCGCGCCTCGTCTAGCCCTATAAATAAATAAATTAAATTTAGTATTTTGGGATTTAAGTTTTAAGATGAAAATAAAAGCTTAGGGGTTGAATTAAAATCTTTTTAAAACTTGAGACTGAATTCAAAAGCTTTGAAAATATGGGGGCTAATTAATAAAAACTCTTTTAAATTAAGGGCTAAAACAAATACTTTGAAACTAAGGGACTAACATGAATACTTTGAAAGTTGAGGGACTAAAATGAATACTTTTCAAAAGTTGAGTTGAAACTCAAAACGAATATTAAACTATAGGGCTGGAATAATAGATTTTAAAAATGGAGTGGCTGATTAAAATCATTTAAGACTTAAGGGCTGAAATGATTAGATTTAAAACCAAAAGGGACTGAATTGACTAACTTTAAAAACTTGGGGGACTAGGTTGCAATTTCCAAAAATCAAAAATGTTAAAATATAACAAATATATACATATCCCTCACACTCTCTCTCTCTCACGGCTTCCGAACGAGAAGTGCCCGGTGACATCTCCGCCGGGTTTCACTACCTGCCAAGAAGCCGGTGACGGCACCACCAACGGGGATGGCGTAGGTGCGGTAGAGGCTGTGGGCTTGACTGGTGTAAAAAATATATGGTGGAACCGAGGTTAAAAGCTTGAAACTTGGCTGCAATTTTGGAGTCTCGTCGACGAAGATCCGTCCAGAAATGGGTCGAACATTGAGGTAGGTTTCTTGGCTTCGTTTATTTCTTGGTTTTGAGTTTTAGTTTAGCTAATTTGATGAGGATTTGGATGAGATTTTTGGGGCTGGTTTGAATTGATTTTAGGCCAAGATTGAAGCCGGTGGTGGAAGGCAGCGTGTGGCGGTGATTTGGGCGAGAGATGGAAGGTAGAGATCAGGCAGGGGATGCTTCTTGGGGCGGTGTGATTTTGGTAGTGGCGACCGTGGTTGTAGGCGGCGGTGTAGTGATGATGACGGTGGCTGGCAGCTTGGGATTGGTATAGGTTGAGTGATTTCTTGAGCTGGGCAGTGGCGGTGGTTAGTGGTTCGGTGATGATGATGATGATGACGATGATGATGATGATGATGGTGGTGGTGATGCTGATTGATTGCAAATTGGTTTCAGATTGATGTAGATGATGGTGGTTGAAATTGGCAGCTTGGCAGCTTTGGTGGCGGCAGTTGATGGTGACTGCCATTTGGTGGTGGTTGGTGATGGAGGCGATGTTGCAGAGGAGCTTGTGTGATGAGCTTTGGTTTGTGATTTGTGAGGAGATGGAGAACATATGAAATAGAAGAAAAGATGGTGGAGAATTAGGTTGGAATGGAGTGGAAAGTGCAAAAAACGGAGTAATGATTGAGACAAAATGATGATGAAATGGGTGGAAAAGAAAAAGAAAGAAGGAGCAAATGTGGGGGAAAATTAGGTAGAATTAGTTAGGTATAATTTTGATTAGGATAAATAACTAAAATTGGACTAACTTCGATTAGGCAATGGAATTAAAATTGATATAGTTTTTGGTAAGATAATTATATCAATAATTGGGAGGGATTCAAGGGGAAATTTGAACAATTGATTCAATTATACAAGGGGAGATGACATGGATTGAGGAAAGGCGATGTGGAAGAAAAATGTGCTTAATATGAAAAATGGAAGCTGGGGAGGAAATTTTGGGATTTAAATTGAAATGGAACATGAATTGGGGATTTAAAGCATTTTGGACTTAAATAATTAAACTTTGGATTAAAATACATAAATAAATAAATAACGAAAATAAGATACTTTCATAAAAATTGAAATCGAACTACGATAAATTTAAATAAATTAGATTTTCACTTAAATGGTTAAACAAAAATGTGTTTAAAATAAATTGGTCAAAGTCGTAGCGACACATCTTTTAAAAATAAAAATATTTATTCAAAATTAGTCACGAAAATTCTTGGTCGCTACAGTAGGATTCCATTAGGGGATAGCACAAGAGAATGCGTTTAAAGTACTTAAGGATAGGTTATGTTCTGCAGCGGTTTTGGCTTTACCTAATTTTAACCAAACCTTTGAGATTGAATGTGATGCATCAGGAATAGGGATTGGAGCTGTTCTTATGCAGGAAAAAAAGGCCGATTGCATTTTTCAGTTAAAAGCTGAGTGGGGCAGTTTTGAATTATCCTACCTACGACAAGGAACTTTATGCTCTTGTTCGTGCCTTGGAGACATGGCAGCACTGTCTGTGTCCAAAGGAATTCATCATACACACTGACCAAGAGTCACTGAAACACCTCAAGGGACAAGGTAAGCTAAACAAAAGACACGCCCGTTGGATGGAATTCATTGAGATTTTTCCCTATGTCATTCGCTATAAGCAAGGTAAGGAGAATATAGTAGCAGATGCCCTGTCTCCCAGGTACGTACTTCTAAACTCTTTAAATGCGAAGTTGCTTGGGTTTGAATATATAAGAGGTATGTATGCTGATGACCCTGATTTTTCGACCATTTATGCTTCATGTGAAAAGGGTGCAATTGATAAGTTTTATAGGCATGATGGCTATTTGTTTAGGGAAAGTAAACTTTGTGTGCCTAATTGTTCTATGAGTGAATTGCTAGTGCGTGAGGCTCGTGGTGGGGGGTTAATGGGAAACTTTGGTGTTATTAAGACATTAGAAACTTTACAAGAGCACTTTTATTGGCCTAAAATGAAAAGGGATGTTCACCATATTTGTGAAAGGTGCATAACTTGTAAGCAATTTAACTCTAGAATCTTACCACAAGGTTTGTATACACCTTTGCCCGTACCTAATGAACCTTGGGTAGATATATCTATGGATTTTGTGTTAGGTCTGCCTAGGACAAAAAAGGGTAGAGACTTGATATTTGTGGTGGTAGACATATTTAGCAAAATGACACATTTTATTCCTTGTCATAAAACTGATGACGCAACAAACATAGCGGACCTATTCTTTAGGGAAGTTGTGAGACTCCATGGGGTACCTAGGAGTATTGTGTCTGATAGGGATGTTTAAGTTCCTAAGCTACTTTTGGAAAGTCTTGTGGGGAAAGATGGTACTAAATTGCTATTTTCTATTACATGTCACCCGCAAACTGATTGTCAAACGGTGGTAGTTAATAGGACATTAATCCAAATTTTGCGCACTACAATAAATAAGAATTTAAAAAGTTGGGAGGAATGTTTGTCATTTGCGAAATTTGCTTATAATCAGTCTGTGCATTCTACTACATCATGTTCACCTTTTGAAGTTGTTTATGGTTTCAACCCGCTATGATATGATCCGGAAAAGGCGTCAAAAATGAGAAATCAAGATACGGGCAATTCAACAATATTCTACATAGGAAAATGAACAAGTTTCATGTTGGGCTCGAGTCAAGATTTAATTCATGTCAAAGGATCAGAAATCAAGGCAGAAGGGCTTTTACGGCCGTAACTTCCATAATTACTGTCGTAACATTATCAGTGCACAATTTGGACAGAACATCTTTTACGGCCGTAACTTGGGTTCTCACGGCCGTAACTAGTTAATGGAATTTCACAGCCGTAACATCAATCTTCACGGTAGTAACTAATATTGAGACATTTTGATCCTAGAGGGACTTACGGCCGTAAGTCCGACTTTTACGGCCGTAAGCGGCGCGAATCAGAGTTTCGTGATTTTTAGTATTTCAGTTGATTTGAATTTCCTTTATTGGTTTTTAATTCTTTTTCCAATTTTGGTTGTTTTGGTTATTTTAGTTATTTTAGCTATTTTAGCCTAATTAGAATTCTATTCAGAGTCAGTTAGCGACTAGGGTTTATTTTGCCTATTTATATGTTTTTCCATTTAATGTAAAAACAGAATATTTTGATGAATAAAAATTATATTGAGTGTTTTCTCAACATTGTTCTGGAATTGAACAAACTTCGAACTTATCAAATATTGTGGGATATTTGTGGCGTTCAACAAATCGAACTTATCAAAGGCGTGGACATCCTTTGTGGCGTTCAAACCATTACGGTTCTTGTTTCCGCATCGTAACGGGTCTTGGGTTTAATATACCCATGGTTCTTACGTCGTGAGGCTCGGGTTGTAGTGTTATCGTCCGTTCCAACCTGGATTCGGAACTTTCCAAGCGTTATTCCGCGAGCTACGACGAGGACCCCCCTCCCGGGTTCTCATCATATGGTATCAGAGCTGTACTCTGAATTCAGGTTTTGTGTTTTTCTATCCAGTTTAATTTTTATGTTTATCATCGAGTCCCATAAAAATCATCCATATCCTATTTTTGTTATTTGAGTCTTTGTTTTCAATTTTTCTTGTTCTTCTTGCCAGTAAATTTTTTTCCAGTTTGATCCATAAGAGTCGTCCTAAAAAAAATCAAAAGTGTTTTTCTTATTCGATTGTTTTCCAAATTCTGTCCCGTTTGTTTTGTTGCGTTCGTGTCGAATTTTCGGATTTCATTAAAAAAAAATATTTGTTATTTTTATTTATTTATTAATTCCGAAAATTCATCATAATTCAAAAAAAAAAAAAAAAAAAAAAGTCACTCCGAAATTCAAGAACCACTTTCTTGAATTTCCTTAAATTCTTGTTAATTCCTTGCCTTCCAAGTCAAATTCAAATTCTTGATATTGTTTTCTTTTTAGTCAAAATTCAAGAACCACTTTCTTGAATTTCCTTAATTGATATTGTTTTCCTTTTCGAGTCAACATTAAATTCCTACTTGATATTTATCAATATCTGGACCCTCTTATTTTGAGTCTCTCAAATTTTTGAAAGTTACATAAAGGGATGAATTATGAGTTCGATCCTACCTTCCAGACTAGGTGTCATGTGGGCAGTAAAGTGTGCAATATTATTATTAATAAGGAGTATTATTGCGATCTGGCAAGTACCACCATGGTTGAGGAGTTGAGCTTACCTTTACTACCACATCCTAATCCTTATAGGATGATGTGGTTAAATGAGTGTGGGCAGGTAAATGTAACCCACAGGGTTATGGTGAAATTGTCACTTGGAAGATATAGCGATGAATTGTGGTGTGATGTGGTGCCTCTAGAATCTTGTGACATCTTGTTGAGTAGACCGTGAAAGTGTGAGAGGAAAGCAGTCTACGATAAGCGCAGGAATATATATAAATTTGTTAAGGATGGGAAAAGTATTAAGCTTATGTCGTTAACCCCGGAACAAATACTTGAAGAAAAAGTATTGCGAGAAAAGAGGGATGAGCAAAGAAAATTCGGATATGATGAATGGAGTATGAAGGCTGAATTCATGGAGATGGCCAAGAAGTTAATACAGCTAAATAAAGAGATGAAGGCACAAGAGGCTAGAAAAAAGTTAGCCGAGTTGCAAGAGAGAGAAAGGGGAATAGAGGAGGTAGTTAAATTACAAGAAAAGCCTTTGGATATGATTGTTAAGAAGGAGGGAGACTTGAGGAATGAGTTAGAAGATAAAAATTTATGTAGTGTTGAGGAGGTGACTAATCATGTCGATAAAATTATTTAAGAGGTGGTGCATGAGCAAAAAGCATGAGAAATTAGGAGAGGTGATTGAGCCCAGAAATTTAGAAGTGGAGGTTGAGTGTGCGAAAAACAGAAATTTAGAAGTGGAGGTTAAGAATACTCCGTACTCTACCCCCACCTATTCTAAGATTCACAGAGTTAAGTTTACATTAACCGGACTCCATTTTCGCTTGATTCCCCTTCCTTGCGACCAATCTATCTTAATTCCTGCTGGATCTTGTATTGAGATATATGACTGCAGCTTATCCAGTAGTTCATCAATAGTAGGAGCAGAAATAAGGAGTCTTCTGGAAAAATGGAGAGATGAATCTCTGTTCCACAGCATAATCAAGAAAGGTTAACAAACCATCAAAGAAATTGTTAACATTCAAAAGCCCAATAGGCTTAGTATGGAGATCCAGTTGAGCCCATGAGGTAATATTAAAAATTTCTTCCAAAGTACCAAAACCTCCGGGCAGGGCTATAAAGGCATCAGAACCATATAGCATGCAAGTTATGCGTTCATGGATAGATAAGGTTTGTACTTCATGCCCTCGTATTTTTCCTGCAATATCTACCAAAGGGACAGGTATAACACCGATCACTTTTACTTTCTCTGCGAGAGCAGATTGGGAAACACAACCCATCAGACCACTACAACATCGAACTTTTGCTTCGATCAACCAGCGAACATCTTCTGGAATACCATGAGCCATCAGCAACCTCAATCTTTCGAGCCTAATTTTATAAATTTTTCTCAGATCATTCATGGGAAGATTGGAATAATACTTGCGAATATTTGAAAGGATGATATCCATTATGTTTGATGAATCAACCTCTTCCCAACACGATCTATTTAAAGGTATAAAGGAGCTGAACGGATCCAAGTGATATTGATTCCAGGAAGAAAGCGTGGAATAGAATAATGAAAAGAGGAGACAAGAGTTAATGCGTTGTTAATTTTATTGATAAAGGAAGATTTGATTTGAGATACAGAATAATTTCTTGGATTATGGTACTGATATTTTTGGGTATAATAATAATCAAGGTATAGTGAGATGACACGTGAAAGTGTAATGAGGACCGTATAGAATCAAAGTTCATACGTATGTACAAGTGAAAGAAATACCTTACGAGAAATGTTGTGACATTTAAGTGAAGAATCTTAGTTATTTTGGTAACTATTTGTTTATTGAATTCTGCAGTACGCTTTGGTTACAAATATTGGATAAGATAAACTGATGATATTATGTTGATTGGTGAATAATATGTTATTGGGTATATTACATAGAGAGAATATTCAAGTAATTGTTTTTATTATTTTGATGATATTTGGTGATAAGAAGTTTTAGAAATGACAAATTATTATGGTTGATATGTTAAAGATTTATTGAAATTTGGAGAAAATCTTTATGGGTTTACAGAGATTTGTAAAAGAGACGTGATGTCATTTGGATTATCGAATAGTGACTTAAGTAGTCAACAAATATTTTCTTTATACAGAGTTTAGAGACTATGTTAAGAGATTGCAATTTAGACCTTGATGGTTAAGAAAACCATTTAACGTTTGTTGAATTTACATGAAATATGATTATTGAGAATAACCAGTTATTATGATGGAGAGATATCGAAAGTATTTTATAGTGAGAAATTTGGGAACATATGATTTAATGTTTGAGATTATGTAAGATAATGATGATGAATGTAAGGTCATAAAGGTACAACACATGATTGTAAGGAATAATGTGATGATGAGAATAATGTATTGAGATTATGAAATAAGTTGACCATCTATGAATAAGTTATGTTGTGTTTGATTCAAAATGGAATTCAAAGAATGATGAATCTCAGTCATGGAAAATAAATCAGGTTACTTCATAATTTGAATGATTCACTGATATACATTAAGTTTTCCTTGAGGATACTAGAAGATCATGAGAAAAATTTTTCGGATGAAATTGATGAAAGAAATTTTTATCAGGTCCTAGATTGTACAAGTATTGCAGCGGTAATGCATTTGATCGGGGGAAAGTTTATGATAAGATCATACATTGAAATTTTGGAAATTGTTACCGATGGTATCTTGGTTCGATAATAAGAAATGAACTTTTATGTATTTGTCCTTGTGGATAGAATTTGTGGAAATGAGGATAAGACTTCACAGTGATGACTTATTATGGAGTAGTGTGCATAAAGAGTGACATATGGCAGAATCCAAGATTTATTTAGTTTGAGAGATTGATATATAATCTTAACGAGCAGATTGACGTATAAGGTTCACGTGATAGATATGATGGTTATTATATTGTAGTCATAGAGAGATTGGTATGTTTTAATTGAGGTCATATGATACGATGATAAGTGACATGTTACATGATTACTCCAAGAAATGGTAACTAGACGGTTAATGGATGTTATGACTATCCCATGAATGAATTATGTGAATATGTTGAGTCAATTGATCTTAATTTGATGGTTATTGAATTTATGGTGAAATGTTACCTACGATTGGGAATTTTCATTTTGAGTCATAATATATGGATTTATTTAAAGTTCTGATGATGCAGTTTCGATTATTTATTATCGGTTGTACTTTTGAAGTGAGTAAATATTTTTGGCTACAATAATGGAAAAACCTGAGATGATCAGTTGTGTGAATTTTAATAATGGAATTGTATCATTGGGTTAAGTAAATTTTATGAGAATCCTATATGGTTCACAGAAGTCTTATTCAATGGTAATAGATTTAATCAGAGTATTGTTTAAAGTATGACATGAATTGAATCTTGAATTTCAGATTTTGGAAATTTGTGAAATTTCTTAAGTATGGGAATATCATATCTGATCCGTATGATGCTTTAAGTTAGTATCTTAACCCTCAGTTAAAATGAGTATGTGATACCGAGTACTTGATGCATGAATTATAAGTTTGAATTCTCCAATTTTGAAAATGAAGTTTCAATCGAGTTTATAAATGATTATGTTGGCGAATCTTTTCAGAAAGATTTGTCTTATGAAGAGGCATCTATGTGCATAGTAGAAAGAGAAAAGTCCATGTTCTTAAGAAACAAAGAGATGCATTTATTCAAAGTCTAGTGGGTTAGACATGGTAGAGATGATGCTACCTGAGAGAAAGAAAGAAGAAGAGATTCTGGTTAAATATTCAGATATCGAAGAACAAGTAAGTTTAAATTTCGAGGACGAAATTATTTTAAGGGGGTAAGGTTGTAGCGACCAAGAAATTTTTACGCAATTAATAATTATTTTAATAATTAGAAAATCGTGTCGCTACTATTTC
This sequence comes from Ligustrum vulgare, assembly GCA_963555705.1. Lineage (NCBI taxonomy): Eukaryota > Viridiplantae > Streptophyta > Magnoliopsida > Lamiales > Oleaceae > Ligustrum > Ligustrum vulgare. The sequence continues at coordinate 32,305,013 of OY743183.1, read as the reverse complement.
ATCCATTATTTTGAAGTTAACGCCGCGACGTGTTCGTCTAGCCAAGTCAAGAAATAATTGAGATTGTACGATTTTAAATTAAATTCCGAATTTCTAAAATTATATTATTTTAATTATTTATTTAAAGTATTATTTTCAAAATCAGTCTAAATTCCATTTTCTTATTAAATTATTTTAACTCCAAAATACGTAATTCAATTTTATCTCAAAATTTATTTATTCTCAGATTTATTTTCAGTCCAAAATATATCTGTTTGAAAAACGTTTCTTAATCGAAGCTAGTCAAATTTTTAGTTAATTACTAAATTAATCCTATTTAACCTAAACCTAAAATCACACCCCACGTTTTTTCATCATCATTCCCCACTAACTCCACTTTCTCCACCCCATTACAACCTAACTCTCCACCTACCACATCATTATTATGTCTCCACTATCCTCTTTAATTGCCAAACATCAACTTCATCATCACAAGTCCTCAAATTCTCTGCAACTGAGTTCCCAATCACAGCAGCAGCCACCATCATCTCCAATCTGCAAACCACAGTCCAACCTCACAATACTGCACCAACCGTTCCACCCAGCATCATCACCACCACCGGAATTTTCATCACTGCCAATCTGATTTCTACCAATCAGATCACCACCGGAAATTTACTGCCAACCGTCTGCAATCACAATCCAAACCTCACTGCAGAATCTCCATCATCACAGCAATACATTCGATTCAATACTGCTCTTTACACCATAACCACCTCCAAGAAACCATCACAACCATTTCTGATAGCCGGCAATCATCGGTCCAACCACCAGCCTGTCTCTCCAATTCACCACTGCCATGGCCAAACCAATCATCATCATCATCAGATCAACCAACTTGCACCATCTCCATCAACCCAATTCAATCCTCTGCAATTCACAGTCGTTCAATACCTTCACCAAATCAAATCATCACCATCATCACTGCACTAACCAAATCACCGACCACCACCAAAGCTGCCTCAACTCCAACCAACCCCAACCCAAATCAAAACCCAAAAAAAAAACCCACGAAGATCAAGAAATAGATCAGTACCTACCTCAGCCGTCGATTCCCCATCTGAAAATACAATTTCCAGCCTCGATCTACTTTCGGTCTCGCACCCAATCAGCCCAAATCGCCCAAAAAAATCTCTCCCTTTCGCACACACACAACACCTCAATCCCAGCCACCACGTAATGGTGGTGTCATCGCCGGTAGTTGGCGCCGGAAAAGACCCCACAGACTCCCTCTACTCGCAAATCGCCTATCGCCTCTCTCGCCCATCTCTCTGTCTCTGATACGAATGAAAGAGAGAGAGAGTAAAAGATTGATTTCATATTTTTAATTATTTACGGAAATTGCACCTTAGTCCCTAACTTTTAAAGTTATTATTTCAGTCCCTAAGTATCGAAACCATTTTATTTCAGTCCCTGCTGATTTACTTTATTTGATTTTAAGCTCAAGTTTTAAAAGATTTACATTTTAGTCCTCAAATGTTTAAAAGCAATCATTTAAGCCCTATATTTTTAAAGTCTTCTGATTTTGTTCATATTGATTTCAAATGATATATATATATTTATAAATCTCAATTTTCAAAGTATTCATTTTAGTCCCTAAACTTTCAAAACATCATTTTCAGTCCTCAAATTATAAATTATTATTTTTAAACTATAAATTACTAAAGACCAAGGCTAAATTATGGGCTGGACGAAGCGTACGGAGAATTAAAGAATGAAATCATTTCCCGCTCAACTTTGCACTCGTCGGATTTAAGGTAGACTCATACTCTATAATTTATTTAGCTATGATTTGCATGTGAATCTGGAATTATGTAAATCATATATGATGTTATGTTCATGTGATTAACCATGAGGGGTAAGACGGGCAAATGCTCTCCCGAAAATGGTGTATGAAGAAGAAATGTTATATGCGCTATAACTTCCATGCATAATTGCATGTTGAATTAAGACAAGACAAGGCTACTTTCCGCACTTATGTGAATATGCAATATGTTATGATATTATGAGAAAAGTATGTTAGCATGATTACATGTTTATGTGCAATTTATGGATTAAGTGAATTATTCGGTTATGAGTTTGCTGAGTATTTCTTAGAAATACTCACCCCGTTATTAACAATTTTTGCAGACTTCGGAAGCGGTGGCGAGTGATGGACTCAAGTGGCAAAGAAATAATTAAGTGTTATTTCAAATATTAAAATTTCCATTTATTTTAAGTCAAATTTTATTTTTGTACCGACTATGGAGGATTTGAATTTTATTTTATGCAAAATTTAAAATTTCAATTATTTCCGCTAAATGAATATTTTTTTTTTAAATTGAGTTTGAGACGATGAAGTGGCGTTTCGAGTATTTAGAACTCGGGGCGTTACAGGATCAACCAAGCTATGCAAGGATTTACGCAAGTATGGATGGATGAGTGCTTGAACCCAAGACCAAAGGCCCTACTTTCGATGCATGAGAAGATAGAGGAGGAGTCGAGGGTAGTACAAGTGATGTGGGCCGAGAACCGAGTCCAGGACACGGAGTTGGGGAATTAAACCACGCTATCGTGTGGTCTTGATTCTCAGGCGATTTCGAAATTGATGAGAACCCGGGAGGGGGTCCTCGTCGTAGCTCGCGGAATAACGCTTGGAAAGTTCTGAATCCAGGTTGGAACGGACGATAACAATGCAACCCCGACCTCACGACGCAAGAACCAGGGGTATATTAAACCCGAGACCCGTTACGATGCTGAGATAAGGACCACAAAGGGGGAACGCCACAAGGAATGTCCAGATCCTTGATAAGTTTAATTGTTTTGAACGCCACAAGATTTGAATCTTGATAAGTTCGTTGTTTAAAGGGAAAATCCTCACCTTTAGTGAGAGTAAAAACACTCAATAATTTTATTCATCAAAAGTATTCTGTTTTTTACATTGAATGGAAAAGCATATAAATAGGCAAAATAAACCCTAGCCGCTAACTGACTCTGAATAGAATTCTAATTAGGCTAAAATACCTAAAATAACCAAAATTACCAAAATTAGAAAAAGAATTAAAAACCACTAAAGGAAATACAAATCAACTGAAACACTAAAATCCTGAAAAATCTGATTTGCACCGCTTACGGCCGTAAAAGTCGGACTTACGGTCGTAAGTCCTTCTCTGATCAAAATGTCACAATATTAGTTACGGCCGTGAAGATTGATGTTACGGCCGTAAATCTCCTTCTGAACAAAAATACCAATTTTCATTTACGGCCGTGAGGAATGTGATGCGGCCGTGAAATCAATAAGTTACTGCCGTGAGAAACAATGTTACGGCCGTAACGCATCTTCTGCCCAATTCTCTGATTTTCTGATCCGTTGACGTGATTTGAATCTCGACTCGAGCCCAACACGAAACTTGTTCATTTTTCCATGTAGAATATTGTTGAATTGCCTGTATCTTGATTTCTCATTTTTGACGCCTTTTCCGGATCACATCATCCCCTCTTCCTTTAAGATGATTCGTCCCGAATCATAACATTGTTCTTGGCTTCTTTTCCGGATCACATCATCCCCTCTTCTTTTAAAATGATTCGTCCTGAATCATAAAGCTGTTCTTGGCTTGCTCACTTGGTTTAGCCTCGAACCTTCTTCGTATAAGCAATGTTTGATCTTTGACGTTCTCCGAACCTGCTTGACTTCTTGTTTTGGCTTGAATTATAGATTTTCCCATCAAGGCCACCCTGATTCGTACCATTCCCTCCTTCTTTAGGATGATTCTTCCCGAATCATGGTGTTGTTCTTGAAAATTCAAACTGTACCTCCTGGATCAAACGGAAAATTGTCGATTCCCTGACATGTATACAATAAATGATGCTCCTCCAATTTGTAGACAAGAAGGTATTGAAACACGAGGGGAATTGACCAAGGTTGATGTAAATCAAAATTCCATGCACAATAAACCTGCAAGAAAGATTTAAAAAAAATGGGGAGGGAAATGTTAGCGTCTTCATGCACAAGGTATGGATCCTTGTACTCATGATAAAAAACCTCCACAACTTTTTTTCCCAACACAAGGCCCTTCTCGTCGCCTCCAAAAGTCAATATACTTTCTTGCTCATTCTCTTCTTTTTTCTCAAATTTTTCACATTCAACCACCTCTTTAATATTTTTATTGAAAAATTCAACATTCAAATGTTGAACTTCTACCCCAACTTCCAATTCATTCCTATCATTGTCAACAATGTTATTTTCAATCTCCTCTTCCAAAATTTTATTCTGTACTTCAAGACTCGAAGTTTGATCAACTACTTCAATTTCTTTTTTCACACACTCAACCTCCACTTCTAAATTTATGGGCTCAATCACCTCTCCTAATTCTTCATACCCAACTTCCAATTTTTCCTCATCAATTATTGGAGTTTGATCACCTAACTCTACCTTTTCATCTCCTACAACAAAATTCGGGGTTTCTTCAACTACTTCTAATTCATGTTTCAAGTCTCCCTCCTTCTTTTCAACATCAATATCCTGAGACTCCAATTTTAAATCCCCTCCAATCTCACTTTCACCCTGTTGTAATTTAGCTTCATCCTCCCTTTCACTCTCCCTCTTTCTTAACTTAGCTTCTTTTCTAGCCTTCCGTTCATACATCATCCTTTCCTCAAAAATATCTGTTCGACTCTTCCAAAGCGCCCTTGCATTAATCTCTTCATCCCAATCAACTCCAATCCCAACCCTAGGTTTATGGTTACGCCTATATTCCCTTTCACGCCGTTGAGCAAGTTCTGCACTATGCATATCTACTGAGTTCTTAACCTTCCCAAACTTCGCATCAAAATTCGCTTCCAATTTTGCAGCTAACTCCTCAAACCGTTTCTCCATCATGACAAGCAGAGAAGATTGATGGTTATCTTTCCTAGATGATGAAATTTCGTAAAATTTGGACATTGTGGAATGATATGAAATAATAGTTTGACACAAGGACTAATAATGAATTTTAATTTTGACTTGGAAGGTAAGGAATATCAATTAAGGAAATTCAAGAAAGTGGTTCTAGAATTTTGACTAGAAAGGAAAGAATATCAAGAATTTTAATTTGACTTGGAAGGCAAGGAATTATCAAGAATTTAAGGAAATTCAACAAAGTGGTTCTTGAATTTCGGAGTGACTTTTTTTTTTTTTTTTTTTGAATTATGATGAATTTTCGGAATTAATAAAAGTAAAAAAAAATGAATTTTTTTTTTTTTTAATAAAATCCGAAAATTCGACACGAACGCAACAAAACAAACGGGACAGGATTTGGAAAACAATCGAATAAGAAAAACACTTTTGATTTTTTTAGGACGAATCTTATGGATCAAACTGGAAAAAAATTTACTGGCAAGAAGAATAAGAAAAATTGAAAACAAAGACTCAAATAACATAAATAGGATATGGATGATTTTTATGGGACTCGATGATAAACTAAAAAATCAAACTGGATAGAAAAAACAAAAGAACCTGAATTCAGAATCCAGCTCTGATACCATATGATGAGAACCCCGGGAGGGGGTCCTCGTCGTAGCTCGCGGAATAACGCTTGGAAAGTTCCGAATCCAGGTTGGAACGGACGATAACAATGCAACCCCGACCTCACGACGCAAGAACCAGGGGTATATTAAACCCAAGACCCGTTACGATGCGGAGATAAGAACCACAAAGGGGGAACGCCACAAGGAATGTTCAGATCCTTGATAAGTTCAATTGTTTTGAACGCCACAAGATTTGAATCTTGATAAGTTCGTTGTTTAAAGGGACAATCCTCACCTTTAGCGAGAGTAAAAACACTCAATAATTTTATTCATCAAAAGTATTCTGTTTTTTACATTGAATGGAAAAACATATAAATAGGCAAAATAAACCCTAGCCCCTAACTGACTCTGAATAGAATTCTAATTAGGCTAAAATACCTAAAATAACCAAAACTACCAAAATTAGAAAAAGAATTAAAAACCACTAAAGGAAATACAAATCAACTGAAATACTAAAATCCCGAAAAATCTGATTTGCACCGCTTACGGCCGTAAAAGTCGGACTTACGGCCTTGAAGATTGATGTTACGGCCGTAAATCTCCTTCTGAACAAAAATACCAGTTTTCATTTACGGCCGTGAGGAATGTGATGCGGCCGTGAAATCAATAAGTTACGGCCGTGAGAAACAATGTTACGGCCGTAACGCATCTTCTGCCCAATTCTCTGATTTTCTGATCCGTTGACGTGATTTGAATCTCGACTCGAGCCCAACACGAAACTTGTTCATTTTTCCATGTAGAATATTTTTGAATTGCCCGTATCTTGATTTCTCATTTTTGACGCCTTTTCCGGATCACATCATCCCCTCTTCCTTTAAGATGATTCGTCCCGAATCATAACATTATTCTTGGCTTCTTTTCCGGATCACATCAGAAATGCACTGAAAAACTGACCCGAGATCTTTTTGACCTTGCCACGCGTTCTCCGACATGATACCTGTGCGATCGCGTGGGTATAGAATTTAGGGTTTACGCGTTTTTATTTCTTTTTCCGTTTTGGGCCCATATGTTGCGGCCATGTCTTGTTTTCCGCGAGAATACCCTTTATTATCTGTTTTTACATTGATTGAAGAACACAACTTTGATGATTATTGAAATTATATTGAATTAGGTGATTTTATCCATATTCTTTTCATTCTTGATTTAACCCCTTGAACTTATCAAAGGATTTGACAACTTTTGTGGCGTTTACCCCTTTATGGTTCTTCATTCCGCATCTTAACGGGTCTTGGATTTGATACATCCTTGGTTCTTGAGTCGTGAGTGTCGGGTCATATTGCTATTGTCCGCGAGACTACGTGATTCCCCATCAAGGATCACATCAATTCTTGTTGAGTAGCAAAAAAAAAAAAAAAATTAAACAAAGCATCTATTTTGAAACCATTTTGGAAAATTATTTTGACATGATTGAAGGAAGAGGATAAACCAAGAAATAATAAGATGTCTAAATAAGGAAACATTAAACAAAGCATTTAGGTAATCCAAGTAACTGAAATGAGAAGAGAAATCTTCACCCCTTGAAAGGTTCATCTTTTTCTCGAGCTAAGGGTATTGTCCACTGTCTTCAAATGACAACAAAAAGGCAAGCTATCATTTTTGAAAAATCGATATGTTGAAGATATTGTTTATTTTGAGTAGTTTGCACTTATCTTTTGATTTCACTCCCTTGGTTTATTTACTACTTTTACTCGGAATTTCTCTCTTTCTCTTAAGAAATTTCAGATTCTCTACATATTTCTTCTTAGTAATATGAAAAGTTTCATTTGGACCTAAAGTAGTAATCTCCTTTTGAAAAAGCTAACTTTCATTTTTGACCTCCTAACAATCTTTTTAGGATTGTGAGAGTCACCAGGATTTTGCACAACAAAAAAGTCACAGCAGAGGATCCACGAGACTTTAAAATTGAGGATAAATTGGAATAAAACGTTTTCTTGGGCACATAAAATGGTTTTTCCCTCGTACGTAAAGTTTTTGAATCCTTGAAAAGAGAGACTAGGTTAAATATTCTCTTCAATTCCAAAATATTCACACCAATTTTGAAACCATTTGGGAAAATTATTTTTACATGATTGAAGGAAGAGGATAAACCAGGAATGAATAAGATGTCTATAGAAGAAAATATTAAACAAAGCATCTTGGTAATCCAAGTAATTGAAATGAGAAGAGAAATCTTCACCGTTTGAAAGATTCATCATTTTCTCGAGCTAAGGGTATTGTCCCGAGTTTTCGAATGACAACAAAAAGGAAAATTGACATTTTTGAAAAAGCAATTTGTTGAGGATATTGTTTATTTTGAGTAGGTTGCAGTTATCTTTTGATTTCGCTCCCTTGGTTTCTTTATTACTTTACTCGAAATTTCTCTCTTTCTCTTAAGAAATTCCGGATTCTTTTCATATTTCTTCTTAGTAATATGAAAAGTTTCATTTGGACCTAAAGTAGGAATCTCCTTTCGAGAAAGCTAACTTTCATTTTTGAGCTCCTAACAATCTTCTTAGGATTGTGAGAGTCACCAAGATTTTGAACAACAAAAAAGTCACAGCATAGGATCCATGAGACTTTACAAATGAGGATAAATTGGAATTAAACATTTTCTTGGGCACATAAAATGGTTTTTCCCTCGTACGTAAAGTTTTTGAATCATTAAGAGAGAGGCTAGGTAAAATGTTCTCCTGAATTCCAAAATATTCATACCTATTTTGAAAACGTTTTTGAAAATTATTTTGACATGATTGAAGGAAGAGGATGAACCAAGAAATAATAAGATATCTAAAGAAGAAAACATTAAACAAAGCATCTTGGTAATCCAAGTAATTGAAATGAGAAGAGAAATCTTCACCCTTTGAATGTTTCATCTTTTTCTCTAGCTAAGTGTATTGTCCCCAATCTTCAAATGACAACAAAAAGGCAAACTAACATTTTTGGAAAATTGATATGTTTAGGATATTGTTTATTTTGAGTAGTTTGCACTTATCTTTTGATCTCACTCCCTTTGTTTCTATACTACTTTTACCGAAATTTCTCTCTTTCTCTTAAGAAATTCCAGATTCTCTTCATATTTCTTCTTAGTAATATGAAAATTTTCATTTGGACCTAAAGTAGGATTCTCCTTTAGAAAAAGCTAACTTTCATTTTTGACCTCCTAACAATCTTTTTAGGATTGTGTGAGTCTGTGATGACCCGAATTCTCTTCCATTCGAGTGCCACTAAAAGTGACTCATATCATATTATCGAGACTTAAATAGTAATGTAAAATTATTCAAAAGAATAATTAGAATCCCATAATTTTATTTGTGAATAAAAATAGAACATAATTTTCTTACATAAAGTTCAACATAATTATCTCATCAATCTTAACCACTTTTGCCACTTCCATGTTGACCGCCTCGAACCTTCAATTATCTGAAAATGGTAAATATCGTGGAGTGAGATTTATAAAATCCCAGTAAGTATACCAAGCATAAATTTTCTTTTGAAAGCATATGGATCATTTTCATCATAACATAGGATAGGATCGAAATACTCATAAACATAGGGAGACACAAGAATTTTACCGAACTTAAATGGCAAGAATTCTTATGTGTAGCGCTACTAAACTCCGGTCCCCTTAGCATAATCATAAACATATCATATGGAACCCATAACAATCTTGTGAGATTGATTTCATAGCAATGATCCAAACATTTTCATAAAAACATAAGATATACTTACTTGTCATAAAAACATACTTACTTTTCATAAAAACATAAAGGTGTATTTACCTTTCATAAAAACATACTTACTTTTCATAAAAACATAAGATATACTTACTTGTCATAAAAACATACTTACTTTTCATAAAAACATAAGGTGTATTTACCTTTCATAAAAACATACTTACTTTTCATAAAAACATAAGATATACTTACTTGTCATAAAAACATACTTACTTTTCATAAAAACATAAGGTGTATTTACCTTTCATAAAAACATACTTACTTTTCATAAAAACATAAGATATACTTACTTGTCATAAAAACATACTTACTTTTCATAAAAACATAAGGTGTATTTACCTTTCATAAAAACATACTTACTTTTCATAAAAACATAAGATATACTTACCTTTTAAAAGATTAAAATGAAGTGTAGTAGTAAATGGACCAAAACTTTCTTGACCACCTTGAATTTCTCTTACATGTGGATTTTGTCAAGAGATTGGAAATAAGTGTATATGTGTAGAGTTGTGTGTAAAAGAGATGGGTTTAAATAGATGTATAAAGTTGGCATATTGTAAACATAATCATTCAATTCTATTAATTTTAACACATCATTTTCTTAAAGTAAAGCACCATTCATATACTTTTCCATATTTATACAAATAATATGCTCTTCATGATTATATATAATGGAGTCTATCAATCATTCATATACTTTTCCATATTTATACAATTATTATGCTCTTCATGATTATATATAATGGAGTATATAAATCATTCATATACTTTTCCATATTTATACAAATATTATGCTCTTCATGATTACATATAATGGAGTCTTATCAATCATTCATATACTTTTCCATATTTATACAAATATTATGCTCTTCATGATTATATATAATGGAGTATATAATTCATTCATATACTTTTCCATATTTATACAAATATTATGCTCTTCATGATTACATATAATGGAGTCTATCAACCATTCATATACTTTTCCATATTTATACAATTATTATGCTCTTCATGATTATATATAATGGAGTATATAAATCATTCATATACTTTTCCATATTTATACAAATATTATGCTCTTCATGATTATATATAATGGAGTATATAAATCATTCATATACTTTTCCATATTTATACAAATATTATGCTCTTCATGATTACATATAATGGAACCTCTCATGCTTGCATATATTTTCTTAATTTTATTAATAAAAGTAATTTTTGTACAAATAAATATTGGGATAACATTGAATTAAGTACTTAGACTTAATATACTTTAAATCAAGAGAATGGAGATATTTTTAGAAATTCAGAATTTAATTTAAAATCGAACGATCTCGATTATTTCTTGACTTGGCTATACGAATACGTCGTGGCGTTAACTTAATAAAAATGGGTGAAATAGTAGCGACACGTTTTTCTATTAAAATAATTATTAATCGCGTAAAAATTCTTGGTCGCTACAAGAGTCACCAGGATTTCGAACAATAAAAAAGTCACTGCAGAGGATCTATGAGATTTTAAAAATGAGGACGAATTGGAATAAAACGTTTTCTTGGGACCATAAAAAGAGTTTTTCCTCGTCGTAAAGTTTTTGAATTCTTGAAGAGAGAGACTAGGTAAAATATTCTCTTCAATTCCAAAATATTCATACCAATTTTAAAACCATTTTGGAAAATTATTTTGACATGATTGAAGGAAGATGATAAACCAGGAATGAATAAGATATCTAAAGAAGAAAAAATTAAACAAAGCATCTTGGTAATCCAAGTAATTGAAATAAGAAGAGAAATCTTCACCCTTTGAATGGTTCATCTTTTTCTCGAGCTAAGGGTATTTGATGTGATCCAATATGGGGGATCACCAAGAACACGCAGAAATAAACGCCGGAAATAGAGGCACAAAGATAACCCTAAAACAATTAAAAACAAGATTCAACCTAAAAATACGCAAAAACCCTAATTTTCGTCTACATAATTGACTTGCTGTTTTGAAGCCCCGAATGATGGAATTTGGCCATAAAATCAGTCGGCTCAAGGGCTTTTTCCCATGAGTTTTGCTTAGTGGTCCATTTCTACTTGAAAAACACGTATTATGCATCTAATTCTGACATGGTTGACTGGACTGCACTTTTATTTGGCTTGAATATTTGACTTTCGGTCAAGCCCACTATGATTCGTATCATTCCCTCCTTCTTTAGGATGATTCGTCCCGAGTCATAACTTTGTTCCTATTGCGCAACTGCGCTACCTGGATCAAATGGAAAAGTTTTACTTCCATTGCATAAGATCAACCAATAATTCGCTGCCATTTGGGATACTTGGATTGATTGAAACACAAACTTGTATGGCCATATGTAGTGTGGTTGAAGTTCCCAAGTATAATCAATCTGCAAAAAGGATCTAAATAAAATGGGGAGGGAAATGTTAGTTTCATGAAGTATAAGGTATGGATCCTTGTATTTATGGTAAGTCAACACCAAATCCTCCTTTTGACCCATAAGGCTCTTCTCTTTGCCTTTTACATTCATTGCACTTTCACGCTCATGGCCCTCTTCTTCTTTCTTCTCACACTCCACCATCTCCTCTAATTTCGCAATTTCTTGTTTAACCACCACTTCTAATTCTTCATTCTCATCTTCAATAATTGCATTCTCAATCACTGTCTCGCTACCCAACTCTTTTTCCTCATCAAATTTTGGAGATTGATCATCTAATTTTAATTTCAGCTCCCCCTCCTTCTCAATAACCTTATCCCCATGATGCTTCCTATTACACCACCTTTCACTCTCCTTCCTTATCCTCCGTGAATCTTCTAGTGCGTCCTCTAAGGTCAACCCATATAGTGCGCATGTTTTCCCATTCTTAAGGAATTTGTATATGTACATACTCTTATCATAAACAGCCTCCCTCCTACGTCTCCATGGTTTTCCCAATAAAATATGATAAGATTTTAATGGCACTACATCACACCATACATCCTCACTATACCTTCCCTGGGTGATAGACCCTAGAACTTGGTTGGTTACTTTGAACTTCCCAAACTCCCTCATCCACGTCATCCTATAAAGTTTATGGTGTGGTTCTAGGGGTAAATCCTAATTTTTCAACCACGGTGCTACTAAGAAATTAGTAAAGCACTTTCCATCAATCGCCAAACTGCACCCCTTATGAAATTACATAACATCTAGTTTGGAATAAAGAACCCGGATCATAATCCATTCCTTATGTGGCGTTAAAAAAATTCAAGAATGAAGAAGATTCAGACATCAAATAGCAAGAACGATTTTTATTGACTTGGAAGGAAATGAATACCAAGAATTTTAAAGAAACTCAAGAAAGTGGTTCTTGAATTTTTTGAATGACTTTTTTTTGTTTTTTTGAACAATAGATGAATTTTCGGAAAATAAAAAAAATAATTTTTTTTAATATAAATCTGAAAAATCGACACGAACGTAACAAAACAAATGGAACAGGATTTGGATAAGAATCGAACAAAATAAACATTTTAAAAAATTTTTGGAACGATTTTCTGGATTAAAGACTCAACAAACTCAAGAATAAGAAGAACGCAAAAAACTGAAAAACAAAATACTCAACAAGATATGGATGATTTTTATGGGACTCGATGATAAACATAAAAATCAAACTGGATAGAAAAAAAACCTGAATTCAGAGTTCAGCTCTGATACCAACTGATGTGAACCCTAGGAGGGGGTCACGACGAACACACAGAATTAACGCCGGGAAAGATCCGAATTCAGGTTGGAACAGACGGTAACACTACGACCCGAGCCTCACGACGCAAGAACCAGGGGTATATTAAACCCGAGACCCGTTAGGATGCGGAAACAAGAACCATAATGGGGGAACGCTACAAAGGTTGTCCACACGTTTGATAAGTTCAATTGGTGAACGCCACAAAGATATGATAATCTTTGATAAGTTCGAAAGTTCATTCAAGAACAATATTTGGGAGAGAAATAACTCAACACAATTTTTATTCATCAAAGTATAATATTACATTGAAGAGAATATTTTACCTAGAAAAAACCATGTTATTTCCCCAAGAAAACTATTTATTCCAATTTATCCTCATTTTTAAAGTCTCATGGATCCTCTGCTGTGACTTTTTTGTTGTTCAAAATCCTGGTGACTCTCACAATCCTAAAAAGGTTGTTAGGAGGTCAAAAATGAAAGTTAGCTTTTTCAAAAGGAGATTCCTACTTTAGGTCCAAATGAAACTTTTCATATTACTAAGAAGAAATATGTAGAGAATCCGAAATTTCTTAAGAGAAAGAGAGAAATTCCGAGTAAAAGTAGTAAAGAAACCAAGGGAGTGAAATCAAAAGATTAGTGCAAACTACTCAAAATAAACAATATCCTCAACGTATCGATTTTTCAAAAATGTCAGTATGCCTTTTTGTTGTCATTTGAAGACTGGGGACAATACCCTTAGCTCGAGAAAAAGATGAACCTTTCAAAGGGATTTCTCTTCTCATTTCAATTACTTGGATTACCAAGATGCTTTGTTTAATGTTTTCTTCTTTAGACATCTTATTCATTCCTGGTTTATCATCTTCCTTCAATCATGTCAAAATAATTTTCCAAAATGGTTTTAAAATTGTTATGAATATTTTGGAATTAAAGAGAATATTTTACCTAGTCTCTTTCTTCAAGGATTCAAAAACCTTACGACGAGGAAAAACCCTTTTTATGGACCCAAGAAAACGTTTTATTCCAATTAGTCCTCATTTTTAAAATCTCATGGAACCTCTGCAGTGACTTTTTTATTGTTAGAAATCCTGGTGACTCTCGCAATCCTAAAAAGATTGTTAGGAGGTCAAAAATGAAATTTAGCTTTCTCAAAAGGAGATTCCTACTTTAGGTACAAATGAAACTTTTCATATTACTAAGACGAAATACGAAGAGAATTCGGAACTTCTTAAGAAAAAGAGAGAAATTCTGAGTAAAAGTAGTCAAGTAACGAAGGGAGTGAAATCAAAACATAAGTGCAAACTACTCAAAATAAAAAATATCCTCAACATATCGATTTTTCAAAAATGTCAATTTGTCTTTTTGTTGTCATTTGAAGACTGGGGACAATACCCTTGTCTCGAGAAAAACATGAACCTTTCAAAGGGTGAAGATTTCTCTTCACATTTCAATTACTTGGATTACCGAGGTGCTTTGCTTAATATTTTCTTCAATAGACATCTTATTAATTCCTGGTTTATCCTCTTCCTTCAGTCATGTAAAAATAATTGTCCAAAATGGTTTCAAAATTGGTATGAATATTTTGGAATTGACGAGAATATTTTACCTAGTCTCTCTCTTCAAGGATTCAAAAACTTTACAAACGAGGGTAAAACCATTTTATGTCCCTAAGAAAACGTTTTATTCCAATTCCTCATTTTTAAAGTCTCATGGATCCTCTGCTGTGACTTTTTATTGTTCGAAATCTTGGTGACTCTCACAATCCTAAAAAGATTGTTAGCAGCTCAAAAATGAAAGTTAGCTTTCTCAAAAGGAGATTCCTACTTTAGGTCCAAATGAAACTTTTCATATTACTAAGAAGAAATACGAAGAGAATCCGGAATTTCTTAAGAGAAAGAGAGAAATTCCGAGTAAAAGTAGTAAAGAAACCAACGGAGCGAAATCAAAAGATAACAGCAACCTACTCAAAATAAATAATATCCTCAACATATCGATTTTTCAAAAATGTTAGTTTGCCTTTTTGTCGTCATTTGAAGACTGGAGACAATACCCTTAGCTCGAGAAAAAGATGTCCCTTTCAATGGGTGAAAATTTCTCTTCTCATTTCAATTACTTGGATTACCAAGATGCTTTGTTTAATATTTTCTTCTATAGACATCTTATTCATTCCTGGTTTATCATCTTCCTTCAATCATGTAAAAATAATTTTTCAAAATGGTTTCAAAATTGGTGTGAATATTTTGGAATTGAAGAGAATATTTAACCTAGTCTCTCTTTTAAAGGATTCAAGAACTTTACGAACGAGGGAAAAACCATTTTATGTGCCCAAAAAAACGTTTTATTCCAATTTATCCTCATTTTTAAAGTCTCCTGGATCCTCTGCTGTGACTTTTTTGTTGTTCAAAATCCTGGTGACTCTCCCAATCCTAAAAAGATTGTTAGGAGGTCAAAAATGAAAGTAAGCTTTTTTCTAAAGGAAATTCCCACTTTAGGTCCAAATGGAACTTCTCATATTACAAAGAAGAAATATGAAGAAAATCCGGAATTTATTAAGAGAAAGAGAGAAATTTTGAGTAAAAGTAATATAGAAACAAAGGGAGTGAAATCAAAAGATAAGTGTAAACTAGTCAAAATAAACAATATCCTCAACATATCGAGTTTTCAAAAATGTTAGTTTGCCTTTTTGTTGTCATTTGAAGATTGGGGACAATACCCTTAGCTCCAGAAAAAATGAACCATTCAAAGGGTGAAGATTTCTCTTCTCATTTCAATTACTTGGATTACCAAGATGCTTTGTTTAATGTTTTCTTCTTTATCTATCTTATTATTTCTTGGTTCATCCTCTTTCTTCAATCAGGTCAAAATAATTTTCCAAAACGGTTTCAAACTAGGTATGAATATTTTGGAATTCAGGAGAACATTTTACCTAGTCTCTCTCTTAATGGATTCAAAAACTTTAAGTACGAGGGAAAAACCATTTTATGTGCCCAAGAAAATGTTTTATTCCAATTTATCCTCATTTGTAAAGTCTCTTGGATCCTATGCAGTGACTTTTTTGTTGTTCAAAATCCTGGTGACTCTCACAATCCTGAAAAGATTGTTAGGACCTCAAAAATGAAAGTTAGCTTTTTCAAAAGGAGATTCCTACTTTAGGTCCAAATGAAACTTTTCAAATTACTAAGAAGAAATATGAAGAGAATCCGGAATTTCTTAAGAGAAAAAGAGAAATTTCGAGTAAAAGTAGTAAAGAAACCAAGGGAGCGAAATCAAAAGATAACAGCAACCTACTAAAAATAAACAATACCCTCAACATATCGATTTTTCAAAAATGTCAGTTTGCCTTTTTGTCGTCATTTGAAGACTGGAGACAATACCCTTGTCTCGAGAAAAACATGAACCTTTCAAAGGGTGAAGATTTCTCTTCACATTTCAATTACTTGGATTACCAAGGTGCTTTGTTTAATATTTTCTTCAATAGACATCTTATTAATTCCTGGTTTATCCTCTTCCTTCAGTCATGTAAAAATAATTGTCCAAAATGGTTTCAAAATTGGTATGAATATTTTGGAATTAAGAGAATATTTTACCTAGTCTCTCTCTTCAAGGATTCAAAAACTTTACGAACGAGGGTAAATCCAAGTATCCTCATTTTTAAAGTCTCATGGATCCTCTGCTGTGACTTTTTATTGTTCGAAATCTTGGTGACTCTCACAATCCTAAAAAGATTGTTAGCAGCTCAAAAATGAAAGTTAGCTTTCTCAAAAGGAGATTCCTACTTTAGGTCCAAATGAAGCTTTTCATATTACTAAGAAGAAATATGAAGAGAATCTGAAATTTCTTAAGAGAAAGAGAGAAATTCCGAGTAAAAGTACTAAAGAAACCAAGTGAGTGAAATCGAAAGATATGTGCAAACTACTCAAATAAAACAATATCCTACACATATTAATTTTTCAAAAAAGTCAGTTTGCCTTTTTGTTGTCATTTGAAAACTCGGGACAATACCCTTGGCTCGTGAAAAAGATGAACCTTTCAAACGATGTAGATTTCTCTTCTCATTTCAATTACTTGGATTACCAAGATGCTTTGTTTAATGTTTTCTTCAATAGACATCTTATTCATTCCTGGTTTATCCTCTTCCTTAAATCATGTAAAAATAATTTTCCAAAATGGTTTCAAAATTGGCATGAATATTTTGGAATTGAAGAGAATATTTTACCTAGTGTCTCTGTTCAAGGATACAAAAACTTTGCGAACGATGGAAAAACCATTTTATGTCCCCAAGAAAACGTTTTATTCCAATTTATCCTCATTTTTATAGTGTGATGGATCCTCTGCTGTGACTTTTATATTGTTCAAAATCCTGGTGACTCTCACAATCCTAAAAAAAATTAAGGAGCTCAAAAATTAAAGTTAGCTTTCTCAAACGGAGATTCCTACTTTAGGTCCAAATGAAACTTTTCATATTACTAAGACGAAATACGAAGAGAATTCGGAAGTTCTTAAGAAAAAAAGAGAAATTATGAGTAAAAGTAGTCAAGTAACGAAGGGAGTGAAATCTAAACATAAGTGCAAACTACTCAAAATAAAATAAATCCTCAACATATCGATTTTTCAAAAATGTCAATTTGTCTTTTTGTTGTTATTTGAAGACTGGGGACAATACCCTTATCTCGAGAAAAACATGAACCTTTCAAACGGTGAAGATTTCTCTTCACGTTTCAATTACTTGGATTACTGTGATGCTTTGTTTAATATTTTCTTCAATAGACATCTTATTAATTCCTGGTTTATCCTCTTCCTTCAGTCATGTAAAAATAATTGTCCAAAATGGTTTCAAAATTGGTATGAATCTTTTGGAATTGAAGAGAATATTTTACCTAGTCTCTCTCTCTCTTCAAGGATTCAAAAACTTTGCGAACGATGGAAAAACCATTTAATGTCCCAAAGAAAACGTTTTATTCCAATTTATCCTCATTTTTATAGTCTGATGGATCCTCTGCTGTGACTTTTATATTGTTCAAAATCCTGGTGACTCTCACAATCCGAAAAAGATTGTTAGGAGCTCAAAAATGAAAGTTAGTGATGAGTTCCGGAATGGCTCGACGAACGTTAACCCCTTGCACGTGCCCGTAGGACCAATAACGAGGCAAAGAGCCAAAAGAATCAAGCAGACAATGCTTGGATTCATGCAAGCGTGGATGGATGAGTGTTCGAGTGCAAAGACCTCGTTTACGTTACATAACAAAGTGGAAGAAGAGCCAAAGTTATTACAATGCATTTGGATCAAAGAAAAACAAGAAAATAAGGCAGAAGTAGAATCACGGCCGTAACACCTCTTTCACGGCCGTAAAATCATCTTGGCTAAATTTGTGCAGAAAGGCAGTCACGGCCGTAAACCATGATCTCACCGCCGTAACATCATCAAGACAAAATTATGCAGAAGAGGACTCATGGCCGTAATACAAATCTTCACGGCCGTAAATAAAGTTTAGTAGTTTTTATATTTTTATTCAGAGAGTCGATTACGGCCGTATATAAATTTGTCACGGCCGTAACATATGTTTTTAATTTTTAATCCGTAGCATTCTTACGGCTGTAAACTCATAAGTCACGGCCGTAACTTAGGTGCCGCAATTTAAGATAATGTTAGGCGGTTTGGTTTATTTACAATTCTAGTCTATTTAGGTTGTTTTATTTTGTTAGCCTATTTATAGGGCTTCATTCAGCATTGTAAAATACACAACTATTATTCTTGAGATTAATGATATTGAAGGTGAGATATTCCCTTAATTTCTTCGTGTTCTCGTCGAACAAATTGAACTTATCAAAGGATTTGACAACCTTTGTGGCGTTCCCCCTTTTTGGTTCTTATCTCCGCATCGTAACGGGTTTTGAGTTTAATATACCCATAGCTCTTGCGTCGTGAGGTCGGGGTTGCATTGTTACCGTCTACTATCTTGGATTTTAGAGCTTTCCGGCGTTTATTTCCGCGTGTTCTTGGTGATCCCCGTATCGGATCACATCATCTGGTATCTGAGCCTGTCTCTAAATCCAATTATTTAGTATTCCAGTTCTTTTTCTTTTATTTCCAGTTATTAATCATTCAAAAAAAAAAAAAAAATCATTCCAATTCTTGTTTCTTGAAATTCGTCAAAAATTCAAGATTTGCCAATTTCTTTTTCTTATTCTTGATTATTTTTGTTGAGTAGCAAAAAAAAAAAAAAAAAAAAGATCTGAAATTTACAAAAAAAAAAATAGAAAAGAAGAGTTGTTGATTTGAACAAGAAATCAAGAAAATAATATTTGGCAAATCTTTCCAACAATTCTTGTTTCCATTAAATTCCTTATTCTTGTTTCCATAATTTCCTTCTTAAACTGCCTAATTCCAATTTTTCCATCAACTTTCCTTATTTGCACTTTGGGGTTTATTCCACAAGGACCAAATCCGTGACTAGTTTGGTGGGTTCTTTTAGAACGTGGGAAAAAGGGAGTAGAGAGGAAAAAGGCAGAGTGGTGAGATTAATAGAGGGAAAAAGCCAAAATCGAGTTATACACGAGTGATAAAACACGTGAGGATCTTTATTTAATTTTTTTTTTCTCTTTTCTTTATTACTAACCATGTCACAGAAGGAAGTTTCGTCGACGGAAAGGGATCTTCAAGATTTTAAAATGCTTGCAATGTGGTGGAGGAACGGTTTGCAAAATGGGAGGCGAGGTTGGATGCCAAGTTGGAAGTAAAATTTGGTCCACAATCCGGCGTGAATGTGGAAAGGGCAAATAATCTGGGGGAGACACGTGGTGCGGGAATTGCTCAACCACGTTAGGATCAATCGCGCAATTTCCCTAATTTACGGAGACCACTAAGGTATGACTTCAACCCACAATTTAGAGCTAGGAATGAACGTGTTGAGGTTGTTGATAGTGATGAAGATAGTGGTGAATTGTCTATTACTAGTGTTGGTAGGAGACGAGATCGGGGAGAAAGACGTGATAGGGGATATAGGCGTGATCGTAGGGATGATGTAGATGGATATGTTGGTAACATTAAAATGTCCATTCCCTCGTTTCAGGGTAAGAGTAATCCGGACGTTTATTTTGAATGGGAAAAGAGGGTAGAATTAATTTTTGATTGTCATAATTATTCTGAAGCTAAAAAGGTTAAATTGGCAGTCGTAGAATTTATTGATTATGCTATAGTATGGTGGGATCAATTGGTTACTAGTAAAAGGAGGAATGGGGAGAGGCCTATTGAAACTTGGGATGAGTTGAAGGCCCTTATGAGAAAACGATTTGTGCCTGGACATTACTATAGGGATCTCTACCAAAAACTACAAACCCTTTCCCAAGGTAGTAAGAGTGTGGAGGATTACCATAGGGAGATGGAGCTTGCCATGATTAGGGAAAATATAGAGGAAGACCCGGAGGCAACCATGGCTAGGTTTTTAAATGGTTTAAATCGAGATATTGCTAATGTTATTGAATTGCAGTATTATATCGATTTGGAGGAGATGCTTCACATGGCCATGAAGGTGGAGCGACAATTAAAAAGGAAGGGAACTTCCTAATTCTCTACAAGTTCCAATTCTTTTAGTAAGTCTACATGGAGCGGGACTTCTAAAAATGAAGGGGTTGTGCAGAAAAATAAATTTGAGGCACCGAAGGGAAAAGTAGAGCCACCCAACAAAGGTAAAATTGCTTCTGATTCTCAAACTCCTAGGACTAGAGATATTCGTTGTTTTAAATGTTCCGGATTAGGACATATTTCGTCACAATGTCCAAATAAACGAATATTGGTTATGCGTGATGGGGTATTAAGTTCGGAGGATGAGAAAGAGGGAGAGGTGGAGGATGAGTATAAGGATATGCCAGCTCTAGAGGATGTTAGTGAAAATGATGACGGGGATTATGCAGTAGCTAAATCACTTGTCACTAGGAGAGCCCTTAGTACTCAGGTTAAGGTGGAAGAGTCGGGTGAGCAGCGAGAAAATATATTTCATACTAGGTGCTTTGTGAATAACAAGGTGTGTAGTTTGATAATAGATGGGGGTAGTTGTGCGAACGTTGCTAGCCCTACTCTAGTGGAGAAATTATGCCTACCTATGCTAAAACACCCTAGGCCATATAAGATACAATGGTTAAATGAATCGGGAGAGATTAAGGTAAACAAACAAGTGGTGGTTGATTTGGCAATTGGGAAGTACGAAGATAGGGTGGTTTGGGATGTGGTAACCATGCATGCGGGGCATATCTTATTGGGCAGGCCATGGCAATTCGATAGGAAGGTTATTCATGATGGCTTTAAAAATAGGTATACCTTCACTAAGGATGGGAAAAATGTCAAACTAATGCCGTTGTCACCTCAACAGGTCTATGAAGACCAATTGAAATTAAAAAGTGAGGAAGAGATAAAGAGGTTCGGGACCACGATCCCAGAAAAAGGAGAGTTGTGTGAAAATTCGAGAGTTGGGACCACGATCCCAGAAAAAGGAGAGGGTGTGAAGAGTGCTAGTAAAAATAAAAGAGAGAAAACAAAGGTGAGCTTCTACGCAAAACAAAGTGATATCACCAAAGCTATTTCTACAAATAAACCTATGATTTTACTAATGTACAGGGAATCTCTCCTTGTGCTTGATGAAGCTAACCACTCCCTCCCCAATTTAGCTGTGTCTCTTTTGCAGGAATTTGCAGATTTATTTCCCGAGGAGATTCCTAGTGGGCAGCCGCCAATTCGAGGGATTGAGCACCAGATTGACTTCGTGCCAAGAGCAGTCATTCCAAACAGGCCACCTTATAGGAGCAATCCCTAAGAGACCAAAGAGCTACAAAAGCAGGTTGAAGAGCTGTTGAAAAAGGGCTATGTTCGAGAAAGCATGAGCCCATGTGCAGTACCAGTTCTGTTGGTACCTAAAAAGGATGGGACTTGGAGGATGTGCGTGGATTGTAGAGCAGTCAACAATATTACGGTAAAGTATCGCCATCCCATACCTAGACTTGATGACATGCTTGATGAACTTTATGGTGCTAGTATGTTTAGTAAAATAGACCTTAAGAGTGGTTATCACCAAATTCGTATGAAAGAAGATGATGAATCGAAAATCGCCTTCAAAACCAAATATGGTTTATATGAATGGATGGTTATGCCGTTCGGCCTCTCAAATGCACCTAGCACTTTTATGAGATTAATGAATCATGTCTTGCGTGCTTACATTGGTAAATTCGTTGTGGTATACTTTGATGACATTTTGGTATATAGTAAGAACTTAGGTGATCACATTGAACATTTAAGATCTGTTTTGGAAGTTTTGAAAACTGAAAAACTATATGCTAATTTTAAAAAGTGTACTTTTTGCATGGAAAATGTAATTTTTCTTGGTTTTGTCGTTAGTGCTAATGGTGTTGAGGTAGATGAGGAGAAAATTCCTTCTATTAAAGAATGGCCAACTCCCAAAAGTATTACGGAGGTTAGGAGCTTCCACGGGTTGGCT
Source organism: Ligustrum vulgare (assembly GCA_963555705.1). NCBI lineage: Eukaryota > Viridiplantae > Streptophyta > Magnoliopsida > Lamiales > Oleaceae > Ligustrum > Ligustrum vulgare. Next base: position 32,282,513 of record OY743183.1, on the reverse strand, counting down.
GGGTTTTATAGGAGATTTGTTAAAAACTTTAGCACACTTGCAGCACCACTCACAGAAATAGTCAAGAAAAGTGTAGGATTCCATTGGGGGGTAGCACAAGAAAATGCTTTTAAAATGCTTAAGGATAGGTTATGTTCTGCACCGGTTTTAGCTTTACCTAACTTTAACCAAACCTTTGAGATTGAATGTGATGCATCAGGAATAGGTATTGGAGCTGTTCTTATGCAGGAAAAAAGGCCGATTGCATTTTTCAGTGAAAAGCTGAGTGGGGCAGTTTTGAATTATCCTACCTACGACAAGGAGCTTTATGCTCTTGTTCGTGCCTTGGAAACATGGCAGCACTATCTGTGGCCAAAGGAATTCGTTATACACACTGACCACGAGTCACTGAAACACCTCAAGGGACAAGGTAAGCTAAATAAAAGACACGCCGGTTGGATGGAATTTATTGAGACTTTTCCATACGTCATTCGCTATAAGCAAGGTAAGGAGAATGTGGTAGCAGATGCCCTTTCTCGCAGGTACGTACTTCTAAACTCTTTAAATGCGAAGTTGCTTGGATTTGAATATATAAGAGGTATGTATGCTAATGACCCTGATTTTTCTACCATTTATGCTTCATGTGAAAAGGGTGCAATTGATAAATTTTATAGGCATGATGGCTATTTATTTAGAGAAAGTAAACTTTGCGTGCCTAATTGTTCTATGCATGAATTGCTAGTGCGTGAGGCTCATGGTGGGGGGTTAATGGGACACTTTGGTGTTATTAAGACATTAGAAACTTTACAAGAGCACTTTTATTGGCCTAAAATGAAAAAGGATGTTCACCATATTTGTGAAAGGTGCATAACTTGTAAGCAATCTAAGTCTAGAGTTATACCACAAGGTTTGTGATGTGATCCGGACCCTCGACAATCGGAGACATAGCAGGCTTGACGGGAAAATTTAAATATTCAAGCCAAAACAAGAATTCAGCAGGTTCGACGAGCTTTGAAGATCAAACCGTGTCGAAAAGAACTGAAAATCACAGCCGTGGATGGATTGGTCACGACCGTAACTTTTGAAGATCATGGCCGTAAATGAAGGATCACAGCCGTAACATGCTCTCTGTCTAATTCATAAACCGGATAAAAGGATTTACGGCGGTAACAAAAATATTCACGGCCGTAACATAATTCAATTACACAATTCACGGCCGTAAATGAAGACCCTCACGGCCGTAAGACAGCTCCTGGACATGCGCCGCTGATGGAATTTAAATATTTTTCATTATTTTATTTCCTTACCAGTTTTAGCTATTTTAGGTTAGTTAGAATTCTATTTTGAGTAAATTAGCGATTAGGGTTTTATTTTGCTTATTTATACGCCTTTTTGATTCATTGTAAATTAAGACTTTGATGATTAAATAAAAAATAGATTGAATGTTTTTCAATTGTTTAATGTGTGGATTCACATTACAAACCCAAACTTATCAAGATTGATTATCTTGTGGCGTTCATCCAGAACTTATCAAATATTCGCGAGAGTATTTGTGGCGTTGAAAATCAGAGACTTATCAAGGAGATTGGGCAAATCCTTGTGGAGTTTCGAAAGTCGTGGTTCTTTATTCCGCATCGTCGAGCCATCGCGTCGTGAATATCGGGTCATGATTCATCCGTCCAACCACAACCTGAGTTCGGAACTTTCCGGCGTTTCTTCCGCGCTTCGAATATCATCATTTGGTATCAGAGCTGGACTCTGAATTCAGGTTTTTCTATCCAATTTGATTTTTATGTCTATCATCGAGTCCCATAAAAATCATCCATATATTGTTGTTGAGTCTTTCTTTTCTTGATTTTCTTGTTCTTCGTGCCAGTAAATTTTTTTCTTTGTTTGATCCATATAAAAATCCAACAAAACTCAAAAGTGTTTGTTTTGCTTAATTCTTATCCGAATTAAGTTTGGTTTGTTTTGTTGTGTTCGTTGTCGAATTTTCGGATTTATAAAAAAAAAAAAAAAAAAATTATTATTTTATTTATTCCGAAAATTCATCCTAAAATTCAAAAAAAAAAAAGAGAGTCCATTCAAGAACCACTTTCTTGAATTTCTTGATCCTTTGTTTTCATTATTCTTTTTCTGTGTCCTTCCACATAAATTTTACAATGTCCAATTCCCATGAAAACGTCAAAGATCGTATGTGAAGATTTTTGAATGAAGCTTTGATGAGGTTGGATAAACTAGATGAAAGGGAAGGGAAATTGAAAAAGGGGCGATCTCAAGCAAATCGTAGTGATTATAGGCGTGATCCTAAACCTAGGGATGGAATCGGGGTTAAGAGAGGAGCTGAGATTGATCCAAAAGCAATTTTGAAAATTCAAAAAGAAATTTATGAGGAAAGATTGAGGTGTGAACGGGAGGCAGAAAGAAAATATTTTGCTAAATTGCGAAAGAAGGAGGAGAAACGAAAGGCGGTAATTAGATGGTTAGAAGAGAGTGAAAATCATGTTGAGCCTCGGGATATGAAAGTTGAAAAGAAGGAGGGAGGCTTGAGACATGATTTAGTTGAAGAGACCCTGAACTTTGTGGTAGGAGTTGAAAACGTGGAGTTATGTGAACAAACTCCAAAATATGATGAGGAATTAGAAGTTGGGGTAGAAGTTCAAATTTTGAGCTTTGAATTGGAAGATCCACATTTTGGTAGTGATGAGATAGTACATGAACATGGTGATTCAAATGTGGAGGTCGGAGATGTGGTTGAGTTTGAAGATAAAAAAATAGAAACAAGAAATTGCAAAGGAGGAAAGAGGCGAAGAGAAGAGCCTCGTGGTTCAAGAAGTGGAGTTGGTGGTGGTTTGTCATGAATACAAAGTTCCATACCTTGTACCTCATGAAGCTAACATGTCCCTCCCCATTTTGTTTAAATATTTTTTGCAGGTTAATTATGACTGGAAGCTTCAACCACACTACGAATGGCAAAGGAAGTTCAAGCTCCATCTCTTCCGTGTTAGCAAATCAAAGGATTCCAATTTATTGAACTCATGGCATGGAAGCAGAAATTTTCCGTTTGATCCAGGAGGTGAAGTGGAACACCAGGAACAAAGCTATGATTCGGGATGAATCATCCTAAAGGAGGGTATGATGTGATCCGGACCCTCGACAATCGGAGTCATAGCAGGCTTGACGGGAAAATTTAAATATTCAAGCCAAAACAAGAATTCAGCAGGTTCGACGAGCTTTGAAGATCAAACCGTGTCGAAAAGAACCGAAAATCACGGCCGTGGATGGATTGGTCACGACCGTAACTTTTGAAGATCACGGCCATAAATGAAGGATCACGGCCGTAACATGCTCTCTGTCTAATTCATAAACCGGATAAAAGGATTTACGGCGGTAACAAAAATATTCACGGCCGTAACATAATTCAATTACACAATTCACGGCCGTAAATGAAGACCCTCACGGCCGTAAGACAGCTCCTGGACATGCGCCGTTGATGGAATTTAAATATTTTTCATTATTTTATTTCCTTATCAGTTTTAGCTATTTTAGGTTTGTTAGAATTCTATTTTGAGTAAATTAGCGATTAGGGTTTTATTTTGCTTATTTATACGCCTTTTTGATTCATTGTAAATTAAGACTTTGATGATTAAATAAAAAATAGATTGAATGTTTTTCAATTGTTTAATGTGTGGATTCACATTACAAACCCAAACTTATCAAGATTGATTATCTTGTGGCGTTCATCCAGAACTTATCAAATATTCGCGAGAGTATTTGTGGCGTTGAAAATCAGAGACTTATCAAGGAGATTGGGCAAATCCTTGTGGAGTTTCGAAAGTCGTGGTTCTTTATTCCGCATCGTCGAGCCATCGCGTCGTGAATATCGGGTCATGATTCATCCGTCCAACCACAACCTGAGTTCGGAACTTTCCGGCATTTCTTCCGCGCTTCGAATCTCATCAGTTTGTATACACCTTTGCCCGTACCTAATGAATCTTGGGTAGATATATCCATGGATTTTGTGTTAGGTCTGCCTAGGACAGAAAAAGGTAGAGACTCGATATTTGTGATGGTAGACAGGTTTAGCAAAATGCCGCATTTTATTCCTTGTAATAAAACTGATGACGCAACAAACATAGCTGACCTATTCTTTAGGGAAGTTGTAAGACTCCATGGGGTACCAAGGAGTATTGTATGTGATAGGGATGTTAAGTTCCTAAGCTACTTTTGGAAAGTCTTGTGGGGGAAAATGGGTACTAAATTATTATTTTCTACTACATGTCACCCGCAAACTGATGGTCAAACCGAGGTAGTTAATAGGACATTAATCCAATTTTTGCGTACTATAATAAATAAGAATTTAAAAAGTTAGGAGGAATGTTTGCCATTTGTGGAATTTGTTTATAATTGATCTGTGCATTCTACTACTTCATGTTCACCTTTTGAAGTTGTTTTTGGTTTCAACCCACTAACTCCTCTTGATTTAATTCCTTTACTTGTAGATGAAAGGAGCAGTTTGGACGGGGCAAAAAAGGTTAAGCTTGTGAAAGAACTTCATGAGAAGGTGAAAGGGCAAATTGAAAAGAAAAATGAGCGTTATGCAACTCATGCCAACAAAGGTAGGAGGCAAGTGACGTTCGAGCCGGGTGATTGGGTGTGGGTGCACTTGCGAAAGGGGCGATTTCCAACCCAAAGAAAGTCTAAGTTGCAGCCAAGAGGCGATGGACCTTTTCAGATCCTTGAAAAGATAAATGAGAATGTATATAAGCTCGATCTTCCAGCTGAGTATAATGTGTCTGCTTCTTTTAATGTTGCTGATCTTTCTCTGTTTGATGCAGGTGATGATTCGAGGACGAATCCTTTTCAACAGGGAGGGGATGATGAGTTCCGGAGTGGCTCGACGAACGTTGACCCGTTGCACGTGCCCGTAGGACCAATAACGAGGAAAAGAGCCAAAAGAATCAAGCAGAAAATGCAAGGATTCATACAAGCGTGGATGGATGAGTGTTCGAGTGGAAAGACCTCGTTTACGTTGCATAACAAAGTGGATGAAGAGCCAAAGTTATTACAATGCATTTGGATCAAAGAAGAACAAGAAAATAAGGCAGAAGTAGAATCACGGCCGTAACACCTCTTTCACGGCCGTAAAATCATCTTGGCTAAATTTGTGCAGAAAGGCAGTCACGGCCGTAAACCATGATCTCACGGCCGTAACATCATCAAGACAAAATTATGCAGAAGAGGACTCATGGCCGCAATATAAATCTTCACGGCCGTAAATAAAGTTTAGTGGTTTTCATATTTTTATCCAGAGAGTCGATTACGGCCGTATATAAATTTGTCACGGCCGTAACATATGTTTTTAATTTTTATTCCGTAGCATTCTTATGGCCGTAAACTCATAAGTCACGACCGTAACTTAGGTGCCGCAATTTAAGATAATGTTAGGCGGTTTGGTTTATTTACAATTCTAGTCTATTTAGGTTGTTTTATTTTGTTAGCCTATTTATAGGGCTTCATTCAGCATTGTAAAATACACAACTATTATTCTTGAGATTAATGATATTGAAGGTTAGATATTCCCTTAATTTCTTCGTGTTCTCGTTGAACAAATTGAACTTATCAAAGGATTTGACAACCTTTGTGGCGTTCCCCCTTTGTGGTTCTTATCTCCACATCGTAACGGGTTTTGAGTTTAATATACCAATAGTTCTTGCGTCGTGAGGTCGGGGTTGCATTGTTACCGTCTACTATCTTGGATTTTAGAGCTTTCAGGCGTTTATTTCCACGTGTTCTTGGTGATCCCATTATCGGATCACATCAGTAAGCTTTCTCGAAAGGAGATTCCTACTTTAGGTACAAATGAAACTTTTCATATTACTAAGACGAAATACGAAGAGAATTCGGAACTTCTTAAGAAAAATAGAGAAATTCTGAGTAAAAGTAGTCAAGCAACGAAGGGAGTGAAATCAAAACATAAGTGCAAACTACTCAAAATAAAAAATATCCTCAACATATCGATTTTTCAAAAATGTCAATTTGTCTTTTTGTTGTCATTTGAAGACTGGGGACAATACCCTTGTCTCGAGAAAAACATGAACCTTTCAAAGGGTGAACATTTCTCTTCACATTTCAATTACTTGGATTACCGAGGTGCTTTGTTTAATATTTTCTTCAATAGACTTCTTATTAATTCCTGGTTTATCCTCTTCCTTTAGTCATGTAAAAATAATTGCCCAAAATGGTTTCAAAATTGGTATGAATATTTTGGAATTGAGGAGAATATTTTACCTAGTCTCTCTCTTCAAGGATTCAAAAACTTTACGAACGAGGGTAAAACCATTTTATGTCCCTAAGAAAACGTTTTATTCCAAAGTATCCTCATTTTTAAAGTCTCATGGATCCTCTGCTGTGACTTTTTATTGTTCGAAATCTTGGTGACTCTCACAATCCTAAAAAGATTGTTAGCAGCACAAAAATTAAAGTTAGCTTTCTCAAAAGGAGATTCCTACTTTAGGTCCAAATGAAACTTTTCATATTACTAAGAAGAAATATGAAAAGAATCTGAAATTTCTTAAGAGAAAGAGAGAAATTCCGAGTAAAAGTAGTAAAGAAACCAAAGGAGTGAAATCAAAAGATATGTGCAAACTACTCAAATAAAACAATATCCTACACATATTGATTTTTCAAAAAAGTAAGTTTGCCTTTTCGTTGTCATTTGAAAACTCGGGACAATACCCTTAGCTCGTGAAAAAGATGAACCTTTCAAACGATATAGAAACTCTTCTCATTTCAATTAATTCGATTACCAAGATGCTTTGTTTAATGTTTTCTTCAACAGACATCTTATTCATTCCTGGTTTATCCTCTTCCTTCAATCATGTAAAAATAATTGTCCAAAATGGTTTCAAAATTGGTATGAATATTTTGGAATTGAAGAGAATATTTTACCTAATCTCTCTCTCTCTTCAAGGATTCAAAAACTTTGCGAACGATGGAAAAACCATTTAATGTCCCAAAGAAAACGTTTTATTCCAATTTATCCTCATTTTAATAGTGCGATGGATCCTCTGCTGTGACTTTTATATTGTTCAAAATCCTGGTGACTCTCACAATCCTAAAAAGATTGTTAGGAGCTCAAAAATGAAAGTTAGCTTTCTCAAAAGGAGATTCCTACTTCAGGTCCAAATGAAACTTTTCATATTACTAAGACGAAATACGAAGAGAATTCGGAACTTTTTAAGGAAAAGAGAGAAATTCTGAGTAAAAGTAGTCAAGTAACGAAGGGAGTGAAATCAAAACATAAGTGCAAACTACTCAAAATAAACCATATCCTCAACATATCGATTTTTCAAAAATGTCAATTTGTCTTTTTGTTATCATTTGAAGACTGGGGACAATACCCTTGTCTCGAGAAAAACATGAACCTTTCAAAGGGTGAAGATTTCTCTTCACATTTCAATTACTTGGATTACCGAGGTGCTTTGTTTAATATTTTCTTCAATAGACTTCTTATTAATTCATTGTTTATCCTCTTCCTCCAGTCATGTAAAAATAATTGTCCAAAATGGTTTCAAAATTGGTATGAATATTTTGGAATTGAGGAGAATATTTTACCTAGTCTCTCTCTTCAAGGATTCAAAAACTTTACGAACGAGGGTAAAACCATTTTATGTCCCTAAGAAAACGTTTTATTCCAAAGTATCCTCATTTTCAAAGTCTCATGGATCCTCTGCTGTGACTTTTTATTGTTCGAAATCTTGGTGACTCTCACAATCCTAAAAAGATTGTTAGCAGCTCAAAAATTAAAGTTAGCTTTCTCAAAAGGAGATTCCTACTTTAGGTCCAAATGAAACTTTTCATATTACTAAGAAGAAATATGAAGAGAATCTGAAATTTCTTAAGAGAAAGAGAGAAATTCCGAGTAAAAGTAGTAAAGAAACCAAGGGAGTGAAATCAAAAGATATGTGAAAACTACTCAAAATAAAAAATATCCTCAACATATCGATTTTTAAAAAATGTAAGTTTGCCTTTTCGTTGTCATTTGAAGACTGGAGACAATACCCTTAGCTCGTGAAAAAGATGAACCTTTCAAACGATGTAGATTTCTCTTGTCATTTAAATTACTTGGATTACCAAGATGCTTTGTTTAATGTTTTCTTCAATAGACATCTTATTCATTACTGGTTTATCCTCTTCCTTCAATCATGTAAAAATAATTGTCCAAAATGGTTTCAAAATTGGTATGAATATTTTGGAATTGAAGAGAATATTTTACCTAGTGTCTCTCTCCAAGGATACAAAAACTTCGCGAACGAGGGAAAAACCATTTTATGTCCCCAAGAAAACGTTTTATTCCAATTTATCCTCTTTTTTATAGTGTGATGGATCCTCTGCTGTGACTTTTATATTGTTCAAAATCCTGGTGACTCTCACAATCCTAAAAAGATTGTTAGGAGCTCAAAAATGAAAGTTAGCTTTCTCAAAAGGAGATTCCTACTTTAGGTCCGAATGAAACTTTTCATATTACTAAGACGAAATACGAAGAAAATTCGGAACTTCTTAAGAAAAAGAGAGAAATCCTAAGTAAAAGTAGTCAAGAAACGAAAGGAGTGAAATCAAAACATAAGTGCAAACTACTCAAAATAAACCATATCCTCAACATATCGATTTTTCAAAAATGTCAATTTGTCTTTTTGTTGTCATTTGAAGACTAGGGACAATACCGTTGTCTCGAGAAAAACATGAACCTTTCAAAGGGTGAAGATTTCTCTTCACATTTCAATTACTTGGATTACCGAGGTGCTTTGTTTAATATTTTCTTCAATTGACTTCTTATTAATTCCTGGTTTATCCTCTTCCTTTAGTCATGTAAAAATAATTGCCCAGAATGGTTTCAAGATTGGTATGAATATTTTGGAATTGAGGAGAATATTTTACCTAGTCTCTCTCTTCAAGGATTCAAAAACTTTACGAACGAGGGTAAAACCATTTTATGTCCCTAAGAAAACGTTTTATTCCAAAGTATCCTCATTTTTAAAGTCTCATGGATCCTCTGCTGTGACTTTTTATTGTTCGAAATCTTGGTGACTCTCACAATCCTAAAAAGATTGTTAGCAACTCAAAAATTAAAGTTAGCTTTCTCAAAAGGAGATTCCTACTTTAGGTCCAAATGAAACTTTTCAGATTACTAAGAAGAAATATGAAGAGAATCTGAAATTTCTTAAGAGAAAGAGAGAAATTCCGAGTAAAAGTAGTAAAGAAACCAAGGGAGTGAAATCAAAGGATATGTGAAAACTACTCAAAATAAACAATATCCTCAACATATCGATTTTTAAAAAATGTAAGTTTGCCTTTTCGTTGTCATTTGAAGACTGGGGACAATACCCTTAGCTCGTGAAAAAGATGAACCTTTCAAACGATGTAGATTTCTCTTGTCATTTCAATTACTTGGATTATCAAGATGCTTTGTTTAATGTTTTCTTCAATATACATCTTATTCATTCCTGGTTTATCCTCTTCCTTCAATCATGTAAAAATAATTGTCCAAAATGGTTTCAAAATTGGTATGAATATTTTGAAATTGAAGAGAATATTTTACCTAGTGTCTCTCTCCAAGGATACAAAAACTTCGCGAACGAGGGAAAAACCATTTTATGTCCCCAAGAAAACGTTTTATTCCAATTTATCCTCTTTTTTATAGTGTGATGGATCCTCTGCTGTGACTTTTATATTGTTCAAAATCCTGGTGACTCTCACAATCCTAAAAAGATTGTTAGGAGCTCAAAAATGAAAGTTAGCTTTCTCAAAAGGAGATTCCTACTTTAGGTCCGAATGAAACTTTTCATATTACTAAGACGAAATACGAAGAGAATTCGGAACTTTTTAAGAAAAAGAGAGAAATTCTGAGTAAAAGTAGTCAAGTAACGAAGGGAGTGAAATCAAAACATATGTGCAGACTACTCAAAATAAACCATATCCTCAACATATCGATTTTTAAAAAATGTCAATTTGTCTTTTTGTTGTCATTTGAAGACTGGGGACAATAACCTTGTCTCGAGAAAAACACGAACCTTTCGAAGGGTGAAGATTTCTCTTCACATTTCAATTACTTGGATTACCGAGGTGCTTTGTTTAATATTTTCTTCAATTGACTTCTTATTAATTCTTGGTTTATCCTCTTCCTTTAGTCATGTAAAAATAATTGCCCACAATGGTTTCAAAATTGGTATGAATATTTTGGAATTGAGGAGAATATTTTACCTAGTCTCTCTCTTCAAGGATTCAAAAACTTTACGAACGAGGGTAAAACCATTTTATGTCCCTAAGAAAACGTTTTATTCCAAAGTATCCTCATTTTTAAAGTCTCATGGATCCTCTGCTGTGACTTTTTATTGTTCGAAATCTTGGTGACTCTCACAATCCTAAAAAGATTGTTAGCAGCTCAAAAATGAAAGTTAGCTTTCTCAAAAGGAGATTCCTAGTTTAGGTCCAAATGAAACTTTTCATATTACTAAGAAGAAATATGAAGAGAATCTGAAATTTCTTAAGAGATAGAGAGAAATTCCGAGTAAAAGTAGTAAAGAAACCAAGGGAGTGAAATTAAAAGATATGTGAAAACTACTCAAAGTAAACAATATCCTCAACATATCGATTTTTCAAAAATGTAAGTTTGCCTTTTCGTTGTCATTTGAAGACTGGGGACAATACCCTTAGCTCGTGAAAAAGATGAATGATGTGTTCCCGGGAGGGGGTCACGACGGACACGCAGAAGGAACGCAGGGAAAGTTCCGAATTCAGGTTGGAACGGACGGTGACACTACGGCCCGAGCCTCACGACACAAGAACCAGGGGCATATTAAACCCGAGACCCGTTACGATGCGGAAACAAGAACCGTAATGGTTTGAACGCCACAAGGAATGTCCAGATCCTTGATAAGTTTAGTTTGGTGAACGCCACAAATATCTCACAATATTTGATAAGTTCGAAAGTTCATTCAAGAACAATATTTGGGAGATAAATAACTCAACACAATTTTCATTAATCAAAGTCTAATAATCTTTATTACAATGAAGACGCATTTATATAGGCGAATAAAAAAATCCTAGTCTACTAGGAAACTAAATAAAATCTAATCTAATTAGGGAATAGATAAAATTTATCAAAATAGACTCCTAATTGACCTAAAATACTAAAATAGGAAAAGGAAATAAAATATGCGAAATTCTGGGTAAAATCTGATCCGCCGCCCTGTTACGGCCGTAACATACGGTCTTACGGCCGTAATTGATCCTCGGGTCCAAAGTTGATACCACATTTACGGCCGTGAATAATTTGTTACGGCCGTAAGTCACTTTCTGCCCAAAATTGCGATATCAAAGTTTACGACCGTAAGTCCAGAACTTACGGCCGTAAAAGGCCTTCTTCTTAATTTCTTTGGTTCTTTTAGACACGGTTTGATCTTCAAAGCTCGTTGAACCTGCTGAATTCTTGTTTTGGCTTGAATATTTAATGTTTTCTGTCAAGCCTGCCATGATTCTCATCATTCTCCCTTTCTTTAGGATGATTTGTCCCGAATCATAGCTTGGTTCGTGATGTACAGATGCTCCACCTGGATCAAATGGGAAATTATAGACTCCATGACATGAATTCAATAAACTGTGCTTCTTCAATTGGTAGTAGAAAAGAAGGTATTGAAACACGTGCATGAATTGCCATGGTTGGTGTGACTCATACTCCCATGTATAATGATCAACCTGTAAGAAAGAATTAAGAAAAATAGGGTGGGGAATGTTAGTTTCTCCATGTACAAGGTATGAATCTTTGTACTCATGATACAACTCTTCCACTTCTTCTTTTCGCACCAGGAGGCCCTTCTCTTCGCCACCAACAGTCAACTCATTTTCCGGTTCATCCTCTCCTATTTCTTTTCTCTCCTGCACCTCTTCTAACTTTTCACACCCAACCACCTCCCCCAGATTATCAGTTTTCTTCTCATGTACCTCATCAATAATTTTATCCCCGTGCCCATTCACTTAATTACTACCCAAGTGCTCACCCTCTACCTCAATTGTTGGAATTTGATCAACTAATTCAAAATTCAATTCCCCAGTTTCAATCTCAACAGTCCTATCCCAAGGCTCCAATTGTAAGTCCACCACATTCTTACTTTCACTCTTCTGCTGTAAATTATCATAAGCCTCTCCTTCACTTTCCCTTACTTGCAAGTTAGCCAATTTTTCCCTCGCCCTCTTTGCAATCATTTCCTCCTTTAACTGCTTTAACATCAGTCTCACCTCATCAAGTTCATCCCTCATTTCCGAGACAACATCCCCTATTTTTGTGGCACCATCTTCCAATACTTTCAGCTCATACCCAATTCCAACCCTAGGTTTATGATCAATCCTATTTTCCGTCCTAACTCTAGGAACTGTTTGAGGTTTATCCCTGAATTTAGACATTGTGGAGTTGGATGTGGAATGGAATGGAAAGATTCGATAACAAGGAGCTATGAAACTCAAGGAAGTGGTCCTTGAATTTTGGAATTGACTCTCTTTTTTTTTTTTTTTTTTTTTTTGAGTAATGAATTTTCGAAATTAAATAAAAAAATAAAAAAAAAATTAATTATTTTTTTTTAATAAATCCGAAAATCTGACACGAACGCGACAAAACAAACGAGACAGGATTTGGACAAGAATCGAATAAAATAAACAAGATTGAATTTTTTTTTATGGATTTCTATATGGATCAAATAATGGAACTTTTTACTGGCACGAAGAACACGAAGAAAAATAAACTAAAGAAAAAGAAAGACCCATTAACTCATGGATGATTTTGTGCAGACTCTATGATAAAAACACAAAAATCAAACTGGATAGAATAGAAAAACAAAACCTGAATCCAGAGTCCAGCTCTGATACCAGATGATGTGATCCCGGGAGGGGGTCACGACGGACACGCGGAATGAACGCCGGGAAAGTTCCGAATTCAGGTTGGAACGGACGGTGACACTACGACCTGAGCCTCACGACGCAAGAACCAGGGGCATATTAAACCCGAGACCCGTTACGATGCGGAAACAAGAACCGTAATGGTTTGAACGCCACAAGGAATGTCCAGATCCTTGAAAAGTTCAGTTTGGTGAACGCCACAAATATCTCACAATATTTGATAAGTTCGAAAGTTCATTCAAGAACAATATTTCGGAGAGAAATAACTCAACACAATTTTCATTAATCAAAGTCTAATAATCTTTATTACAATGAAGACGCCTTTATACAGGCGAATAAAAAAATCCTATTCTACTAGGAAACTAAATAAAATCTAATCTAATTAGGGAATAGATAAAATTTATCAAAATAGACTCCTAATTGACCTAAAATACTAAAATAGGAAAAGGAAATAAAATATGCGAAATTCTGGGTAAAATCTGATCCGCCGCCTTGTTACGGCCGTAACATACGGTCTTACGGCCGTAATTGATCCTCGGGTCCAAAGTTGATACCACATTTACGGCCGTGAATAATTTGTTACGGCCGTAAGTCACTTTCTGCCCAAAATTGCGATATCAAAGTTTACGGCCGTAACTCCAGAACTTACGGTCGTAAAAGGCCTTCTTCTTAATTTTTTTGGTTCTTTTAGACACGGTTTGATCTTCAAAGCTCGTTGAACCTGCTGAATTCTTGTTTTGGCTTGAATATTTAATGTTTTCTGTCAAGCCTGCCATGATTCTCATCAATGAACCTTTCAAACGATGTAGATTTCTCTTGTCATTTCAATTACTTGGATTACCAAGATGCTTTGTTTAATATTTTCTTCAATAGATATCTTATTCATTCTTGGTTTATCCTCTTCCTTCAATCATGTAAAAATAATTGTCCAAAATGGTTTCAAAATTGGTATGAATATTTTGGAATTGAAGAGAATATTTTACCTAGTGTCTCTGTTCAAGGATACAAAAACTTTGCGAACGAGGGAAAAACCATTTTATGTCCCCAAGAAAACGTTTTATTCCAATTTATCCTCATTTTAATAGTGTGATGGATCCTCTGCTGTGACTTTTATATTGTTCAAAATCCTGGTGACTCTCACAATCCTAAAAAGATTGTTAGGAGTTCAAAAATTAAAGTTAGCTTTCTCAAAAGGAGATTCCTACTTTAGGTCCGAATGAAACTTTTCATATTACTAAGACGAAATACGAAGAGAATTCGGAACTTCTTAAGAAAAAGAGAGAAAATCTGAGTAAAAGTAGTCAAGTAACGAAGGGAGTGAAATCAAAACATAAGTGCAAACCACTCAAAATAAACAATATCCTCAACATATCGATTTTTCAAAAATGTAAGTTTGCCTTTTCGTTGTCATTTGAAGACTGGGGATAATACCCTTATCTCGAGAAAAAGATGAACCTCTCAAAGATTGAAGATTTCTCTTCTTATTTCAATTACTTGGATTAACAAGATTCTTTGTTTAATGTTTTCTTCAATAGACATCTTATTCATTCCTGATTTATCCTCTTCCTTCAATCATGTAAAAATAATTGTCCAAAATTGTTTCAAAATTTGTATGAATATTTTGGAATTGAAGAGAATATTTTACCTAGTCTCTCTCTCTCTTCAAGGATTCAAAAACTTTGCGAAGGATGGAAAAACCATTTAATGTCCCAAAGAAAACGTTTTATTCCAATTTATCCTCATTTTAATAGTGTGATGGATCCTCTGTTGTGACTTTTATATTGTTCAAAATCCTGGGGACTCTCACAATCCTAAAAAGATTGTTAGGAGCTCAAAAATGAAAGTTAGCTTTCTCAAAAGGAGATTCCTACTTTAGGTCCAAATGAAAATTTTCATATTACTAAGACGAAATACGAAGGGAATTCGGAACTTCTTAAGAAAAAGAGAGAAATTCTGAGTAAAAGTAGTCAAGTAACGAAGGGAGTGAAATCAAAACATAAGTGCAAACTACTCAAAATAACAATATCCTTAACATATCGATTTTTCAAAAATGTCAATTTGTCTTTTTGTTGTCATTTGAAGACTGGGGACAATACCCTTGTCTCGAGAAAAACATGAACCTTTCAAAGGGTGAATATTTCTCTTCACATTTCAATTACTTGGATTACCGAGGTGCTTTGTTTAATATTTTCTTCAATATACTTCTTATTAATTCCTGGTTTATCCACTTCCTTCAGTCATGTAAAAATAATTGTCCAAAATGGTTTCAAAATTGGTATGAATATTTTGGAATTGAAGAGAATATTTTACCTAGTCTCTCTCTCTTCAAGGATTCAAAAACTTTACGAACGAGGGTAAAACCATTTTATGTCCCTAAGAAAACCTTTTATTCCAAAGTATCCTCATTTTAAAAGTCTCATGGATCCTCTGCTGTGACTTTTATATTGTTCAAAATCATGGTGACTCTCACAATCCTAAAAAGATTGTTAGGAGATCAAAAATGAAAGTTAGCTTTCTCAAAAGGAGATTCCTAATTTAGGTCCAAATGAAACTTTTCAAAAATGTCAATTTGGCTTTTTGTTGTCATTTTAAGACTGGGGACAATACCCTTGTGTAGCGCCCCGAGTTCTAAATACCCGGTTCACCACGCCATTTTCTGGTCTGAATTTAAAAATAATAATCTAGCGGAAGAAATATTTGAAATTCATTTTTGGCAACAATAAATAAACTGTAATGGTCGATAAAATTGAAAACATTTAGGAAAAACATTTCGAACCATTAATTTTTGTAAAGCAGTTGACAATGTCACAACTTCTCGAATAACTGAAATTCTCAAAATTATCCAATGTTTGAAAATACGGAAAACATTAAAGTAAGACATTTCAACCATTTAACGGTTATTGCCACCATCATCCATCACTTGCCACCGTCTCCGAATCTGCAAAACTGTTAAAATAACGGGTTGAGCATTTCGAATGAAATACTCAGTAGACTCATCGCCAATTAGTTAATCTACAATATAATTGAACACATAAATGCAGGCTCTTTAGAAAACATAGGGTGTGGGTTGCTCTTCTTGTGCATTTAAGCACTTGGCTTCTTTCTGAAAAATCATAGGCTCTTTAGAAATCGTAGGGTGTGGGTTGCTCTTCTTGTGCATTATAGCACGTGGCTTCTCTTTGAAAATCATAGGCCCTTTAAAATCATAGGGTGTGGGTTGCTCTTTCTTCTCGTGCACATAAGACACATAAGTTATGCATAACATCACCATTTATCTTGCAAGACATTCTCTTCTTTCTTTCTCATGCATAAAAGCATATAAGTTATGACAAGCATAACAACATAATTATTTCCGAAGAAATACATTCTTGTCTCTTTTCATAAAAATGACTTTCACATAAGTCACATAACATACACATTCACATGCAATCATAATTTAAATCAATTAATAGAGGCGAGTCTACCTTAAACTTGACGAGTGTGGTTGAGCGGGAATGACTTCAATCTTTCAAATCTCCGTACGCCTCGTCCAGCCAATTAGAAGATTAAGTCGAATAAATCTTTAGAAATTTATCGTTTAAAAATGATAATTTACAATTTAGGGACTGAAATCATTGATTTTGAAAGTTGGAGGACTAAAATGAATACCTTGAATGTTAAGGGGCTAAAATGAGGAATTCGAAAGTTGAGGGACTAAAATGAATATTTTCAAAAGTTAGGTCGAAGCTCAAAAATGAATATTAAATTGTAGGGCTAAAAGAATAGATTTTAAAAATGACGGGACTGATTAAAATCATTTAAAAATTTGGGGGCTTAAAAGTAAATTTTATAAAAATCATAATATATATATATATATATATATATATATACATATCAGTACAGAGGGAGAGAGAGAACGCAGTGGCGCACTGCGAGCAGGGTCCTGCCGGGGTTAAACGCCGGCGATTTCGACGGCGCCGGGTGCGGCGGTTGGCTCACAAGGATGGGGATTCAGATTTGAGGGATTAGGTGCGAGTTTTGAGTGCGAAACCGTGGTGCAACCGAGGCTTGATTCGCGATTTTCCGGCGAGTAGGCGGCGGTGATCGAGGTAAGTTACTGGGTAAGTTGTGTTTGGGGTTTTTGGGTTTGATTCTTGGGGTTGATTCTGATTTTTGAAGTGGGATGGCCGACGAGCAGTAGGCGGGTTTGGATGTGGTTCGGTGATGGATTCTTGGGTTGGGCAGTGGCGGTTTCGAACGGTGGTTGGTGGTTGGTGGTTGGTGGTGGTGCTTGGTGAGTGTTTTGGTTTGGATTGTACAATGGGCTGAACTGGAATTGGTGGTGGTTTTGGTGCTGATGATGGTTCTGGCTACGTGAGGGAGAAGGAAGAGCAAACCTTCCCTAGGCTGAAATACTAGATTGGAGGCTGGAAATGGGACTGCAATGGAGGTGGGAGGAGGCTGCTGGTGGATGCTAAACTGAAATTGTACAGAGTGGTTTTGGGTGGTGACTTCGGTTGAAAAATTGAGATGGCTATGGTGTATGAAATTCGATTTCTTATGGTACAGTGTTAAATTGGATGATGGAGATTCTGCAGTGAGGTTTGGATTGCGATTGCAGACGGTTGGCAGTGAATTTCCGGTGGTGATCTGATTGGCAGAAATCAGATTGGCAGTAATCTGATTGGCAGTGATGGAAATTCCGGTGGTGGTGATGATGCTGGGGTGGAACAGTTGGTGCAGTATTTGTGAGGTTGGACTGTGGTTTGCAGATTGGAGATGATGGTGGCTGCTGCTGTGATTTGGGAACTCAGTTGCAGAGAATTTGAGGATTTGTGATGATGAAGTTGATGTTTGGCAATTAAAGAGGATAGTGGATACATAATAATGATGTGGTAGGTGGAGAGTTAGGTTGTAATGGGGTGGAGAAAGTGGAGTTAGTGGGGAAAATTTATGTAGGATTAATTTTTTGATTATGATAAATATTGGACTAAAAATAAATTTGAGAATAAATAAATATTGGGATAAAAATTGAATTTCGTATTTGAACTTGAAATAATTTAGATAAGGAAAATTTGAATTTAAAATGATTTTGAAAATAATACTTTGAATAAATAATTAAAATAACATAATTTTAGAAATTCGGACATTTAATTTAAAATCGAATGAATTTAACATTTCTCGTCTTGGCTAGACGAATCTGTCGCGGCGTTAACTTCAAAATAATGGGTGAGATAGTAGCAACAAGATTTTCTAAATATTAAAATAATTATTTATTGCGTAAAAATTCTTGGTCGCTACAACCTTACCCCCTTAAAATAATTTCGTCCTCGAAATTTAAATTTACTTGATCTTATGATATCTGGATATTTAACCAGAATCTCTTCTTCTTTCTTTCTCTCAGGTAGCATCATCGCTACCATGTCTAACCCACTGGACTTTGACTAATGGAATCTCTTTGTTTCTTAAGACATGGACTTTCTCTATATTATGCACATAGGTGCCTCTTCATAAATCAAATATTTCTGAACTGTAAGGGACTGATCATTCATCACATGACTATGATCACTAACATATTCTCTCAATAGAGAAACATGAAAAACATTGTGAACAGCTACAAGTTCTGGTGGCAAAGCCAACAATAAGCCATATTATCCACTTCTCTAGTATTTTAAATGGTCCGATGAAACAAAACCTTAATTTCCCTTTCTTGCCGAAACGAAAAGTACCCTTCATAGGAATTACTTTCAAGAATTCTTTCTCTCTAATCTCAAACATTAAGTCTTTTCTTCTTTGATCGGCATAGCTCTTCTACCTGTCTTGGGCAGCTTTAATCCGTAATTTGATCTTCTCGATAGCATCAATTGTTTTCTCAATTATTTCTGGACCCAATAATTTCCTCTCGCCAACTTTATCCCAATAGATTGGCGATCGACATCTTCACCCATACTGTGCTTCGTTTGGTGACATATCAATGGTAGCCCGAAAACTATTATTGCAGGCAAATTCTACTAATGGAAAAATGTGTCTCTCAATTACCATTCAAGTCTAGCATACAGGCTCTAAGCATATCTTCCAACGTCTGAATGGTGCGTTCGGACTGCCCGTCTGTCAGGGGATGGTAGGCAGTACTAAAATTTAATTTAGTACCCATTGCCACAAGAAAACTCTTCCAAATCTCAAGGTAAAAAAAATTCTCGAATCTCTATCTGAAAAACGGACACTAGCAATCCATGAAATCGAACAACTCCTCTAATATATATTTGTACCTCATACAAAGCTATCAAAAAAGCGCTTGATAGCTATTGAGTAGAACTCAATCGATCATTTGACTTTGTCCAACTTATAAACTCATTCATTGACCTTCTATTTCCAACCTTTCAAGAATCTATACTGATATCGAATCCACGATATAAATATCAATCATTCCAATGCTTAAACTAAAAATCAAGAAGATTGATCAAAATAAAACCTCATTATCTAAAATATAGAAACGAAGTATCAATTCCAAAATATTGAGTACAACCCAAACTTGGCAGAATCTTTCTGAAAAGGATTTACAAACGTAATCATTTCTAAACTCATCTGAAATTTCCTTTTCAAAATTTGAGAAATTCAAACTTGAATCCTTTAGTCCAGACTTCTAAATCATGCATCAAGTACCATGTATCACATACTCATTCTAGTCGAGGACTAATGTATTAACTTAAAACAGCATCATAAGGATCAAATATGATATCATCAAATCTAAGAAACCTCACTAACTTCCCAATCTGAAGCTCAAGATACAATTTTCCATGTTCTCCCAAAATTCAATTCATGTCACACTATGAACAATACTCTAATTAAGTCCCTCACCATTTAATAAGACTTCTGTGAATCACATAGAATTCCTCATCGAGTTTACTTAACCTAAAGATACAATCCCATTATAAGTAAAAGTCACACCACTGATCATCGCAGGTTTTCCAATATTGTAGCAAAATACTTTGCTCACATCGAAAGTACAACTGATAATAAGAAATCGAAACTGCATCACCAAAATCTTAAATAAATCCATATATCTTATGACTCAAAATGAAGATTCTCAATCGTAGGTAATATTTCACCATAATTCAAATAACCATCAAAATAAGATCAATTGGCTCAATATATTCACATAATTCATTCACGGGTTAACTATAACATCCATTAACCGTTTAGTCACCATATCTTGTAGTAATCATGTAACATGTCACTTATCATCGTATCTTATGACCTCAAATAATCATATCGATCTTTCTAAGATTACAATATAATAACCATCATATCTATTACGTGAACCTTATACGTCAATCTGCTCCCTAAGATTATATATCAATCTCTTAAACTAAATAAATCTTGGATTCTGCCATATGCCACTCTTTCTGCACACTACTCCATAATAAGTCATCACTGTGAAGTCTGATTCCCATTTTCCACAAGGACAATTACATAAAATTTCATTTCTTATTTTCGAACCAAGATACTATTAGTAACAATTTCCAAAATTTCAATGTATGATCTTATCATAAACTTTCCTCCGATCACATGCATTACTTCTGCAATACTTGTACAAATCTAGGACCTAATAAAAAATTTCTTTCATCAATTTCATCCAACAATTTCTCTCATGATCTTCTAATATCATAAATGGAAATTTAATGTACACCAATGAATCATTCAAATTACGAGGAAACCCTGATTTATTTCCATGACTGCGACTCATCTTTCTTCAAATTTCATTTAGAACCAAACATATCATAACTTATTGCTGGATGGTCAACTTATTTCATAATCTCAATATATCATCACCTTCAGTTCTCACCATAAGAGCAATCGCATTACTCCTTATAATTATCTCTTGTACCTTTTATATTCAACCGACCTTATGACCATCATCATTATCTCACATAATTCCAAACATTCGATCATATGTGCCTAATTTCTCACTTCGAACAAACGATTACTCCTTTAAGGCATCTCACCATAAAATACTTCCAATATCTCTCGTTCATGATAACTGACTTCCCAAATAATCATATTACTTGTAAAAAAAAAAAAAAACAAATCTTTAACACATCATCTACTAAATCAACTTCCAAAGTAAATCAACAGTAATATCGCATACCATCATAATTTATAATATTCTCCAATATCAATGATCATTCCATACTAATCAATTTGTTCCCAAGAATAATGAAGATTCTTCCCAATCACGCCATAATATTAGTCGTTACTCATCTTTCAAAATATAACTTGACATTTCCCAATGTATGCATCAAGTCATCACGTAACTTCACGTATACCTTGATATCCAAGTAGTTGTACACCTCATCTCGTTCTTGAAATCGTGAAATAAGGGGAGTATTTCAATATAACTATCTCCATTACAAAAAATGATTATGCTTCGAATAAGCCAAAAATGTTTCAAGAGTCATTATCCCTTTATATCATTTACTAAATCTTGCTTGGGGTGTAAATGAACTTGCAAGTCTAACCTCAATTCCTTTAGTGGGTTGTTTTACCATACCATGCTCTTAACTCAAAATGATAATATTCTGGGCAGAGTCTCCCTTGTAATTTGGACTAATCCAACCCGTAGGTATACTTCATAACCAACAATAACAACCTGTAGTTATACTCCACATCTAACCACCACGATTTAAATATTGACAACAATTCCAACAAACTTCAATTCCATCAAAATATCCCAAGAATAAATTCATAATTCCTTAACATAACAATTTCAAATCATAGTTTCCAATATCACAATATCACTTCCTTCAATACATTAATTGGCTCAAATGACCACCCATTGTCATACTTATAAAATATATGACACAAATCAAAATTCCAAAATTTCTTAATTACAAGATCAAACAACATTATAAATTTCTCTTAAAATAGATGAATAATTCACTTATAATCTCAACATCTCACAAAACTTCATAAAATTGGCTTGCTATTTCTCGTTTAATCTAAACGATAGATAATCTGAACATATTGTCTAATCATTTCTGTTGACTTCTCATACTTAGTGTCATGTCTAAAATCAATTATGCAAAGTCCAGTTAGGGTTCATCATTTCTAAACTTGAGGACAAAAATTATTTTGAAATCATTCTTAAATCATATTATTCCCATTATGCTCAACACTCGTTCTCTTTCTTTTCTTTTTCTTTCTGAAAAACTTTCTCATTATACTTCAAAACTCATTTCTTTCTTATTCGGATACAATCTCTTTCTCTTTAGTAACGACCCGGCTCCCTCGCTGGGGCCTTCTTCGAGTCGTACTCATAGTCTAAAACATATAAGTTATGACAAGCATAACAACATCATAAATCTTCTTTCTCATAAATCATTAAAATTAGTATCCGAAATACTCTTCATTCTTTCTCATAAATCAGTAAATAAGTATTCGAAATACTGAAAAAACTTTAAACATCATAAACTTCTTTACCTCGGAGTTGGTGGAACGAGTGATGGCAGTGACAATCTTTATCCATAAGAATTTCATAATGGAAAATGTTTCTTGAAATTTTCTTTTGAAAACTTACCAGTCTACAAAAACGCAGACTGGCTCTGATACCAACTGTAGCGCCCCGAGTTCTAAATACCCGGTTCACCACGCCATTTTATGGTCTGAATTTAAAAATAATAATCTAGCGGAAGAAATATTTGAAATTCATTTTTGGCAACAATAAATAAACTGTAATGGTCGATAAAATTGAAAATATTTAGGAAAAACATTTCAAACCATTAATTTTTGTAAAGCAGTTGACAATGTCACAACTTCTCGAATAACTGAAATTCTCAAAATTATCCAATGTTTGAAAATACGGAAAACATTAAAGTAAGACATTTCAACCATTTAACGGTTATTGCCACCATCATCCATCACTTGCCACCGTCTCCGAATCTGCAAAACTGTTAAAATAACGGGTTGAACATTTCGAATGAAATACTCAGTAGACTCATCGCCAATTAATTAATCTACAATATAATTGAACACATAAATGCAGGCTCTTTAGAAAACATAGGGTGTGGGTTGCTCTTCTTGTGCATTTAAGCACTTGGCTTCTTTCTGAAAAATCATAGGCTCTTTAGAAATCGTAGGGTGTGGGTTGCTCTTCTTGTGCATTATAGCACGTGGCTTCTCTTTGAAAATCATAGGCCCTTTAAAATCATAGGGTGTGGGTTGCTCTTTCTTCTCGTGCACATAAGACACATAAGTTATGCATAACATCACCATTTATCTTGCAAGACATTCTCTTCTTTCTTTCTCATGCATAAAAGCATATAAGTTATGACAAGCATAACAACATAATTATTTCCGAAGAAATACATTCTTGTCTCTTTTCATAAAAATGACTTTCACATAAGTCACATAACATACACATTCACATGCAATCATAATTTAAATAAATTAATAGAGGCGAGTCTACCTTAAACTTGACGAGTGTGGTTGAGCGGGAATGACTTCAATCTTTCAAATCTCCGTACGCCTCGTCCAGCCAATTAGAAGATTAAGTCGAATAAATCTTTAGAAATTTATCGTTTAAAAATGATAATTTACAATTTAGGGACTGAAATCATTGATTTTGAAAGTTGGAGGACTAAAATGAATACCTTGAATGTTAAGGGGCTAAAATGAGGAATTCGAAAGTTGAGGGACTAAAATGAATATTTTCAAAAGTTAGGTCGAAGCTCAAAAATGAATATTAAATTGTAGGGCTAAAAGAATAGATTTTAAAAATGACGGGACTGATTAAAATCATTTAAAACTTTGGGGGCTTAAAAGTAAATTTTATAAAAATCATAATATATATATATATATATACATATCAGTACAGAGGGAGAGAGAGAACGCAGCGGCGCACTGCGAGCAGGGTCCCGCCGGGGTTAAACGCCGGCGATTTCAACGGCGCCGGGTGCGGCGGTTCGCTCACAAGGATGGGGATTCAGATTTGAGGGATTAGGTGCGAGTTTTGAGTGCGAAACCGTGGTGCAACCGAGGCTTGATTCGCGATTTTCCGGCGAGTAGGCGGCGGTGATCGAGGTAAGTTACTGGGTAAGTTGTGTTTGGGGTTTTTGGGTTTGATTCTTGGGGTTGATTCTGATTTTGGAAGTGGGATGGCCGACGAGCAGTAGGCGGGTTTGGATGTGGTTCGGTGATGGATTCTTGGGTTGGGCAGTGGTGGTTTTGAACGGTGGTTGGTGGTTGGTGGTGGTGCTTGATGAGTGTTTTGGTTTGGATTGTACAGTGGGCTGAACTGGAATTGGTGGTGGTTTTGGTGCTGATGATGGTTCTGGCTACGTGAGGGAGAAGGAAGAGCAAACCTTCCCTAGGCTGAAATGCTAGATTGGAGGCTGGAAATGGGACTGCAATGGAGGTGGGAGGAGGCTGCTGGTGGATGCTAAACTGAAATTGTACAGAGTGGTTTTGGGTGGTGACTTCGGTTGAAAAATTGAGATGGCTATGGTGTATGAAATTTGATTTCTTATGGTGCAGTGTTAAATTGGATGATGGAGATTCTGCAGTGAGGTTTGGATTGCGATTGCAGACGGTTGGCAGTGAATTTCCGGTGGTGATCTGATTGGCAGAAATCAGATTGGCAGTAATCTGATTGGCAGTGATGGAAATTCCGGTGGTGGTGATGATGCTGGGGTGGAATGGTTGGTGCAGTATTTGTGAGGTTGGACTGTGGTTTGCAGATTGGAGATGATGGTGGCTGCTGCTGTGATTTGGGCACTCAGTTGCAGAGAATTTGAGGATTTGTGATGATGAAGTTGATGTTTGGCAATTAAAGAGGATAGTGGATACATAATAATGATGTGGTAGGTGGAGAGTTAGGTTGTAATGGGGTGGAGAAAGTGGAGTTAGTGGGGAAAATTTATGTAGGATTAATTTTTTGATTATGATAAATATTGACCTAAAAATAAATTTGAGAATAAATAAATATTGGGATAAAAATTGAATTTCGTATTTGAACTTGAAATAATTTAGATAAGGAAAATTTGAATTTAAAATGATTTTGAAAATAATACTTTGAATAAATAATTAAAATAACATAATTTTAGAAATTCGGACATTTAATTTAAAATCGAATGAATTTAACATTTCTCGACTTGGCTAGACGAATCCGTCGCGGCGTTAACTTCAAAATAATGGGTGAGATAGTAGCAACAAGATTTTCTAAATATAAAAATAATTATTTATTGCGTAAAAATTCTTGGTGGCTACACTTGTCTCGAGAAAAACATGAACCTTTCAAAGGGTGAAGATTTCTCTTCACATTTCAATTACTTGGATTACCGAGTTGCTTTGTTTAATATTTTCCTCAATTGACTTCTTATTAATTCCTGGTTTATCCTCTTCCTTCAGTCATCTAAAAATAATTGTCCAAAATGGTTTCAAAATTGGTATGAATATTTTGGAATTGAAGAGAATATTTTACCTAGTCTCTCTCTCTTCAAGGAGTCAAAAACTTTGCGAACGATGGAAAAACCATTTAATGTCCCAAAGAAAACGTTTTATTCCAATTTATCCTCATTTTAATAGTGTGATGGATCCTCTGTTGTGACTTTTATATTGTTCAAAATCCTGGTGACTCTCACAATCCTAAAAAGATTGTTAGGAGCTCAAAAATGAAAGTTAGCTTTCTCAAAACGAGATTCCTACTTTAGGTCCAAATGAAAATTTTTAATAATACTAAGACGAAATACGAAGTGAATTTGGAACTTCTTAAGAAAAAGAGAGAAATTCTGAGTAAAAGTAGTCAAGTAACGAAGGGAGTGAAATCAAAATATAACTGCAAACTACTCAAAATAAACAATATCCTCAACATTTCGATTTTTCAAAAATGTCAATTTTTCTTTTTGTTATCATTTGAAGACTGGGGACAATACCCTTGTCTCGAGAAAAACATGAACCTTTCAAAGGGTGAAGATTTCTCTTCACATTTCAATTACTTGGATTACCGAGGTGCTTTGTTTAATATTTTCTTCAATAGACTTCTTATTAATTCATTGTTTATCCTCTTCCTCCAGTCATGTAAAAATAATTGTCCAAAATGGTTTCAAAATTTGTATGAATATTTTGGAATTGAAGAGAATATTTTACCTAGTCTCTCTCTCTTCAAGGAATCAAAAACTTTGCGAACGATGTAAAAACCATTTAATGTCCCAAAGAAAACGTTTTATTCCAAAGTATCCTCATTTTTAAAGTCTCATGGATCCTCTGCTGTGACTTTTTATTGTTCGAAATCATGGTGACTCTCACAATCCTAAGAAGATTGTTAGAAGCTCAAAAATGAAAGTTAGCTTTCTCAAAAGAAGATTCCTACTTTAGGTACAAATGAAACGTCTCATATTACTAAGAAGAAATATGAAGAGAATCTGAAATTTCTTAAGAGAAAGAGAGAAATTCCGAGTAAAAGTAGTAAAGAAACCAAGGGAGTGAAATCAAAAGATATGTGAAAACTACTCAAAATAAACAATATCCTCAACATATAGATTTTTAAAAAATGTAAGTTTTCCTTTTCGTTGTCATTTGAAGACTGGAGACAATACCCTTAGCTCGTGAAAAAGATGAACCTCTCAAACGATGTAGATTTCTCTTGTCATTTCAATTACTTGGATTACCAAGATGCTTTGTTTAATGTTACCTAGTGTCTCTCTCCAAGGATACAAAAACTTCACGAACGAGGGAAAAACAATTTTATGTCTCCAAGAAAACGTTTTATTCCAATTTATCCTCATTTTTATAGTGTGATGGATCCTCTGCTGTGACTTTTATATTGTTCAAAATCCTGGTGACTCTCACAATCCTAAAAAGATTGTTAGCAGCTCAAAAATGAAAGTTAGCTTTCTCAAAAGGTGATTCCTACTTTAGGTCCGAATGAAACTTTTCATATTACTAAGACGAAATCCGAAGAGAATTCGGAACTTCTTAAGAAAAAGAGAGAAATTCTGAGTAAAAGTAGTAAAGTAACGAAGGGAGTGAAATCAAAACATAAGTGCAAACTACTCAAAATAAATAATATCCTCAACATATCGATTTTTCAAAAATGTCAATTTGGCTTTTTGTTGTCATTTTAAGACTGGGGACAATACCCTTGTCTCGAAAAAAACATGAACTTTTCAAAGGGTGAAGATTTCTCTTCACATTTCAATTACTTGGATTACCGAGGTGCTTTGTTTAACGTTTTCTTCAATAGACATCTTATTCATTCCTGGTTTATCCTCTTCCTTCAATCATGTAAAAATAATTGTCCAAAATGGTTTCAAAATTGGTATGAATATTTTGGAATTGAAGAGAATATTTTACCTAGTGTCTCTGTCCAAGGATACAAGAACATCGCGAACGAGGGAAAAACCATTTTATGTCCCCAAGAAAACGTTTTATTCCAATTTATCCTCATTTTTATAGTGTGATGGATCCTCTGCTGTGACTTTTTATTGTTCGAAATCTTGGTGATTCACAATTCCAAAAAGATTGTTACCAGCTCAAAAATGAAAGTTAGCTTTCTCAAAAGGAGATTCCTACTTTAGGTCCAAATGAAACTTTTCATATTACTAAGAAGAAATATGAAGAGAATCTGAAATTTCTTAAGAGAAAGAGAGAAATTCCGAGTAAAAGTAGTAAAGAAACCAAGGGAGTGAAATCAAAAGATATGTGCAAACTACTCAAATTAAACAATATCCTACACATATTGATTTTTATAAAAAGTCAGTTTGCCTTTTTGTTGTCAATTTGGCTTTTTGTTGTCATTTTAAGACTGGGGACAATACCCTTGTCTCGAAAAAAACATGAACCTTTCAAAGGGTGAAGATTTCTCTTCACATTTCAATTACTTGGATTACCGAGGTGCTTTGTTTAACGTTTTCTTCAATAGACATCTTATTCATTCCTGGTTTATCCTCTTCCTTCAATCATGTAAAAATAATTGTCCAAAATGGTTTCAAAATTGGTATGAATATTTTGGAATTGAAGAGAATATTTTACCTAGTGTCTCTGTCCAAGGATACAAGAACATCGCGAACGAGGGAAAAACCATTTTATGTCCCCAAGAAAACGTTTTATTCCAATTTATCCTCATTTTTATAGTGTGATGGATCCTCTGCTGTGACTTTTTATTGTTCGAAATCTTGGTGACTCACAATTCCAAAAAGATTGTTACCAGCTCAAAAATGAAAGTTAGCTTTCTCAAAAGGAGATTCCTACTTTAGGTCCAAATGAAACTTTTCATATTACTAAGAAGAAATATGAAGAGAATCTGAAATTTCTTAAGAGAAAGAGAGAAATTCCGAGTAAAAGTAGTAAAGAAACCAAGGGAGTGAAATCAAAAGATATGTGCAAACTACTCAAATTAAACAATATCCTACACATATTGATTTTTATAAAAAGTCAGTTTGCCTTTTTGTTGTCAATTTGGCTTTTTGTTGTCATTTTAAGACTGGGGACAATACCCTTGTCTCGAAAAAAACATGAACCTTTCAAAGGGTGAAGATTTCTCTTCACATTTCAATTACTTGGATTACCGAGGTGCTTTGTTTAATGTTTTCTTCAATAGACATCTTATTCATTCCTGGTTTATCCTCTTCCTTCAATCATGTAAAAATAATTGTCCAAAATGGTTTCAAAATTGGTATGAATATTTTGGAATTGAAGAGAATATTTTACCTAGTCTCTCTCTCTTCAAGGATTCAAAAACTTTGCGAACGATGTAAAAACCATTTAATGTCCCAAGGAAAACGTTTTATTCCAATTTATCCTCATTTTTATAGTCTGATGGATCCTCTGCAGTGACTTTTATATTGTTCAAAATCCTGGTGACTCTCACAATCCTAAAAAGATTGTTAGGAGCTCAAAAATGAAAGTTAGCTTTCTCAAAAGGAGATTCCTACTTTAGGTCCAAATGAAACTTTTCATATTACTAAGGCGAAATACGAAGAAAATTCGGAACTTCTTAAGAAAAAGAGAGAAATTCTGAGTAAAAGTATTCAAGTAATGAAGGGAGTGAAATCAAAACATCAGTGCAAACTACTCAAAATAAACAATATCCTCAACATATCGATTTTTCAAAAATGTCAATTTTTCTTTTTGTTGTCATTTTAAGACTGGGGACAATACCCTTGTCTCGAGAAAAACATGAACCTTTCAAAGGGTGAAGATTTCTCATCACATTTCAATTACTTGGATTACCGAGGTGCTTTGTTTAATATTTTCTTCAATTGACTTCTTATTAATTCCTGGTTTATCCTCTTCCTTCAGTCATGTAAAAATAATTGTCCAAAATGGTTTCAAAATTTGTATGAATATTTTGGAATTGAAGAGAATATTTTACCTAGTCTCTCTCTCTTCAAGGAGGCAAAAACTTTGCGAACGATGGAAAAACCATTTAATGTCCCAAAGAAAACGTTTTATTCCAATTTATCCTCATTTTAATAGTGTGATGGATCTTCTGCTGTGACATTTATATTGTTCAAAATCTTGGTGACTCTCACAATCCTAAAAAGATTGTTAGGAGCTCAAAAATGAAAGTTAGCTTTCTCAAAAGGAGATTCCTACTTTAGGTCCAAATGAAAATTTTTAATAATACTAAGACGAAATACGAAGAGAATTTGGAACTTCTTAAGAAAAAGAGAGAAATTCTGGGTAAAAGTAGTCAAGTAACGAAGGGAGTGAAATCAAAACATAAGTGCAAACTACTCAAAATAAATAATATCCTCAACATATCGATTTTTCAAAAATGTCAATTTGGCTTTTTGTTGTCATTTTAAGACTGGGGACAATACCCTTGTCTCGAAAAAAACATGAACCTTTCAAAGGGTTAAGATTTCTCTTCACATTTCAATTACTTGGATTACCGAGGTGCTTTGTTTAACGTTTTCTTCAATAGACATCTTATTCATTCCTGGTTTATCCTCTTCCTTCAATCATGTAAAAATAATTGTCCAAAATGGTTTCAAAATTGGTATGAATATTTTGGAATTGAAGAGAATATTTTACCTAGTGTCTCTGTCCAAGGATACAAGAACATCGCGAACGAGGGAAAAACCATTTTATGTTCCCAAGAAAACGTTTTATTCCAATTTATCCTCATTTTTATAGTGTGATGGATCCTCTGCTGTGACTTTTTATTGTTCGAAATCTTGGTGACTCACAATTCCAAAAAGATTGTTACCAGCTCAAAAATGAAAGTTAGCTTTCTCAAAAGGAGATTCCTACTTTAGGTCCAAATGAAACTTTTCATATTACTAAGAAGAAATATGAAGAGAATCTGAAATTTCTTAAGAGAAAGAGAGAAATTCCGAGTAAAAGTAGTAAAGAAACCAAGGGAGTGAAATCAAAAGATATGTGCAAACTACTCAAATTAAACAATATCCTACACATATTGATTTTTATAAAAAGTCAGTTTGCCTTTTTGTTGTCATTTGAAAACTCGGGAGAATACCCTTAGCTCGTGAAAAAGATGAACCTTCCAAACGATGTAGATTTCTCTTCTCATTTCAATTACTTGGATTACCAAGATGCTTTGTTTAATGTTTTCTTCAATAGACATCTTATTCATTCCTGGTTTATCCACTTCCTTCAATCATGTAAAAATAATTGTCCAAAATGGTTTCAAAATTGGTATGAATATTTTGGAATTGAAGAGAATATTTTACCTAGTCTCTCTCTCTTCAAGGATTCAAAAACTTTGCGAACGATGTAAAAACCATTTAATGTCCCAAGGAAAACGTTTTATTCCAATTTATCCTCATTTTTATAGTTTGATGGATCCTCTGCAGTGACTTTTATATTGTTCAAAATCATGGTGACTCTCACAATCCCAAAAAGATTGTTAGGAGCTCAAAAATGAAAGTTAGCTTTCTCAAAAGGAGATTCCTACTTTAGGTCCAAATGAAACTTTTCATATTACTAAGACGAAATACGAAGAGAATTCGGAACTTCTTAAGAAAAAGAGATAAATTCTGAGTAAAAGTAGTCAAGTAACGAAGGGAGTGAAATGAAAACATAAGTGCAAACTACTCAAAATAAACAATATCCTCAACATATCGATTTTTCAAAAATGTCAATTTTGCTTTTTGTTGTCATTTTAAGACTGGGGACAATACCCTTGTCTCGAGAAAAACATGAAACTTTCAAAGGGTGAAGATTTCTCTTCACATTTCAATTACTTGGATTACCGAGGTGCTTTGTTTAATATTTTCTTCAATTGACTTCTTATTAATTCCTGGTTTATCCTCTTCCTTCAGTCATGTAAAAATAATTGTCCAAAATGGTTTCAAAATTGGTATGAATATTTTCGAATTGAAGAGAATATTTTACCTAATCTCTCTCTCTCCAAGGATACAAAAACTTCACGAACGAGGGAAAAACAATTTTATGTCTCCAAGAAAACGTTTTATTCCAATTTATCCTCATTTTTATAGTGTGATGGATCCTCTGCTGTGACTTTTATATTGTTCAAAATCCTGGTGACTCTCACAATCCTAAAAAGATTGTTAGCAGCTCAAAAATGAAAGTTAGCTTTCTCAAAAGGTGATTCCTACTTTAGGTCCGAATGAAACTTTTCATATTACTAAGACGAAATCCGAAGAGAATTCGGAACTTCTTAAGAAAAAGAGAGAAATTCTGAGTAAAAGTAGTAAAGTAACGAAGGGAGTGAAATCAAAACATAAGTGCAAACTACTCAAAATAAATAATATCCTCAACATATCGATTTTTCAAAAATGTCAATTTGGCTTTTTGTTGTCATTTTAAGACTGGGGACAATACCCTTGTCTCGAAAAAAACATGAACTTTTCAAAGGGTGAAGATTTCTCTTCACATTTCAATTACTTGGATTACCGAGGTGCTTTGTTTAACGTTTTCTTCAATAGACATCTTATTCATTCCTGGTTTATCCTCTTCCTTCAATCATGTAAAAATAATTGTCCAAAATGGTTTCAAAATTGGTATGAATATTTTGGAATTGAAGAGAATATTTTACCTAGTGTCTCTGTCCAAGGATACAAGAACATCGCGAACGAGGGAAAAACCATTTTATGTCCCCAAGAAAACGTTTTATTCCAATTTATCCTCATTTTTATAGTGTGATGGATCCTCTGCTGTGACTTTTTATTGTTCGAAATCTTGGTGACTCACAATTCCAAAAAGATTGTTACCAGCTCAAAAATGAAAGTTAGCTTTCTCAAAAGGAGATTCCTACTTTAGGTCCAAATGAAACTTTTCATATTACTAAGAAGAAATATGAAGAGAATCTGAAATTTCTTAAGAGAAAGAGAGAAATTCCGAGTAAAAGTAGTAAAGAAACCAAGGGAGTGAAATCAAAAGATATGTGCAAACTACTCAAATTAAACAATATCCTACACATATTGATTTTTATAAAAAGTCAGTTTGCCTTTTTGTTGTCAATTTGGCTTTTTGTTGTCATTTTAAGACTGGGGACAATACCCTTGTCTCGAAAAAAACATGAACCTTTCAAAGGGTGAAGATTTCTCTTCACATTTCAATTACTTGGATTACCGAGGTGCTTTGTTTAACGTTTTCTTCAATAGACATCTTATTCATTCCTGGTTTATCCTCTTCCTTCAATCATGTAAAAATAATTGTCCAAAATGGTTTCAAAATTGGTATGAATATTTTGGAATTGAAGAGAATATTTTACCTAGTGTCTCTGTCCAAGGATACAAGAACATCGCGAACGAGGGAAAAACCATTTTATGTCCCCAAGAAAACGTTTTATTCCAATTTATCCTCATTTTTATAGTGTGATGGATCCTCTGCTGTGACTTTTTATTGTTCGAAATCTTGGTGACTCACAATTCCAAAAAGATTGTTACCAGCTCAAAAATGAAAGTTAGCTTTCTCAAAAGGAGATTCCTACTTTAGGTCCAAATGAAACTTTTCATATTACTAAGAAGAAATATGAAGAGAATCTGAAATTTCTTAAGAGAAAGAGAGAAATTCCGAGTAAAAGTAGTAAAGAAACCAAGGGAGTGAAATCAAAAGATATGTGCAAACTACTCAAATTAAACAATATCCTACACATATTGATTTTTATAAAAAGTCAGTTTGCCTTTTTGTTGTCAATTTGGCTTTTTGTTGTCATTTTAAGACTGGGGACAATACCCTTGTCTCGAAAAAAACATGAACCTTTCAAAGGGTGAAGATTTCTCTTCACATTTCAATTACTTGGATTACCGAGGTGCTTTGTTTAATGTTTTCTTCAATAGACATCTTATTCATTCCTGGTTTATCCTCTTCCTTCAATCATGTAAAAATAATTGTCCAAAATGGTTTCAAAATTGGTATGAATATTTTGGAATTGAAGAGAATATTTTACCTAGTCTCTCTCTCTTCAAGGATTCAAAAACTTTGCGAACGATGTAAAAACCATTTAATGTCCCAAGGAAAACGTTTTATTCCAATTTATCCTCATTTTTATAGTCTGATGGATCCTCTGCAGTGACTTTTATATTGTTCAAAATCCTGGTGACTCTCACAATCCTAAAAAGATTGTTAGGAGCTCAAAAATGAAAGTTAGCTTTCTCAAAAGGAGATTCCTACTTTAGGTCCAAATGAAACTTTTCATATTACTAAGGCGAAATACGAAGAAAATTCGGAACTTCTTAAGAAAAAGAGAGAAATTCTGAGTAAAAGTATTCAAGTAATGAAGGGAGTGAAATCAAAACATCAGTGCAAACTACTCAAAATAAACAATATCCTCAACATATCGATTTTTCAAAAATGTCAATTTTTCTTTTTGTTGTCATTTTAAGACTGGGGACAATACCCTTGTCTCGAGAAAAACATGAACCTTTCAAAGGGTGAAGATTTCTCATCACATTTCAATTACTTGGATTACCGAGGTGCTTTGTTTAATATTTTCTTCAATTGACTTCTTATTAATTCCTGGTTTATCCTCTTCCTTCAGTCATATAAAAATAATTGTCCAAAATGGTTTCAAAATTTGTATGAATATTTTGGAATTGAAGAGAATATTTTACCTAGTCTCTCTCTCTTCAAGGAGGCAAAAACTTTGCGAACGATGGAAAAACCATTTAATGTCCCAAAGAAAACGTTTTATTCCAATTTATCCTCATTTTAATAGTGTGATGGATCTTCTGCTGTGACATTTATATTGTTCAAAATCTTGGTGACTCTCACAATCCTAAAAAGATTGTTAGGAGCTCAAAAATGAAAGTTAGCTTTCTCAAAAGGAGATTCCTACTTTAGGTCCAAATGAAAATTTTTAATAATACTAAGACGAAATACGAAGAGAATTTGGAACTTCTTAAGAAAAAGAGAGAAATTCTGGGTAAAAGTAGTCAAGTAACGAAGGGAGTGAAATCAAAACATAAGTGCAAACTACTCAAAATAAATAATATCCTCAACATATAGATTTTTCAAAAATGTCAATTTGGCTTTTTGTTGTCATTTTAAGACTGGGGACAATACCCTTGTCTCGAAAAAAACATGAACCTTTCAAAGGGTTAAGATTTCTCTTCACATTTCAATTACTTGGATTACCGAGGTGCTTTGTTTAACGTTTTCTTCAATAGACATCTTATTCATTCCTGGTTTATCCTCTTCCTTCAATCATGTAAAAATAATTGTCCAAAATGGTTTCAAAATTGGTATGAATATTTTGGAATTGAAGAGAATATTTTACCTAGTGTCTCTGTCCAAGGATACAAGAACATCGCGAACGAGGGAAAAACCATTTTATGTCCCCAAGAAAACGTTTTATTCCAATTTATCCTCATTTTTATAGTGTGATGGATCCTCTGCTGTGACTTTTTATTGTTCGAAATCTTGGTGACTCACAATTCCAAAAAGATTGTTACCAGCTCAAAAATGAAAGTTAGCTTTCTCAAAAGGAGATTCCTACTTTAGGTCCAAATGAAACTTTTCATATTACTAAGAAGAAATATGAAGAGAATCTGAAATTTCTTAAGAGAAAGAGAGAAATTCCGAGTAAAAGTAGTAAAGAAACCAAGGGAGTGAAATCAAAAGATATGTGCAAACTACTCAAATTAAACAATATCCTACACATATTGATTTTTATAAAAAGTCAGTTTGCCTTTTTGTTGTCATTTGAAAACTCGGGAGAATACCCTTAGCTCGTGAAAAAGATGAACCTTCCAAACGATGTAGATTTCTCTTCTCATTTCAATTACTTGGATTACCAAGATGCTTTGTTTAATGTTTTCTTCAATAGACATCTTATTCATTCCTGGTTTATCCTCTTCCTTCAATCATGTAAAAATAATTGTCCAAAATGGTTTCAAAATTGGTATGAATATTTTGGAATTGAAGAGAATATTTTACCTAGTCTCTCTCTCTTCAAGGATTCAAAAACTTTGCGAACGATGTAAAAACCATTTAATGTCCCAAGGAAAACGTTTTATTCCAATTTATCCTCATTTTTATAGTCTGATGGATCCTCTGCAGTGACTTTTATATTGTTCAAAATCATGGTGACTCTCACAATCCCAAAAAGATTGTTAGGAGCTCAAAAATGAAAGTTAGCTTTCTCAAAACGAGATTCCTACTTTAGGTCCGAATGAAACTTTTCATATTACTAAGACGAAATACGAAGAGAATTCGGAACTTCTTAAGAAAAAGAGATAAATTCTGAGTAAAAGTAGTCAAGTAACGAAGGGAGTGAAATGAAAACATAAGTGCAAACTACTCAAAATAAACAATATCCTCAACATATCGATTTTTCAAAAATGTCAATTTTGCTTTTTGTTGTCATTTTAAGACTGGGGACAATACTCTTGTCTCGAGAAAAACATGAAACTTTCAAAGGGTGAAGATTTCTCTTCACATTTCAATTACTTGGATTACCGAGGTGCTTTGTTTAATATTTTCTTCAATTGACTTCTTATTAATTCCTGGTTTATCCTCTTCCTTCAGTCATGTAAAAATAATTGTCCAAAATGGTTTCAAAATTGGTATGAATATTTTCGAATTGAAGAGAATATTTTACCTAGTCTCTCTCTCTTCAAGGAGTCAAAAACTTTGCGAACGATGGAAAAACCATTTAATGTCCCAAAGAAAACGTTTTATTCCAATTTATCCTCATTTTAATAGTGTGATGGATCCTCTGCTGTGACTTTTATATTGTTCAAAATCCTGGTGACTCTCACAATCCTAAAAAGATTGTTAGGAGCTCAAAAATGAAAGTTAGCTTTCTCAAAAGGAGATTCCTACTTTAGGTCCAAATGAAAATTTTTAATAATACTAAGACGAAATACGAAGTGAATTTGGAACTTCTTAAGAAAAAGAGAGAAATTCTGAGTAAAAGTAGTCAAGTAACGAAGGGAGTGAAATCAAAATATAACTGCAAACTTCTCAAAATAAACAATATCCTCAACATTTCGATTTTTCAAAAATGTCAGTTTTTCTTTTTGTTGTCATTTGAAGACTGGGGACAATACCCTTGTCTCGAGAAAAACATGAACCTTTCAAAGGGTGAAGATTTCTCTTCACATTTCAATTACTTAGATTACCGAGGTGCTTTGTTTAATATTTTCTTCAATAGACTTCTTATTAATTCATTGTTTATCCTCTTCCTTCAGTCATGTAAAAATAATTGTCCAAAATGGTTTCAAAATTTGTATGAATATTTTGGAATTGAAGAGAATATTTTACCTAGTCTCTCTCTCTTCAAGGATTCAAAAACTTTGCGAACGATGTAAAAACCATTTAATGTCCCAAAGAAAACGTTTTATTCCAAAGTATCCTCATTTTTAAAGTCTCATGGATCCTCTGCTGTGACTTTTTATTGTTCGAAATCTTGGTGACTCACACAATCCTAAAAAGATTGTTAGCAGCTCAAAAATGAAAGTTAGCTTTCTCAAAAGAAGATTCCTACTTTAGGTCCAAATGAAACGTTTCATATTACTAAGAAGAAATATGAAGAGAATCTGAAATTTCTTAAGAGAAAGAGAGAAATTCCGAGTAAAAGTAGTAAAGAAACCAAGGGAGTGAAATCAAAAGATATGTTCAAACTACTCAAAATAAACATTATCCTCAACATATCGATTTTTCAAAAATGTAAGTTTGCCTTTTCGTTGTCATTTGAAGACTGGGGACAATACCCTTAACTCGTGAAAAAGATGAACCTTTCAAACGATGTAGATTTCTCTTGTCATTTCAATTACTTGGATTACCAAGATGCTTTGTTTAATATTTTCTTCAATAGATATCTTATTCATTCCTGGTTTATCCTCTTCCTTCAATCATGTAAAAATAATTGTCCAAAATGGTTTCAAAATTGGTATGAATATTTTGGAATTGAAGAGAATATTTTACCTAGTCTCTCTCTCCTCAAGGATTCAAAAACTTTACGAACGAGGAAAAAACCATTTTATGTCCCTAAGAAAACGTTTTATTCCAATGTATCCTCATTTTTAAAGTCTCATGGATCCTCTGCTGTGACTTTTATATTGTTCAAAATCATGGTGACTCTCACAATTCCAAAAAGATTGTTAGGAGCTCGAAAATGAAAGTTAGCTTTCTCAAAAGGAGATTCCTACTTTAGGTCCGAATGAAACTTTTCATATTACTAAGACGAAATACGAAGAGAATTCGGAACTTCTTAAGAAAAAGAGAGAAATTCTGAGTAAAAGTAGTCAAGTAACGAAGGGAGTGAAATGAAAACATAAGTGCAAACTACTCAAAATAAACAATATCCTCAACATATCGATTTTTCAAAAATGTCAATTTGGCTTTTTGTTGTCATTTTAAGACTGGGGACAATACCCTTGTCTCGAGAAAAACATGAACCTTTCAAAGGGTGAAGATTTCTCTTCACATTTCAATTACTTGGATTACCGAGGTGCTTTGTTTAATATTTTCTTCAATTGACTTCTTATTAATTCCTGGTTTATCCTCTTCCTTCAGTCATGTAAAAATAATTGTCCAAAATGGTTTCAAAATTGGTATGAATATTTTCGAATTGAAGAGAATATTTTACCTAGTCTCTCTCTCTTCAAGGAGTCAAAAACTTTGCGAACGATGGAAAAACCATTTAATGTCCCAAAGAAAACGTTTTATTCCAATTTATCCTCATTTTAATAGTGTGATGGATCCTCTGCTGTGACTTTTATGTTGTTCAAAATCCTGGTGACTCTCACAATCCTAAAAAGATTGTGAGGAGCTCAAAAATGAAAGTTATCTTTCTCAAAAGGAGATTCCTACTTTAGGTCCAAATGAAAATTTTTAATAATACTAAGACGAAATACGAAGTGAATTTGGAACTTCTTAAGAAAAAGAGAGAAATTCGGAGTAAAAGTAGTCAAGCAACGAAGGGAGTGAAATCAAAATATAACTGCAAACTACTCAAAATAAACAATATCCTCAACATTTCGATTTTTCAAAAATGTCAATTTTTCTTTTTGTTGTCATTTGAAGACTGGGGACAATACCCTTGTCTCGAGAAAAACATGAACCTTTCAAAGGGTGAAGATTTCTCTTCACATTTCAATTACTTGGATTACCGAGGTGCTTTGTTTAATATTTTCTTCAATAGACTTCTTATTAATTCATTGTTTATCCTCTTCCTTCAGTCATGTAAAAATAATTGTCCAAAATGGTTTCAAAATTTGTATGAATATTTTGGAATTGAAGAGAATATTTTACCTAGTCTCTCTCTCTTCAAGGATTCAAAAACTTTGCGAACGATGTAAAAACCATTTAATGTCCCAAAGAAAACGTTTTATTTCAATTTATCCTCATTTTTATAGTGTGATGGATCCTCTGCTGTGACTTTTATATTGTTCAAAATCCTGGCGACTCTCACAATCCTAAAAAGATTGTTAGGAGCTCAAAAATGAAAGTTAGCTTTCTCAAAAGGAGATTCCTACTTTAGGTCCGAATGAAACTTTTCATATTACTAAGACGAAATCCGAAGAGAATTCGGAACTTCTTAAGATAAAGAGTGAAATTCTGAGTAAAAGTAGTCAAGTAACGAAGGGAGTGAAATCAAAGCATAAGTGCAAACTACTCAAAATAAACAATATCCTCAACATATCGATTTTTCAAAAATGTCAATTTGGCTTTTTGTTGTCATTTTAAGACTGGGGACAATACCCTTGTCTCGAGAAAAACATGAACCTTTCAAAGGGTGAAGATTTCTCTTCACATTTCAATTACTTGGATTACCGAGGTGCTTTGTTTAATATTTTCTTCAATTGACTTCTTATTAATTCCTCGTTTATCCTCATCCTTCAGTCATGTAAAAATAATTGTCCAAAATGGTTTCAAAATTGGTATGAATATTTTGGAGTTGAAGAGAATATTTTACCTAGTCTCTCTCTCTTCAAGGAGTCAAAAACTTTGCGAACGATGGAAAAACCATTTAATGTCCCAAAGAAAACGTTTTATTCCAATTTATCCTCATTTTAATAGTGTGATGGATCCTCTGCTGTGACTTTTATATTGTTCAAAATCCTGGTGACTCTCAGAATCCTAAAAAGATTGTTAGGAGCTCAAAAATGAAAGTTAGCTTTCTCAAAAGGAGATTCCTACTTTAGGTCCGAATGAAACATTTCATATTACTAAGACGAAATACTAATAGAATTCGGAACTTCTTAAGAAAAAGAGAGAAATTCTGAGTAAAAGTAGTCAAGTAACGAAGGGAGTGAAATCAAAACATTAGTTCAAACTACTCAAAATAAACAATATCCTCAACATATCGATTTTTCAAAAATGTCAATTTGTCTTTTTGTTGTCATTTTAAGACAGGGGACAATACCCTTGTCTCGGGAAAAACATGAACCTTTCAAAGGGTGAAGATTTCTCTTCACATTTCAATTACTTGGATTACCGAGGTGCTTTGTTTAATATTTTCTTCAATTGACTTCTTATTAATTCCTCGTTTATCCTCATCCTTCAGTCATGTAAAAATAATTGTCCAAAATGGTTTCAAAATTGGTATGAATATTTTGGAGTTGAAGAGAATATTTTACCTAGTCTCTCTCTCTTCAAGGAGTCAAAAACTTTGCGAACTATGGAAAAACCATTTAATGTCCAAAAGAAAACGTTTTATTCCAATTTATCCTAATTTTAATAGTGTGATGGATCCTATGCTGTGACTTTTATATTGTTCAAAATCCTGGTGACTCTCACAATCCTAAAAAGATTGTTAGGAGCTCAAAAATGAAAGTTAGCTTTCTCAAAAGGAGATTCCTACTTTAGGTCCAAATGAAAATTTCATATTACTAAGACGAAATACGAAGAAAATTCGGAACTTCTTAAGAAAAAGAGAGAAATTCTGAGTAAAAGTAGTCAAGTAACGAAGGGAGTGAAATCAAAACATAAGTGCAAACTACTCAAAATAAACAATATCCTCAACATATCGATTTTTCAAATATCAATTTGTCTTTTTGTTGTCATTTTAAGACTGGGGACAATACCCTTGTCTCAAGGAAAACATGAACCTTTCAAAGGGTGAAGATTTCTCTTCACATTTCAATTATTTGGATTACCGAGGTGCTTTGTTTAATATTTTCTTCAATTGACTTCTTATTAATTTCTGGTTTATCCTCTTCCTTCAGTCATGTAAAAATAATTGTCCAAAATGGTTTCAAAATTGGTATGAATATTTTGGAATTGAAGATAATATTTTACCTAGTCTCTCTCTCTTCAAGGAGTCAAAAACTTTGCGAACGATGGAAAAACCATTTTATGTCCTCAAGAAAACGTTTTATTTCAATTTATCCTCATTTTAATAGTGTGATGGATCCTCTGCTGTGACTTTTATATTGTTCAAAATCCTGGCGACTCTCACAATTCTAAAAAGATTGTTAGGAGCTAAAAAATGAAAGTTAGCTTTCTCAAAAGGAGATTCCTACTTTAGGCCCGAATGAAACTTTTCATATTACTAAGACGAAATACGAAGTGAATTTTGAATTTCTTAAGAAAACGAGAGAAATTCTGAGTAAAAGTTGTCAAGTAACGAAGGGAGTCAAATCAAAACATAAGTGCAAACTACTCAAAATAACAATATCCTCAACATATCGATTTTTCAAATATGTCAATTTGTCTTTTTGTTGTCATTTTAAGACTGGGGACAATACCCTTGTCTCGAGAAAAACATGAACCTTTCAAAGGGTGAAGATTTCTCTTCACATTTCAATTACTTGGATTACCGAGGTGCTTTGTTTAGTATTTTCTTCAATTGAGTTCTTATGAATTCCTGGTTTATCCTCTTCCTTCAGTCATGTAAAAATAATTCTCCAATATGGTTTCAAAATTGGTATGAATATTTTGGAATTGAAGATAATATTTTACCTAGTCTCTCTCTCTTCAAGGAGTCAAAAACTTTGCGAACGATGGAAAAACCATTTAATGTCCCAAAGAAAACGTTTTATTCCAATTTATCCTCATTTTAATAGTGTGATGGATCCTCTGCTGTGACTTTTATATTGTTCAAAATCCTGGTGACTCTCACAATCCTAAAAAGATTGTTAGGAGCTCAAAAATGAAAGTTAGCTTTCTCAAAAGGAGATTCCTACTTTAGGCCCGAATGAAACTTTTCATATTACTAAGACGAAATACGAAGTGAATTTTGAATTTCTTAAGAAAACGAGAGAAATTCTGAGTAAAAGTTGTCAAGTAACGAAGGGAGTCAAATCAAAACATAAGTGCAAACTACTCAAAATAACAATATCCTCAACATATC
The DNA here is from genome assembly GCA_963555705.1 of Ligustrum vulgare. Lineage (NCBI taxonomy): Eukaryota > Viridiplantae > Streptophyta > Magnoliopsida > Lamiales > Oleaceae > Ligustrum > Ligustrum vulgare. The sequence goes on along the minus strand of OY743183.1, from coordinate 32,240,875 downwards.
GATTTTTCAAATATGTCAATTTGTCTTTTTGTTGTCATTTTAAGACTGGGGACAATACCCTTGTCTCGAGAAAAACATGAACCTTTCAAAGGGTGAAGATTTCTCTTCACATTTCAATTACTTGGATTACCGAGGTGCTTTGTTTAGTATTTTCTTCAATTGAGTTCTTATGAATTCCTGGTTTATCCTCTTCCTTCAGTCATGTAAAAATAATTCTCCAATATGGTTTCAAAATTGGTATGAATATTTTGGAATTGAAGATAATATTTTACCTAGTCTCTCTCTCTTCAAGGAGTCAAAAACTTTGCGAACGATGGAAAAACCATTTAATGTCCCAAAGAAAACGTTTTATTCCAATTTATCCTCATTTTAATAGTGTGATGGATCCTCTGCTGTGACTTTTATATTGTTCAAAATCCTGGTGACTCTCACAATCCTAAAAAGATTGTTAGGAGCTCAAAAATGAAAGTTAGCTTTCTCAAAAGGAGATTCCTACTTTAGGTCCGAATGAAACATTTCATATTACTAAGACGAAATACTAATAGAATTCGGAACTTCTTAAGAAAAAGAGAGAAATTCTGAGTAAAAGTAGTCAAGTAACGAAGGGAGTGAAATCAAAACATTAGTTCAAACTACTCAAAATAAACAATATCCTCAACATATCGATTTTTCAAAAATGTCAATTTGTCTTTTTGTTGTCATTTTAAGACAGGGGACAATACCCTTGTCTCGGGAAAAACATGAACCTTTCAAAGGGTGAAGATTTCTCTTCACATTTCAATTACTTGGATTACCGAGGTGCTTTGTTTAATATTTTCTTCAATTGACTTCTTATTAATTCCTCGTTTATCCTCATCCTTCAGTCATGTAAAAATAATTGTCCAAAATGGTTTCAAAATTGGTATGAATATTTTGGAGTTGAAGAGAATATTTTACCTAGTCTCTCTCTCTTCAAGGAGTCAAAAACTTTGCGAACGATGGAAAAACCATTTAATGTCCCAAAGAAAACGTTTTATTCCAATTTATCCTCATTTTAATAGTGTGATGGATCCTCTGCTGTGACTTTTATATTGTTCAAAATCCTGGTGACTCTCAGAATCCTAAAAAGATTGTTAGGAGCTCAAAAATGAAAGTTAGCTTTCTCAAAAGGAGATTCCTACTTTAGGTCCGAATGAAACATTTCATATTACTAAGACGAAATACTAATAGAATTCGGAACTTCTTAAGAAAAAGAGAGAAATTCTGAGTAAAAGTAGTCAAGTAACGAAGGGAGTGAAATCAAAACATTAGTTCAAACTACTCAAAATAAACAATATCCTCAACATATCGATTTTTCAAAAATGTCAATTTGTCTTTTTGTTGTCATTTTAAGACAGGGGACAATACCCTTGTCTCGGGAAAAACATGAACCTTTCAAAGGGTGAAGATTTCTCTTCACATTTCAATTACTTGGATTACCGAGGTGCTTTGTTTAATATTTTCTTCAATTGACTTCTTATTAATTCCTCGTTTATCCTCATCCTTCAGTCATGTAAAAATAATTGTCCAAAATGGTTTCAAAATTGGTATGAATATTTTGGAGTTGAAGAGAATATTTTACCTAGTCTCTCTCTCTTCAAGGAGTCAAAAACTTTGCGAACTATGGAAAAACCATTTAATGTCCAAAAGAAAACGTTTTATTCCAATTTATCCTAATTTTAATAGTGTGATGGATCCTATGCTGTGACTTTTATATTGTTCAAAATCCTGGTGACTCTCACAATCCTAAAAAGATTGTTAGGAGCTCAAAAATGAAAGTTAGCTTTCTCAAAAGGAGATTCCTACTTTAGGTCCAAATGAAAATTTCATATTACTAAGACGAAATACGAAGAAAATTCGGAACTTCTTAAGAAAAAGAGAGAAATTCTGAGTAAAAGTAGTCAAGTAACGAAGGGAGTGAAATCAAAACATAAGTGCAAACTACTCAAAATAAACAATATCCTCAACATATCGATTTTTCAAATATCAATTTGTCTTTTTGTTGTCATTTTAAGACTGGGGACAATACCCTTGTCTCAAGGAAAACATGAACCTTTCAAAGGGTGAAGATTTCTCTTCACATTTCAATTATTTGGATTACCGAGGTGCTTTGTTTAATATTTTCTTCAATTGACTTCTTATTAATTTCTGGTTTATCCTCGTCCTTCAGTCATGTAAAAATAATTGTCCAAAATGGTTTCAAAATTGGTATGAATATTTTGGAATTGAAGATAATATTTTACCTAGTCTCTCTCTCTTCAAGGAGTCAAAAACTTTGCGAACGATGGAAAAACCATTTTATGTCCTCAAGAAAACGTTTTATTTCAATTTATCCTCATTTTAATAGTGTGATGGATCCTCTGCTGTGACTTTTATATTGTTCAAAATCCTGGCGACTCTCACAATTCTAAAAAGATTGTTAGGAGCTAAAAAATGAAAGTTAGCTTTCTCAAAAGGAGATTCCTACTTTAGGCCCGAATGAAACTTTTCATATTACTAAGACGAAATACGAAGTGAATTTTGAATTTCTTAAGAAAACGAGAGAAATTCTGAGTAAAAGTTGTCAAGTAACGAAGGGAGTCAAATCAAAACATAAGTGCAAACTACTCAAAATAACAATATCCTCAACATATCGATTTTTCAAATATGTCAATTTGTCTTTTTGTTGTCATTTTAAGACTGGGGACAATACCCTTGTCTCGAGAAAAACATGAACCTTTCAAAGGGTGAAGATTTCTCTTCACATTTCAATTATTTGGATTACCGAGGTGCTTTGTTTAATATTTTCTTCAATTGACTTCTTATTAATTTCTGGTTTATCCTCTTCCTTCAGTCATGTAAAAATAATTGTCCAAAATGGTTTCAAAATTGGTATGAATATTTTGGAATTGAAGATAATATTTTACCTAGTCTCTCTCTCTTCAAGGAGTCAAAAACTTTGCGAACGATGGAAAAACCATTTTATGTCCTCAAGAAAACGTTTTATTTCAATTTATCCTCATTTTAATAGTGTGATGGATCCTCTGCTGTGACTTTTATATTGTTCAAAATCCTGGCGACTCTCACAATTCTAAAAAGATTGTTAGGAGCTAAAAAATGAAAGTTAGCTTTCTCAAAAGGAGATTCCTACTTTAGGCCCGAATGAAACTTTTCATATTACTAAGACGAAATACGAAGTGAATTTTGAATTTCTTAAGAAAACGAGAGAAATTCTGAGTAAAAGTTGTCAAGTAACGAAGGGAGTCAAATCAAAACATAAGTGCAAACTACTCAAAATAACAATATCCTCAACATATCGATTTTTCAAATATGTCAATTTGTCTTTTTGTTGTCATTTTAAGACTGGGGACAATACCCTTGTCTCGAGAAAAACATGAACCTTTCAAAGGGTGAAGATTTCTCTTCACATTTCAATTACTTGGATTACCGAGGTGCTTTGTTTAGTATTTTCTTCAATTGAGTTCTTATGAATTCCTGGTTTATCCTCTTCCTTCAGTCATGTAAAAATAATTCTCCAATATGGTTTCAAAATTGGTATGAATATTTTGGAATTGAAGATAATATTTTACCTAGTCTCTCTCTCTTCAAGGAGTCAAAAACTTTGCGAACGATGGAAAAACCATTTAATGTCCCAAAGAAAACGTTTTATTCCAATTTATCCTCATTTTAATAGTGTGATGGATCCTCTGCTGTGACTTTTATATTGTTCAAAATCCTGGTGACTCTCACAATCCTAAAAAGATTGTTAGGAGCTCAAAAATGAAAGTTAGCTTTCTCAAAAGGAGATTCCTACTTTAGGCCCGAATGAAACTTTTCATATTACTAAGACGAAATACGAAGTGAATTTTGAATTTCTTAAGAAAACGAGAGAAATTCTGAGTAAAAGTTGTCAAGTAACGAAGGGAGTCAAATCAAAACATAAGTGCAAACTACTCAAAATAACAATATCCTCAACATATCGATTTTTCAAATATGTCAATTTGTCTTTTTGTTGTCATTTTAAGACTGGGGACAATACCCTTGTCTCGAGAAAAACATGAACCTTTCAAAGGGTGAAGATTTCTCTTCACATTTCAATTACTTGGATTACCGAGGTGCTTTGTTTAGTATTTTCTTCAATTGAGTTCTTATGAATTCCTGGTTTATCCTCTTCCTTCAGTCATGTAAAAATAATTCTCCAATATGGTTTCAAAATTGGTATGAATATTTTGGAATTGAAGATAATATTTTACCTAGTCTCTCTCTCTTCAAGGAGTCAAAAACTTTGCGAACGATGGAAAAACCATTTAATGTCCCAAAGAAAACGTTTTATTCCAATTTATCCTCATTTTAATAGTGTGATGGATCCTCTGCTGTGACTTTTATATTGTTCAAAATCCTGGTGACTCTCACAATCCTAAAAAGATTGTTAGGAGCTCAAAAATGAAAGTTAGCTTTCTCAAAAGGAGATTCCTACTTTAGGTCCGAATGAAACATTTCATATTACTAAGACGAAATACTAATAGAATTCGGAACTTCTTAAGAAAAAGAGAGAAATTCTGAGTAAAAGTAGTCAAGTAACGAAGGGAGTGAAATCAAAACATTAGTTCAAACTACTCAAAATAAACAATATCCTCAACATATCGATTTTTCAAAAATGTCAATTTGTCTTTTTGTTGTCATTTTAAGACAGGGGACAATACCCTTGTCTCGGGAAAAACATGAACCTTTCAAAGGGTGAAGATTTCTCTTCACATTTCAATTACTTGGATTACCGAGGTGCTTTGTTTAATATTTTCTTCAATTGACTTCTTATTAATTCCTCGTTTATCCTCATCCTTCAGTCATGTAAAAATAATTGTCCAAAATGGTTTCAAAATTGGTATGAATATTTTGGAGTTGAAGAGAATATTTTACCTAGTCTCTCTCTCTTCAAGGAGTCAAAAACTTTGCGAACGATGGAAAAACCATTTAATGTCCCAAAGAAAACGTTTTATTCCAATTTATCCTCATTTTAATAGTGTGATGGATCCTCTGCTGTGACTTTTATATTGTTCAAAATCCTGGTGACTCTCAGAATCCTAAAAAGATTGTTAGGAGCTCAAAAATGAAAGTTAGCTTTCTCAAAAGGAGATTCCTACTTTAGGTCCGAATGAAACATTTCATATTACTAAGACGAAATACTAATAGAATTCGGAACTTCTTAAGAAAAAGAGAGAAATTCTGAGTAAAAGTAGTCAAGTAACGAAGGGAGTGAAATCAAAACATTAGTTCAAACTACTCAAAATAAACAATATCCTCAACATATCGATTTTTCAAAAATGTCAATTTGTCTTTTTGTTGTCATTTTAAGACAGGGGACAATACCCTTGTCTCGGGAAAAACATGAACCTTTCAAAGGGTGAAGATTTCTCTTCACATTTCAATTACTTGGATTACCGAGGTGCTTTGTTTAATATTTTCTTCAATTGACTTCTTATTAATTCCTCGTTTATCCTCATCCTTCAGTCATGTAAAAATAATTGTCCAAAATGGTTTCAAAATTGGTATGAATATTTTGGAGTTGAAGAGAATATTTTACCTAGTCTCTCTCTCTTCAAGGAGTCAAAAACTTTGCGAACTATGGAAAAACCATTTAATGTCCAAAAGAAAACGTTTTATTCCAATTTATCCTAATTTTAATAGTGTGATGGATCCTATGCTGTGACTTTTATATTGTTCAAAATCCTGGTGACTCTCACAATCCTAAAAAGATTGTTAGGAGCTCAAAAATGAAAGTTAGCTTTCTCAAAAGGAGATTCCTACTTTAGGTCCAAATGAAAATTTCATATTACTAAGACGAAATACGAAGAAAATTCGGAACTTCTTAAGAAAAAGAGAGAAATTCTGAGTAAAAGTAGTCAAGTAACGAAGGGAGTGAAATCAAAACATAAGTGCAAACTACTCAAAATAAACAATATCCTCAACATATCGATTTTTCAAATATCAATTTGTCTTTTTGTTGTCATTTTAAGACTGGGGACAATACCCTTGTCTCAAGGAAAACATGAACCTTTCAAAGGGTGAAGATTTCTCTTCACATTTCAATTATTTGGATTACCGAGGTGCTTTGTTTAATATTTTCTTCAATTGACTTCTTATTAATTTCTGGTTTATCCTCTTCCTTCAGTCATGTAAAAATAATTGTCCAAAATGGTTTCAAAATTGGTATGAATATTTTGGAATTGAAGATAATATTTTACCTAGTCTCTCTCTCTTCAAGGAGTCAAAAACTTTGCGAACGATGGAAAAACCATTTTATGTCCTCAAGAAAACGTTTTATTTCAATTTATCCTCATTTTAATAGTGTGATGGATCCTCTGCTGTGACTTTTATATTGTTCAAAATCCTGGCGACTCTCACAATTCTAAAAAGATTGTTAGGAGCTAAAAAATGAAAGTTAGCTTTCTCAAAAGGAGATTCCTACTTTAGGCCCGAATGAAACTTTTCATATTACTAAGACGAAATACGAAGTGAATTTTGAATTTCTTAAGAAAACGAGAGAAATTCTGAGTAAAAGTTGTCAAGTAACGAAGGGAGTCAAATCAAAACATAAGTGCAAACTACTCAAAATAACAATATCCTCAACATATCGATTTTTCAAATATGTCAATTTGTCTTTTTGTTGTCATTTTAAGACTGGGGACAATACCCTTGTCTCGAGAAAAACATGAACCTTTCAAAGGGTGAAGATTTCTCTTCACATTTCAATTACTTGGATTACCGAGGTGCTTTGTTTAGTATTTTCTTCAATTGAGTTCTTATGAATTCCTGGTTTATCCTCTTCCTTCAGTCATGTAAAAATAATTCTCCAATATGGTTTCAAAATTGGTATGAATATTTTGGAATTGAAGATAATATTTTACCTAGTCTCTCTCTCTTCAAGGAGTCAAAAACTTTGCGAACGATGGAAAAACCATTTAATGTCCCAAAGAAAACGTTTTATTCCAATTTATCCTCATTTTAATAGTGTGATGGATCCTCTGCTGTGACTTTTATATTGTTCAAAATCCTGGTGACTCTCACAATCCTAAAAAGATTGTTAGGAGCTCAAAAATGAAAGTTAGCTTTCTCAAAAGGAGATTCCTACTTTAGGCCCGAATGAAACTTTTCATATTACTAAGACGAAATACGAAGTGAATTTTGAATTTCTTAAGAAAACGAGAGAAATTCTGAGTAAAAGTTGTCAAGTAACGAAGGGAGTCAAATCAAAACATAAGTGCAAACTACTCAAAATAACAATATCCTCAACATATCGATTTTTCAAATATGTCAATTTGTCTTTTTGTTGTCATTTTAAGACTGGGGACAATACCCTTGTCTCGAGAAAAACATGAACCTTTCAAAGGGTGAAGATTTCTCTTCACATTTCAATTACTTGGATTACCGAGGTGCTTTGTTTAGTATTTTCTTCAATTGAGTTCTTATGAATTCCTGGTTTATCCTCTTCCTTCAGTCATGTAAAAATAATTCTCCAATATGGTTTCAAAATTGGTATGAATATTTTGGAATTGAAGATAATATTTTACCTAGTCTCTCTCTCTTCAAGGAGTCAAAAACTTTGCGAACGATGGAAAAACCATTTAATGTCCCAAAGAAAACGTTTTATTCCAATTTATCCTCATTTTAATAGTGTGATGGATCCTCTGCTGTGACTTTTATATTGTTCAAAATCCTGGTGACTCTCACAATCCTAAAAAGATTGTTAGGAGCTCAAAAATGAAAGTTAGCTTTCTCAAAAGGAGATTCCTACTTTAGGTCCGAATGAAACATTTCATATTACTAAGACGAAATACTAATAGAATTCGGAACTTCTTAAGAAAAAGAGAGAAATTCTGAGTAAAAGTAGTCAAGTAACGAAGGGAGTGAAATCAAAACATTAGTTCAAACTACTCAAAATAAACAATATCCTCAACATATCGATTTTTCAAAAATGTCAATTTGTCTTTTTGTTGTCATTTTAAGACAGGGGACAATACCCTTGTCTCGGGAAAAACATGAACCTTTCAAAGGGTGAAGATTTCTCTTCACATTTCAATTACTTGGATTACCGAGGTGCTTTGTTTAATATTTTCTTCAATTGACTTCTTATTAATTCCTCGTTTATCCTCATCCTTCAGTCATGTAAAAATAATTGTCCAAAATGGTTTCAAAATTGGTATGAATATTTTGGAGTTGAAGAGAATATTTTACCTAGTCTCTCTCTCTTCAAGGAGTCAAAAACTTTGCGAACTATGGAAAAACCATTTAATGTCCAAAAGAAAACGTTTTATTCCAATTTATCCTAATTTTAATAGTGTGATGGATCCTATGCTGTGACTTTTATATTGTTCAAAATCCTGGTGACTCTCACAATCCTAAAAAGATTGTTAGGAGCTCAAAAATGAAAGTTAGCTTTCTCAAAAGGAGATTCCTACTTTAGGTCCAAATGAAAATTTCATATTACTAAGACGAAATACGAAGAAAATTCGGAACTTCTTAAGAAAAAGAGAGAAATTCTGAGTAAAAGTAGTCAAGTAACGAAGGGAGTGAAATCAAAACATAAGTGCAAACTACTCAAACTAAACAATATCCTCAACATATCGATTTTTCAAAAATGTCAATTTGTCTTTTTGTTGTCATTTTAAGACTGGGGACAATACCCTTGTCTCGAGAAAAACATGAACCTTTCAAAGGGTGAAGATTTCTCTTCACATTTCAATTACTTGGATTACCGAGGTGCTTTGTTTAATATTTTCTTCAATTGACTTCTTAATTCTTATTAATTCATGGTTTATCCTCTTCCTTCAGTCATGTAAAAATAATTGTCCAAAATGGTTTCAAAATTGGTATGAATATTTTGGAATTGAAGAGAATATTTTACCTAGTCTCCCTCTCTTCAAGGAGTCAAAAACTTTGCGAACGATGGAAAAACCATTTAATGTCCAAAAGAAAACGTTTTATTCCAATTTATCCTCATTTTAATAGTGTGATGGATCCTCTGCTGTGACTTTTATATTTTCAAAATCCTGGTGACTCTCACAATCCTAAAAAGATTGTTAGGAGCTCAAAAATGAAAGTTAGCTTTCTCAAAAGGAGATTCCTACTTTAGGTCCGAATGAAACTTTTCATATTACTAAGACGAAATACTAAGAGAATTCGGAACTTCTTAAGAAAAAGAGAGAAATTCTGAGTAAAAGTAGTCAAGTAACGAAGGGAGTGAAATCAAAACATAAGTGCAAACTACTCAAACTAAACAATATCCTCAACATATCGATTTTTCAAAAATGTCAATTTGTCTTTTTGTTGTCATTTTAAGACTGGGGACAATACCCTTGTCTCGAGAAAAACATGAACCTTTCAAAGGGTGAAGATTTCTCTTCACATTTCAATTACTTGGATTACCGAGGTGCTTTGTTTAATATTTTCTTCAATAGACTTCTTATTAATTCATGGTTTATCCTCTTGCTTCAGTCATGTAAAAATAATTGTCCAAAATGGTTTCAAAATTGGTATGAATATTTTGGAATTGAAGAGAATATCTTAACTAGTCTCTCTCTCTTCAAGGATTCAAAAACTTTGCGAACGATGTAAAAACCATTTAATGTCCCAAGGAAAACATTTTATTCCAAAGTATCCTCATTTTAATAGTGTGATGGATCCTATGCTGTGACTTTTATATTGTTCAAAATCCTGGGGACTCTCACAACCCTAAAAAGATTGTTAGTAGCTCAAAAATGAAAGTTAGCTTTCTCAAAAGGAGATTCCTACTTTAGGTCCAAATGAAAATTTCATATTACTAAGACGAAATATGAAGAAAATTCGGAACTTCTTAAGAAAAATAGAGAAATTCTGAGTAAAAGTAGTCAAGTAACGAAGGGAGTGAAATCAAAACAAAAGTGCAAACTACTCAAAATAAACAATATCCTCAACATTTCGATTTTTCAAAAATGTCAATTTTTCTTTTTGTTGTCATTTGAAGACTGGGGACAATACCCTTGTCTCGAGAAAAACATGAACCTTTCAAAGGGTGAAGATTTCTCTTCACATTTCAATTACTTGGATTACCGAGGTGCTTTGTTTAATATTTTCTTCAATAGACTTCTTATTAATTCATTGTTTATCCTCTTCCTTCAGTCATGTAAAAATAATTGTCCAAAATGGTTTCAAAATTTGTATGAATATTTTGGAATTGAAGAGAATATTTTACCTAGTCTCTCTCTCTTCAAGGATTCAAAAACTTTGCGAACGATGTAAAAACCATTTAATGTCCCAAAGAAAACGTTTTATTTCAATTTATCCTCATTTTTATAGTGTGATGGATCCTCTGCTGTGACTTTTATATTGTTCAAAATCCTGGCGACTCTCACAATCCTAAAAAGATTGTTAGGAGCTCAAAAATGAAAGTTAGCTTTCTCAAAAGGAGATTCCTACTTTAGGTCCGAATGAAACTTTTCATATTACTAAGACGAAATCCGAAGAGAATTCGGAACTTCTTAAGATAAAGAGTGAAATTCTGAGTAAAAGTAGTCAAGTAACGAAGGGAGTGAAATCAAAGCATAAGTGCAAACTACTCAAAATAAACAATATCCTCAACATATCGATTTTTCAAAAATGTCAATTTGGCTTTTTGTTGTCATTTTAAGACTGGGGACAATACCCTTGTCTCGAGAAAAACATGAACCTTTCAAAGGGTGACGATTTCTCTTCACATTTCAATTACTTGGATTACTTTGTTTAATATTTTCTTCAATAGACTTCTTATTAATCCATGGTTTACCTCTTTCTTCAGTCATGTAAAAATAATTGTCCAAAATGGTTTCAAAATTGGTATGAATATTTTGGAATTGAAGAGAATATCTTAACTAGTCTCTCTCTCTCTTCACAGATTCAAAAACTTTGTGAACGATGTAAAAACCATTTAATGTCCCAAGGAAAACGTTTTATTCCAAAGTATCCTCATTTTTAAAGTCTCATGGATCCTCTGCTGTGACTTTTTATTGTTCGAAATCTTGGTGACTCACAATTCCATAAAGATTGTTACCAGCTCAAAAATGAAAGTTAGCTTTCTCAAAAGGAGATTCCTACTTTAGGTCCAAATGAAACTTTTCATATTATTAAGAAGAAATATGACGAGAATCTGAAATTTCTTAAGAGAAAAAGAGAAATTCCGAGTAAAAGTAGTAAAGAAACCAAGGGAGTGAAATCAAAAGATATGTGCAAACTACTCAAATTAAACAATATCCTACACTTATTGATTTTTATAAAAAGTCAGTTTGCCTTTTTGTTGTCATTTGAAAACTCGGGAGAATACCCTTAGCTCGTGAAAAGGATGAACTTTCCAAACGATGTAGATTTCTCTTCTCATTTCAATTACTTGGATTACCAAGATGCTTTTTTTAATGTTTTCTTCAATAGACATCTTATTCATTCCTGGTTTATCCTCTTCCCTCAATCATGTAAAAATAATTGTCCAAAATGGTTTCAAAATTGGTATGAATATTTTGGAATTGAAGAGAATATTTTACCTAGTCTCTCTCTCTTCAAGGATTCAAAAACTTTGCGAACGATGTAAAAACCATTTAATGTCCCAAGGAAAACGTTTTATTCCAATTCATCCTCATTTTTATAGTCTGATGGATCCTCTGCTGTGACTTTTATATTGTTCAAAATCCTGGTGACTCTCACAATCCTAAAAAGATTGTTAGGAGCTCAAAAATGAAAGTTAGCTTTCTCAAAACGAGATTCCTACTTTAGGTCCAAATGAAAATTTTTAATAATACTAAGACGAAATACGAAGTGAATTTGGAACTTCTTAAGAAAAAGAGAGAAATTCTGAGTAAAAGTAGTCAAGCAACGAAGGGAGTGAAATCAAAATATAAGTGCAAACTACTCAAAATAAACAATATCCTCAACATTTCGATTTTTCAAAAATGTCAATTTTTCTTTTTGTTGTCATTTGAAGACTGGGGACAATACCCTTGTCTCGAGAAAAACATGAACCTTTCAAAGGGTGAAGATTTCTCTTCACATTTCAATTACTTGGATTACCGAGGTGCTTTGTTTAATATTTTCTTCAATAGACTTCTTATTAATTCATTGTTTATCCTCTTCCTTCAGTCATGTAAAAATAATTGTCCAAAATGGTTTCAAAATTTGTATGAATATTTTGGAATTGAAGAGAATATTTTACCTAGTCTCTCTCTCTTCAAGGATTCAAAAACTTTGCGAACGATGTAAAAACCATTTAATGTCCCAAAGAAAACGTTTTATTTCAATTTATCCTCATTTTTATAGTGTGATGGATCCTCTGCTGTGACTTTTATATTGTTCAAAATCCTGGCGACTCTCACAATCCTAAAAAGATTGTTAGGAGCTCAAAAATGAAAGTTAGCTTTCTCAAAAGGAGATTCCTACTTTAGGTCCGAATGAAACTTTTCATATTACTAAGACGAAATCCGAAGAGAATTCGGAACTTCTTAAGATAAAGAGTGAAATTCTGAGTAAAAGTAGTCAAGTAACGAAGGGAGTGAAATCAAAGCATAAGTGCAAACTACTCAAAATAAACAATATCCTCAACATATCGATTTTTCAAAAATGTCAATTTGGCTTTTTGTTGTCATTTTAAGACTGGGGACAATACCCTTTTCTCGAGAAAAACATGAACCTTTCAAAGGGTGACGATTTCTCTTCACATTTCAATTACTTGGATTACTTTGTTTAATATTTTCTTCAATAGACTTCTTATTAATCCATGGTTTACCTCTTTCTTCAGTCATGTAAAAATAATTGTCCAAAATGGTTTCAAAATTGGTATGAATATTTTGGAATTGAAGAGAATATCTTAACTAGTCTCTCTCTCTCTTCACAGATTCAAAAACTTTGTGAACGATGTAAAAACCATTTAATGTCCCAAGGAAAACGTTTTATTCCAAAGTATCCTCATTTTTAAAGTCTCATGGATCCTCTGCTGTGACTTTTTATTGTTCGAAATCTTGGTGACTCACAATTCCATAAAGATTGTTACCAGCTCAAAAATGAAAGTTAGCTTTCTCAAAAGGAGATTCCTACTTTAGGTCCAAATGAAACTTTTCATATTATTAAGAAGAAATATGACGAGAATCTGAAATTTCTTAAGAGAAAAAGAGAAATTCCGAGTAAAAGTAGTAAAGAAACCAAGGGAGTGAAATCAAAAGATATGTGCAAACTACTCAAATTAAACAATATCCTACACTTATTGATTTTTATAAAAAGTCAGTTTGCCTTTTTGTTGTCATTTGAAAACTCGGGACAATACCCTTAGCTCGTGAAAAGGATGAACTTTCCAAACGATGTAGATTTCTCTTCTCATTTCAATTACTTGGATTACCAAGATGCTTTTTTTAATGTTTTCTTCAATAGACATCTTATTCATTCCTGGTTTATCCTCTTCCCTCAATCATGTAAAAATAATTGTCCAAAATGGTTTCAAAATTGGTATGAATATTTTGGAATTGAAGAGAATATTTTACCTAGTCTCTCTCTCTTCAAGGATTCAAAAACTTTGCGAACGATGTAAAAACCATTTAATGTCCCAAGGAAAACGTTTTATTCCAATTCATCCTCATTTTTATAGTCTGATGGATCCTCTGCTGTGACTTTTATATTGTTCAAAATCCTGGTGACTCTCACAATCCTAAAAAGATTGTTAGGAGCTCAAAAATGAAAGTTAGCTTTCTCAAAACGAGATTCCTACTTTAGGTCCAAATGAAAATTTTTAATAATACTAAGACGAAATACGAAGTGAATTTGGAACTTCTTAAGAAAAAGAGAGAAATTCTGAGTAAAAGTAGTCAAGTAACGAAGGGAGTGAAATCAAAATATAACTGCAAACTACTCAAAATAAACAATATCCTCAACATTTCGATTTTTCAAAAATGTCAATTTTTCTTTTTGTTATCATTTGAAGACTGGGGACAATACCCTTGTCTCGAGAAAAACATGAACCTTTCAAAGGGTGAAGATTTCTCTTCACATTTCAATTACTTGGATTACCGAGGTGCTTTGTTTATTATTTTCTTCAATTGACTTCTTATTAATTCCTTGTTTATCCTCTTCCTTCAGTCATGTAAAAATAATTGTCCATAATGGTTTCAAAATTGGTATGAATATTTTGGAATTGAAGAGAATATCTTAACTAGTCTCTCTCTCTTCAAGGATTAAAAACTTTGCGAACGATGTAAAAACCATTTAATGTCCCAAGGAAAACGTTTTATTCCAAAGTATCCTCATTTTTAAAGTCTCATGGATCCTCTGCTGTGACTTTTTATTGTTCGAAATCTTGGTGACTCTCACAATCCTAAAAAGATTGTTAGGAGCTCAAAAATGAAAGTTAGCTTTCTCAAAAGGAGATTCCTAATTTAGGTCCGAATGAAACATTTCATATTACTAAGACGAAATACTTATAGAATTCGGAACTTCTTAAGAAAAAGAGAGAAATTCTGAGTAAAAGTAGTCAAGTAACGAAGGGAGTGAAATCAAAACATTAGTTCAAACTACTCAAAATAAACAATATCCTCAACATATCGATTTTTCAAAAATGTCAATTTGTCTTTTTGTTGTCATTTTAAGACTGGGGACAATACCCTTGTCTCGGGAAAAACATGAACCTTTCAAAGGGTGAAGATTTCTCTTCACATTTCAATTACTTGGATTACCGAGGTGCTTTGTTTAATATTTTCTTCAATTGACTTCTTATTAATTCCTCGTTTATCCTCATCCTTCAGTCATGTAAAAATAATTGTCCAAAATGGTTTCAAAATTGGTATGAATATTTTGGAATTGAAGAGAATATTTTACCTAGTCTCTCTCTCTTCAAGATGTCAAAAACTTTGCGAACGATGGAAAAACCATTTAATGTCCAAAAGAAAACGTTTTATTCCAATTTATCCTCATTTTAATAGTGTGATGGATCCTCTGCTGTGACTTTTATATTGTTCAAAATCCTGGTGACTCTCACAATCCTAAAAAGATTGTTAGGAGCTCAAAAATGAAAGTTAGCTTTCTCAAAAGTAGATTCCTACTTTAGGTCCGAATGAAACATTTCATATTACTAAGACGAAATACTAATAGAATTCGGAACTTCTTAAGAAAAAGAGAGAAATTCTGAGTAAAAGTAGTCAAGTAACGAAGGGAGTGAAATCAAAACATTAGTTCAAACTACTCAAAATAAACAATATCCTCAACATATCGATTTTTCAAAAATGTCAATTTGTCTTTTTATTGTCATTTTAAGACTGGGGACAATACCCTTGTCTCGGGAAAAACATGAACCTTTCAAAGGGTGAAGATTTCTCTTCACATTTCAATTACTTGGATTACCGAGGTGCTTTGTTTAATATTTTCTTCAATTGACTTCTTATTAATTCCTCGTTTATCCTCATCCTTCAGTCATGTAAAAATAATTGTCCAAAATGGTTTCAAAATTGGTATGAATATTTTGGAGTTGAAGAGAATATTTTACCTAGTCTCTCTCTCTTCAAGGAGTCAAAAACTTTGCGAACTATGGAAAAACCATTTAATGTCCAAAAGAAAACGTTTTATTCCAATTTATCCTCATTTTAATAGTGTGATGGATCCTATGCTGTGACTTTTATATTGTTCAAAATCCTGGTGACTCTCACAATCCTAAAAAGATTGTTAGGAGCTCAAAAATGAAAGTTAGCTTTCTCAAAAGGAGATTCCTACTTTAGGTCCAAATGAAAATTTCATATTACTAAGACGAAATACGAAGAAAATTCGGAACTTCTTAAGAAAAAGAGAGAAATTCTGAGTAAAAGTAGTCAAGTAACGAAGGGAGTGAAATCAAAACATAAGTGCAAACTACTCAAAATAAACAATATCCTCAACATATCGATTTTTCAAATATCAATTTGTCTTTTTGTTGTCATTTTAAGACTGGGGACAATACCCTTGTCTCAAGGAAAACATGAACCTTTCAAAGGGTGAAGATTTCTCTTCACATTTCAATTATTTGGATTACCGAGGTGCTTTGTTTAATATTTTCTTCAATTGACTTCTTATTAATTTCTGGTTTATCCTCTTCCTTCAGTCATGTAAAAATAATTGTCCAAAATGGTTTCAAAATTGGTATGAATATTTTGGAATTGAAGATAATATTTTACCTAGTCTCTCTCTCTTCAAGGAGTCAAAAACTTTGCGAACGATGGAAAAACAATTTTATGTCCTCAAGAAAACGTTTTATTTCAATTTATCCTCATTTTAATAGTGTGATGGATCCTCTGCTGTGACTTTTATATTGTTCAAAATCCTGGCGACTCTCACAATTCTAAAAAGATTGTTAGGAGCTCAAAAATGAAAGTTAGCTTTCTCAAAAGGAGATTCCTACTTTAGGCCCGAATGAAACTTTTCATATTACTAAGACGAAATACGAAGTGAATTTTGAACTTCTTAAGAAAACGAGAGAAATTCTGAGTAAAAGTTGTCAAGTAACGAAGGGAGTCAAATCAAAACATAAGTGCAAACTACTCAAAATAACAATATCCTCAACATATCGATTTTTCAAATATGTCAATTTGTCTTTTTGTTGTCATTTTAAGACTGGGGACAATACCCTTGTCTCGAGAAAAACATGAACCTTTCAAAGGGTGAAGATTTCTCTTCACATTTCAATTACTTGGATTACCGAGGTGCTTTGTTTAGTATTTTCTTCAATTGAGTTCTTATTAATTCCTGGTTTATCCTCTTCCTTCAGTCATGTAAAAATAATTGTCCAATATGGTTTCAAAATTGGTATGAATATTTTGGAATTGAAGATAATATTTTACCTAGTCTCTCTCTCTTCAAGGAGTCAAAAACTTTGAGAACGATGGAAAAACCATTTAATGTCCCAAAGAAAACGTTTTATTCCAATTTATCCTCATTTTAATAGTGTGATGGATCCTCTGCTGTGACTTTTATATTGTTCAAAATCCTGGCGACTCTCACAATTCTAAAAAGATTGTTAGGAGCTCAAAAATGAAAGTTAGCTTTCTCAAAAGGAGATTCCTACTTTAGGCCCGAATGAAACTTTTCATATTACTAAGACGAAATACGAAGTGAATTTTGAACTTCTTAAGAAAACGAGAGAAATTATGAGTAAAAGTTGTCAAGTAACGAAGGGAGTCAAATCAAAACTTAAGTGCAAACTACTCAAAATAACAATATCCTCAACATATCGATTTTTCAAATATGTCAATTTGTCTTTTTGTTGTCATTTTAAGACTGGGGACAATACCCTTGTCTCGAGAAAAACATGAACCTTTCAAAGGGTGAAGATTTCTCTTCACATTTCAATTACTTGGATTACCGAGGTGCTTTGTTTAGTATTTTCTTCAATTGAGTTCTTATGAATTCCTGGTTTATCCTCTTCCTTCAGTCATGTAAAAATAATTGTCCAATATGGTTTCAAAATTGGTATGAATATTTTGGAATTGAAGATAATATTTTACCTAGTCTCTCTCTCTTCAAGGAGTCAAAAACTTTGCGAACGATGGAAAAACCATTTAATGTCCCAAAGAAAACGTTTTATTCCAATTTATCCTCATTTTAATAGTGTGATGGATCCTCTGCTGTGACTTTTATATTGTTCAAAATCCTGGTGACTCTCACAATCCTAAAAAGATTGTTAGGAGCTCAAAAATGAAAGTTAGCTTTCTCAAAAGGAGATTCCTACTTTAGGTCCGAATGAAACATTTCATATTACTAAGACGAAATACTAATAGAATTCGGAACTTCTTAAGAAAAAGAGAGAAATTCTGAATAAAAGTAGTCAAGTAACGAAGGGAGTGAAATCAAAACATTAGTTCAAACTACTCAAAATAAACAATATCCTCAACATATCGATTTTTCAAAAATGTCAATTTGTCTTTTTGTTGTCATTTTAAGACAGGGGACAATACCCTTGTCTCGGGAAAAACATGAACCTTTCAAAGGGTGAAGATTTCTCTTCACATTTCAATTACTTGGATTACCGAGGTGCTTTGATTAATATTTTCTTCAATTGACTTCTTATTAATTCCTCGTTTATCCTCATCCTTCAGTCATGTAAAAATAATTGTCCAAAATGGTTTCAAAATTGGTATGAATATTTTGGAGTTGAAGAGAATATTTTACCTAGTCTCTCTCTCTTCAAGGAGTCAAAAACTTTGCGAACTATGGAAAAACCATTTAATGTCCCAAAGAAAACGTTTTATTCCAATTTATCCTAATTTTAATAGTGTGATGGATCCTATGCTGTGACTTTTATATTGTTCAAAATCCTGGTGACTCTCACAATCCTAAAAAGATTGTTAGGAGCTCAAAAATGAAAGTTAGCTTTCTCAAAAGGAGATTCCTACTTTAGGTCCAAATGAAAATTTCATATTACTAAGACGAAATACGAAGAAAATTCGGAACTTCTTAAGAAAAAGAGAGAAATTCTGAGTAAAAGTAGTCAAGTAACGAAGGGAGTGAAATCAAAACATAAGTGCAAACTACTCAAACTAAACAATATCCTCAACATATCGATTTTTCAAAAATGTCAATTTGTCTTTTTGTTGTCATTTTAAGACTGGGGACAATACCCTTGTCTCGAGAAAAACATGAACCTTTCAAAGGGTGAAGATTTTTCTTCACATTTCAATTACTTGGATTACCGAGGTGCTTTGTTTAATATTTTCTTCAATTGACTTCTTAATTCTTATTAATTCATGGTTTATCCTCTTCCTTCAGTCATGTAAAAATAATTGTCCAAAATGGTTTCAAAATTGGTATGAATATTTTGGAATTGAAGAGAATATTTTACCTAGTCTCCCTCTCTTCAAGGAGTCAAAAACTTTGCGAACGATGGAAAAACCATTTAATGTCCAAAAGAAAACGTTTTATTCCAATTTATCCTCATTTTAATAGTGTGATGGATCCTCTGCTGTGACTTTTATATTTTCAAAATCCTGGTGACTCTCACAATCCTAAAAAGATTGTTAGGAGCTCAAAAATGAAAGTTAGCTTTCTCAAAAGGAGATTCCTACTTTAGGTCCGAATGAAACTTTTCATATTACTAAGACGAAATACTAAGAGAATTCGGAACTTCTTAAGAAAAAGAGAGAAATTCTGAGTAAAAGTAGTCAAGTAACGAAGGGAGTGAAATCAAAACATAAGTGCAAACTACTCAAACTAAACAATATCCTCAACATATCGATTTTTCAAAAATGTCAATTTGTCTTTTTGTTGTCATTTTAAGACTGGGGACAATACCCTTGTCTCGAGAAAAACATGAACCTTTCAAAGGGTGAAGATTTCTCTTCACATTTCAATAACTTGGATTACCGAGGTGCTTTGTTTAATATTTTCTTCAATAGACTTCTTATTAATTCATGGTTTATCCTCTTGCTTCAGTCATGTAAA
The DNA here is from genome assembly GCA_963555705.1 of Ligustrum vulgare. Lineage (NCBI taxonomy): Eukaryota > Viridiplantae > Streptophyta > Magnoliopsida > Lamiales > Oleaceae > Ligustrum > Ligustrum vulgare. The sequence continues at coordinate 32,221,438 of OY743183.1, read as the reverse complement.
AATAATTGTCCAAAATGGTTTCAAAATTGGTATGAATATTTTGGAATTGAAGAGAATATCTTAACTAGTCTCTCTCTCTTCAAGGATTCAAAAACTTTGCGAACGATGTAAAAACCATTTAATGTCCCAAGGAAAACATTTTATTCCAAAGTATCCTCATTTTAATAGTGTGATGGATCCTATGCTGTGACTTTTATATTGTTCAAAATCCTGGGGACTCTCACAACCCTAAAAAGATTGTTAGTAGCTCAAAAATGAAAGTTAGCTTTCTCAAAAGGAGATTCCTAATTTAGGTCCGAATGAAACATTTCATATTACTAAGACGAAATACTAATAGAATTCGGAACTTCTTAAGAAAAAGAGAGAAATTCTGAATAAAAGTAGTCAAGTAACGAAGGGAGTGAAATCAAAACATTAGTTCAAACTACTCAAAATAAACAATATCCTCAACATATCGATTTTTCAAAAATGTCAATTTGTCTTTTTGTTGTCATTTTAAGACAGGGGACAATACCCTTGTCTCGGGAAAAACATGAACCTTTCAAAGGGTGAAGATTTCTCTTCACATTTCAATTACTTGGATTACCGAGGTGCTTTGATTAATATTTTCTTCAATTGACTTCTTATTAATTTCTGGTTTATCCTCTTCCTTCAGTCATGTAAAAATAATTGTCCAAAATGGTTTCAAAATTGGTATGAATATTTTGGAATTGAAGATAATATTTTACCTAGTCTCTCTCTCTTCAAGGAGTCAAAAACTTTGCGAACGATGGAAAAACAATTTTATGTCCTCAAGAAAACGTTTTATTTCAATTTATCCTCATTTTAATAGTGTGATGGATCCTCTGCTGTGACTTTTATATTGTTCAAAATCCTGGCGACTCTCACAATTCTAAAAAGATTGTTAGGAGCTCAAAAATGAAAGTTAGCTTTCTCAAAAGGAGATTCCTACTTTAGGCCCGAATGAAACTTTTCATATTACTAAGACGAAATACGAAGTGAATTTTGAACTTCTTAAGAAAACGAGAGAAATTCTGAGTAAAAGTTGTCAAGTAACGAAGGGAGTCAAATCAAAACATAAGTGCAAACTACTCAAAATAACAATATCCTCAACATATCGATTTTTCAAATATGTCAATTTGTCTTTTTGTTGTCATTTTAAGACTGGGGACAATACCCTTGTCTCGAGAAAAACATGAACCTTTCAAAGGGTGAAGATTTCTCTTCACATTTCAATTACTTGGATTACCGAGGTGCTTTGTTTAGTATTTTCTTCAATTGAGTTCTTATGAATTCCTGGTTTATCCTCTTCCTTCAGTCATGTAAAAATAATTGTCCAATATGGTTTCAAAATTGGTATGAATATTTTGGAATTGAAGATAATATTTTACCTAGTCTCTCTCTCTTCAAGGAGTCAAAAACTTTGAGAACGATGGAAAAACCATTTAATGTCCCAAAGAAAACGTTTTATTCCAATTTATCCTCATTTTAATAGTGTGATGGATCCTCTGCTGTGACTTTTATATTGTTCAAAATCCTGGCGACTCTCACAATTCTAAAAAGATTGTTAGGAGCTCAAAAATGAAAGTTAGCTTTCTCAAAAGGAGATTCCTACTTTAGGCCCGAATGAAACTTTTCATATTACTAAGACGAAATACGAAGTGAATTTTGAACTTCTTAAGAAAACGAGAGAAATTATGAGTAAAAGTTGTCAAGTAACGAAGGGAGTCAAATCAAAACTTAAGTGCAAACTACTCAAAATAACAATATCCTCAACATATCGATTTTTCAAATATGTCAATTTGTCTTTTTGTTGTCATTTTAAGACTGGGGACAATACCCTTGTCTCGAGAAAAACATGAACCTTTCAAAGGGTGAAGATTTCTCTTCACATTTCAATTACTTGGATTACCGAGGTGCTTTGTTTAGTATTTTCTTCAATTGAGTTCTTATGAATTCCTGGTTTATCCTCTTCCTTCAGTCATGTAAAAATAATTGTCCAATATGGTTTCAAAATTGGTATGAATATTTTGGAATTGAAGATAATATTTTACCTAGTCTCTCTCTCTTCAAGGAGTCAAAAACTTTGCGAACGATGGAAAAACCATTTAATGTCCCAAAGAAAACGTTTTATTCCAATTTATCCTCATTTTAATAGTGTGATGGATCCTCTGCTGTGACTTTTATATTGTTCAAAATCCTGGTGACTCTCACAATCCTAAAAAGATTGTTAGGAGCTCAAAAATGAAAGTTAGCTTTCTCAAAAGGAGATTCCTACTTTAGGTCCGAATGAAACATTTCATATTACTAAGACGAAATACTAATAGAATTCGGAACTTCTTAAGAAAAAGAGAGAAATTCTGAATAAAAGTAGTCAAGTAACGAAGGGAGTGAAATCAAAACATTAGTTCAAACTACTCAAAATAAACAATATCCTCAACATATCGATTTTTCAAAAATGTCAATTTGTCTTTTTGTTGTCATTTTAAGACAGGGGACAATACCCTTGTCTCGGGAAAAACATGAACCTTTCAAAGGGTGAAGATTTCTCTTCACATTTCAATTACTTGGATTACCGAGGTGCTTTGATTAATATTTTCTTCAATTGACTTCTTATTAATTCCTCGTTTATCCTCATCCTTCAGTCATGTAAAAATAATTGTCCAAAATGGTTTCAAAATTGGTATGAATATTTTGGAGTTGAAGAGAATATTTTACCTAGTCTCTCTCTCTTCAAGGAGTCAAAAACTTTGCGAACTATGGAAAAACCATTTAATGTCCAAAAGAAAACGTTTTATTCCAATTTATCCTAATTTTAATAGTGTGATGGATCCTATGCTGTGACTTTTATATTGTTCAAAATCCTGGTGACTCTCACAATCCTAAAAAGATTGTTAGGAGCTCAAAAATGAAAGTTAGCTTTCTCAAAAGGAGATTCCTACTTTAGGTCCAAATGAAAATTTCATATTACTAAGACGAAATACGAAGAAAATTCGGAACTTCTTAAGAAAAAGAGAGAAATTCTGAGTAAAAGTAGTCAAGTAACGAAGGGAGTGAAATCAAAACATAAGTGCAAACTACTCAAACTAAACAATATCCTCAACATATCGATTTTTCAAAAATGTCAATTTGTCTTTTTGTTGTCATTTTAAGACTGGGGACAATACCCTTGTCTCGAGAAAAACATGAACCTTTCAAAGGGTGAAGATTTTTCTTCACATTTCAATTACTTGGATTACCGAGGTGCTTTGTTTAATATTTTCTTCAATTGACTTCTTAATTCTTATTAATTCATGGTTTATCCTCTTCCTTCAGTCATGTAAAAATAATTGTCCAAAATGGTTTCAAAATTGGTATGAATATTTTGGAATTGAAGAGAATATTTTACCTAGTCTCCCTCTCTTCAAGGAGTCAAAAACTTTGCGAACGATGGAAAAACCATTTAATGTCCAAAAGAAAACGTTTTATTCCAATTTATCCTCATTTTAATAGTGTGATGGATCCTCTGCTGTGACTTTTATATTGTTCAAAATCCTGGTGACTCTCACAATCCTAAAAAGATTGTTAGGAGCTCAAAAATGAAAGTTAGCTTTCTCAAAAGGAGATTCCTACTTTAGGTCCGAATGAAACTTTTCATATTACTAAGACGAAATACGAAGAGAATTCGGAACTTCTTAAGAAAAAGAGAGAAATTCTGAGTAAAAGTAGTCAAGTAACGAAGGGAGTGAAATCAAAACATAAGTGCAAACTACTCAAAATAAACAATATCCTCAACATATCGATTTTTCAAATATCAATTTGTCTTTTTGTTGTCATTTTAAGACTGGGGACAATACCCTTGTCTCGAGAAAAACATGAACCTTTCAAAGGGTGAAGATTTCTCTTCACATTTCAATTACTTGGATTACCGAGGTGCTTTGTTTAATATTTTCTTCAATTGACTTCTTATTAATTCCTGGTTTATCCTCTTCCTTCAGTCATGTAAAAATAATTATCCAAAATGGTTTCAAAATTGGTATGAATATTTTGGAATTGAAGAGAATATTTTACCTAGTCTCTCTCTCTTCAAGGAGTCAAAAACTTTGCGAACGATGGAAAAACCATTTAATGTCCCAAAGAAAACGTTTTATTATAATTTATCCTCATTTTAATAGTGTGATGGATCCTCTGCTGTGACTTTTATATTGTTCAAAATCCTGGTGACTCTCACAATCCGAAAAATATTGTTAGGAGCTCAAAAATGAAAGTTAGCTTTCTCAAAAGGAGATTCCTACTTTAGGTCCGAATGAAACTTTTCATATTACTAAGACGAAATACTAAGAGAATTCGGAACTTCTTAAGAAAAAGAGAGAAATTCTGAGTAAAAGTAGTCAAGTAACGAAGGGAGTGAAATCAAAACATAAGTGCAAACTACTCAAACTAAACAATATCCTCAACATATCGATTTTTCAAAAATGTCAATTTGTCTTTTTGTTGTCATTTTAAGACTGGGGACAATACCCTTGTCTCGAGAAAAACATGAACCTTTCAAAGGGTGAAGATTTCTCTTCACATTTCAATTACTTGGATTACCGAGGTGCTTTGTTTAATATTTTCTTGAATAGACTTCTTATTAATTCATGGTTTATCCTCTTGCTTCAGTCATGTAAAAATAATTGTCCAAAATGGTTTCAAAATTGGTATGAATATTTTGGAATTGAAGAGAATATCTTAACTAGTCTCTCTCTCTTCAAGGATTCAAAAACTTTGCGAACGATGTAAAAACCATTTAATGTCCCAAGGAAAACATTTTATTCCAAAGTATCCTCATTTTAATAGTGTGATGGATCCTATGCTGTGACTTTTATATTGTTCAAAATCCTGGGGACTCTCACAACCCTAAAAAGATTGTTAGGAGCTCAAAAATGAAAGTTAGCTTTCTCAAAAGGAGATTCCTACTTTAGGTCCAAATGAAAATTTCATATTACTAAGACGAAATATGAAGAAAATTCGGAACTTCTTAAGAAAAATAGAGAAATTCTGAGTAAAAGTAGTCAAGTAACGAAGGGAGTGAAATCAAAACATAAGTGCAAACTACTCAAACTAAACAATATCCTCAACATATCGATTTTTCAAAAATGTCAATTTGTCTTTTTGTTGTCATTTTAAGACTGGGGACAATACCCTTGTCTCCAGAAAAACATGAACCTTTCAAAGGGTGAAGATTTCTCTTCACATTTCAATTACTTGGATTACCGAGGTGCTTTGTTTAATATTTTCTTCAATTGACTTCTTAATTCTTATTAATTCATGGTTTATCCTCTTCCTTCAGTCATGTAAAAATAATTGTCCAAAATCTTTTCAAAATTGGTATGAATATTTTGGAATTGAAGAGAATATTTTACCTAGTCTCCCTCTCTTCAAGGAGTCAAAAACTTTGCGAACAATGGAAAAACCATTTAATGTCCAAAAGAAAACGTTTTAGTCCAATTTATCCTCATTTTAATAGTGTGATGGATCCTCTGCTGTGACTTTTATATTGTTCAAAATCCTGGTGACTCTCACAATCCTAAAAAGATTGTTAGGAGCTCAAAAATGAAAGTTAGCTTTCTCAAAAGGAGATTCCTACTTTAGGTCCGAATGAAACTTTTCATATTACTAAGACGAAATACGAAGAGAATTCGGAACTTCTTAAGAAAAAGAGAGAAATTCTGAGTAAAAGTAGTCAAGTAACGAAGGGAGTGAAATCAAAACATAAGTGCAAACTACTCAAAATAAACAATATCCTCAACATATCGATTTTTCAAATATCAATTTGTCTTTTTGTTGTCATTTTAAGACTGGGGACAATATCCTTGTCTCGAGAAAAACATGAACCTTTCAAAGGGTGAACATTTCTCTTCACATTTCAATTACTTGGATTACCGAGGTGCTTTGTTTAATATTTTCTTCAATTGACTTCTTATTAATTCCTGGTTTATCCTCTTCCTTCAGTCATGTAAAAATAATTATCCAAAATGGTTTCAAAATTGGTATGAATATTTTGGAATTGAAGAGAATATTTTACCTAGTCTCTCTCTCTTCAAGGAGTCAAAAACTTTGCGAACGATGGAAAAACCATTTAATGTCCCAAAGAAAACGTTTTATTATAATTTATCCTCATTTTAATAGTGTGATGGATCCTCTGCTGTGACTTTTATATTGTTCAAAATCCTGGTGACTCTCACAATCCGAAAAAGATTGTTAGGAGCTCAAAAATGAAAGTTAGCTTTCTCAAAAGGAGATTCCTACTTTAGGTCCGAATGAAACTTTTCATATTACTAAGACGAAATACTAAGAGAATTCGGAACTTCTTAAGAAAAAGAGAGAAATTCTGAGTAAAAGTAGTCAAGTAACGAAGGGAGTGAAATCAAAACATAAGTGCAAACTACTCAAACTAAACAATATCCTCAACATATCGATTTTTCAAAAATGTCAATTTGTCTTTTTGTTGTCATTTTAAGACTGGGGACAATACCCTTGTCTCGAGAAAAACATGAACCTTTCAAAGGGTGAAGATTTCTCTTCACATTTCAATTACTTGGATTACCGAGGTGCTTTGTTTAATATTTTCTTGAATAGACTTTTTATTAATTCATGGTTTATCCTCTTGCTTCAGTCATGTAAAAATAATTGTCCAAAATGGTTTCAAAATTGGTATGAATATTTTGGAATTGAAGAGAATATCTTAACTAGTCTCTCTCTCTTCAAGGATTCAAAAACTTTGCGAACGATGTAAAAACCATTTAATGTCCCAAGGAAAACATTTTATTCCAAAGTATCCTCATTTTAATAGTGTGATGGATCCTATGCTGTGACTTTTATATTGTTCAAAATCCTAGGGACTCTCACAACCCTAAAAAGATTGTTAGGAGCTCAAAAATGAAAGTTAGCTTTCTCAAAAGGAGATTCCTACTTTAGGTCCAAATGAAAATTTCATATTACTAAGACGAAATATGAAGAAAATTCGGAACTTCTTAAGAAAAATAGAGAAATTCTGAGTAAAAGTAGTCAAGTAACGAAGGGAGTGAAATCAAAACATAAGTGCAAACTACTCAAACTAAACAATATCCTCAACATATCGATTTTTCAAAAATGTCAATTTGTCTTTTTGTTGTCATTTTAAGACTGGGGACAGTACCCTTGTCTCCAGAAAAACATGAACCTTTCAAAGGGTGAAGATTTCTCTTCACATTTCAATTACTTGGATTACCGAGGTGCTTTGTTTAATATTTTCTTCAATTGACTTCTTAATTCTTATTAATTCATGGTTTATCCTCTTCCTTCAGTCATGTAAAAATAATTGTCCAAAATCTTTTCAAAATTGGTATGAATATTTTGGAATTGAAGAGAATATTTTACCTAGTCTCCCTCTCTTCAAGGAGTCAAAAACTTTGCGAACAATGGAAAAACCATTTAATGTCCAAAAGAAAACGTTTTAGTCCAATTTATCCTCATTTTAATAGTGTGATGGATCCTCTGCTGTGACTTTTATATTGTTCAAAATCCTGGTGACTCTCACAATCCTAAAAAGATTGTTAGGAGCTCAAAAATGAAAGTTAGCTTTCTCAAAAGGAGATTCCTACTTTAGGTCCGAATGAAACTTTTCATATTACTAAGACGAAATACTAAGAGAATTCGGAACTTCTTAAGAAAAAGAGAGAAATTCTGAGTAAAAGTAGTCAAGTAACGAAGGGAGTGAAATCAAAACATAAGTGCAAACTACTCAAACTAAACAATATCCTCAACATATCGATTTTTCAAAAATGTCAATTTGTCTTTTTGTTGTCATTTTAAGACTGGGGACAATACCCTTGTCTCGAGAAAAACATGAACCTTTCAAAGGGTGAAGATTTCTCTTCACATTTCAATTACTTGGATTACCGAGGTGCTTTGTTTAATATTTTCTTGAATAGACTTTTTATTAATTCATGGTTTATCCTCTTGCTTCAGTCATGTAAAAATAATTGTCCAAAATGGTTTCAAAATTGGTATGAATATTTTGGAATTGAAGAGAATATCTTAACTAGTCTCTCTCTCTTCAAGGATTCAAAAACTTTGCGAACGATGTAAAAACCATTTAATGTCCCAAGGAAAACATTTTATTCCAAAGTATCCTCATTTTAATAGTGTGATGGATCCTATGCTGTGACTTTTATATTGTTCAAAATCCTGGGGACTCTCACAACCCTAAAAAGATTGTTAGGAGCTCAAAAATGAAAGTTAGCTTTCTCAAAAGGAGATTCCTACTTTAGGTCCAAATGAAAATTTCATATTACTAAGACGAAATATGAAGAAAATTCGGAACTTCTTAAGAAAAATAGAGAAATTCTGAGTAAAAGTAGTCAAGTAACGAAGGGAGTGAAATCAAAACATAAGTGCAAACTACTCAAACTAAACAATATCCTCAACATATCGATTTTTCAAAAATGTCAATTTGTCTTTTTGTTGTCATTTTAAGACTGGGGACAATACCCTTGTCTCCAGAAAAACATGAACCTTTCAAAGGGTGAAGATTTCTCTTCACATTTCAATTACTTGGATTACCGAGGTGCTTTGTTTAATATTTTCTTCAATTGACTTCTTATTAATTCCTCGTTTATCCTCATCCTTCAGTCATGTAAAAATAATTGTCCAAAATGGTTTCAAAATTGGTATGAATATTTTGGAATTGAAGAGAATATTTTACCTAGTCTCTCTCTCTTCAAGGAGTCAAAAACTTTGCGAACGATGGAAAAACCATTTAATGTCCCAAATAAAACGTTTTATTATAATTTATCCTCATTTTAATAGTGTGATGGATCCTCTGCTGTGACTTTTATATTGTTCAAAATCCTGGTGACTCTCACAATCCGAAAAAGATTGTTAGGAGCTCAAAAATGAAAGTTAGCTTTCTCAAAAGGAGATTCCTACTTTAGGTCCGAATGAAACTTTTCATATTACTAAGACGAAATACTAAGAGAATTCGGAACTTCTTAAGAAAAAGAGAGAAATTCTGAGTAAAAGTAGTCAAGTAACGAAGGGAGTGAAATCAAAACATAAGTGCAAACTACTCAAACTAAACAATATCCTCAACATATCGATTTTTCAAAAATGTCAATTTGTCTTTTTGTTGTCATTTTAAGACTGGGGACAATACCCTTGTCTCGAGAAAAACATGAACCTTTCAAAGGGTGAAGATTTCTCTTCACATTTCAATTACTTGGATTACCGAGGTGCTTTGTTTAATATTTTCTTGAATAGACTTTTTATTAATTCATGGTTTATCCTCTTGCTTCAGTCATGTAAAAATAATTGTCCAAAATGGTTTCAAAATTGGTATGAATATTTTGGAATTGAAGAGAATATCTTAACTAGTCTCTCTCTCTTCAAGGATTCAAAAACTTTGCGAACGATGTAAAAACCATTTAATGTCCCAAGGAAAACATTTTATTCCAAAGTATCCTCATTTTAATAGTGTGATGGATCCTATGCTGTGACTTTTATATTGTTCAAAATCCTGGGGACTCTCACAACCCTAAAAAGATTGTTAGGAGCTCAAAAATGAAAGTTAGCTTTCTCAAAAGGAGATTCCTACTTTAGGTCCAAATGAAAATTTCATATTACTAAGACGAAATATGAAGAAAATTCGGAACTTCTTAAGAAAAATAGAGAAATTCTGAGTAAAAGTAGTCAAGTAACGAAGGGAGTGAAATCAAAACATAAGTGCAAACTACTCAAACTAAACAATATCCTCAACATATCGATTTTTCAAAAATGTCAATTTGTCTTTTTGTTGTCATTTTAAGACTGGGGACAATACCCTTGTCTCCAGAAAAACATGAACCTTTCAAAGGGTGAAGATTTCTCTTCACATTTCAATTACTTGGATTACCGAGGTGCTTTGTTTAATATTTTCTTCAATTGACTTCTTATTAATTCCTCGTTTATCCTCATCCTTCAGTCATGTAAAAATAATTGTCCAAAATGGTTTCAAAATTGGTATGAATATTTTGGAATTGAAGAGAATATTTTACCTAGTCTCTCTCTCTTCAAGGAGTCAAAAACTTTGCGAACGATGGAAAAACCATTTAATGTCCCAAAGAAAACGTTTTATTATAATTTATCCTCATTTTAATAGTGTGATGGATCCTCTGCTGTGACTTTTATATTGTTCAAAATCCTGGTGACTCTCACAATCCGAAAAATATTGTTAGGAGCTCAAAAATGAAAGTTAGCTTTCTCAAAAGGAGATTCCTACTTTAGGTCCGAATGAAACTTTTCATATTACTAAGACGAAATACTAAGAGAATTCGGAACTTCTTAAGAAAAAGAGAGAAATTCTGAGTAAAAGTAGTCAAGTAACGAAGGGAGTGAAATCAAAACATAAGTGCAAACTACTCAAAATAAACAATATCCTCAACATATCGATTTTTCAAAAATGTCAATTTGTCTTTTTGTTGTCATTTTAAGACTGGGGACAATACCCTTGTCTCGAGAAAAACATGAACCTTTCAAAGGGTGAAGATTTCTCTTCACATTTCAATTACTTGGATTACCGAGGTGCTTTGTTTAATATTTTCTTGAATAGACTTCTTATTAATTCATGGTTTATCCTCTTGCTTCAGTCATGTAAAAATAATTGTCCAAAATGGTTTCAAAATTGGTATGAATATTTTGGAATTGAAGAGAATATCTTAACTAGTCTCTCTCTCTTCAAGGATTCAAAAACTTTGCGAACGATGTAAAAACCATTTAATGTCCCAAGGAAAACATTTTATTCCAAAGTATCCTCATTTTAATAGTGTGATGGATCCTATGCTGTGACTTTTATATTGTTCAAAATCCTGGGGACTCTCACAACCCTAAAAAGATTGTTAGGAGCTCAAAAATGAAAGTTAGCTTTCTCAAAAGGAGATTCCTACTTTAGGTCCAAATGAAAATTTCATATTACTAAGACGAAATATGAAGAAAATTCGGAACTTCTTAAGAAAAATAGAGAAATTCTGAGTAAAAGTAGTCAAGTAACGAAGGGAGTGAAATCAAAACATAAGTGCAAACTACTCAAACTAAACAATATCCTCAACATATCGATTTTTCAAAAATGTCAATTTGTCTTTTTGTTGTCATTTTAAGACTGGGGACAATACCCTTGTCTCCAGAAAAACATGAACCTTTCAAAGGGTGAAGATTTCTCTTCACATTTCAATTACTTGGATTACCGAGGTGCTTTGTTTAATATTTTCTTCAATTGACTTCTTAATTCTTATTAATTCATGGTTTATCCTCTTCCTTCAGTCATGTAAAAATAATTGTCCAAAATCTTTTCAAAATTGGTATGAATATTTTGGAATTGAAGAGAATATTTTACCTAGTCTCCCTCTCCTCAAGGAGTCAAAAACTTTGCGAACAATGGAAAAACCATTTAATGTCCAAAAGAAAACGTTTTAGTCCAATTTATCCTCATTTTAATAGTGTGATGGATCCTCTGCTGTGACTTTTATATTGTTCAAAATCCTGGTGACTCTCACAATCCTAAAAAGATTGTTAGGAGCTCAAAAATGAAAGTTAGCTTTCTCAAAAGGAGATTCCTACTTTAGGTCCGAATGAAACTTTTCATATTACTAAGACGAAATACGAAGAGAATTCGGAACTTCTTAAGAAAAAGAGAGAAATTCTGAGTAAAAGTAGTCAAGTAACGAAGGGAGTGAAATCAAAACATAAGTGCAAACTACTCAAAATAAACAATATCCTCAACATATCGATTTTTCAAATATCAATTTGTCTTTTTGTTGTCATTTTAAGACTGGGGACAATATCCTTGTCTCGAGAAAAACATGAACCTTTCAAAGGGTGAACATTTCTCTTCACATTTCAATTACTTGGATTACCGAGGTGCTTTGTTTAATATTTTCTTCAATTGACTTCTTATTAATTCCTGGTTTATCCTCTTCCTTCAGTCATGTAAAAATAATTATCCAAAATGGTTTCAAAATTGGTATGAATATTTTGGAATTGAAGAGAATATTTTACCTAGTCTCTCTCTCTTCAAGGAGTCAAAAACTTTGCGAACGATGGAAAAACCATTTAATGTCCCAAAGAAAACGTTTTATTATAATTTATCCTCATTTTAATAGTGTGATGGATCCTCTGCTGTGACTTTTATATTGTTCAAAATCCTGGTGACTCTCACAATCCGAAAAAGATTGTTAGGAGCTCAAAAATGAAAGTTAGCTTTCTCAAAAGGAGATTCCTACTTTAGGTCCGAATGAAACTTTTCATATTACTAAGACGAAATACTAAGAGAATTCGGAACTTCTTAAGAAAAAGAGAGAAATTCTGAGTAAAAGTAGTCAAGTAACGAAGGGAGTGAAATCAAAACATAAGTGCAAACTACTCAAACTAAACAATATCCTCAACATATCGATTTTTCAAAAATGTCAATTTGTCTTTTTGTTGTCATTTTAAGACTGGGGACAATACCCTTGTCTCGAGAAAAACATGAACCTTTCAAAGGGTGAAGATTTCTCTTCACATTTCAATTACTTGGATTACCGAGGTGCTTTGTTTAATATTTTCTTGAATAGACTTTTTATTAATTCATGGTTTATCCTCTTGCTTCAGTCATGTAAAAATAATTGTCCAAAATGGTTTCAAAATTGGTATGAATATTTTGGAATTGAAGAGAATATCTTAACTAGTCTCTCTCTCTTCAAGGATTCAAAAACTTTGCGAACGATGTAAAAACCATTTAATGTCCCAAGGAAAACATTTTATTCCAAAGTATCCTCATTTTAATAGTGTGATGGATCCTATGCTGTGACTTTTATATTGTTCAAAATCCTGGGGACTCTCACAACCCTAAAAAGATTGTTAGGAGCTCAAAAATGAAAGTTAGCTTTCTCAAAAGGAGATTCCTACTTTAGGTCCAAATGAAAATTTCATATTACTAAGACGAAATATGAAGAAAATTCGGAACTTCTTAAGAAAAATAGAGAAATTCTAAGTAAAAGTAGTCAAGTAACGAAGGGAGTGAAATCAAAACATAAGTGCAAACTACTCAAACTAAACAATATCCTCAACATATCGATTTTTCAAAAATGTCAATTTGTCTTTTTGTTGTCATTTTAAGACTGGGGACAATACCCTTGTCTCCAGAAAAACATGAACCTTTCAAAGGGTGAAGATTTCTCTTCACATTTCAATTACTTGGATTACCGAGGTGCTTTGTTTAATATTTTCTTCAATTGACTTCTTAATTCTTATTAATTCATGGTTTATCCTCTTCCTTCAGTCATGTAAAAATAATTGTCCAAAATGGTTTCAAAATTGGTATGAATATTTTGGAATTGAAGAGAATATTTTACCTAGTCTCCCTCTCTTCAAGGAGTCAAAAACTTTGCGAACGATGGAAAAACCATTTAATGTCCAAAAGAAAACGTTTTATTCCAATTTATCCTCATTTTAATAGTGTGATGGATCCTCTGCTGTGACTTTTATATTGTTCAAAATCCTGGTGACTCTCACAATCCTAAAAAGATTGTTAGGAGCTCAAAAATGAAAGTTAGCTTTCTCAAAAGGAGATTCCTACTTTAGGTCCGAATGAAACTTTTCATATTACTAAGACGAAATACGAAGAGAATTCGGAACTTCTTAAGAAAAAGAGAGAAATTCTGAGTAAAAGTAGTCAAGTAACGAAGGGAGTGAAATCAAAACATAAGTGCAAACTACTCAAAATAAACAATATCCTCAACATATCGATTTTCCAAATATCAATTTGTCTTTTTGTTGTCATTTTAAGACTGGGGACAATACCCTTGTCTCGAGAAAAACATGAACCTTTCAAAGGGTGAAGATTTCTCTTCACATTTCAATTACTTGGATTACCGAGGTGCTTTGTTTAATATTTTCTTCAATTGACTTCTTATTAATTCCTGGTATATCCTCTTCCTTCAGTCATGTAAAAATAATTATCCAAAATGGTTTCAAAATTGGTATGAATATTTTGGAATTGAAGAGAATATTTTACCTAGTCTCTCTCTCTTCAAGGAGTCAAAAACTTTGCGAACGATGGAAAAACCATTTAATGTCCCAAAGAAAACGTTTTATTATAATTTATCCTCATTTTAATAGTGTGATGGATCCTCTGCTGTGACTTTTATATTGTTCAAAATCCTGGTGACTCTCACAATCCGAAAAAGATTGTTAGGAACTCAAAAATGAAAGTTAGCTTTCTCAAAAGGAGATTCCTACTTTAGGTCCGAATGAAACTTTTCATATTACTAAGACGAAATACTAAGAGAATTCGGAACTTCTTAAGAAAAAGAGAGAAATTCTGAGTAAAAGTAGTCAAGTAACGAAGGGAGTGAAATCAAAACATAAGTGCAAACTACTCAAACTAAACAATATCCTCAACATATCGATTTTTCAAAAATGTCAATTTGTCTTTTTGTTGTCATTTTAAGACTGGGGACAATACCCTTGTCTCGAGAAAAACATGAACCTTTCAAAGGGTGAAGATTTCTCTTCACATTTCAATTACTTGGATTACCGAGGTGCTTTGTTTAATATTTTCTTCAATTGACTTCTTATTAATTCCTGGTTTATCCTCTTCCTTCAGTCATGTAAAAATAATTATCCAAAATGGTTTCAAAATTGGTATGAATATTTTGGAATTGAAGAGAATATTTTACCTAGTCTCTCTCTCTTCAAGGAGTCAAAAACTTTGCGAACGATGGAAAAACCATTTAATGTCCCAAAGAAAACGTTTTATTATAATTTATCCTCATTTTAATAGTGTGATTGATCCTCTGCTGTGACTTTTATATTGTTCAAAATCCTGGTGACTCTCACAATCCGAAAAAGATTGTTAGGAACTCAAAAATGAAAGTTAGCTTTCTCAAAAGGAGATTCCTACTTTAGGTCCGAATGAAACTTTTCATATTACTAAGACGAAATACTAAGAGAATTCGGAACTTCTTAAGAAAAAGAGAGAAATTCTGAGTAAAAGTAGTCAAGTAACGAAGGGAGTGAAATCAAAACATAAGTGCAAACTACTCAAACTAAACAATATCCTCAACATATCGATTTTTCAAAAATGTCAATTTGTCTTTTTGTTGTCATTTTAAGACTGGGGACAATACCCTTGTCTCGAGAAAAACATGAACCTTTCAAAGGGTGAAGATTTCTCTTCACATTTCAATTACTTGGATTACCGAGGTGCTTTGTTTAATATTTTCTTCAATAGACTTCTTATTAATTCATGGTTTATCCTCTTGCTTCAGTCATGTAAAAATAATTGTCCAAAATGGTTTCAAAATTGGTATGAATATTTTGGAATTGAAGAGAATATCTTAACTAGTCTCTCTCTCTTCAAGGATTCAAAAACTTTGCGAACGATGTAAAAACCATTTAATGTCCCAAGGAAAACATTTTATTCCAAAGTATCCTCATTTTAATAGTGTGATGGATCCTATGCTGTGACTTTTATATTGTTCAAAATCCTGGGGACTCTCACAACCCTAAAAAGATTGTTAGGAGCTCAAAAATGAGAGTTAGCTTTCTCAAAAGGAGATTCCTAATTTAGGTCCGAATGAAACATTTCATATTACTAAGACGAAATACTAATAGAATTCGGAACTTCTTAAGAAAAAGAGAGAAATTCTGAGTAAAAGTAGTCAAGTAACGAAGGGAGTGAAATTAAAACATTAGTTCAAACTACTCAAAATAAACAATATCCTCAACATATCGATTTTTCAAAAATGTCAATTTGTCTTTTTGTTGTCATTTTAAGACTGAGGACAATACCCTTGTCTCGGGAAAAACATGAACCTTTCAAAGGGTGAAGATTTCTCTTCACATTTCAATTACTTGGATTACCGAGGTGCTTTGTTTAATATTTTCTTCAATTGACTTCTTATTAATTCCTCGTTTATCCTCATCCTTCAGTCATGTAAAAATAATTGTCCAAAATGGTTTCAAAATTGGTATGAATATTTTGGAGTTGAAGAGAATATTTTACCTAGTCTCTCTCTCTTCAAGGAGTCAAAAACTTTGCGAACTATGGAAAAACCATTTAATGTCCAAAAGAAAACGTTTTATTCCAATTTATCCTCATTTTAATAGTGTGATGGATCCTATGCTGTGACTTTTATATTGTTCAAAATCCTGGTGACTCTCACAATCCTAAAAAGATTGTTAGGAGCTCAAAAATGAAAGTTAGCTTTCTCAAAAGGAGATTCCTACTTTAGGTCCAAATGAAAATTTCATATTACTAAGACGAAATACGAAGAAAATTCGGAACTTCTTAAGAAAAAGAGAGAAATTCTGAGTAAAAGTAGTCAAGTAACGAAGGGAGTGAAATCAAAACATAAGTGCAAACTACTCAAAATAAACAATATCCTCAACATATGGATTTTTCAAAAATGTCAATTTTTTTTTTCTCTCTTTTATTTTTACTGGCACTCTTCACACCCTCTCCTTTTTCCGGGATCGTGGTCCCGACCCTCGGTTTTTCACACAACTCTCCTTTTTCCGGGATCGTGGTTCCGACCCTCTTCTGTTCACTCAACTCTCATTTTTCCTGGATCGTGGTCCCGACCCTCTTTCTCTCTTCCTCACTTTTTAATTTCTGTTGGTCTTCATAGACCTGTTGAGGTGACAAAGGCATTAGTTTGATATCTTTCCCATCCTTAGTGAAGGTATACCTATTTTTAAAACCATCATGAATAACCTTCCTATCGAATTGCCATGGTCTGCCCAACAAGATGTGCCCTGCATGCATTGGTACCACATCACAAACCACGCTATCTTCATACTTCCCAATCACCAAATCAATTACCACTTGTTTACTCACCTTAATCTCACCCGATTCATTTAACCATTGTAGCTTATATGGCCTAGGGTGTTTTAGTACAGGTAGGCATAATTTCTCCACTAGAGTAGTGCTAGCAACGTTCGCACAACTACCACCATCTATTATCAAACTACATACCTTGTTATTCACAAAGCACCTAGTATGAAATATATTTTCTCGCTGCTCACCCGACTCTTCCACCTTAACTTGAGTACTAAGGGCTCTCCTAGTGACAAGTGATTTAGCTACTGCATAGTCCCCATCATCATTTTCACTAACATCCTCTAGAGTTGGCATATCCTTATACTCATCCTCCACTTCTCCCTCTTTCTCATCCTCCGAACTTAATACCCCGTCACGCATAACCAATATTCGTTTATTTGGACATTGTGAAGAAATATGTCCTAAGCCGGAACATTTAAAACAAGGAATATCTCTAGTCCTAGGAGTTTGAGAATCAAAAGCAATGTTACCTTTGTTGGGTGGCTCTATTTTTCCCTTCGGTGCCTCAAATTTATTTTTCTGCACAACCCCATCATTTTTAGAAGTCCCGCTCCATGCAGACTTACCAAAAGAATTGGAACTTGTAGAGAATTTTGAAGTTCCCTTCCTTTTTAATTGTCGCTCCACTTTCATGGCCAGGTGAAGAATCTCCTCCAAATCGATATAATGCTGCAATTCAATAACATTAGCAATATCTCGATTTAAACCATTTAAAAACCTAGCCATGGTTGCCTCCGGGTCTTCCTCTATATCTGCCCTAATAATGGCAACCTCCATCTCCCTATGGTAATTGATGAGAACCCGGGAGGGGGTCCTCGTCGTAGCTCGCGGAATAACGCTTGGAAAGTTCCGAATCCAGGTTGGAACGGACGATAACACTACAACCCGAGCCTCACGACGTAAGAACCATGGGTATATTAAACCCAAGACCCGTTACGATGCGGAAACAAGAACCGTAATGGTTTGAACGCCACAAAGGATGCCCACGCCTTTGATAAGTTCTATTTGTTGAACACCACAAATATCCCACAATATTTGATAAGTTCGAAGTTTGCTCAATTCTAGAACAATGTTGAGAAAACACTCAATATAATTTTTATTCATCAAAAGTATTCTCTTTTTACATTGAATGGAAAAGCATATAAATAGGCAAAATAAAACCTAATCGCTAACTGACTCTGAATAGAATTCTAATTAAACTAGAATACTAATTTAGGAAAATAACCTAAAAACCAAAAGGAAACAAAATAATTAAAAATCCTATAATTATGGAAATATAGTAAATTTCCGTCTGCATAATTGATTTGCCAATTTGAAGCCCCAAACGATGGAATTTGTCCCTAAAATCAATGGGTACAAGGGCTTTAGCCCATGAGTCTTGCTCAGTGACCTGTTTCTACTCGAAAAACATATATTATCTATCCAATTCCGGCATAGTTGACTGGATTGCACTTTTATTTGGCTTAAATATTTAACTTTTTCCGTCAAGCCTGCTATGACTCCGATTGTCGAGGGTCCGGAACACATCAATAAGGCCGTAAGTCCCTCTCGGATCAAAATGTCTCAATATTAGTTACGGTCGTGAAGATTGATGTTACGACCATGAAATTCCATGTAGAATATTGTTGAATTGCCCGTGTCTTGATTTCTCCTTTTTTTGTTTCCTTTTCCGGATCACATCAGTAATCCTCTACACTCTTACTACCTTGGGAAAGGGTTTGTAGTTTTTGGTAGAGATCCCTATAGTAATGTCCAGGCACAAATCGTTTTCTCACAAGGGCCTTCAACTCATTCCAAGTTTCAATAGGCCTCTCCCCATTCCTCCTTTTACTAGTAACCAATTGATCCCACCATACTATAGCATAATCAGTAAATTCTACGACTGCCAATTTAACCTTTTTAGCTTCAGAATAATTATGACAATCAAAAATTAATTCTACCCTCTTTTCCCATTCAAAATAAACGTCCGGATTACTCTTACCCTGAAACGAGGGAATGGACATTTTAATGTTACCAACATGTCCATCTACATCATCCCTACGATCACGCCTATATCCCCTATCACGTCTTTCTCCCCGATCTCGTCTCCTACCAACACTAGTAATAGACAATTCACCACTATCCTCATCACTATCAACAACCTCAACACGTTCATTCCTAGCTCTAATTTGTGGGTTGAAGTCATACCTTAGTAGCCTCCGTAAAGTAGGGAAATTGCGCGGTTGTTCCTGACGTGGTTGAACAATTCCCGTACCACGTGTCTCCCCCGGATTATTAGGTTTTTCCACATTTACGCTGGATTGTGTACCAAATTTTGCTTCCAACTTGGCATCCAACCTCGCCTCCAATTTTGCAAAACGTTCCTCCACCATTGCAAGCATTTTAAAATCTTGAAGATCCCTTTCCGTCGACGAAACTTCCTTTTGTGACATGGTTAGTAATAAAGAAAAGAGAAAAAAAATTTAAATAAAGATCCTCACGTGTTTTATCACTCGTGTATCACTCGATTTTGGCTTTTTCCCTCTATTAATCTCACCACTCTACCTTTTTCCTCTCTATTCCCTTTTTCCCACGTTCTCAAAGAACCCACCAAACTAGTCACGGATTTGGTCCTTGTGGAATAAACCCCAAAGTGCAAATAAGGAAAGTTGATGGAAAAATTGGAATTAGGCAGTTTAAGAAGGAAATTATGGAAACAAGAATTCTATTTCAAGTAGAAGTTTTATGGAAACAAGAATAAAGAATTTAATGGAAACAAGAATTGTTGGAAAGATTTGCCAAATATTATTTTCTTGATTTCTTGTTCAAATCAACAACACTTCTTTTCTATTTTAATTTTGTAAATTTCGGATTTTTTTTTTTTTTTTGCTACTCAACAAAAATAATCAAGAATAAGAAACAGAAATTAGCAAATCTTGAATTTCTGACGAATTTCAAGAAACAAGAATTGGAATGAATTTTTTTTTTGAATGATTAATAACTGGAAATAAAAGAAAAAGAACTGGAATACTAAATAATTGGATTTAGTGACAGGCTCTGATACCAGATGATGTGATCCGATAAGGGGATCACCAAGAACACGCGGAATTAAACGCCGGAAAGCTCTAAAATCCAAGATAGTAGACGGTAACAATGCAACCCCGACCTCACGACGCAAGAACTATGGGTATATTAAACCCAAAACCCGTTACGATGCGGAGATAAGAACCACAAAGGGGGAACGCCACAAAGGTTGTCAAATCCTTTGATAAGTTCAATTTGTTCGAGGAGAACAAGAAGAAATTAAGGGAATATCTCACCTTCAATATCATTAATCTCAAGAATAATAGTTGTCTTTTACAATGCTAAATAAAGCCATATATATAGGCTAACAAAATAAAAAAACCTAAATAAACTAGAATTGCAAATAAACTAAACGCTGAAACTAGGTTAAAAATATGCCGCCTAATTTACGGCCGTAACTTTTAAGTTTAAGGCCGTAAGTGACTTACGGACTAAAAACCAAAACATATATTACGGCCGTGACAAATTTAAATACGGCCGTAATCGACTCTCTGAATAAAAATATAAAAACTACTAAACTTTATTTACGGCCGTGAGGATGTCCTTTACGGCCGTGAGTCCTCTTCTGCATAATTTTGTCTAGATAATGTTACGGCCGTGAGATCATGGTTTACGGCCGTGACTACCTTTCTGCACAAATTTAGCCAAGATGATTTTACGGCCGTGAAAGAGGTGTTACGGCCGTGATTCTACTTCTGCCTTATTTTCTTGTTCTTCTTTGATCCAAATGCATTGTAATAACTTTGGCTCTTCTTCCACTTTGTTATGCAACGTAAACGAGGTCTTTGCACTCGAACACTCATCCATCCACGCTTGCATGAATCCTTGCATTGTCTGCTTGATTCTTTTGGCTCTTTTCCTTGTTATTGGTCCTACGGGCACGTGCAACGGGTCAACGCTCGTTGAGCCACTCCGAAACTCATCACATCTGCTACCACATTCTCCTTACCTTGCTCATAGCGAATGACGTATGGAAAAGTCTCAATGAATTCCATCCAACGGGCGTGTCTTTTGTTTAGCTTACCTTGTCCTTTAAGGTGTTTCAGTGACTCATGGTCAGTGTGTATGACGAATTTCTTTGGCCACAGATAGTGCTTCCATGAATCCTTGCATTGCCTGCTTGATTCTTTTGGCTCTTTGCCTCGTTATTGGTCCTACGGGCACGTGCAACGGGTCAACGTTCGTCCAGCCACTCCGGAACTCATCACTCTCTTTTCAAGGATTCAAAAACTTTACGAACGAGGGAAAAACCATTTTATGTGCCCAAGAAAACGTTTTATTCCAATTTATCCCCATTTTTAAAGTCTCATGGATCCTCTGTTGTAACCTTTTTGTTGTTCAAAATCCTGGTGACTCTCCCAATCCTAAAAAGATTGTTAGGAGCTCAAAATTGAAAGTTAGCTTTTTTGAAAGGAGATTCCGACTTTAGGTCCAAATGAAACTTTTCATATTACTAAGAAGAAATATGAAGAGAATCCGGAATTTTTTAAAAGAAAGAGAGAAATTCGGAGTAAAAGTAGTAAAGAAACCAAGGGAGCGAAATCAAAAGATAACTGCAACCTACTATACATAAACAATATCCTCAACAAATTGATTTTTAAAAAATGTCAATTTTCCTTTTTGTTGTCATTTGAAAACTCGGGACAATACCCTTAGCTCAAGAAAATGATGAAGCTTTCAAACGGTGAAGATTTCTCTTCTCATTGAAGATGCTTTGTTAAATAATTTCTTTTATACACATCTTATTCATTCCTGGTTTATCCTCTTCCTTCAATCATGTAAAAATAATTTTCCAAAATGGTTTCAAAATTGGAGTGAATATTTTGGAATTGAAAAGAATATTTAACCAAGTCTCTCTTTTCAAGGATTCAAAAAATTTACGAACGAGGGAAAAACCATTTTATGTGCCCAAGAAAATGTTTTATTCCAATGTATCCTCGTTTTGAAAGTCTCATGGATCCTCTACTGTGACTTTTTTGTTGTTCAAAATCCTGGTGACTATCACAATCCTAAAAAGATTGTTAGGAGGTCAAAAATGAAAGTTAGCTTTTTCGAAAAGAGATTCCTACTTTAGGTCCAAATGAAACTTTTCATATTACTAAGAAGAAATATGAAGAGAATCCGGAATTTCTTAAGAGAAAGAGAGAACTTCCGAGTAAAAGTAGTAAAGAAACCGAGGGAGCGAAATCAAAAGATAACAGCAACCTACTCAAAATAAACAATATCCTCAACAAATTGATTTCTCAAAAATGTCAATTTTCCTTTTTGTTCTCATTTGAAAACACGAGACAATACCCTTAGCTCGAGAAAATGATGAAACTTACAAACGGTGAAGATTTCTCTCTTCACTTCAATTACTTGGATTACCAAGATGCTTTGTCTTATGTTTTCTCTTTAGACATCTTATTATTTCTTGGTTAATCCGCTTCCTTCAATCATGTTAAAATAATTTTCCAAAATGGTTTCAAAATTGGTATGAATATTTTGGAATTGAAGTGAATATTTTACCTAGTCTCACTCTTCAAGGATTCAAAAACTTTACGTACGAACGAAAAACCATTTTATGTGACCAAGAAAACGTTTTATACAATTAATCTTCATTTTTAAAGTCTCATGGATCCTCTGCTGTGACTTTTTTGTTGTTCAAAATCCTGGTGACTCTCCCAATCCTAAAAAGATTGTTAGGAACTCAAAAATGAAAGTTAGCTTTTTCGAAAGGAGATTCCTACTTTAGGTCCAAATTAAACTTTTCATATTACTAAGAAGAAATATGAAGAGAATCCGGAATTTCTTAAGGGAAAGAGAGAAATTCCGAGTAAAAGTAGTAAAGAAACCAAGGGAGTGAAATCAAAAGATAAGTGCAAACTACTTAAAATAAACAATATCCTCAACATATCGATTTTTCAAAAATGTCAGTTTGCCTTTTTGTTGTCATTTGCAGATTGGGGACAATACCCTTAGTTCGAGAAAAAGATGAACCTTTCAAAGGGTGAAGATTTCTCTCCTCATTTCAATTACTTGGATTACCAAGATGCTTTGTCTTATGTTTTCTTCATTAGACATCTTATTATTTCTTGGTTTATCCGGTTCCTTCAATCATGTTAAAATAATTTTCCACGATGGTTTTAAAATTGGTATGAATATTTTGTAATTGAAGTGAATATTTTACCTAGTCTCGCTCTTCAAGGATTCAAAAACTTTACGTACGAAGGAAAAACCATTTTATGTGCCCAAGAAAACGTTTTATTCCAATTAATCCTTATTTTTAAAGTCTCATGGATCCTCTGCTGTGACTTTTATGTTGTTCAAATTCCTGGTGACTCTCCCAATCCTAAAAAGATTGTTAGGAGCTCAAAAATGAAAGTTAGCTTTTTCGAAAGGAGATTCCTACTTTAGGTCCAAATTAAACTTTTCATGTTACTAAGAAGAAATATGAAGAGAATCTGGAATTTCTTAAGAGAAAGAGAGAAATTCCGAGTAAAAGTAGTAAAGAAACCAAGGGAGCGAAATCAAAAGATAACAGCAACCTACTCAAAATAAACAATATCCTCAACAAATTGATTTCTCAAAAATGTCAATTTTCCTTTTTGTTGTCATTTGAAAACTCGGGACAATACCCTTAGCTCGAGAAAATGATGAATCTTACAAACGGTGAAGATTTCTCTTCTCATTTCAATTGCTTGGATTACGAAGATGGTTTGTTTAATATTTTCTTCTATAGACATCTTATTCATTCATGGTTTATCCTCTTCCTTCAATCATGTGAAAATAGTTTTCCAAAACGGTTTCAAAATTTGTGTGAATATTTTTGAATTGAAGAGAATATTTAACTTAGTCTCTCTTTTCAAATATTCAAAAACTTTACGAACAAGGGAAAAACCATTTTATGTGCCCAAGAAAACGTTTTATTCCAATTAATCCTCATTTTTAAAGTCTCATGGATCCTCTGCTGTGACTTTTATGTTGTTCAAAATCCTGGTGTGATGAGAACCCGGGAGGGGGTCCTCGTCGTAGCTCGCGGAATAACGCTTGGAAAGTTTCGAATATAGGTTGGAACGGACGATAACACGACAACCCGAGCCTCACGACGTAAGAACCATGGGTATATTAAACCCAAGACCCGTTACGATGCGGAAACAAGAACTGTAATGGTTTGAACGCCACAAAGGATGTCCATGCCTTTGATAAGTTCGATTTGTTGAACGCCACAAATATCCCACAATATTTGATAAGTTCGAAGTTTGTTCAATTCCAGAACAATGTTGAGAAAACACTCAATATAATTTTTATTCATCAAAATATTCTGTTTTTACATTGAATGGAAAAACATATAAATAGGCAAAATAAAACATAATCGCTAACTGACTCTTAATAGAATTCTAATTAGGCTAAAATAGCTAAAATAACTAAAATAACCAAAATTACCAAAATCAGAAAAAGAATTAAAAACCAATAAAGGAAATACAAATCAACTGAAATACTAAAATCCCGAAAAATCTGATTTGCACCGCTTACGGCCGTAAAAGTCGGACTTACGGCCGTAAGTCCTTCTCTGATCAAAATGTCACCATATTAGTTACGGCCGTGAAGATTGATGTTACGGCCGTAAATCTCCTTCTGAACAAAAATACCAATTTTCATTTACGGCCGTGAGGAATGTGATGCGGTTGAAACCCATGAGTTACGGCCGTGAGAAACAATGTTACGGACGTAACGCATCTTCTGCCCAATTTTCTGATTTTCTGATCCGTTGACGTGATTTGAATCTCGACTCGAGCCCAACACGAAAACAAAAGTGAGCTTCTACGCAAAATAGAGTGATATCACCAAAGCTATTTCTACAAATAAGCCAGTGATTTTACTAATGTACAAGGAATCCCTCCTTGTACTTGATGAAGCTAACCACTCCCTCCCCAGTTTAGCTGTATCTCTTTTGCAGGAATCTGCAGATTTATTTCCCGAGGAGATTCCTAGTGGGCTGCCGCCAATTCGAGGGATTGAACACCAGATTGACTTCGTGCCAGGAGCAGTCATTCCAAACAGGCCAGCTTATAGGAGCAATTCCGAAGAGACTAAAGAGCTACAAAAGCAGGTTGAAGAGCTGTTGAAAAAGGGCTATGTTAGGGAAAGCATGAGCCCATGTGTAGTACCAGTTCTGTTGGTACCTAAAAAGGATGGGACTTGGAGGATGTGCATGGATTGTAGAGCAGTCAACAATATTACGGTAAAGTATCGCCATCCCATACCTAGACTTGATGACATGCTTGATGAACTTTATGGTGCTAGTATGTTTAGTAAAATAGACATTAAGAGTGGTTATCACCAAATTCGTATGAAAGAAGGTGATGAATGGAAAACCGCCTTCAAAACCAAATATGGTTTATATGAATGGATGGTTATGACGTTCGGCCTCTCAAATGCACCTAGTACTTTTATGAGGTTAATGAATCATGTCTTGCGTGCTTACATTGGTAAATTTGTTGTGATATACTTTGATGACATTTTGGTATATAGTAAGAATTTAGGCGATCACATTGAAAATTTAAGATCTGTTTTGGAAGTTTTGAAAACTGAAAAACTATATGTTAATTTTAAAAAGTGTACTTTTTGCATGGAAAAGGTAACTTTTCTTGGTTTTGTCGTTAGTGCTAATGGTGTTGAGGTAGATGAGGAGAAAATTCGTGCTATTAAAGAATGGCCAACTCCCAAAAGTATTACGGAGGTTAGGAGCTTCCACGGGTTGGCTGGGTTTTATAGGAGATTTGTTAAAGACTTTAGTACACTTGCAGCACCACTCACAGAAATAGTCAAGAAAAGTGTAGGATTCCATTGGGGGGTAGCACAAGAACATGCTTTTAAAATGCTTAAGGATAGGTTATGTTCTGCACCGGTTTTAGCTTTACCTAACTTTAACCAAACCTTTGAGATTGAATGTGATGCATCAGGAATAGGTATTGGGGCCGTTCTTATGCAGGAAAAAAGGGCGCTTGCATTTTTCAGTGAAAAGCTGAGTGGGGCAGTTTTGAATTATCCTACCTACGACAAGGAGCTTTATGCTCTTGTTCGTGCCTTGGAGACATGGCAGCACTATCTGTGGCCAAAGGAATTCGTCATACACACTGACCACGAGTCACTGAAACACCTCAAGGGACAAGGTAAGCTAAACAAAAGACACACCCGTTGGACGGAATTCATTGAGACTTTTCCATAGGTCATTCGCTATAAGCAAGGTAAGGAGAATGTGGTAGCAGATGCCCTTTCTCGCAGGTACGTACTTCTAAACTCTTTAAATGCGAAGTTGCTTAGGTTTGAATATATAAGAGGTATGTATGCTAATGACCCTGATTTTTCTATCATTTACGCTTCATGTGAAAAAGGTGCAATTGATAAATTTTATGGGCATGATGACTATTTGATGAGAATCATGGCGGGCTTGATGGAAAGAACTACAATTCAAGCCAAAACAAGAATTCAAACAGGTTCGGAGAGCTTCAAAGATCAAATCAAGTCAAAATAGATCATATTCGTATTTACGGCCGTGACAACATTCCTTACGGCCATAACTGTACTTCTGCTTAAGGATTACAGCCGTGACCATAAACTTACGGCCGTAACTGTTAAAATCTTGGAATCTTTAATTTCCACCCGTGGCTGACTTACGGCCGTGACCAGATAGCTTACGGCCGTAAATACGAATCTGATCCATTTTGACTTGATTTGATCTTTGAAGCTCTCCGAACCTGTTTGAATTCTTGTTTTGGCTTGAATTGTAGTTCTTTCCGTCAAGCCCGCCATGATTCTCATCATTCTCCCCTTCTTTATGATGATTCGTCCCGAATCATAGCTTTGTGAATGATGTTTCAGTGAACCCCCTGGATCAAATGCAAATCCTTTGCTTTCATGCCATAGGACCAACCGATAGATCCCCATTACTTGAATTATATGGATTGATCGAAATGTTAGCTTCATTGGCCATATGTGGTGGGGCTCAAACTTCTGGTTATTTCGACCCTGCAAGAAGGATTCAAAAAAAATGGGGAGGGAATTATTAGTTCCATAAGGTACAAGGTACAGATCCCTGTACTCATGAGGAATCGTCACCACCTCCTCTCTTCCCACAACGAGGCTATTTTTTTTTCCTCTTTCAATCTTTTCACTCCCTTGCTCAATATTTTTACTCTCACACCCAACCACACCTTCCTTTTCAAAATTCTCAAGCTCAAAAACCTCCACCACACTTTTATCCTCTACTTCAAAATTCGGAGTTTGATCAACTACTTCAATTTTCAACTCTTCAAATTCAATATTCTTAACATGAGGTTCTACTATAATCTCACACTCACTTCCCCTATGTAATTCAGGCTCAGCCTCCCTTTCACTTTCCCGTTGCAAATTGGTTAATTTTTCCCTTGCTCTCTTTGCAATCATCTCCTCATTTAACTGCTTTAATATAATTCTCACCTCATCAATTTCATCCCTCATTTCCGAGACACCATCCCCTATTTTTGAGGCACCATCTTCCAATACTTTCAGCTTATCCCCAATTCCAATTCTAGGTTTATGATCATTCCTATTATCCCTCCTAACTCTAGGAACTGTTTGAGGTTTTTCCCTGAATTTAGACATTGTGGGTTGGATGTGGACGGGAATGGAAAAATTCGATAACAAGGAGCAAAGAAACACAAGGAAGTGGTCCTTGAATTATGGGATTGACTTTTTTTTTTTTTTTTTTGAATTATGGATTAAATTTTCCGATTAAATAAAAAAAATAATTTTTTTTTTATAAATCCGAAATTCGACAACAAACGCGACAAAACAAACGGGACATGATTTGGACAAGAATCGAATAAATTAAACAAGATTGAATTTTTGTTGGATTTTTATATGAATTAAAAACTGAAAAAAATTTCTGGCAATAAGAACACGAAGAAAAAATAAACTCAAGAAAAAAAGACTCAATAACAAGATATGGATGATTTTGTGCAGACTCTATGATAAAAACACAAAATCAAACTGGATAGAATAGAAAAACAAAACCTGAATCCAGAGTCCAGCTCTGATACCAGATGATGTGATCCCGGGAGGGGGTCACGACGGACACGCGGAAATAACGCCGGAAAAGTTTCAAATTCAGGCAGGAACGGACGGTGACACTACGACCCGAGCCCCATGACGCAAGAACCAAGGGCATATCAAACCTGAGACCCGTTACGATGCAGAAACAAGAACCGTAATGGTTTGAACGCCACAAAGGATGCCCACGCCTTTGATAAGTTCGATTGGTGAACGCCACAAAGATATGACAATCTTTGATAAGTTCGAATTAAAGGGAATCCTCACCTTTAGAGAGTGAAAACACTCAATATATTTCATTCAATAATCAAAGTCTTAATAATATTTTTTGTATTACAATGAAGACGCCTTTATATAGGCAACCAGAATAAAGATCCTAATCTACTTAGGAAACTAAATAAAATCTAATCTAATTAGGGAATTGATAAAACTTATCAAAATAGACTCCTAAAATACTAAAATAGGAAAAAGGAATTAAAATATAAAAAAGGAAAAAAAAATCCGCATGATTTTACGCTAATCTGTATTTACGGCCGTGACAACATTCCTTACGGCCGTAACTGTACTTCTGCTTAAGGATTACGGCCGTGACCATAAACTTACGGCCGTAACTGTTAAAATCTTGGAATCTTTAATTTCCACCCGTGGCTGACTTACGGCCGTGACCAGATAGCTTACGGCCGTAAATACGAATCTGATCCATTTTGACTTGATTTGATCTTTGAAGCTCTCCGAACCTGTTTGAATTCTTGTTTTGGCTTGAATTGTAGTTCTTTCCGTCAAGCCCGTCATGATTCTCATCATGATGATTCGAGGACGAATCCTTTTCAACGGGGAGGGGATGATGAGTTCCGGAGTGGCTCAACGAGCATTGACCCGTTGCACGTGCCCGTAGGGTCTACCAATAACGAGACAAAGAGCCAAAAGAATCAAGCAGGCAATGCAAGGATTCATGCAAGCATGGATGGATGAGTGCTCAAGTGCAAAGACCTCATTTATGTTGCATAATAAAGTGGAAGAGGAGCCAACGTTATTACAATGCATTTGGATCGAAGAAAAACAAGAAATTGAGGCAGAATCGAACTCACGGCCGTAACCCTACTTTTACGGCCGTAAAATCATGTTGGCAAAATTTGGACAGAATGGCAATCACGGCCTAAACAATGTTCTCACGGCCGTAACATCATCAAGACAAATTATGCAGAAGAGGACTTACGGCCGTAATACCAATCCTCACGGCCGTAAATAAAGTTTGGTAGTTTTTATATTTTTATTCAGAAAGTCGATTACGGCCGTATATAAATTTGTCACGGCCGTATATAAATTTGTCACGGCCGTAACATATGTTTTTAATTTTAATCCGTAGCATTCTTACGGCCGTAAACTCATAAGTCACGGCCGTAACATAGGATCCGCAATTTAGGCGGTTGGTTTATTGTTTTGTTTATTTACAATTCTAGTTTATTTAGGTTGCTTTATTTTGTTAAGCCTATATATATGGCTTTATTCAGCATTGTAAAATACAACTTTTATTCTTGAGATTAATGATATTGAA
The DNA here is from genome assembly GCA_963555705.1 of Ligustrum vulgare. NCBI lineage: Eukaryota > Viridiplantae > Streptophyta > Magnoliopsida > Lamiales > Oleaceae > Ligustrum > Ligustrum vulgare. Next base: position 32,191,892 of record OY743183.1, on the reverse strand, counting down.
GGTGAGATATTCCCTTAATTTTCTTCGTGTTCTCGTCGAACAAATTGAACTTATCAAAGGATTTGACAACCTTTGTGGCGTTCCCCCTTTGTGGTTCTTATCTCCGCATCGTAACGGGTTTTGGGTTTAATATACCCATAGTTCTTGCATCGTGAGGTCGGGGTTGCATTGTTACCGTCTACTATCTTGGATTTTAGAGCTTTCCGGCGTTTAATTCCGCGTGTTCTTGGTGATCCCCGTATTGGATCACATCATGGTGATTCTTCCAATCCTAAAAAGATTGATAGGAGCTCAAAATTGAAAGTTAGCTTTTTCGAAAGGAGATTCCTCCTTTAGGTCGAAATGAAACTTTTCATGTTACTAAGAAGAAATATGAAGAGAATCCGGATTTCTTAAGAGAAAGAGAGAAATTCCGAGTAAAAGTAGTAAAGAAACCAAGGGAGCGAAATGAAAAGATAACTGCAACCTACTCAAAATAAACAATATCCTCAACAAATTTATTTCTCAAAAATGTCAATTTTCCTTTTTGTTGTCATTTTAAAACTCGGGACAATACCCTTAGCTCTAGAAAATGATGAATCTTTCAAACAGTGAAGATTTCTCTTCTCATTTCAATTGCTTGGATTACGAAGATGGTTTGTTTAATATTTTCTTCTATAGACATCTTATTCATTCCTGGTTTATCCTCTTCCTTCAATCATGTAAAAATAGTTTTCCAAAATGGTTTCAAAATTTGTGTGAATATTTTGGAATTGAAGAGAATATTTAACTTAGTCTGTCTTTTCAAGGATTCAAAAACTTTACGAACGAGGGAAAAACCATTTTATGTGCCCAAGAAAACATTTTATTCCAATTAATCCTCATTTTTAAAGTCTCATGGATCCTCTGCTGTGACTTTTTTGTTGTTCAAAATTCTGGTGACTCTCCCAATCCTAAAAAGATTTTCAGGAGCTCAAAATTGAAAGTTAGCTTTTTCGAAAGGCGATTTCGACTTTAGGTCTAAATGATGTGATTCTTGTTGGGGGATCACGGGATCTCGCGGAAATTGAATTAAACACTTGGAAAGTTCCAAATCCAGATTAATTGACGATAACAATACGATCCGACACTCACGACTCAAGAACCAAGGATGTATCAAATCCAAGACCCGTTAAGATGCGGAATGAAGAACCATAAAGGGGTGAACGCCACAAAGGTTGTCAAATCCTTTGATAAGTTCAAGGGGTTCTATCAAGAACGAAGAAGAATAGGGATAAACTCACCTAATTCAAGCAATCTCATTAATCATCAAAATTATGTTGTTTACAATGACAAAGAAAAGTTAATATAGTCCAAAAACGCGTCCAAAATAACCCTAGCCGCAAAATACCAAAAATAGGACGCGGCGCATTTTTACTGCCGTGAAAATATACCTTACGGCCGTAATTGACCCTCGGGTCCAAAACTGATTTTAACTCTTACGGCCGTGACATTGGTTCTTACGGCCGTAAGAAACCTTCTGAATAAAAAACTGCCTAATTCCTTACGGCCGTGAATTGGTTGTTACGACTGTGTGATAGCAAAGTTACGGCCGTAACTCCAGACCTTACGGCCGTAAATTATCTTCTGAATTCTTTTCTTCTTGTTCTTTGACCCAAATGCCTTGTAACGGTTTTGGCGCATCTCCCATATTGTCATGCATTGAAATTGGAGTCTTTGACCATGCATTTGAGTATTCATCTTCCCAAGCTTGCATAAACCCCTGCATTGCTTGCTTGATCTTCTTAGCCCTCTGCCTCGTTATTGGTCCCACCGGTACATGCAACGGATCCTTGCTCGTTGGGCCACTCAGGTACTCATCATTCCCTCCCTGTTGAAAAGGATTCGTCCTCGAATCATCACCTGCATCAAACAAAGAGAGATCAGCAACGTTGAATGTAGCAGATATATTATACTCACCTGGGAGGTCCAACTTATAAGCATTGTAATTGATTCTCTCAATGACTTGAAACCGCCCATCTCCTCTAGGCTGCAGCTTAGACTTCCGTTGTGCTGGAAATCGTTCCTTTCGCATGTGAACCCACACCCAATCGCCTGGTTCAAAAATCACCTGCTTCCTGCCCTTATTCGCATGGGACGCATAGTGCTCATTCTTCTTTTCTATTTGTAGCCGGACCTTTTCATGGAGCGACTTCACAAGCTCGGCTTTCTTCTTGCCATCCAAACTGTTCCTGTCATCTATAGGCAGAGGAATTAGATCCATAGGGGTTAGCGGGTTGAAACCATACACAATTTCAAAAGGAGAGTAAGCGGTAGTAGAATGTGTAGCCCTGTTATACGCAAATTCCACAAATGGTAAACATTCCTCCCAACTCTTCAAATTTTTATTTATGACAACACGCAAGAGTTGTGTTCACGTCCTATTGACTACTTCTGTCTGACCATCTGTTTGAGGATGGCATGTAGTGGAAAACAATAGTTTAGTACCTATTTTCCCCCACAGAACCTTCCAGAAGTAACTAAGGAATTTGACATCTCTGTCAGACACTCTACTCCTAGGCACCCCATGTAGTCTGACAACTTCCCTAAAGAATAAGTCTGCTATGTTCACGGCATCATCAGTTTTATGGAAAGGAATGAAGTGTGCCATTTTACTAAACCTGTCCACCACCACAAAAATGGAGTCCCGACCCTTCTTGGTCCTAGGTAATCCTAACACAAAATCCATGGATATATCTACCCAGGGCTCACTAGGAACAGGTAGAGGGGTGTACAAACCATGTGGTAATACCTTAGACTTGGCATGTTTACAAGTTATGCATTTATTACAAATTTGGTGAACATCCCGTTTCATCCTAGGCCAATAAAAATGTTCCTTCAACATTTCCAATGTTTTTAAAACACCAAAATGACCCATCAAACCACCCCCGTGAGCTTCACGTACTAACAACTCACGCATAGAACAGTTAGGCACACACAATTTATTTTCCTTAAACAAGTAACCATCATGCCTATAAAATTTATCAAGTGCCCCCCTTTCGCAAGAGACATAAATAGCGGAAAAATCAAGATCGTTAGCATACAAATCTCGAACATATTCAAATCCCAACAATTTAGCATTCAATGAATTAAGGAGCACATACCTTCTTGACAACGCATCTGCAACTATATTTTCCTTACCGTGTTTGTATTGAATGACATAAGGAAAGGTCTCCACAAACTCCATCCATCGGGCATGTCTTTTGTTCAACTTACCTTGCCCCTTGAGGTGCTTTAATGACTCGTGATCCGTGTGGATGACAAATTCTTTTGGCCAGAGGTAATGCTGCCAAGTCTCCAATGCCCTGACAAGAGCATAAAGCTCCTTATCATACGTTGGATAGTTCAACGCTGCCCCGCTCAGCTTTTCACTGAAATAAGCTATCGGCCTCTTTTCCTGCATAAGAACAGCTCCAATCCCTATTCCTGATGCATCGCATTCAATCTCAAAAGTCTGGTTAAAATTAGGTAAAGCTAAGACTGGTGCAGAACATAGCCTATCTTTAAGCAATTTAAAGGCGTTTTCCTGTGCATCCCCCCAATGGAAACCCACACTCTTTTTAATTACCTCAGTGAGTGGTGTGGCTATTGTACTGAAATCCTTCACAAACCTCCTATAAAAACTTGCTAACCCATGAAAACTCTTTACCTCAGTTACACTCTTAGGTGTTGGCCATTCTCTAATGGCTCGGATTTTTTCCTCGTCAACCTCAATACCATCCTTACTAACAACATAACCAAGGAATATGACCTTATCTATGCAAAACGTACAATTTTTAAAATTAGCAAACTATTTTTCAGTGCGTAAAACCTCAAGTACAAACCTCAAATGTATAACATGCTCATCTACATTCTTACTATAAATTAAAATGTCATCAAAATACACGACCACAAATTTACCAATGAAAGCTCGTAAGACATGGTTCATCAACCTCATGAATGTACTAGGTGCATTGGTGAGACCAAACGGCATAACTAACCATTCATAAAGCCCGTATTTGGTCTTGAATGCAGTTTTCCATTCGTCCCCCTCTTTCATGCGTATTTGGTGATACCCACTCTTGAGGTCAATTTTACTAAAGACACATGAACCATATAATTCATCAAGCATGTCGTCTAACCTAGGCATAGGATGGTGATACTTTACCGTGATATTGTTGATAGCTCTACAATCCACGCACATCCTCCAGGTTCCATCTTTCTTGGGCACCAATAAGACAGGCACAGCACACGGGCTCATGCTTTCTCGAACATAGCCCTTGCTCAACAACTCCTCGACTTGCCTTTGAAGCTCCCTTATTTCTTCCGGATTGCTCCTATATGCAGGCCTATTTGGAATAACAGCACCTGGAACAAGATCAATCTGGTGCTCGATGCCCCGAATTGGTGGCAGTCCACTGGGTGTGTCTTCCGGGAATACATCTTCAAATTCCTGTAAAAGAGACACCGCTAAATGGGGGAGGGAAGAGTTAGTGTCACCTAGTGCAAGGAAGGAGTCCTTGTACAGTAGTAAGACCATTGGTTGTTGGTCTAGGACAGCTCTTTTGATCTCACTCTTTTTGGAAAGGAAGCTCACTTTGGTTTTCTCTCCTCTTTCTTTTCTGGCACTCGTCACTCCCTCTCTTTTTTCTGAGGTGGAACCCTCAACTCTCTATTTTTCTCTCAGCTCCCCGTTTTCTGGGATCGTGGTCCCAACTCTCTTTTGAACACTCAGCTCTCCTTTTTTGGGATCGAGGTCCCAACTCCATTTCTAGGATTATGGTCATACCTTTGCGGCCTCCGGATATTAGGAGCCGTGCGCGGCTGCTCTCTATGTAGTTGGGCAATTTCTGCACTATGCGTGTCCATATAATTTTTAATTTCCCCCAACTTCGCATCCAACTTCTCGAATCGTTTTTCCAACATTGCAAGAAAGTGGAACTGTTGGTTATCCTCCCCTGTCGATGATGCATCTTTTTGTGACATGGTTAGTGATCAAAAGAAAAAAAAAAATTTCAAGAAAATATATCCTCACGTGTTTAGCACTCGTGTATCACTCTATTCGGCTTTTTCCCTCTATTGATTTCACCACTCTGCCTTTTTCCTCTCTATCCCTTTTCTCAAGTTCTCAACGAACCCACCAAACTAGTCACGGACTTGGTCCTTGTGGAATTAACCCAAGGTGCAAGACACAAACAGATGAAAAGAAGATTTGATGGAATATTGGACTCAAGAAACTGATGTAACTGGAATGAACGAATTTGAAGGAAGTGATGGATGACGAAAACTACTATGAATGTGGAAAAATTAAAAGGTATCAAGAAAGGTCTTCTTGACTATGGAATGATGTTCTTGATCTTGCTCTTCAATAATAATCACTTTTTTTTTCTCTGAATTTCGTACTTTTTTTTTTTTTTAATCAAGAACAATCAATAACAACAAGAATTGATACTAAGACCAATTTGTAACCGTGCAGAATTTTCAAGGACAACGAAATCTAATGAAGAAAAAAAAAATTAAACAAAACAAGGATTATATCAAAACCTGGATTTACAGCCAAGCTCTGATACCAAATGATGTGATTCTTGTTGGGGAATCACGGGATCTCGCGGAAATTGAATTAAACACTTGGAAAGTTCCAAATCCAGATTAATTGACGATAACAATACGACCCGACACTCACGACTCAAGAAACAAGGATGTATCAGATCCAAGACCCATTAAGATGCGGAATGAAGAACCATAAAGGGGTGAACGCCACAAAGGTTGTCAAATCCTTTGATAAGTTCAAGGGGTTCAATCAAGAACGAAGAAGAATAGGGATAAACTCAGCTAATTCAAGCAATCTCATTAATCATAAAAATTATCTTGTTTACAATGACAAAGAAAAGTTAATATAGTCCAAAAACGCGTCGAAAATAACCCTACCCGCAAAATACCAAAAATAACACGCGGCGCATTTTTACGGCCGTGAAAATATACCTTACGGCCGTAATTGATCCTCGGGTCCAAAACTGATTTTAACTCTTACGGTCGTAACATTGGTTCTTACGGCCGTAAGACACCTTCTGAATAAAAAACTGCCTAATTCCTTACGGCCGTGAATTGGTTGTTACGGCCGTGCGATAGCAAAGTTACGGCCGTAACTCCAGACCTTACGGCCGTAAATTGTCTTCTGAATTCTTTTCTTCTTGTTCTTTGACCCAAATGCCTTGTAACGGTTTTGGCGCATCTCCCATATTGTCATGCATTGAAATTGGAGTCTTTGACCATGCATTCAAGTATTCATCCACCCAAGCTTGCATAAACCTCTTCATTGCTTGCTTGATCTTCTTAGCCCTCTGCCTCGTTATTGGTCCCACCGGTACATGCAACGGATCCTTGCTCGTTGGGCCACTCAGGTACTCATCATTACCCTTAGGTCGAGAAAATGATGAATCTTTCAAACGGTGAAGATTTCTCTTCTCATTTCAATTGCATGGATTACGAAGATTTGTTTAATATTTTCTTCTACACACATGTTATTCATTCCTGGTTTATCCTCTTCGTTCAATCATGTAAAAATAGTTTTCCAAAATGGTTTCAAAATTGGTGTGAACATTTTGGAATTGAAGAGAACATTTAACTTAGTCTCTCTTTTCAAGGATTCAAAAACTTTACGAACGAAGGAAAAACCATTTTATGTGCCCAAGAAAACATTTTATTCTGATTTATCTTCATTTCTAAAGTCTCATTGATCCTCTGCTGTGACTTTTTTGTTGGTCCAAATCCTGGTGACTCTCCCAATCCTAAAAAGATTGTTAGGAGCTCAAAAATGTAAGTTAGCTTTTTCGAAAGGAGATTCCGACTTTAGGTCCAAATGAAACTTTTCATATTACTAAGAAGAAATATGAGGAGAATCCGGAATTTCTTAAGAGAAAGAGAGAAATTCCGAGTACAAGTAGTAAAGAAACCAAGGGAGTGAAATCTAAAGATAAATGCAAACTACTCAAAATAAACAATATCCTCAACATATCGATTTTTCAAAAATTTCAGTTTGCCTTTTTGTTGACTTTGAAGACTGGGGACAATACCCTTAACTCTAGAAAAAAATGAAACTTTCAAAGGGTGAAGATTTCTCTTCTTATTTTAATTACTTGGATTACCAAGTTGCTTTGTCTAATGTTTTCTTCTTTAGACATCTTATTATTTCTTGGTTTATCCTGTTCCTTCAAACATGTTAAAATAATTTTCCAAAATGGTTTCAAAATTGGTATGAATATTTTGGAATTGAAGATAATATTTTACCTATTTTCTTTCGCTCTCTTCAAGGATTCAAAAACTTTACGAATGAGGGAAAAACCATTTTACGTGCCCAAGAAAATGTTTAATTCTAATTTATCCTCATTTTTATAGTCTCATGGATCCTCTGCTGTGATTTTTTTGTTGTTCGAAATCCTGGTGACTCTCCCAATCCAAAAAAGATTGTTAGGAGCTCAGAAATGTAAGTTAGCTTTTTCGAAACGAGATTCCGACTTTAGGTCCAAATGAAACTTTTCACATTACTAAGAAGAAATATGAGGAGAATCCGGAATTTCTTAAGAGAAAGAGAGAAATTTCGAGTAAAAGTAGTAAAGAAACCAAGGGAGTGAAATCTAAAGATAAATGCAAACTACTCAAAATAAAAAATATCCTCAACATATCGATTTTTCAAAAATTTCAGTTTGCCTTTTTGCTAACATTTGAAGACTGGGGACAATACCCTTTACTCTAGAAAAAGATGAAACTTTCAAAGGGTGAAGATTTCTCTTCTTATTTCAATTACTTGGATTACCAAGTTGCTTTGTCTAATGTGTTCTTCTTTAGACATCTTATTATTTCTTGGTTTATCCTGTTCCTTCAAACATGTTAAAATAATTTTCCAAAATGGTTTCAAAATTGGTATGAATATTTTGGAATTGAAGAGCATATTTTATCTAGTCTCTCTCTCTTCATGGATTAAAAAACTTTACGAACGAGGGAAAAACCATTTTATGTGCCCAAGAAAACGTTTTATTTTGATTTATCCTCATTTTTAAAGTCTCATGGATCCTCTGCTGTGACTTTTTTGTTGGTCAAAATCCTCGTGACTCTCCCAATCCTAAAAGATTGTTAGGAGCTCAAAAATGTAAGTTAGCTTTTTCGAAAGGAGATTCCGACTTTAGGTCCAAACGAAACTTTTCATATTACTAAGAAGAAATATGAAGAGAATCCGGAATTTCTTAAGAGAAAGACAGAAATTTCGAGTAAAAGTAGTAAAGAAACCAAGGGAGCGAAATCAAAAGATAACTGCAACCTATTATAGATAAACAATATCCTCAACAAATTGATTTTTCAAAAATGTCAATTTTCCTTTTTGTTGTCATTTGAAAACTCGGGACATTACCCTTAGGTCGAGAAAATGATGAATCTTTCAAACGGTGAAGATTTCTCTTCTCATTTCAATTGCATGGATTACGAAGATGCTTTGTTTAATATTTTCTTCTACAGACATGTTGTTCATTCCTGGTTTATCCTCTTCCTTCAATCATGTAAAAATAGTTTTCCAAATTGTTTCAAAATTGGTGTGAACATTTTGGAATTGAAGAGAACATTTAACTTAGTCTCTGATGTGAACCCGGGAGGGGGTCACGACGAACACGCGGAATGAACGCCGGGAAAGTTCCGAATTCAGGTTGGAACGGACGGTGGCACTACGACCCGAGCCTCACGACGCAAGAACCAGGGGCATATCAAACCCGAGACCCGTTACGATGCGGAAACAAGAACCGTAATGGTTTGAACGCCACAATGAATGTCCAGATCCTTGATAAGTTAAGTTTGGTGAACGCCACAAATATCTCAAAATATTTGATAAGTTCGAAAGTTCATTCAAGAACAATATTTGGGAGAGAAATAACTCATTACAATTTTCATTCATCAAAGTCTTCATGATCTTCTTGTATTACAATGAAGACGCCTTTATATAGGCAACCAGAATAAAGATCCTAATCTACTTAGGAAACTAAATAAAATCTAATCTAATTAGGGAATAGATAAAACTTATCAAAATAGACTCCTAAAATACTAAAATAGGAAAAAGGAATTAAAATATAAAAAGGAAACAAAATCCGCATGATTTTACGCTAATCTGTATTTACGGCCGTGACAACATTCCTTACGACCGTAACTGTACTTCTGCTTAAGGATTACGGCCGTGACCATAAACTTACGGCCGTAACTTTGAAAACCTGAAATTCTTCATTTTGATCCGAGAGTGACTTACGGCCGTGAGAATATTTTGTTACGGCCGTAACTTTGCTTCTCCATAATTTTTGATTTTCTTGGTTTCCAACTCGATTCTCGGCTTGTCTCTTGGCTTGCTCACTTGGTTTAGCCACGAACCTTGTTCACTCTCGCAATGCTTGATCTGTGAAGCTCTTCGAACAGGCTGGAAGCTTTGTTTGGCTTGATTTGTAGTTCTTTCCGTCAAGCCCGTCAATGCTCTGATACCAGATGATGTGAACCCGGGAGGGGGTCACGACGAACACGCGGAATGAATGCCGGGAAAGTTCCGAATTCAGGTTGGAACGGACGGTGGCACTACGACCCGAGCCTCACGACGCAAGAACCAGGGCATATCAAACCCGAGACCCGTTACGATGCGGAAACAAGAACCGTAATAGTTTGAACGCCGCAAGGAATGTCCAGATCCTTGATAAGTTCAGTTTGGTGAACGCCACAAATATCTCACAATATTTGATAAGTTCGAAAGTTCATTCAAGAACAATATTTGGGAGAGAAATAACTCAACACAATTTTCATTCATCAAAGTCTTCATGATCTCCTTGTATTACAATGAAGACGCCTTTATATAGGCAACCAAAATAAAGATCCTAATCTACTTAGGAAACTAAATAAAATCTAATCTAATTAGGGAATAGATAAAACTTATCAAAATAGACTCCTAAAATACTAAAATAGGAAAAAGGAATTAAAATATAAAAAGGAAACAAAATCCGCATGATGTTACGCTAATCTGTATTTACGGCCGTGACAACATTCCTTACGGCCGTAACTGTACTTCTGCTTAAGGATTACGGCCGTGACCATAAACTTACGGCCGTAACTTTGAAAACCTGAAATTCTTCATTTTGATCCGAGAGTGACTTACGGCCGTGAGAATATTTTGTTACGGCCGTAACTTTGCTTCTGCATAAATTTTTGATTTTCTTGGTTTCCAACTCGATTCTCCTTGTCTCTTGGCTTGCTCACTTGGTTTAGCCTCGAACCTTGTTCACTCTCGCAATGATTGATCTGTGAAGCTCTTCGAACAGGCTGGAAGCTTTGTTTGGCTTGATTTGTAGTTCTTTCCGTCAAGCCCGCCATGATTCTCACCAGTCTCTCTTTTCAAGGATTCAAAAACTTTACGAACGAGGGAAAAACCATTTTATGTGCCCAAGAAAACATTTTATTCTGATTTATCTTCATTTCTAAAGTCTCATTGATCCTCTGCTGTGACTTTTTTGTTGGTCCAAATCCTGGTGACTCTCCCAATCCTAAAAAGATTGTTAGGAGCTCAAAAATGTAAGTTAGCTTTTTCGAAAGGAGATTCCAACTTTAGGTCCAAATGAAACTTTTCATATTACTAAGAAGAAATATGAGGAGAATCCGGAATTTCTTAAGAGAAAGAGAGAAATTCCGAGTTACAGTGGTAAAGAAACCAAGGGAGTGAAATCTAAAGATAAATGCAAACTACTCAAAATAAACAATATCCTCAACATATCGATTTTTCAAAAATTTCAGTTTGCCTTTTTGTTGACATTCGAAGACTGGGGACAATACCCTTAACTCTAGAAAAAGATGAAACTTTCAAAGGGTGAAGATTTCTCTTCTTATTTCAATTACTTGGATTACCAAGTTGCTTTGTCTAATGTTTTCTTCTTTAGCCATCTAATTATTTCTTGGTTTATCCTCTTCCTTCAAACATGTTAAAATAATTTTCCAAAATGGTTTCAAAATTGGTATGAATATTTTGGAATTGAAGAGAATATTTTATCTAGTCTCTCTCTCTTCAAGGATTCAAAAACTTTACGAACGAGGGAAAAACCATTTTATGTGCCCAAGAAAACGTTTAATTCTAATTTATCCTCATTTTTATAGTCTCATGGATCCTCTGCTGTGACTTTTTTGTTGTTCGAAATCCTGGTGACTCTCCCAATCCAAAAAAGATTGTTAGGAGCTCAGAAATGTAAGTTAGCTTTTTCGAAACGAGATTCCGACCTTAGGTCCAAATGAAACTTTTCACATTACTAAGAAGAAATATGAGGAGAATCCGGAATTTCTTAAGAGAAAGAGAGAAATTCCGAGTAAAAGTAGTAAAGAAACCAAGGGAGTGAAATCTAAAGATAAATGCAAACTACTCAAGATAAACAATATCCTCAACATATCGATTTTTTAAAAATTTCAGTTTGCCTTTTTGTTGACTTTGAAGACTGGGGACAATACCCTTAACTCTAGAAAAAAATGAAACTTTCAAAGGGTGAAGATTTCTCCTCTTATTTCAATTACTTGTATTACCAAGTTGCTTTGTCTAATGTTTTCTTCTTTAGACATCTTATTATTTCTTGGTTTATCCTGTTCCTTCAAACATGTTAAAATAATTTTCCAAAATGGTTTCAAAATTGGTATGAATATTTTGGAATTGAAGAGCATATTTTATCTAGTCTCTCTCTCTTCAAGGATTAAAAAACTTTACGAACGAGGGAAAAACCATTTTATGTGCCCAAGAAAACGTTTTATTTTGATTTATCCTCATTTTTAAAGTCTCATGAATCCTCTGCTGTGACTTTTTTGTTGGTCCAAATCCAGGTGACTCTCCCAATCCTAAAAGATTGTTAGGAGCTCAAAAATGTAAGTTAGCTTTTTCGAAAGGAGATTCCGACTTTAGGTCCAAACGAAACTTTTCATATTACTAAGAAGAAATATGAAGAGAATCCGGAATTTCTTAAGAGAAAGACATAAATTTTGAGTAAAAGTAGTAAAGAAATCAAGGGAGCGAAATCAAAAGATAACTGCAACCAACTATAAATAAACAATATTCTCAACAAATTGATTTTTCAAAAATGTCAATTTTCCTTTTTGTTGTCATTTGAAAACTCGGGACATTACCCTTAGGTCGAGAAAATGATGAATCTTTCAAACGGTGAAGATTTCTCTTCTCATTTCAATTGCATGGATTACGAAGATGCTTTGTTTAATATTTTCTTCTACAGAAATGTTATTCATTCCTGGTTTATCCTCTTCCTTCAATCATGTAAAAATAGTTTTCCAAAATGGTTTCAAAATTGGTATGAACATTTTGGAATTGAAGAGAACATTTCACTTAGTCTCTCTTTTCAAGGATTCAAAAACTTTACGAACGAGGGAAAAACCATTTTATGTGCCCAAGAAAACATTTTATTCTAATTTATCTTCATTTCTAAAGTCTCATTGATCCTCTGCTGTGACTTTTTTGTTGGTCCAAATCCTGGTGACTCTCCCAATCATTAAATGATATTTAGGAGCTCATAAATGTAAGTTAGCTTTTTCGAAAGGAGATTCCGACTTTAGGTCCAAATGAAACTTTTCATATTACTAAGAAGAAATATGAGGAGAATCCGGAATTTCTTAAGAGAAAGAGAGAAATTCCGAGTAAAAGTAGTAAAGAAACCAAGGGAGTGAAATCTAAAGATAAATGCAAACTTCTTAAAATAAACAATATCCTCAACATATCGATTTTTCAAAAATTTCAGTTTGCCTTTTTGTTGACATTCGAAGACTGGGGACAATACCCTTAACTCTAGAAAAAGATGAAACTTTCAAAGGGTGAAGATTTCTCTTCTTATTTCAATTACTTGGATTACCAAGTTGCTTTGTCTAATGTTTTCTTCTTTAGACATCTAATTATTTCTTGGTTTATCCTCTTCCTTCAAACATGTTAAAATAATTTTCCAAAATGGTTTCAAAATTGGTATGAATATTTTTGAATTGAAGAGAATATTTTATCTAGTCTCTCTCTCTTCAAGGATTCAAAAACGTTACGAACGAGGGAAAAACCATTTTATGCGTCCAAGAAAACGTTTTATTTTTATTTATCCTCATTTTTAAAGTCTCATGGATCCTCTGCTGTGACTTTTTTGTTGGTCAAAATCCTGGTGACTCTCCCAATCCTAAAAGATTGTTAGGAGCTCAAAAATGTAAGTTAGCTTTTTCGAAAGGAGATTCCGACTTTAGGTCCAAATGAAACTTTTCATATTACTAAGAAGAAATATGAAGAGAATCCGGAATTTTTTAAGAGAAAGACAAAAATTTCGAGTAAAAGTAGTAAAGAAACCAAGGGAGCGAAGTCAAAAGATAACTGCAACCTACTATAAATAAACAATATCCTCAACAAATTGATTTTTCAAAAATGTCAATTTTAGTTTTTGTTGTCATTTGAAAACTCGGGACATTACCCTTAGCTCGAGAAAATGATGAATCTTTCAAAGGGTGAAGATTTCTCTTCTTATTTAAATTACTTGGATTACCAAGTTGCTTTGTCTAATGCTTTCTTCTTTAGACATCTTATTATTTCTTGGTTTATCCTGTTCCTTCAAACATGTTAAAATAATTTTCCAAAATGGTTTCAAAATTGGTATGAATATTTTGGAATTGAAGAGAATATTTTATCTAGTCTCTCTCTCTTCAAGGATTCAAAAACTTTACGAACGAGGGAAAAACCATTTTATGTGTCCAAGAAAACGTTTTATTTTGATTTATCGTCATTTTTAAAGTCTCATGGATCCTCTGTTGTGACTTTTTTGTTGGTCAAAATCCAGGTGACTCTCCCAATCCTAAAAGATTGTTAGGAGCTCAAAAATGTAAGTTAGCTTTTTCGAAAGGAGATTCCGACTTTAGGTCCAAATGAAACTTTTCATATTACTAAGAAAAAATATGAAGAGAATCCGGAATTTCTTAAGAAAAAGACAGAAATTTCGAGTAAAAGTAGTAAAGAAATCAAGGGAGCGAAATCAAAAGATAACTGCAACCAACTATAAATAAACAATATCCTCAACAAGTTGATTTTTCAAAAATGTCAATTTTCCTTTTTGTTGTCATTTGAAAACTCTGGACATTACCCTTAGGTCGAGAAAATGATGAATCTTTCAAACGGTGAAGATTTCTCTTCTCTTTTCAATTGCATGGATTCCGAAGATTCTTTGTTTAATATTTTCTTCTACAGACATGTTATTCATTCCTGGTTTATCCTCTTCCTTCAATCATGTAAAAAAAGTTTTCCAAAATGGTTTCAAAATTGGTGTGAACATTTTGGAATTGAAGAGAACATTTAACTTAGTCTCTCTTTTCAAGGATTCAAAAACTTTACGAACGAGGGAAAATCCATTTTATGTGCCCAAGAAAACGTTTAATTCTGATTTATCCTCATTTTTATTGTCTCATGGATCCTCTGCTGTGACTTTTTTGTTGGTCAAAATCCAGGTGACTCTCCCAATCCTAAAAGATTGTTAGGAGCTCAAAAATGTAAGTTAGCTTTTTCGAAAGGAGATTCCGACTTTAGGTCCAAATGAAACTTTTCATATTACTAAGAAAAAATATGAAGAGAATCCGGAATTTCTTAAGAAAAAGACAGAAATTTCGAGTAAAAGTAGTAAAGAAATCAAGGGAGCGAAATCAAAAGATAACTGCAACCAACTATAAATAAACAATATCCTCAACAAATTGATTTTTCAAAAATGTCAATTTTCCTTTTTGTTGTCATTTGAAAACTCGGGACATTACCCTTAGGTCGAGAAAATGGTGAATCTTTAAAACGGTGAAGATTTCTCTTCTCATTTCAATTGCATGGATTCCGAAGATGCTTTGTTTAATATTTTCTTCTACAGACATGTTATTCATTCCTGGTTTATCCTCTTCCTTCAATCATGTAAAAATAGTTTTCCAAAATGGTTTCAAAATTGGTGAGAACATTTTGGAATTGAAGAGAACATTTAACTTAGTCTCTCTTTTCAAGGTTTCAAAAACTTTACGAACGAGGGAAAAACCATTTTATGTGCCCAAGAAAACATTTTATTCTAATTTATCTTCATTTCTAAAGTCTCATTGATCCTGTGCTGTGACTTTTTTGTTGGTCCAAATCCTGGTGACTCTCCCAATCACTAAAAGATTGTTAGGAGCTCATAAATGTAAGTTAGCTTTTTCGAAAGGAGATTCCGACTTTAGGTCCAAATGAAACTTTTCATATTACTAAGAAGAAATATGAGGAGAATCCGGAATTTCTTAAGAGAAAGAGAGAAATTCCGAGTTACAGTAGTAAAGAAACCAAGGGAGTGAAATCTAAAGATAAATACAAACTACTCAAAATAAACAATATCCTCAACATATCGATTTTTCAAAAAATTCAGTTTGCCTTTTTGATGACATTCGAAGACTTGGGACAATACCCTTAACTCTAGAAAAAGATGAAACTTTCAAAGGGCGAAGATTTCTCTTCTTATTTCAATTACTTGGATTACCAAGTTGCTTTGTCTAATGTTTTCTTCTTTAGACATCTAATTATTTCTTGGTTTATCCTCTTCCTTCAAACATGTTAAAATAATTTTCCAAAATGGTTTCAAAATTGGTATGAATATTTTGGAATTGAAGAGAATATTTTATCTAGTCTCTCTCTCTTCAAGGATTCAAAAACTTTACGAACGAGGGAAAAACCATTTTATGTGTCCAAGAAAACGTTTTATTTTGATTTATCCTCATTTTTAAAGTCTCATGGATCCTCTGCTGTGACTTTTTTGTTGGTAAAAATCCTGGTGACTCTCCCAATCCTAAAAGATTGTTAGGAGCTCAAAAATGTAAGTTAGCTTTTTCGAAAGGAGATTCCGACTTTAGGTCCAAATGAAACTTTTCATATTACTAAGAAGAAATATGAAGAGAATCCGGAATTTCTTAAGAGAAAGACAGAAATTTCGAGTAAAAGTAGTAAAGAAACCAAGGGAGCGAAATCAAAAGATAACTGCAACCTACTATAAATAAACAATATCCTCAACAAATTGATTTTTCAAAAATGTCAATTTTAGTTTTTGTTGTCATTTGAAAACTCGGGACATTACCCTTAGCTCGAGAAAATGATGAATCTTTCAAAGGGTGAAGATTTCTCTTCTTATTTCAATTACTTGGATTACCAAGTTGCTTTGTCTAATGTTTTCTTCTTTAGACATCTTATTATTTCTTGGTTTATCCTGTTCCTTCAAACATGTTAAAATAATTTTCCAAAATAGTTTCAAAATTGGTATGAATATTTTGGAATTGAAGAGAATATTTTATCTAGTCTCTCTCTCTACAAGGATTCAAAAACTTTACGAACGAGGGAAAAACCATTTTATGTGTCCAAGAAAACGTTTTATTTTGATTTATCCTCATTTTTAAAGTCTCATGGATCCTCTGTTGTGACTTTTTTGTTGGTCAAAATCCTGGGGACTCTCCCAATCCTAAAAGATTGTTAGGAGCTCAAAAATGTAAGTTAGCTTTTTCGAAAGGAGATTCCGACTTTAGGTCCAAATGAAACTTTTCATATTACTAAGAAAAAATATGAAGAGAATCCGGAATTTCTTAAGAAAAAGACAGAAATTCCGAGTAAAAGTAGTAAAGAAATCAAGGGAGCGAAATCAAAAGATAACTACAACCAACTATAAATAAACAATATCCTCAACAAATTGATTTTTCAAAAATGTCAATTTTCCTTTTTGTTGTCATTTGAAAACTCGGGACATTACCCTTAGGTCGAGAAAATGGTGAATCTTTCAAACGGTGAAGATTTCTCTTCTCATTTCAATCGCATGGATTCCGAAGATGCTTTGTTTAATATTTTCTTCTACAGACATGTTATTCATTCCTGGTTTATCCTCTTCCTTCAATCATGTAAAAATAGTTTTCGAAAATGGTTTCAAAATTGGTGTGAACATTTTGGAATTGAAGAGAACATTTAACTTAGTCTCTCTTTTCAAGGTTTCAAAAACTTTACGAACGAGGGAAAAACCATTTTATGTGCCCAAGAAAACATTTTATTCTAATTTATCTTCATTTATAAAGTCTCATTGATCCTGTGCTGTGACTTTTTTGTTGGTCCAAATCCTGGTGACTCTCCCAATCATTAAAAGATTGTTAGGAGCTCATAAATGTAAGTTAGCTTTTTCGAAAGGAGATTCCGACTTTAGGTCCAAATGAAACTTTTCATATTACTAAGAAAAAATATGAAGAGAATCCGGAATTTCTTAAGAAAAAGACAGAAATTCCGAGTAAAAGTAGTAAAGAAATCAAGGGAGCGAAATCAAAAGATAACTACAACCAACTATAAATAAACAATATCCTCAACAAATTGATTTTTCAAAAATGTCAATTTTCCTATTTGTTGTCATTTGAAAACTCGGGACATTACCCTTAGGTCGAGAAAATGGTGAATCTTTCAAACGGTGAAGATTTCTCTTCTCATTTCAATTGCATGGATTCCGAAGATGCTTTGTTTAATATTTTCTTCTACAGACATGTTATTCATTCCTGGTTTATCCTCTTCCTTCAATCATGTAAAAATAGTTTTCCAAAATGGTTTCAAAATTGGTGAGAACATTTTGGAATTGAAGAGAACATTTAACTTAGTCTCTCTTTTCAAGGTTTCAAAAACTTTACGAACGAGGGAAAAACCATTTTATGTGCCCAAGAAAACATTTTATTCTAATTTATCTTCATTTCTAAAGTCTCATTGATCCTGTGCTGTGACTTTTTTGTTGGTCCAAATCCTGGTGACTCTCCCAATCACTAAAAGATTGTTAGGAGCTCATAAATGTAAGTTAGCTTTTTCGAAAGGAGATTCCGACTTTAGGTCCAAATGAAACTTTTCATATTACTAAGAAGAAATATGAGGAGAATCCGGAATTTCTTAAGAGAAAGAGAGAAATTCCGAGTTACAGTAGTAAAGAAACCAAGGGAGTGAAATCTAAAGATAAATACAAACTACTCAAAATAAACAATATCCTCAACATATCGATTTTTCAAAAATTTCAGTTTGCCTTTTTGATGACATTCGAAGACTTGGGACAATACCCTTAACTCTAGAAAAAGATGAAACATTAAAAGGGCGAAGATTTCTCTTCTTATTTCAATTACTTGGATTACCAAGTTGCTTTGTCTAATGTTTTCTTCTTTAGACATCTAATTATTTCTTGGTTTATCCTCTTCCTTCAAACATGTTAAAATAATTTTCCAAAATGGTTTCAAAATTGGTATGAATATTTTGGAATTGAAGAGAATATTTTATCTAGTCTCTCTCTCTTCAAGGATTCAAAAACTTTACGAACGAGGGAAAAACCATTTTATGTGTCCAAGAAAACGTTTTATTTTGATTTATCCTCATTTTTAAAGTCTCATGGATCCTCTGCTGTGACTTTTTTGTTGGTAAAAATCCTGGTGACTCTCCCAATCCTAAAAGATTGTTAGGAGCTCAAAAATGTAAGTTAGCTTTTTCGAAAGGAGATTCCGACTTTAGGTCCAAATGAAACTTTTCATATTACTAAGAAGAAACATGAAGAGAATCCGGAATTTCTTAAGAGAAAGACAGAAATTTCGAGTAAAAGTAGTAAAGAAACCAAGGGAGCGAAATCAAAAGATAACTGCAACCTACTATAAATAAACAATATCCTCAACAAATTGTTTTTTCAAAAATGTCAATTTTCCTTTTTGTTGTCATTTGAAAACTCGGGACATTACCCTTAGCTCGAGAAAATGATGAATCTTTCAAACGGTGAAGATTTCTCTTCTCATTTCAATTGCATGGATTACGAAGATGCTTTGTTTAATATTTTCTTCTATAGACTTGTTATTCATTCCTTGTTTATCCTCTTCCTTCAATCATGTAAAAATAGTTTCCAAAATGGTTTCAAAATTGGTGTGAATATTTTGGAATTGAAGAGAATATTTAACTTAGTCTCTCTTTTAAAGGATTCAAAAACTTTACGAACGAGGGAAAACCCATTTTATGTGCCCAAGAAAATGTTTAATTCTAATTTAACCTCATTTTTAAAGTCTCATGGATCCTCTGCTATGACTTTTTTGTTGTTCGAAATCCTAGTGACTCTCCCAATCCTAAAAAGATTGTTAGGAGCTCAAAAATGAAAGTTAGCTTTTTCGAAAGGAGATTCCGACTTTAGGTCCAAATGAAACTTTTCATA
This sequence comes from Ligustrum vulgare, assembly GCA_963555705.1. Taxonomy (NCBI): domain Eukaryota; kingdom Viridiplantae; phylum Streptophyta; class Magnoliopsida; order Lamiales; family Oleaceae; genus Ligustrum; species Ligustrum vulgare. The sequence continues at coordinate 32,172,642 of OY743183.1, read as the reverse complement.
TTACTAAGAAGAAATATGAAGAGAATCCGAAATTTCTTAAGAGAAAGAGAGAAATTCCGAGTAAAAGTAGTAAAGAAACCAAGGGAGTGAAATCGAAAGATAAGTGCAAACTACTCTAAATAAACAATATCCTCAACATATCGATTTTTCAAAAATCTCAGTTTGCCTTTTTGTCTACATTTGAAGACTGGGGACAATACCCTTAACTCCAAAAAAAGATGAACCTTTCAAAGGGTGAAGATTTCTCTCTTTATTTCAATTACTTGAATCACCAAGTTGCTTTGTCTAATGTTTTCTTCTTTAGACATCTTATTATTTTTTGGTTTATCCTTTTCCTTCAAACATGTTAAAATAATTTTCCAAAATGGTTGCAAAATTTGTATGAATATTTTGGAATTGAAGAGAATATTTTACCCAGTCTCTCTCTCTTCAAGGATTCAAAAACTTTACGTACGAGGGTAACACCATTTTATCTGTCCAAAAAAATGTTTTATTCCAATTAATCCTCATTTTTAAAGTCTCATGGATCCTCTGCTGTCACTTTTTTGTTGGTCAAAATCCTGGTGACTCTCCCAATCCTAAAAAGATTGTTAGAAGCTCAAAAATGAAAGTTAGCATTTTCGAAATGAGATTCCTACTTTAGGTCCAAATGAAACTTTTCATATTACTAAGAAGAAATATGAAGAGAATCCGGAATTTTTTAAGAGAAAGAGAGAAATTCCGAGTAAAAGTAGTAAAGAAACCAAGGGAGTGAAATCAAAAGATAAGTGCAAAGTATTCAAAATAAACAATATCCTCAACATATCGGTTTTTCAAAAATCTTAATTTGCCTTTTTGTTGACATTTGAAGACTGGGGACAATACCCTTAACTTCAGAAAAAGATGAACCTTTCAAAGGGTGAAGATTTCTCTCCTTATTTCAATTACTTGAATTACCAAGTTGCTTTGTCTAATGTTTTCTTCTTTAGACATCTTATTATTTCTTGGTTTATCCTCTTCCTTCAAACATGTTAAAATAACTTTCCAAAATGGTTTCAAAATTTGTATGAATATTTTGGAATTGAAGAGAATATTTTACCCAGTCTCTCTCGCTTCAAGGATTCAAAAACATTACGTACGAGGGGAACACCATTTTAACTGTCCAAGAAAACGTTTTATTCCAATTAATACTCATTTTTAAAGTCTCACGGATCCTCTGTTGTGACTTTTTTGTTGGTCAAAATCCTGGTGATTCTCCCAATCCTAAAAGATTGTTAGGAGCTCAAAAATGAAAGTTAGCTTTTTCGAAAGGAGATTCCGACTTTAGGTCCAAATGAAACTTTTCATATTACTAAGAAGAAATATGAAGAGAATCCGGAATTTCTTAAGAGAAATAGAGAAATTCCGAGTAAAAGTAGTAAAGAAACCAAGGGAGCGAAATCAAAAGATAACTGCAACCTACTATAAATAAACAGTATCCTCAACAAATTGATTTTTCAAAAATGTCAATTTTCCTTTTTGTTGTCATTTGAAAACTCGGGACATTACCCTTAGCTCGAGAAAATGATGAATCTTTCAAACGGTGAAGATTTCTCTTCTCATTTCAATTGCATGGATTACGAAGATGCTTTGTTTAATATTTTCTTCTATAGACTTGTTATTCATTCCTCGTTTATCCTCTTCCTTCAATCATGTAAAAAAAGTTTCCAAACTGGTTTCAAAATTGGTGTGAATATTTTGGAATTGAAGAGAATATTTAACTTAGTCTCTCTTTTAAAGTATTTAAAAACATTACGAACGAGGGAAAAACCATTTTATGTGCCCAAGAAAATGTTTAATTCTAATTTAACCTCATTTTTAAAGTCTCATAGATCCTCTGCTGTGACTTTTTTGTTGTTCGAAATCCTGGTGACTCTCCCAATCCTAAAAAGATTGTTAGAAGCTCAAAAATGAAAGTTAGCTTTTTCGAAAGGAGATTCCGACTTTAGGTCCAAATGAAAATTTTGATAATACTAAGAAGAAATATGAGGAGAATCCGGAATTTCTTAAGAGAAAGAGAGAAATTCCGAGTAAAAGTAGTAAAGAAACCAAGGGAGTGAAATCGAAAGATAAGTGCAAACTACTCTAAATAAACAATATCCTCAACATATCGATTTTTCAAAAATCTCAGTTTGCCTTTTTGTTGACATTTGAAGAATGGGGACAATACGAAACTCCAGAAAAAGATGAACCTTTCAAAAGGTGAAGATTTCTCTCCTTATTTCAATTACTTGAATTACCAAGTTGCTTTGTCTATTGTTTTCTTCTTTAGACATCTTATTATTTCTTGGTTTATCCTGTTCCTTCAAACATGTTAAAATAACTTTCCAAAATGGTTTCAAAATTTGTATGAATATTTTGGAATTGAAGAGAATATTTTACCCAGTCTCTCTCGCTTCAAGGATTCAAAAACATTACGTACGAGGGGAACACCATTTTAGCTGTCCAAGAAAACGTTTTATTCCAATTAATACTCATTTTTAAAGTCTCACGGATCCTCTGTTGTGACTTTTTTGTTGGTCAAAATCCTGGTGATTCTCCCAATCCTAAAAGATTGTTAGGAGCTCAAAAATGAAAGTTAGCTTTTTCGAAAGGAGATTCCGACTTTAGGTCCAAATGAAACTTTTCATATTACTAAGAAGAAATATGAAGAGAATCCGGAATTTCTTAAGAGAAATAGAGAAATTCCGAGTAAAAGTAGTAAAGAAACCAAGGGAGCGAAATCAAAAGATAACTGCAACCTACTATAAATAAACAGTATCCTCAACAAATTGATTTTTCAAAAATGTTAATTTTCCTTTTTGTTGTCATTTGAAAACTCGGGACATTACCCTTAGCTCGAGAAAATAATGAATCTTTCAAACGGTGAAGATTTCTCTTCTCATTTCAATTGCATGGATTACGAAGATGCTTTTTTTAATATTTTCTTCTATAGACTTGTTATTCATTCCTCGTTTATCCTCTTCCTTCAATCATGTAAAAAAAGTTTCCAAACTGGTTTCAAAATTGGTGTGAATATTTTGGAATTGAAGAGAATATTTAACTTAGTCTCTCTTTTAAAGGATTCAAAAACATTACGAACGAGGGAAAAAACATTTTATGTGCCCAAGAAAATGTTTAATTCTAATTTAACCTCATTTTTAAAGTCTCATAGATCCTCTGCTGTGACTTTTTTGTTGTTCGAAATCCTGGTGACTCTCCCAATCCTAAAAAGATTGTTAGGAGCTCAAAAATGAAAGTTAGCTTTTTCGAAAGGAGATTCCGACTTTAGGTCCAAATGAAACTTTTCATAATACTAAGAAGAAATATGAGGAGAATCCGGAATTTCTTAAGAGAAAGAGAGAAATTCCGAGAAAAAGTAGTAAAGAAACCAAGGGAGTGAAATCGAAAGATAAGTGCAAACTACTCTAAATAAACAATATCCTCAACATATCGATTTTTCAATAATCTCAGTTTGCCTTTTTGTTGACATTTGAAGACTGGGGACAATACCCTTAACTCCAGAAAAAGATGAACCTTTCAAAAGGTGAAGATTTCTCTCCTTATTTCAATTACTTGAATTACCAAGTTGCTTTGTCTAATGTTTTCTTCTTTAGACATCTTATTATTTCTTGGTTTATCCTGTTCCTTCAAACTTGTTAAAATAATTTTCCAGAATGGTTGCAAAATTTGTATGTATATTTTGGAATTGAAGAGAATATTTTACCCAGTCTCTCTCTCTTCAAGGATTCAAAAACTTTACGTACGAGGGTAACACCATTTTATCTGTCCAAAAAAATGTTTTATTCCAATTAATCCTCATTTTAAAAGTCTCATGGATCATCTGCTGTGACTTTTTTGTTGGTCAAAATCCTGGTGACTCTCCCAATCCAAAAAAGATTGTTAGAAGCTCAAAAATGAAAGTTAGCTTTTTCGAAATGAGATTCCTACTTTAGGTCCAAATGAAACTTTTCATATTACTAAGAAGAAATATGAAGAGAATCCGGAATTTCTTAAGAGAAAGAGAGAAATTCCGAGAAAAAGTAGTAAAGAAACCAAGGGAGTGAAATCGAAAGATAAGTGCAAACTACTCTAAATAAACAATATCCTCAACATATCGATTTTTCAATAATCTCAGTTTGCCTTTTTGTTGACATTTGAAGACTGGGGACAATACCCTTAACTTCAGAAAAAGATGAACCTTTCAAAGGGTGAAGATTTCACTCCTTATTTCAATTACTTGAATTACCAAGTTGCTTTGTCTAATGTTTTCTTCTTTAGACATCTTATTATTTCTTGGTTTATCCTGTTCCTTCAAACATGTTAAAATAAATTTCCAAAATGGTTTCAAAATTTGTATGAATATTTTGGAATTGAAGAGAATATTTTACCCAGTCTCTCTCGCTTCAAGGATTCAAAAACATTACGTACGAGGGGAACACCATTTTAGCTGTCCAAGAAAATGTTTAATTCTAATTTAACCTCATTTTTAAAGTCTCATAGATCCTCTGCTGTGACTTTTTTGTTGTTCGAAATCCTGGTGACTCTCCCAATCCTAAAAAGATTGTTAGGAGCTCAAAAATGAAAGTTAGCTTTTTCGAAAGGAGATTCCGACTTTAGGTCCAAATGAAAATTTTCGTAATACTAAGAAGAAATATGAGGAGAATCCGGAATTTCTTAAGAGAAAGAGAGAAATTCCGAGAAAAAGTAGTAAAGAAACCAAGGGAGTGAAATCGAAAGATAAGTGCAAACTACTCTAAATAAACAATATCCTCAACATATCGATTTTTCAAAAATCTCAGTTTGCCTTTTTGTTGACATTTGAAGAATGGGGACAATACGAAACTCCAGAAAAAGATGAACCTTTCAAAAGGTGAAGATTTCTCTCCTTATTTCAATTACTTGAATTACCAAGTTGCTTTGTCTATTGTTTTCTTCTTTAGACATCTTATTATTTCTTGGTTTATCCTGTTCCTTCAAACATGTTAAAATAACTTTCCAAAATGGTTTCAAAATTTGTATGAATATTTTGGAATTGAAGAGAATATTTTACCCAGTCTCTCTCGCTTCAAGGATTCAAAAACATTACGTACGAGGGGAACACCATTTTAGCTGTCCAAGAAAACGTTTTATTCCAATTAATACTCATTTTTAAAGTCTCACGGATCCTCTGTTGTGACTTTTTTGTTGGTCAAAATCCTGGTGATTCTCCCAATCCTAAAAGATTGTTAGGAGCTCAAAAATGAAAGTTAGCTTTTTCGAAAGGAGATTCCGACTTTAGGTCCAAATGAAACTTTTCATATTACTAAGAAGAAATATGAAGAGAATCCGGAATTTCTTAAGAGAAATAGAGAAATTCCGAGTAAAAGTAGTAAAGAAACCAAGGGAGCGAAATCAAAAGATAACTGCAACCTACTATAAATAAACAGTATCCTCAACAAATTGATTTTTCAAAAATGTTAATTTTCCTTTTTGTTGTCATTTGAAAACTCGGGACATTACCCTTAGCTCGAGAAAATAATGAATCTTTCAAACGGTGAAGATTTCTCTTCTCATTTCAATTGCATGGATTACGAAGATGCTTTTTTTAATATTTTCTTCTATAGACTTGTTATTCATTCCTCGTTTATCCTCTTCCTTCAATCATGTAAAAAAAGTTTCCAAACTGGTTTCAAAATTGGTGTGAATATTTTGGAATTGAAGAGAATATTTAACTTAGTCTCTCTTTTAAAGGATTCAAAAACATTACGAACGAGGGAAAAAACATTTTATGTGCCCAAGAAAATGTTTAATTCTAATTTAACCTCATTTTTAAAGTCTCATAGATCCTCTGCTGTGACTTTTTTGTTGTTCGAAATCCTGGTGACTCTCCCAATCCTAAAAAGATTGTTAGGAGCTCAAAAATGAAAGTTAGCTTTTTCGAAAGGAGATTCCGACTTTAGGTCCAAATGAAACTTTTCATAATACTAAGAAGAAATATGAGGAGAATCCGGAATTTCTTAAGAGAAAGAGAGAAATTCCGAGAAAAAGTAGTAAAGAAACCAAGGGAGTGAAATCGAAAGATAAGTGCAAACTACTCTAAATAAACAATATCCTCAACATATCGATTTTTCAATAATCTCAGTTTGCCTTTTTGTTGACATTTGAAGACTGGGGACAATACCCTTAACTCCAGAAAAAGATGAACCTTTCAAAAGGTGAAGATTTCTCTCCTTATTTCAATTACTTGAATTACCAAGTTGCTTTGTCTAATGTTTTCTTCTTTAGACATCTTATTATTTCTTGGTTTATCCTGTTCCTTCAAACTTGTTAAAATAATTTTCCAGAATGGTTGCAAAATTTGTATGTATATTTTGGAATTGAAGAGAATATTTTACCCAGTCTCTCTCTCTTCAAGGATTCAAAAACTTTACGTACGAGGGTAACACCATTTTATCTGTCCAAAAAAATGTTTTATTCCAATTAATCCTCATTTTAAAAGTCTCATGGATCATCTGCTGTGACTTTTTTGTTGGTCAAAATCCTGGTGACTCTCCCAATCCAAAAAAGATTGTTAGAAGCTCAAAAATGAAAGTTAGCTTTTTCGAAATGAGATTCCTACTTTAGGTCCAAATGAAACTTTTCATATTACTAAGAAGAAATATGAAGAGAATCCGGAATTTCTTAAGAGAAAGAGAGAAATTCCGAGAAAAAGTAGTAAAGAAACCAAGGGAGTGAAATCGAAAGATAAGTGCAAACTACTCTAAATAAACAATATCCTCAACATATCGATTTTTCAATAATCTCAGTTTGCCTTTTTGTTGACATTTGAAGACTGGGGACAATACCCTTAACTTCAGAAAAAGATGAACCTTTCAAAGGGTGAAGATTTCACTCCTTATTTCAATTACTTGAATTACCAAGTTGCTTTGTCTAATGTTTTCTTCTTTAGACATCTTATTATTTCTTGGTTTATCCTGTTCCTTCAAACATGTTAAAATAAATTTCCAAAATGGTTTCAAAATTTGTATGAATATTTTGGAATTGAAGAGAATATTTTACCCAGTCTCTCTCGCTTCAAGGATTCAAAAACATTACGTACGAGGGGAACACCATTTTAGCTGTCCAAGAAAATGTTTAATTCTAATTTAACCTCATTTTTAAAGTCTCATAGATCCTCTGCTGTGACTTTTTTGTTGTTCGAAATCCTGGTGACTCTCCCAATCCTAAAAAGATTGTTAGGAGCTCAAAAATGAAAGTTAGCTTTTTCGAAAGGAGATTCCGACTTTAGGTCCAAATGAAAATTTTCGTAATACTAAGAAGAAATATGAGGAGAATCCGGAATTTCTTAAGAGAAAGAGAGAAATTCCGAGTAAAAGTAGTAAAGAAACCAAGGGAGTGAAATCGAAAGATAAGTGCAAACTACTCTAAATAAACAATATCCTCAACATATCGATTTTTCAAAAATCTCAGTTTGCCTTTTTGTTGACATTTGAAGAATGGGGACAATACGAAACTCCAGAAAAAGATGAACCTTTCAAAAGGTGAAGATTTCTCTCCTTATTTCAATTACTTGAATTACCAAGTTGCTTTGTCTATTGTTTTCTTCTTTAGACATCTTATTATTTCTTGGTTTATCCTGTTCCTTCAAACATGTTAAAATAACTTTCCAAAATGGTTTCAAAATTTGTATGAATATTTTGGAATTGAAGAGAATATTTTACCCAGTCTCTCTCGCTTCAAGGATTCAAAAACATTACGTACGAGGGGAACACCATTTTAGCTGTCCAAGAAAACGTTTTATTCCAATTAATACTCATTTTTAAAGTCTCACGGATCCTCTGTTGTGACTTTTTTGTTGGTCAAAATCCTGGTGATTCTCCCAATCCTAAAAGATTGTTAGGAGCTCAAAAATGAAAGTTAGCTTTTTCGAAAGGAGATTCCGACTTTAGGTCCAAATGAAACTTTTCATATTACTAAGAAGAAATATGAAGAGAATCCGGAATTTCTTAAGAGAAATAGAGAAATTCCGAGTAAAAGTAGTAAAGAAACCAAGGGAGCGAAATCAAAAGATAACTGCAACCTACTATAAATAAACAGTATCCTCAACAAATTGATTTTTCAAAAATGTTAATTTTCCTTTTTGTTGTCATTTGAAAACTCGGGACATTACCCTTAGCTCGAGAAAATAATGAATCTTTCAAACGGTGAAGATTTCTCTTCTCATTTCAATTGCATGGATTACGAAGATGCTTTTTTTAATATTTTCTTCTATAGACTTGTTATTCATTCCTCGTTTATCCTCTTCCTTCAATCATGTAAAAAAAGTTTCCAAACTGGTTTCAAAATTGGTGTGAATATTTTGGAATTGAAGAGAATATTTAACTTAGTCTCTCTTTTAAAGGATTCAAAAACATTACGAACGAGGGAAAAAACATTTTATGTGCCCAAGAAAATGTTTAATTCTAATTTAACCTCATTTTTAAAGTCTCATAGATCCTCTGCTGTGACTTTTTTGTTGTTCGAAATCCTGGTGACTCTCCCAATCCTAAAAAGATTGTTAGGAGCTCAAAAATGAAAGTTAGCTTTTTCGAAAGGAGATTCCGACTTTAGGTCCAAATGAAACTTTTCATAATACTAAGAAGAAATATGAGGAGAATCCGGAATTTCTTAAGAGAAAGAGAGAAATTCCGAGAAAAAGTAGTAAAGAAACCAAGGGAGTGAAATCGAAAGATAAGTGCAAACTACTCTAAATAAACAATATCCTCAACATATCGATTTTTCAATAATCTCAGTTTGCCTTTTTGTTGACATTTGAAGACTGGGGACAATACCCTTAACTCCAGAAAAAGATGAACCTTTCAAAAGGTGAAGATTTCTCTCCTTATTTCAATTACTTGAATTACCAAGTTGCTTTGTCTAATGTTTTCTTCTTTAGACATCTTATTATTTCTTGGTTTATCCTGTTCCTTCAAACTTGTTAAAATAATTTTCCAGAATGGTTGCAAAATTTGTATGTATATTTTGGAATTGAAGAGAATATTTTACCCAGTCTCTCTCTCTTCAAGGATTCAAAAACTTTACGTACGAGGGTAACACCATTTTATCTGTCCAAAAAAATGTTTTATTCCAATTAATCCTCATTTTAAAAGTCTCATGGATCATCTGCTGTGACTTTTTTGTTGGTCAAAATCCTGGTGACTCTCCCAATCCAAAAAAGATTGTTAGAAGCTCAAAAATGAAAGTTAGCTTTTTCGAAATGAGATTCCTACTTTAGGTCCAAATGAAACTTTTCATATTACTAAGAAGAAATATGAAGAGAATCCGGAATTTCTTAAGAGAAAGAGAGAAATTCCGAGAAAAAGTAGTAAAGAAACCAAGGGAGTGAAATCGAAAGATAAGTGCAAACTACTCTAAATAAACAATATCCTCAACATATCGATTTTTCAATAATCTCAGTTTGCCTTTTTGTTGACATTTGAAGACTGGGGACAATACCCTTAACTCCAGAAAAAGATGAACCTTTCAAAGGGTGAAGATTTCACTCCTTATTTCAATTACTTGAATTACCAAGTTGCTTTGTCTAATGTTTTCTTCTTTAGACATCTTATTATTTCTTGGTTTATCCTGTTCCTTCAAACATGTTAAAATAAATTTCCAAAATGGTTTCAAAATTTGTATGAATATTTTGGAATTGAAGAGAATATTTTACCCAGTCTCTCTCGCTTCAAGGATTCAAAAACATTACGTACGAGGGGAACACCATTTTAGCTGTCCAAGAAAATGTTTAATTCTAATTTAACCTCATTTTTAAAGTCTCATAGATCCTCTGCTGTGACTTTTTTGTTGTTCGAAATCCTGGTGACTCTCCCAATCCTAAAAAGATTGTTAGGAGCTCAAAAATGAAAGTTAGCTTTTTCGAAAGGAGATTCCGACTTTAGGTCCAAATGAAAATTTTCATAATACTAAGAAGAAATATGAGGAGAATCCGGAATTTCTTAAGAGAAAGAGAGAAATTCCGAGTAAAAGTAGTAAAGAAACCAAGGGAGTGAAATCGAAAGATAAGTGCAAACTACTCTAAATAAACAATATCCTCAACATATCGATTTTTCAAAAATCTCAGTTTGCCTTTTTGTTGACATTTGAAGAATGGGGACAATACGAAACTCCAGAAAAAGATGAACCTTTCAAAAGGTGAAGATTTCTCTCCTTATTTCAATTACTTGAATTACCAAGTTGCTTTGTCTATTGTTTTCTTCTTTAGACATCTTATTATTTCTTGGTTTATCCTGTTCCTTCAAACATGTTAAAATAACTTTCCAAAATGGTTTCAAAATTTGTATGAATATTTTGGAATTGAAGAGAATATTTTACCCAGTCTCTCTCGCTTCAAGGATTCAAAAACATTACGTACGAGGGGAACACCATTTTAGCTGTCCAAGAAAACGTTTTATTCCAATTAATACTCATTTTTAAAGTCTCACGGATCCTCTGTTGTGACTTTTTTGTTGGTCAAAATCCTGGTGATTCTCCCAATCCTAAAAGATTGTTAGGAGCTCAAAAATGAAAGTTAGCTTTTTCGAAAGGAGATTCCGACTTTAGGTCCAAATGAAACTTTTCATATTACTAAGAAGAAATATGAAGAGAATCCGGAATTTCTTAAGAGAAATAGAGAAATTCCGAGTAAAAGTAGTAAAGAAACCAAGGGAGCGAAATCAAAAGATAACTGCAACCTACTATAAATAAACAGTATCCTCAACAAATTGATTTTTCAAAAATGTTAATTTTCCTTTTTGTTGTCATTTGAAAACTCGGGACATTACCCTTAGCTCGAGAAAATAATGAATCTTTCAAACGGTGAAGATTTCTCTTCTCATTTCAATTGCATGGATTACGAAGATGCTTTTTTTAATATTTTCTTCTATAGACTTGTTATTCATTCCTCGTTTATCCTCTTCCTTCAATCATGTAAAAAAAGTTTCCAAACTGGTTTCAAAATTGGTGTGAATATTTTGGAATTGAAGAGAATATTTAACTTAGTCTCTCTTTTAAAGGATTCAAAAACATTACGAACGAGGGAAAAACCATTTTATGTGCCCAAGAAAATGTTTAATTCTAATTTAACCTCATTTTTAAAGTCTCATAGATCCTCTGCTGTGACTTTTTTGTTGTTCGAAATCCTGGTGACTCTCCCAATCCTAAAAAGATTGTTAGGAGCTCAAAAATGAAAGTTAGCTTTTTCGAAAGGAGATTCCGACTTTAGGTCCAAATGAAACTTTTCATAATACTAAGAAGAAATATGAGGAGAATCCGGAATTTCTTAAGAGAAAGAGAGAAATTCCGAGAAAAAGTAGTAAAGAAACCAAGGGAGTGAAATCGAAAGATAAGTGCAAACTACTCTAAATAAACAATATCCTCAACATATCGATTTTTCAATAATCTCAGTTTGCCTTTTTGTTGACATTTGAAGACTGGGGACAATACCCTTAACTCCAGAAAAAGATGAACCTTTCAAAAGGTGAAGATTTCTCTCCTTATTTCAATTACTTGAATTACCAAGTTGCTTTGTCTAATGTTTTCTTCTTTAGACATCTTATTATTTCTTGGTTTATCCTGTTCCTTCAAACTTGTTAAAATAATTTTCCAGAATGGTTGCAAAATTTGTATGTATATTTTGGAATTGAAGAGAATATTTTACCCAGTCTCTCTCTCTTCAAGGATTCAAAAACTTTACGTACGAGGGTAACACCATTTTATCTGTCCAAAAAAATGTTTTATTCCAATTAATCCTCATTTTAAAAGTCTCATGGATCATCTGCTGTGACTTTTTTGTTGGTCAAAATCCTGGTGACTCTCCCAATCCAAAAAAGATTGTTAGAAGCTCAAAAATGAAAGTTAGCTTTTTCGAAATGAGATTCCTACTTTAGGTCCAAATGAAACTTTTCATATTACTAAGAAGAAATATGAAGAGAATCCGGAATTTCTTAAGAGAAAGAGAGAAATTCCGAGAAAAAGTAGTAAAGAAACCAAGGGAGTGAAATCGAAAGATAAGTGCAAACTACTCTAAATAAACAATATCCTCAACATATCGATTTTTCAATAATCTCAGTTTGCCTTTTTGTTGACATTTGAAGACTGGGGACAATACCCTTAACTTCAGAAAAAGATGAACCTTTCAAAGGGTGAAGATTTCACTCCTTATTTCAATTACTTGAATTACCAAGTTGCTTTGTCTAATGTTTTCTTCTTTAGACATCTTATTATTTCTTGGTTTATCCTGTTCCTTCAAACATGTTAAAATAAATTTCCAAAATGGTTTCAAAATTTGTATGAATATTTTGGAATTGAAGAGAATATTTTACCCAGTCTCTCTCTCTTGAAGAATTCAAAAACTTTACGAACGAGGGAAAAATCATTTTATGTGCCCAAGAAAATGTTTAATTCTAATTTAACCTCATTTTTAAAGTCTCATGGATCCTTTGCTGTGACTTTTTTGTTGTTCGAAATCTTGGTGACTCTCCCAATCCTAAAAATATTGTTAGGAGCTCAAAAATGAAAGTTAGCTTTTTCGAAAGGAGATTCCGACTTTAGGTCCAAATGAAACTTTTCATATTACTAAGAAGAAATATGAAGAGAATCCGGAATTTCTTAAGAGAAAGAGAGAAATTCCGAGTAAAAGTAGTAAAGAAACCAAAGGGAGCGAAATCAAAAGAAAACTGCAACCTACTATAAATAAACAATATCCTCAACAAATTGATTTTTCAAAAATGTCAATTTTCCTTTTTGTTGTCATTTGAAAACTCGGGACATTACCCTTAGCTCGAGAAAATGATGAATATTTCAAACGGTGAAGATTTCTCTTCTCATTTCAATTGCATGGATTACGAAGATTCTTTGTTTAATATTTTCTTCTATAGACTTGTTATTCATTCCTCGTTTATCCTCTTCCTTCAATCATGTAAAAATAGTTTCCAAAATGGTTTCAAAATTGGTGTGAATATTTTGGAATTGAAGAGAATATTTAACTTAGTCTCTCTTTTAAAGGATTCAAAAACTTTACGAACGAGGGAAAAATCATTTTATGTGCCCAAGAAAATGTTTAATTCTAATTTAACCTCATTTTTAAAGTCTCATGGATCCTTTGCTGTGACTTTTTTGTTGTTCGAAATCCTGGTGACTCTCCCAATCCTAAAAATATTGTTAGGATCTGAAAATGAAAGTTAGCTTTTTCGAAAGGAGATTCCGACTTGAGGTCCAAATGAGACTTTTCATATTGCTAAGAAGAAATATGAAGAGAATCCGGAATTTCTTAAGAGAAAGAGAGAAATTCCGAGTAAAATTAGTAAAGAAACCAAGGGAGTGAAATCGAAAGATAAGTGCAAACTACTCTAAATAAACAATATCCTCAACATATCGATTTTTCAAAAATCTCAGTTTGCCTTTTTGTTGACATTTGAAATCTGGGGACAATACCCTTAACTCCAGAAAAAGATGAACCTTTCAAAGGGTGAAGATTTCTCTCCTTATTTCAATTACTTGAATTACCAAGTTGCTTTGTCTAATGTTTTCTTCTTTAGACATCTTATTATTTCTTGGTTTATCCTGTTCCTTCAAACATGTTAAAATAATTTTCCAAAATGGTTTCAAAATTTGTATGAATATTTTGGAATTGAAGAGAATATTTTACCCAGTCTCTCTCTCTTCAAGGATTCAAAAACTTTACGTACGAGGGTAACACCATTTTATCTGTCCAAAAAAATGTTTTATTCCAATTAATCCTCATTTTTAAAGTCTCATGGATCCTCTGTTGTGACTTTTTTGTTGGTCAAAATCCTAGTGACTCTCCCAATCCTAAAAAGATTGTTAGAAGCTCAAAAATGAAAGTTAGCTTTTTCGAAATGAGATTCCTATTTGAGGTCCAAATGAAACTTTTCATATTACTAAGAAGAAATATGAAGAGAATCCGGAATTTCTTAAGAGAAAGAGAGAAATTCCGAGTAAAAGTAGTAAAGAAACCAAGGGAGCGAAATCAAAAGATAACTGCAACCTACTATAAATAAACAATATCCTCAACAAATTGATTTTTCAAAAATGTCAATTTTCCTTTTTTTTGTCATTTGAAAACTCGGGACATTATCCCTTAGCTCGAGAAAATGATGAATCTTTCAAACGGTGAAGATTTCTCTTCTCATTTCAATTGCTTGGATTACAAAGATGCTTTGTTTAATATTTTCTTCTATAGACATGTTATTCATTCCTGTTTTATCCTCTTCCTTCAATCATGTAAAAGTAGTTTTCCAAAATGGTTTCAAAATTGGTGTGAATATTTTGGAATTGAAGAGAACATTTAACTTAGTCTCTCTTTTCAAGGATTCAAAAACTTTACGAACGAGGGAAAAACTATTTTAAGTGTCCAAGAAAACGTTTTATTCTGATTTATCCTCATTTTAAAAGTCTCATGGATCCTCTGCTGTGACTTTTTTGTTGGTCAAAATCCTGGTGACTCTCCCAATCCTAAAAAGTTTGTTAGGAGCTCAAAAATGTAAGTTAGCTTTTTCGAAAGGAGATTCCGACTTTAGGTCCAAATCAAACTTTTCATATTACTAAGAAGAAATATGAGGAGAATCCGGAATTTCTTAATAGAAAGAGAGAAATTCCGAGTAAAAGTAGAGAAGAAACCAAGGGAGTGAAATCGAAAGATAAGTGCAAACTACTCTAAATAAACAATATCCTCAACATATCGATTTTTCAAAAATCTCAGTTTGCCTTTTTGTTGACATTTGAAAACTGGGGACAATACCCTTAACTCCAGAAAAAGATGAACCTTTCAAAGGGTGAAGATTTCTCTCCTTATTTCAATTACTTGAATTACCAAGTTGCTTTGTCTAATGTTTTCTTCTTTAGACATCTTATTATTTCTTGGTTTATCCTGTTCCTTCAAACATGTTAAAATAATTTTCCAAAATGGTTTCAAAATTTGTATGAATATTTTGGAATTGAAGAGAATATTTTACCCAGTCTCTCTCTCTTCAAGGATTCAAAAATTTTACGTACGAGGGTAACACCATTTTATCTGTCTAAAAAAATGTTTTATTCCAATTAATCCTCATTTTTAAAGTCTCATGGATCCTCTGCTGTGACTTTTTTGTTGGTCAAAATCCTGGTGACTCTCCCAATCCTAAAAAGATTGTTAGAAGCTCAAAAATGAAAGTTAGCTTTTTCGAAATGAGATTCCTACTTTAGGTCCAAATGAAACTTTTCATATTACTAAGAAGAAATATGAAGAGAATCCGGAATTTCTTAAGAGAAAGAGAGAAATTCCGAGTAAAAGTAGTAAAGAAACCAAGGGAGTGAAATCAAAAGATAAGTGCAAAGTACTCAAAATAAACAATATCCTCAACATATCGGTCTTTCAAAAATCTCAATTTGCCTTTTTGTTGACATTTGAAGACTGGGGACAATACCCTTAACTTCAGAAAAAGATGAACCTTTCAAAATGTGAAAATTTCTCTCCTTCTTTCAATTACTTGAATTACCTAGTTGCTTTGTCTAATGTTTTCTTCTTTAGACATCTTATTATTTATTGGTTTATCCTGTTCCTTCAAACATGTTAAAATAACTTTCCAAAATGGTTTCAAAATTTGTATGAATATTTTGGAATTGAAGAGAATATTTTACGCAGTCTCTCTCGCTTCAAGGATTCAAAAACATTACGTACTAGGGGAACACCATTTTAACTGTCAGAGAAAACGTTTTATTCCAATTAATACTCATTTTTAAAGTCTCATGGATGCTCTGTTGTGACTTTTTTGTTGGTTAAAATCCTGGTGACTCTCCCAATCCTAAAAGATTGTTAGGAGCTCAAAAATGAAAGTTAGCTTTTTCGAAAGGAGATTCCGACTTTAGGTCCAAATGAAACTTTTCAAATTACTAAGAAGAAATATGAAGAGAATCCGGAATTTCTTAAGAGAAAGAGAGAAATTCCGAGTAAAAGTAGTAAAGAAACCAAGGGAGCGAAATCAAAAGATAACTGCAACCTACTATAAATAAACAATATCCTCAACAAATTGATTTTTCAAAAATGTCAATTTTCCATTTTTTTTGTCATTTGAAAACTCGGGACATTATCCCTTAGCTCGAGAAAATGATGAATCTTTCAAACGGTGAAGATTTCTCTTCTCATTTCAATTGCTTGGATTACAAAGATGCTTTGTTTAATATTTTCTTCTATAGACATGTTATTCATTCCTGTTTTATCCTCTTCCTTCAATCATGTAAAAGTAGTTTTCCAAAATGGTTTCAAAATTGGTGTGAATATTTTGGAATTGAAGAGAACATTTAACTTAGTCTCTCTTTTCAAGGATTCAAAAACTTTACGAACGAGGGAAAAACTATTTTAAGTGTCCAAGAAAACGTTTTATTCTGATTTATCCTCATTTTAAAAGTCTCATGGATCCTCTGCTGTGACTTTTTTGTTGGTCAAAATCCTGGTGACTCTCCCAATCCTAAAAAGTTTGTTAGGAGCTCAAAAATGTAAGTTAGCTTTTTCGAAAGGAGATTCCGACTTTAGGTCCAAATCAAACTTTTCATATTACTAAGAAGAAATATGAGGAGAATCCGGAATTTCTTAATAGAAAGAGAGAAATTCCGAGTAAAAGTAGTGAAGAAACCAAGGGAGTGAAATCGAAAGATAAGTGCAAACTACTCTAAATAAACAATATCCTCAACATATCGATTTTTCAAAAATCTCAGTTTGCCTTTTTGTTGACATTTGAAGACTGGGGACAATACCCTTAACTCCAGAAAAAGATGAACCTTTCAAAAGGTGAAGATTTCTCTCCTTATTTCAATTACTTGAATTACCAAGTTGCTTTGTCTAATGTTTTCTTCTTTAGACATCTTATTATTTCTTGGTTTATCCTGTTCCTTCAAACATGTTAAAATAATTTTCCAGAATGGTTGCAAAATTTGTATGAATATTTTGGAATTGAAGAGAATATTTTACTCAGTCTCTCTCTCTTCAAGGATTCAAAAACTTTACGTACGAGGGTAACACCATTTTATCTGTCCAAAAAAATGTTTTATTCCAATTAATCCTCATTTTTAAAGTCTCATGGATCCTCTGCTGTGACTTTTTTGTTGGTCAAAATCCTGGTGACTCTCCCAATCCTAAAAAGATTGTTAGAAGCTCAAAAATGAAAGTTAGCTTTTTCGAAATGAGATTCCTACTTTAGGTCCAAATGAAACTTTTCATATTACGAAGAAGAAATATGAAGAGAATCCGGAATTTCTTAAGAGAAAGAGAGAAATTCCGAGTAAAAGTAGTAAAGAAACCAAGGGAGTGAAATAAAAAGATAAGTATAAAGTACTCAAAATAAACAATATCCTCAACATATCGGTTTTTCAAAAATCTCAGTTTGCCTTTTTGTTGACATTTGAAGACTGGGGACAATACCCTTAACTTCAGAAAAAGATGAACCTTTCAAAGGGTGAAGAGTTCTCTCCTTATTTCAATTACTTGAATTACCAAGGTTCTTTGTCTAATGTTTTCTTCTTTAGACATCTTATTATTTCTTGGTTTATCCTGTTCCTTCAAACATGTTAAAATAAATTTCCAAAATGGTTTCAAAACTTGTATGAATATTTTGGAATGGAAGAGAATATTTTACCCAGTCTCTCTCTCTCTTCAAGAATTCAAAATCTATACGTACGAGGGGAACACCATTTTATCTCTCCAAGAAAACGTTTTATTCCAATTAATCCTCATTTTTAAAGTCTCATGGATCCTCTGCTGTGAGTTTTTTGTTGGTCAAAATCCTGGTGACTCTCCCAATCTTAAAAAGATTGTTAGAAGCTCAAAAATGAAAGTTAGCTTTTTCGAAATGAGATTCCTACTTTAGGTCCAAATGAAACTTTTCATATTATTAAGAAGAAAAATATGAACAGAATCCGGAATTTCTAAAGAGAAAGAGAGAAATTTCGAGTAAAAGCAGTAAAGAAACCAAAGGGAGCAAAATCAAAAGATATCTGCAACCTACTATAAATAAACAATATCCTCAACAAATTGATTTTTCAAAAATGTCAATTTTCCTTTTGTTGTCTTTTGAAAACTCGGGACATTACCCTTAGCTCGAGAAAATGATGAATCTTTCAAACGGTGAAGATTTCTCTTCTCATTTCAATTGCATGGATTACGTAGATGCTTTGTTTAATATTTTCTTCTGTAGACTTGTTATTAATTCCTAGTTTATCCTCTTCCTTCAATCATGTAAAAATAGTTTCCAAAATGGTTTCAAAATTGTTGTGAATATTTTGGAATTGAAGAGAATATTTAACTTAGTCTCTCTTTTAAAGGTTTCAAAAACTTTACGAACGAGGGAAAAACCATTTTATGTGCCCAAGAAAACGTTTTATTCCAATTAATCCTCATTTTTAAAGTCTCATGGATCCTCTGCTGTGACTTTTTTGTTGGTCAAAATCCTGGTGACTCTCCCAATCTTAAAAAGATTGTTAGAAGCTCAAAAATGAAAGTTAGCTTTTTCGAAATGAGATTCCGACTTTAGGTCCAAATGAAACTTTTCATATTATTAAGAAGAAAAATATGAACAGAATCCGGAATTTCTAAAGAGAAAGAGAGAAATTTCGAGTAAAAGCAGTAAAGAAACCAAAGGGAGCGAAATCAAAAGATAACTGCAACCTACTATAAATAAACAATATCCTCAACAAATTGATTTTTCAAAAATGCCAATTTTCCTTTTTGTTGTCATTTGAAAACTCGGGACATTACCCTTAGCTCGAGAAAATGATAAATCTTTCAAACGGTGAAGATTTCTCTTCTCTTCCTCGTTTTTCCTCTTCCTTCAATCATGTAAAAACAGTTTCCAAAATTGTTTCAAAATTGGTGTGAATATTTTGGAATTGAAGAGAATATTTAACTTAGTCTCTCTTTTAAAGGATTCAAAAACTTTACGAACGAGGGAAAAACCATTTTATGTGCCCAAGAAAATGTTAAATTCTAATTTAACCTCATTTTTAAAGTCTCATGGATCCTCTGCTGTGACTTTTTTGTTGTTCGAAATCCTGGTGACTTTCCCAATCCTAAAAAGATTGTTAGGAGCTCAAAAATGAAAGTTAGCTTTTTCGAAAGGAGATTCCGACTTTAGGTCCAAATGAAACTTTTCATATTACTAAGAAGAAATATGAAGAGAATCCGGAATTTCTTAAGAGAAAGAGAGAAATTCCGAGTAAAAGTAGTAAAGAAACCAAGGGAGTGAAATCGAAAGATAAGTGCAAACTACTCTAAATAAACAATATCCTCAACATATCGATATTTCAAAAATCTCAGTTTGCCTTTTTGTTGACATTTGAAGACTGGGGACAATACCCTTAACTCCAGAAAAAGATGAACCTTTCAAAGGGTGAAGATTTCTCTCCTTATTTCAATTACTTGAATTACCAAGTTGCTTTGTCTAATGTTTTCTTCTTTAGACATCTTATTATTTCTTGGTTTATCCTGTTCCTTCAAACATGTTAAAATAATTTTCCAAAATGGTTGCAAAATTCGTATGAATATTTTGGAATTGAAGAGAATATTTTACCTAGTGTCTCTCTCTTCAAGGATTCCAAAACTTTACGTACGAGGGTAACACCGTTTTAACTATCCAAGAAAACGTTTTATTCCCATTAATACTCATTTTTAAAGTCTCATGGATCCTCTGTTGTGACTTTTTTGTTGGTCAAAATCCTGGTGACTCTCCCAATCCTAAAAGATTGTTAGGAGCTCAAAAATGAAAGTTAGCTTTTTCGAAAGGAGATTCCGACTTTAGGTCCACATGAAACATTTCATATTACTAAGAAGAAATATGAAGAGAATCCGGAATTTCTTAAGAGAAAGAGAGAAATTCCGAGTAAAAGTAGTAAAGAAACCAAGGGAGCGAAATCAAAAGATAACTGCATCCTACTATAAATAAAAAATATCCTCAACAAATTGATTTTTCAAAAATGTCAATTTTCCTTTTTGTTGTCATTTGAAAACTCGGGACATTACCCTTAGCTCGAGAAAATGATGAATCTTTCAAACGGTGAAGATTTCTCTTCTCATTTCAATTGCATGGATTACGAAGATGCTTTGTTTAATATTTTCTTCTATAGACTTGTTATTCATTCCTCGTTTATCCTCTTCCTTCAATCATGTAAAAATAGTTTTGATGAGTACCTGAGTGGCCCAACGAGCAAGGATCCGTTACATGTGCCGGTGGGACCAATAACGAGGCAAAGGGCTAAGAAGATCAAGCAAGCAATGCAGGGGTTTATGCAAGCTTCTGTGTATGAATATTCAAATGCAGGGTCAAAGACTCCAATTTCATTGTATGACAATATGGGAGATGCGTCAAAACCGTTACAAGTCATTTGGGTTAAAGAACAAGAAGAAAAGAATTCAGAAGACCCTTTACGGCCGTAAAAAAACCATTCACGGCCGTAAAAGACCTTTTACGGTCGTAACAACCCATTCACGGCCGTAAAAGAGTTAGGCAGTTTTTTTTTTTTGCAGAAGGTGTCTTACGGCCTTAAGATTCCATGTCACGACCGTAAGACACAAAATCAATTTTAGACCCGAGGGTCAATTACGGCCGTAAACACATATGTTACGGCCGTAAACATGCGCCGCTTCTTATTTTAGGGTTTTTGCGGCTAGGTTATTTTGGACACGTTTTTGGACTATATTAGCTTTTCTTTGTCATTGTAAACAACACAAATTTTATGATTAATGAGATTGCTTGAATTAGGTGAGTTATCCCTGTTCTTCTTCGTTCTTGATTGAACCCCTCGAACTTATCAAAGGATTTGACAACCTTTGTGGCGGTCACCCCTTTATGGTTCTTCATTCCGCATCTTAACGGGTCTTGGATTTGATACATCCTTGATTCTTGAGTCGTGAGTGTAGGGTCATGTGACGACCCGAATTCTCGACCATTCGAGTGCCACTAAAAGTGACTCATATCATATTATCGAGACTTAAATAGTAATGTAAAATTATTCAAAAGAATAATTAGAATCCCATAATTTTATTTGTGAATAAAAATAGAACATAATTTTCTTACATAAAGTTCAACATAATTATCTCATCAATCTTAACCACTTTTGCCACTTCCATGTTGACCGCCTCGAACCTTCAATTATCTGAAAATGGTAAATATCGTGGAGTGAGATTTATAAAATCCCAGTAAGTATACCAAGCATAAATTTTCTTTTGAAAGCATATGGATCATTTTCATCATAACATAGGATAGGATCGAAATACTCATAAACATAGGGAGACACAAGAATTTTACCGAACTTAAATGGCAAGAATTCTTATGTGTAGCGCTACTAAACTCCGGTCCCCTTAGCATAATCATAAACATATCATATGGAACCCATAACAATCTTGTGAGATTGATTTCATAGCAATGATCCAAACATTTTCATAAAAACATAAGATATACTTACTTGTCATAAAAACATACTTACTTTTCATAAAAACATAAGGTTTATTTACCTTTCATAAAAACATACTTACTTTTCATAAAAACATAAGATATACTTACCTTTCATAAAAACATACTTACTTTTCATAAAAACATAAGATATACTTATCTTTCATAAAAACATACTTACTTTTCATAAAAACATAAGATATACTTACCTTTCATAAAAACATACTTACTTTTCATAAAAACATAAGATATACTTATCTTTCATAAAAACATACTTACTTTTCATAAAAACATAAGATATACTTACTTTTTAAAAGATTAAAATGAAGTGTAGTAGTAAATGGACCAAAACTTTCTTGACCACCTTGAATTTCTCTTACTTGTGGATTTTGTCAAGAGATTGGAAATAAGTGTATATGTGTAGAGTTGTGTGTAAAAGAGATGGATTTAAATAGATGTATAAAGTTGGCATATTGTAAACATAATCATTCAATTCTATTAATTTTAACACATCCTTTTCTTAAAGTAAAGCACCATTCATATACTTTTCCATATTTATACAAATATTATGCTCTTCATGATTACATATAATGGAGTCTTATCAACCATTCATATACTTTTCCATATTTATACAAATATTATGCTCTTCATGATTACATATAATGGAGTCTTATCAACCATTCATATACTTTTCCATATTTATACAAATATTATGCTCTTCATGATTACATATAATGGAATCTTATCAACCATTCATATACTTTTCCATATTTATACAAATATTATGCTCTTCATGATTACATATAATGGAGTCTTATCAACCATTCATATACTTTTCCATATTTATACAAATATTATGCTCTTCATGATTACATATAATGGAGTCTTATCAACCATTCATATACTTTTCCATATTTATACAAATATTATGCTCTTCATGATTACATATAATGGAGTCTTATCAATCATTCATATACTTTTCCATATTTATACAAATATTATGCTCTTCATGATTATATATAATGGAGTATATAAATCATTCATATACTTTTCCATATTTATACAAATATTATGCTCTTCATGATTATATATAATGGAGTATATAAATCATTCATATACTTTTCCATATTTATACAAATATTATGCTCTTCATGATTACATATAATGGAACCTCCCATGCTTGCATATATTTTCTTAATTTCAATAATAAAAATAATTTTTGTATAAATAAATATTGGGATAACATTGAATTAAGTACTTGGACTTAATATACTTTAAATCAAGAGAATGGAGATATTTTTAGAAATTCGGAATTTAATTTAAAATCGAACGATCTTGATTATTTCTTGATTTGGCTATACGAATACGTCGCGGCGTTACTTAATAAAAATGGGTGAAATAGTAGCGACACGATTTTCTATTAAAATAATTATTAATCGCGTAAAAATTCTTGGTAAGAGATAAGAGATGGAGCTCGGGATGATGATGATGTTGAGATAAGAGATAGTGTTAACGATGATAGTGAAAGTGTATCAGTGGCTAGCTTGGGTAGGAGAAGAGGTCGTGTTGGTCGGCGTGGAAGAGGAAATAGGCGTGAAAATAGGGATGATGATGGGGTGGATAGAAGCTTAGGGAACATTAAAATGTCCATACCAGCTTTCCAAGGGAAAAGTGATCCAGATGTGTACTTTGAGTGGGAGAAGAAGGTAGAACTGATTTTTGTGTGCCATAACTACTCAGAGGAAAAGAAGGTGAAGTTAGCCGTTATAGAGTTCGCAAATTATGCACTTGTGTGGTGGGATCAGTTAGTGACAAGTAGGAGGAGAAACCGTGAACGACCTGTTGAGGCCTGGAACGAGTTGAAGGGTTTGATGAGAAAAAGGTTTGTGCCCAACCATTACTATAGGGACTTGTACCAGAAACTCCAAACTTTGTCTCAGGGTTCGAGGAGTGTCGAGGAATACCATAAAGAGATGGAGATTGCTATGATCCGAGCGAATATTGAGGAGGACCCGGAGGCCACAATGGCCAGGTTTTTGAGTGGTTTGAACAGGGACATTGCAAATGTAATAGAACTGCAACATTATGTTGAACTGGAGGAGATGTTGCACATGGCGATGAAGGTGGAGAGGCAACTGAAGAGGAAAGGAACAGCGAAGTACTCGTCGGGTTCCACTCCTTGGAAACCTACGTGGAGTGGAAATAACAAAAATGAAGAAGCTGCTCAAAAAGGGAAGCCAGAACCACCAAAGGCTCGAGAGGAGTCTACCAATAAAGGTAACCCCGCTTCTAACTTTCAACCTCCTAGAAGTAGGGACATCAAGTGTTTTAGGTGTATGGGAATAGGACACATTTCATCACAATGCCCGAACAAGAAAATAATGCTTGTGCGAAATGGGGTGGTGGTGTCGGAGGATGAGGTTGAGGATGATGATGAGTTTAGGGACATGCCTGCCTTAGAAGAAGCTAGTGATTGTGATGATGGAGATTATGCGGTAGCTCAATCCCTTATTACTAGGCGTGCCCTTAGTACCCAAATTAAGGTGGAGGAATCGGGTGAGCAAAGGGAAAACATATTCCATACTAGATGCTTTGTTAATAATAAAGTGTGTAGTTTGATCATTGATGGGGGGAGTTGTACCAACGTGGTTAGTACCACTCTTGTTGAGAAATTGTGTCTACCTATTATCAAACACCCTAGGCCTTATAAATTGCAATGGCTGAATGAGTCCGGTGAGATAAAAGTAAATAAGCAGGTGTTAATCAACATTTCTATCGGGAAATACGAGGATGAGTTAATTTGTGATGTGGTTCCAATGCATGCTGGACACATCCTGTTGGGTCGGCCATGGCAATATGACAGGAGGGTGGTACATGATGGGTACAAAAATAGATACAGTTTTACGAAGGATGGGAAAAGCATTCGACTTATGCCATTAACTCCACAGCAAGTTTATGAGGATCAGCTGAAAATAAAAAGTGAGGAAGAGAAGACAAAGAGAGTTGGGACCCCGATCCCAGAAAAAGGAGAGCTGAGTGTTCAAAAGAGAGTTGGGACCACGATCCCAGAAAAAGGAGAGCTGAGAGAAAAACAGAGAGTTGAGGGTTCCACCTCAGAAAAAGGAGAGCGAGTGACGAGTGCCAGAAAAGAAAGAGGAGAGAAAACCAAAGTGAGCTTCCTAGCCAAAAAGAGTGATGTCAAAAGAGCAGCCCTTGACCACCAACCAATGGTCTTACTAATGTACAAGGACTCCTTCCTTGCGCTCGGTGACGCTAACTCTTCCCTCCCCCATTTAGCTGTTTCTCTTTTACAGGAATTTGATGATGTATTCCCGGAAGACATACCCAGTGGGCTGCCACCCATTCGGGGCATCGAGCACCAGATTGATTTTGTACCGGGATCTATCATTCCGAATAGGCCTGCATATAGAAGCAATCCGGAGGAAACAAAGGAGCTTCAGCGGCAAGTTGACGAGTTGTTGAGCAAGGGCTACGTTCGAGAAAGCATGAGCCCATGCGCGGTGCCGGTCTTATTGGTGCCCAAGAAGGATGGAACCTGGAGGATGTGCGTGGATTGTAGGGCCATCAACAATATCACGGTAAAGTATCGCCATCCTATACCTAGGTTAGATGACATGCTTGATGAATTGTATGGTTCATGCGTCTTTAGTAAAATTGACCTTAAGAGTGGATATCACCAAATACGCATGAAAGAGGGGGACGAATGGAAAACTGCATTCAAGACCAAATATGGTATTTATGAATGGTTAGTTATGCCGTTTGGTCTCACCAATGCACCTAGTACATTCATGAGGTTGATGAACCATGTTTTACGAGCTTTCATTGGTAAATTTGTGGTCGTGTATTTTGATGACATTTTAATTTATAGTAAGAATGTAGAAGAGCATGTTAGGCATTTGAGGTCTGTACTTGATGTTTTACGCACTGAAAATTTGTATGCTAACTTTAAAAAGTGTACGTTTTGCATCGATAAGGTCATATTCTTTGGTTATGTTGTTGGTAAGGATGGTATTGCGGTTGATGAGGAGAAAATCCGAGCTATTCAGGAATGGCCAACACCAAAGAGTGTAACTGAGGTAAGGAGTTTTCATGGGTTAGCAAGTTTTTATAGGAGGTTTGTGAAAGATTTCAGTACAATCGCCACACCACTCACTGAGGTAATTAAAAAGAGTGTGGGTTTCCGTTGGGGGGATGAACAGGAAAATGCCTTTGCGTTGCTTAAAGATGCCTTATGTTCTGCACCAGTCTTAGCATTACCTAATTTTAACCAAACCTTCGAGATTGAATGTGATGCATCAAGAATAGGGATTGGAGCTGTTCTTATGCAGGAAAAGAGGCCGATAGCTTATTTCAGTGAAAAGCTGAGCGGGGCAGCGTTGAACTATCCAACGTATGATAAGGAGCTTTATGCTCCTGTCAGGGCATTGGAGACTTGGCAACATTACCTCTGGCTAAAAGAATTTGTCATCCACACGGATCACGAGTCATTAAAGCACCTCAAGGGGCAAGGTAAGTTAAACAAAAGACATGCCCGATGGATGGAGTTTGTGGAGACTTTTCCTTATGTCATTCAATACAAACACGGTAAGGAAAATATAGTTGCAGATGCGTTGTCAAGACGGTATGTGCTCCTTAATTCATTGAATGCTAAATTATTGGGATTTGAATATGTTCGAGATTTGTATGCGAACGATCATGATTTTTCCTCTATTTATGTCTCTTGCGAAAAGGGAGCATTTGATGGATTTTATAGGCATGATGGTTATTTGTTTAAGGAAAATAAATTGTGTGTGCCTAACTGTTCTATGCGTGAGTTTTTAGTACGTGAAGCTCACGGGGGTTGTTTGATGGGTCATTTTGGTGTTTTAAAAACATTGGCAACGTTGAAGGAACATTTTTATTGGCCTAGGATGAAACGGGATGTTCACCAAATTTGTAATAAATGCATAACTTGTAAACAGGCCAAGTCTAAGGTATTACCACATGGCTTGTACACTCCTCTACCAGTTCCTAGTGAGCCTTGGGTAGACATATCCATGGACTTTGTGTTAGGATTGCCTAGGACCAACAAAGGTCGGGATTCCATTTTTGTGGTGGTGGACAGGTTTAGTAAAATGGCACACTTCATTCCTTGCCATAAAACTGATGATGCCGTGAACATAGCTGACTTATTCTTTAGGGAAGTTGTCAGACTACATGGGGTGCCTAGGAGTATAGTGTCACACAGAGATGTCAAATTCCTTAGTTACTTCTGGAAGGTTCTGTGGGAAAAAATGGGTACTAAACTATTGTTTTCCACTACTTGCCATCCTCAGACGGATGGTCAGACAGAAGTAGTCAATAGGACGTTAACACAACTCTTGCGTGTTGTCATAAATAAAAATTTGAAGAGTTGGGAGGAATGTTTACCTTTTGTGGAGTTTGCATATAACAGGGCTGTACATTCTACTACTACTTACTCTCCTTTTGAAATTGTGTATGGCTTCAATCCACTAACCCCTTTGGACCTAATCCCTTTGCCTGTAGATGACAGGAACAGTTTGGATGGCAAGAAGAAAGCCGAGTTTGTGAAGTCACTCCATGAAAAGGTCCGGCTACAAATAGAAAGGAAGAATGAGCACTATGCGTCCCATGCGAATAAGGGCAGAAAGCAGGTGATTTTTGAACCAAGCGATTGGGTGTGGGTTCATATGCGAAAGGATCGATTTCCAGCACAACGGAAATCTAAGCTGCAGCCTAGAGGAAATGGGCCATTTCAAGTCATTGAGAGATTCAATGATAATGCTTATAAGTTGGATCTCCCAGGTGAGTATAATATATCTGCTACATTCAACGTTGCTGATCTCTCTTTGTTTGATGCAGGTGATGATTCGAGGACGAATCATTTTCAACAGGGAGGGAATGAAGAGTACCTGAGTGGCCCAACGAGCAAGGATCCGTTGCATGTGCCGGTGGGACCAATAACGAGGCAAAGGGCTAAGACGATCAAGCAAGCAATGCAAGATGAATATTCAAATGCAGGGTCAAAGACTCCAATTTCATTGTATGACAATATGGGAGATGCGCCAAAACCGTTACAAGTCATTTGGGTTAAAGAACAAGAAGAAAAGAATTCAGAAGACCCTTTACGGCCGTAAAAAAACCATTCACGGCCGTAAAAGACCTTTTACGGCCGTAACAACCCATTCACGGCCGTAAAAGAGTTATGCAGTTTTTTTTTGCAGAAGGTGTCTTACGGCCGTAAGATTCCATGTCACGGCCGTAAGACACAAAATCAATTTTAGACCCGAGGGTCAATTACGGCCGTAAACACATATGTTACGGCCGTAAACATGCGCCGCTTCTTATTTTAGGGTTTTTGCGGCTAGGTTATTTTGGACACGTTTTTGGACTATATTAGCTTTTCTTTGTCATTGTAAACAACACAACTTTTATGATTAATGAGATTGCTTGAATTAGGTGAGTTATCCCCGTTCTTCTTCGTTCTTGATTGAACCCCTCGAACTTATCAAAGGATTTGACAACCTTTGTGGCGTTCACCCCTTTATGGTTCTTCATTCCGCATCTTAACGGGTCTTGGATTTGATACATGCTAGGTTCTTGAGTCGTGAGTGTAGGGTCGTATTGTTATCGTCAATTAATCTGGATTTGGAACTTTTCAAGTGTTTAATTCAATTTCCGCGAGATCCCGTGATTCCCCAACAAGAATCACATCAAGTTTCCAAAATGGTTTCAAAATTGGTGTGAATATTTTGGAATTGAAGAGATTATTTAACTTAGTCTCTCTTTTAAAGGATTCAAAAACTTTACGAACGAGGGAAAAACCATTTTATGTGCCCAAGAAAATGTTGAATTCTAATTTAACCTCATTTTTAAAGTCTCATGGATCCTCTGCTGTGACTTTTTGGTTGTTCG
This sequence comes from Ligustrum vulgare, assembly GCA_963555705.1. Classification (NCBI taxonomy): domain Eukaryota; kingdom Viridiplantae; phylum Streptophyta; class Magnoliopsida; order Lamiales; family Oleaceae; genus Ligustrum; species Ligustrum vulgare. The sequence goes on along the minus strand of OY743183.1, from coordinate 32,144,254 downwards.
AAATCCTGGTGACTCTCCCAATCCTAAAAAGATTGTTAGGAGCTAAAAAATGAAAGTTAGCTTTTTCGAAAGGAGATTCCGACTTTAGGTCCAAATGAAACTTTTCATATTACTAAGAAGAAATATGAAGAGAATCCGGAATTTCTTAAGAGAAAGAGAGAAATTTCGAGTAAAAGTAGTAAAGAAACCAAGGGAGTGAAATCGAAAGATAAGTGCATACTACTCTAAATAAACAATATCCTCAACATATCGATTTTTCAAAAATCTTAGTTTGCCTTTTTGTTGACATTTGAAGACTGGGGACAATACCCTTAACTCCAGAAAAAGATGAACCTTTCAAAGGGTGAAGATTTCTCTCCTTATTTCAATTACTTGGATTACCAAGTTGCTTTGTCTAATGTTTTCTTCTTTAGACATCTTATTATTTCTTGGTTTATCCTGTTCCTTCAAACATGTTAAAATAATTTTACAAAATGGTTTCAAAATTTTTATGAATATTTTGGAATGGAAGAGAATATTTTACCCAGTCTCTCTCTCTTCAAGAATTCAAAAACATTACGTACGAGGGGAACACCATTTTATCTGTCCAAGAAAACGTTTTATTCCAATTAATCCTCATTTTTAAAGTCTCATGGATCCTCTGCTGTGACTTTTTTGTTGTTCGAAATCCTGGTGACTCTCCCAATCCTAAAAAGATTGTTAGGAGCTCAAAAATGAAAGTTAGCTTTTTCGAAAGGAGATTCCGACTTTAGGTCCAAATGAAACTTTTCATATTACTAAGAAGAAATATGAAGAGAATCCGGAATTTCTTAAGAGAAAGAGAGAAATTCCGAGTAAAAGTAGTAAAGAAACCAAGGGAGCGAAATCAAAAGATAACTGCTTCCTACTATCAATAAACAATATCCTCAACAAATTGATTTTTCAAAAATGTCAATTTTCCTTTTTGTTGTCATTTGAAAACTCGGGACATTACCCTTAGCTCGAGAAAATGATGAATCTTTCAAACGGTGAAGATTTTTCTTCTCATTTCAATTGCATGGATTACGAAGATGCTTTGTTTAATATTTTCTTCTATAGACTTGTTATTCATTCCTCGTTTATCCTCTTCCTTCAATCATGTAAAAATAGTTTCCAAATTGGTTTCAAAATTGGTGTGAATATTTTGGAATTGAAGAGAATATTTAACTTAGTCTCTCTTTTAAAGGATTCAAAAACTTTACGAACGAGGGAAAAACCATTTTATGTGCCCAAGAAAATGTTTAATTCTAATTTAACCTCATTTTTAAAGTCTCATGGATCCTCTGCTGTGACTTTTTGGTTGTTCCAAATCCTGGTGACTCTCCCAATCCTAAAAAGATTGTTAGGAGCTCAAAAATGAAAGTTAGCTTTTTCGAAAGGAGATTCCGACTTTAGGTCCAAATGAAACTTTTCATATCACTAAGAAGAAATATGAAGAGAATCCGGAATTTCTTAAGAGAAAGAGAGAAATTCCGAGTAAAAGTAGTAAAGAAACCAAGGGAGTGAAATCGAAAGATAATTGCAAACTACTCTAAATAAACAATATCCTCAACATATCGATTTTTCAAAAATCTCAGTTTGCCTTTTTGTTGACATTTGAAGACTGGGGACAATACCCTTAACTCCAGAAAAAGATGAACCTTTCAAAGGGTGAAGATTTCTCTCCTTATTTCAATTACTTGAATTACCAAGTTGCTTTGTCTAATGTTTTCTTCTTTAGACATCTTATTATTTCTTGGTTTATCCTGTTCATTCAAACATGTTAAAATAATTTTCCAAAATGGTTTCAAAATTTGTATGAATATTTTGGAATTGAAGAGAATATTTTACCCCAGTCTCTCTGATGAGATCCCAGTCGGGGAATCTCGTCGAACACGCGGAATAACGATAATTAAAACCTAGGAAAGATCTAAATCAGATCTGACACGAAAAATAACAAGTACACGAATAATTGAACAGAAATTAAAAGATAGATTGACGATAGGACCTTGACCCAAGATTCACGACGCAAGAAATTGACGATGCGGAATCGAGATCCAAGGTTTTCGAAACACCAGAAGGACTTGTCAATTTCCTTGATAAGATTCTAATCGGACACGCCACAAATATTCTCGCGAATATTTGATAAGTACAACGCCACAAATATTTCCACAATATTTGATAGGTTGTATTTGTTCTTGAAGAATACAAAAGGGACTCCTCAACCTTTCAATTGGAGAAAACTCTCTCAACTATATTAATCTCAAAATCAATCTTAACTGTTTTTACAATGAAGCGATATAAATAAGCAAAATAACCTAGCATCTAATTTACTCAAAATAGACTTCTAATTAAACTAAAATACTAAACTAGGAAAATAACCAAAAACTAAAAAAGGAATAAAATAATTAAAAATTTGGAAAATCTGGCCGCTACTCATTTACGGCCGTGAAGAATACATTTATGGCCGTAATGGCCTCTCTGAACAAAATCTGATTTATTGTTTACGGCCGTGACGAATTTCTTACGGCCGTGAAATTCCCCTTTTTGAATGTTACGGCCGTAACTTCCAAGCTTACGGCCGTAAGCCTCGTTCTGCAGAAAATCTTCATTTTTCCTCGTTAATTGATTACGGCAGTGATTGTAAGATTTATGGCCGTGAATACATGTTTTTACGGCCGTGAAGAATTTCCATTACGGCCGTAAGGCCTTTTCTGCATAAACAATTTCTTTTACTCGATTCGGTTCGATCCGTCCCTCTTCTCGGCTCGATCCCAACACGGTACTTGCTCCGTTTTGCACGTAGATCACTATCATATTGTTGATGGCTCGACTTCGCCCTTCGTTGCCTGGTCTGGATCACATCATACTCCCTCTCTTGAAAAGGATTCGACCTCGAATCCATTTTTGGTCGGCTTTTCAAATTCCTCCTGCTTTCCTGGGCTCGATGATCATGTTTATGCCTCGTGCTTGCTTTCAACATTTTGGGCTGCTCATTTGAGCCAACAAGTTTCTTTCATGTTTTAAGCTCATGGTTTGACTTCGGTACCTGTAAAACAGAATTTAAAGAACTGGGGAGGGGGAGGGGTTTGTTAGCGTGAGTAAGTGCAAATAGACTCATTTTTGTGGTAGACTCTCTTTTCTTTTGCTTTTTGCACTCAATCTCTCCTTTTTCTGAGGTTTGAACCTCAACCCTCTTTTCTTTATTTTTCACTCCCTCTCCTTTTTCTGAGGTCGTGGCCTCAACTCTCTTTTCTTTAATTTCCACTCCCTCTCCTTTTTCTGAGGTCGTGGCCTCAACTCTCTTATTTTTCCCCTCAAACTCACTTTTCACTTTCAATTGATCTTTCAGGGCGTCAGTTGGAGATAGTGGCATTAGAGTAAACTTTTTCCCCCCTTTTACCAAGCTGTATATATTCGTATACCCATCATGTAGCACATCCCTTTCATGTTGCCAAGGTCTCCCCAACAGTATATGACTAATTTGCATCACCACATCACAAATTACCTCATCCGAATACCCACCCAAAGAAAACACCACTAAAGCCTGTCTCTTCACCTTAACTTCCCCTGACTCAGTCAACCATTGTAATTTATAAGGCGTTGGATGTTTCGTTAAATGTAAGCCTAATTTTTCCACCAACATTGTACTAATTACATTAGTACAACTTCCCTCGTCAATCACCAAGCTACAAACTTTTTTATCCACTAAGCATCTAGTGCGAAAAATATTATCCCTTTGCCCATCCACATTTTCCAAAACATTCGCCTTACGCTTAACGCTAAGAACATGCCTATCAGTAATTGACTCATCCACCACAACATTTTTAGCCCCTTCACTATCACACCTAACCTTTTTACGTGGACAATCAAGTGCAATGTGACCCCATTCCAAACATTTAAAGCACTTAACATTTTTACCCTTGAGAGGCTTGGAATCAGAATTATTTTTACCTTTGGTTGTCGGTTCCTCCCTCCTTTTATGAACGTGATCACTACTCTCCCGTTTTGACGTCTCTTTATACTTCAATGGCCTTTCATCCATCCCATCTCCGTACCTAGCATGATATTCATGCTTACTACTCCTCCTAACCCTAGAGTCCACCCGCGATTGCTCTTTTTTCAATTGGGCAATCATCGCATCTCTTTTATCCATCCTAGCCATTACCTTCTTAAATTTTGCCCGCATCTCTGCCAATAATTCAAAACCCTGCTCCAATATCCTATCCCCTCTTTCGGGCCGTTTGTTGTCACCCATTGACGAATATCTCTCCCCGCGAGACACGGAAATTTGGAATATGGAAAAAAAATGGAATTGTTCGATTTTTTTTTAATCTGCCAGAGAATTAAACTACGAGTATGGCAGAAAAAACGGAACTGGATTTGGACGAAAAACGAAGAAGAAAAACAATTTTTTGAATTTTTGGGACTGACTCTTATGGATCAAACTGGAAAAATATATGACTGACACGAAGAACGCGAAGAACACAAAAAAAATTCAAGAAACGCAAGAATCTGAAATAGATCCAAGCTCTGATACCAGATGATGCGATCCCAGTCGGGGAATCTCGTCGAACACGCGGAATAACGATAATTAAAACCTAGGAAAGATCTAAATCAGATCTGACACGAAAAATAACAAGAACACGAATAATTGAACAGAAATTAGAAGATAGATTGACGATAGGACCTTGACCCAAGATTCACGACGCAAGAAATTGACGATGCGGAATCGAGATCTAAGGTTTTCGAAACACTACAAGGACTTGTCAATTTCCTTGATAAGATTCTAATCGGACACGCCACAAATATTCTCGCGAATATTTGATAAGTACAACGCCACAAATATTTCCACAATATTTGATAGGTCGGATTTGTTCTTGAAGAATACAAAAGGGACTCCTCAACCTTTCAATTGGAGAAAACTCTCTCAACTATATTAATCTCAAAATCAATCTTAACTGTTTTTACAATGAATGTAAAGTGATATAAATAAGCAAAATAACCTAGCATCTAATTTACTCAAAATAGACTTCTAATTAAACTAAAATACTAAACTAGGAAAATAACCAAAAACTAAAAAAGGAATAAAATAATTAAAAATCCGGAAAATCTGGCCGCTACTCATATACGGCCGTGAAGAATACATTTACGGCCGTAATGGCCTCTCTGAACAAAATCTGATTTATTGTTTACGGCCGTGACGAATTTCTTACGGCCGTGAAATTCCCCTTTTTGAATGTTACGGCCGTAACTTCCAAGCTTACGGTCGTAAGCCTCGTTTTGCAGAAAATCTTCATTTTTCCTCGTTAATTGATTACGGCCGTGATTGTAAGATTTACGGCAGTGAATACATGTTTTTACGGCCGTGAAGAATTTCCATTACGGCCGTAAGGCCTTTTCTGCATAAACAATTTCTTTTACTCGATTCGGCTCGATCCGTCCCTCTTCTCGGCTCGATCCCAACACGGTACTTGCTCCGTTTTGCACGTAGATCACTATCATATTGTTGATGGCTCGACTTCGCCCTTCTTGCCTGGTCTGGATCACATCATATCTCTTCAAGGATTGAAAAACTTTACGTACGAGGGTAACACCATTTTATCTGTCCAAAAAAAGTTTTATTCCAATTAATCCTCATTTTTAAAGTCTCATGGATCCTCTGCAGTGACTTTTTTGTTGGTCAAAATCCTGGTGACTCTCCCAATCCTAAAAAGATTGTTAGACGCTCAAAAATGAAAGTTAGCTTTTTCAAAATGAGATTCCTACTTTAGGTCCAAATGAAACTTTTCATATTACTAAGAAGAAATATGAAGAGAATCCGGAATTTCTTAAGAGAAAGAGAGAAATTCCGAGTAAAAGTAGTAAAGAAACCAAGGGAGTGAAATCAAAAGATAAGTGCAAAGTACTCAAAATAAACAATATCCTCAACATATCGGTTTTTCAAAATTCTCAGTTTACCTTTTTGTTGACATTTGAAGACTGGGGACAATACCCTTAACTTCAGAAAAAGATGAACCTTTCAAAGGGTGAAGATTTCTCTCCTTATTTCAATTACTTGAATTACCAAGTTGCTTTGTCTAATGTTTTCTTCTTTAGACATCTTATTATTTCTTGGTTTATCCTGTTCCTTCAAACACGTTAAAATAACTTTCCAAAATGGTTTCAAAATTTGTATGAATATTTTGGAATTGAAGAGAATATTTTACCCAGTCTCTCTCGCATCAAGGATTCAAAAACATTACGTACGAGGGGAACACCATTTTAACTGTCCAAGAAAACGTTTTATTCCAATTAATACTCATTTTTAAAGTCTCATGGATCCTCTGTTGTGACTTTTTTGTTGGTCAAAATCCTGGTGACTCTCCCAATCCTAAAAAAATTGTTAGAAGCTCAAAAATGAAAGTTAGCTTTTTCGAAATGAGATTCCTACTTTAGGTCCAAATGAAACTTTTCATATTACTAAGAAGAAATATGAAGAGAATCCGGAATTTCTTAAGAGAAAGAGAGAAATTCCGAGTAAAAGTAGTAAAGAAACCAAGGGAGTGAAATCAAAAGATAAGTGCAAACTACTCAAAATAAACAATATCCTCAACATATCGATTTTTTAAAAATCTCAGTTTGCCTTTTTGTTGACATTTGAAGACTGGGGACAATACCCTTAACTCCAGAAAAAGATGAACCTTTCAAAGGGTGAAGATTTCTCTCCTTATTTCAATTACTTGAATTACCAAGTTGCTTTGTCTAATGTTTTCTTCTTTAGACATTGATGTGATCCGAAAAAGAAGCCAAGAACAATGTTATGATTCGGGACAAATCATCTTAAAGGAAGAGGGGATGATGTGATCCGGAAAAGGCGTAAAAAATGAGAAATCAAGATACGGGCAATTCAACAATATTCTACATGGAAAAATGAACAAGTTTCGTGTTGGGCTCGAGTCGAGATTCAAATCACGTCAATGGATCAGAAAATTAGAAATTGGGCAGAAGATGCGTTACGGCCGTAACTTATGGATTTCACGGCCGCATCACATTCCTCACGGGCGTAAATGAAAATTGGTATTTTTGTTCAGAAGGAGATTTACTGCCGTAACATCAATCTTCACAGCCGTAACTAATATGGTGACATTTTGATCAGAGAAGGACTTACGGCCGTAAGTCCGACTTTTACGGCCGTAAGCGACTGGAATCAGATTTTCGGGATTTTAGTATTTCAGTTGATTTGTATTTCCTTTATTGGTTTTTAATTCTTTTTCAATTTTTTGGTAATTTTGATTATTTTGGTTATTTTAGTTATTTTAGGTATTTTAGCCTAATTAGAATTCTATTCAGAGTCAGTTAGCGATTAGGGTTTATTTTGCCTATTTATATGCTTTTCCATTCAATGTAAAAACAGAATATTTTTGATGAATAAAATTATTGAGTGTTTTTACTCTCTCTAAAGGTGAGGATTTTCCCTTTAAACAACGAACTTATCAAGATTCAAATCTTGTGGCGTTCAACAAATCGAACTTATCAAGGATCTGGACATTCCTTGTGGCGTTCCCCCTTTGTGGTTCTTATATCCGCATCGTAACGGGTCTCGGGTTTAATATACCCATGGTTCTTGCGTCGTGAGATCGGGGTTGCATTGTTATCGTCAATTCCAACCTGGATTCGGAACTTTCCAAGCGTTATTCCGCGAGCTACGACGAGGACCCCCTCCCGGGTTCTCATCATATGGTATCAGAGCTGTACTCTGGATTTAGGTTCTTGTGTTTTTTCTATCCAGTTTGATTTTTATGTTTATCATCGAGTCCCATAAAAATCATCCATATCCTATTTTTGTTATTTGAGTCTTTGTTTTCAATTTTTCTTATTCTTCTTACCAGTAATTTTTTTTCCAGTTTGATCCATAAGAGTCAGTCCCAAAAAAATCGAAAGTGTTTTTCTTGTTCTTTTTTCATCCAAATCCAGTACCGTTTGTTTTGTTGCGTTTGTGTCGAATTTTCGGATTTTATTAAAAAAAAAATTATTTTTTTTTATTTTTATTAATTTCGAAAATTCATCATAATTCAAAAAAAAAAAAAAAAAAAGTCACTCCAAAATTCAAGAACCACTTTCTTGAATTTCCTTAAATTCTTGATAATTCCTTGCCTTGCAAGTCAAAATAAAATTCTTGATATTCTTTCATTTCTAATCAAAATTCAAGAACCACTTTCTTGAATTTCTACAATATTCTTGATATTCTTTCTTTCGAGTCAAATTCAAGAACCACTTTCTTGAATTTCTTTAAAATTCTTGATATTATTTTCCTTTTCGAGTCAACATTAAATTCCTTCTTGATATTTGTCAATATCTAGATCCTCTTATTTTGAATCTCTCAAATTTTTGAAAGCTACATAAATGGATGAATTATGAGTTCGATTCTACCTTCCAGACTAGGTGTCATGTGGGCAGTAAAGTGTGCAATATTATTATTGATAAGGAGTATTATTGCGATCTGGCTAGTACCACCATGGTTGAGGAGTTGGGCTTACCTTTACTACCACATCCCAATCCTTATAGGCTGACGTTGTTAAAGGAGTGTGGGCAGGTAAATGTAACCCATGGGGTTATGGTGAAATTGACACTTGGAAGATATAGCGATGAACTGTGGTGTGATGTGGTGCCTCTAGAATCGTGTGACATCTTGTTGAGTAGATCGTGGAAGCATGAGAGGAAAGCAGTCTATGATAAGTGCAGGAATATATATAAATTTGTTAAGGATGGGAAAAGTATTAAACTTATGCCGTTAACCCCGGAACAAATACTTGAAGAGAAAGTATTGCGAGAAAAGAGGAATGAGAAAAGAAACTTCGGAGATGATGAATGGAGTATGAAGGATGAATTCAGGGAGATGGCCAAGAAATTAATACAGTTAAATGAAGAGATTGAAAATAACATTGTTGACAATGATAGGAATGAATTGGAAGTTGGGGTAGAAGTTCAACATTTGAATGTTGAATTTTTCAATAAAAATATTGAAGAGGTGATTGAATATGAAAAATTAGAAGAAGTGGTTGAGAAAAAAGAAGAGAATGAGCAAGAAAGTATATTGACTTTTGGAGGTGACGAGAAGGGCCTTGTGGTGGGAAAAAAAGTTGTGGAGGTTTTTTATCATGAGTACAAGGATCCATACCTTGTGCATGAAGACGCTAACACTTCCCTCCCCATTTTTTTTAAATCTTTCTTACAGGTTTATTGTGCATGGAATTTTGATTTACATCAACCTTGGTCAATTCCCCTCGTGTTTCAATACCTTCTTGTCTACAAATTGGAGGAGCATCATTTGTTGTATACATGTCAGGGAATCGACAATTTTCCGTTTGATCCAGGAGGTACAGTTTGATTTTTCAAGAACAACACCATGATTCGGGACGAATCATCCTAAAGAAGGAGGGAATGGTACGAATTAGGGTGGGCTTGACGGGAAAATCTATAATTCAAGCCGAAAGAAGAATTCAATCAGGTTCGGAGAACGTCAAAGATCAAACATTGCTTGTACGAAGAAGGTTCGAGTCTAAACCAAATAGGCAAGCCAAGAACAGCTTTATGATTTGGGACGAATCATTTTAAAGGAAGAGGGGATGATGTGATCCGGAAAAGAAGCCAAGAACAATGTTATGATTTGGGACAAATCATCTTAAAGGAAGAGGGGATGATGTGATCCGGAAAAGGCGTCAAAAATGAGAAATCAAGATACGGGCAATTCAACAATATTCTACATGGAAAAATGAACAAGTTTCGTGTTGGGCTCGAGTCGAGATTCAAATCACGTCAACGGATCAGAAAATAAGAAATTGGGCAGAAGATGTGTTACGGCCGTAACATTGTTTCTCACGGCCGTAACTTATGGATTTCACGGCCACATCACATTCCTCACGGCCGTAAATGAAAATTGGTATTTTTGTTCAGAAGGAGATTTACTGCCGTAACATCAATCTTCACAGCCGTAACTAATATGGTGACATTTTGATCAGAGAAGGACTTACGGCCGTAAGTCCGACTTTTACGGCCGTAAGCGGCTGGAATCAGATTTTCGAGATTTTAGTATTTCAGTTGATTTGTATTTCCTTTATTGGTTTTTAATTCTTTTTCAATTTTTTTGGTAATTTTGATTATTTTGGTTATTTTAGTTATTTTAGGTATTTTAGCCTAATTAGAATTCTATTCAGAGTCAGTTAACGATTAGGGTTTATTTTGCCTATCTATATGCTTTTCCATTCAATGTAAAAACAGAATATTTTTGATGAATAAAATTATTGAGTGTTTTTACTCTCTCTAAAGGTGAGGATTTTCCCTTTAAACAATGAACTTATCAAGATTCAAATCTTGTGGCGTTCAACAAATCGAACTTATCAAGGATCTGGACATTCCTTGTGGCGTTCCCCCTTTGTGGTTCTTGTCTCCGCATCGTAACGGGTCTCGGGTTTAATATACCCCTGGTTCTTGCGTCGTGAGGTCGGGGTTGCATTGGTATCGTCAGTTCCAACCTGGATTCGGAACTTTCCAAGCGTTATTCCGCGAGCTACGACGAGGACCCCCTCCCGGGTTCTCATCAGACATCTTATTATTTCTTGGTTTATCCTGTTCCTTCAAACATGTTAAAATAATTTTCCAAAATGGTTTCAAAATTTGTATGAATATTTTAGAATTGAAGAGAATATTTTACCCAGTCTCTCTCTCTCTTCAAGAATTCAAAAAATTTACGTACGAGGGGAACACCATTTTATCTGTCCAAAAAAACGTTTTATTCCAATTAATCCTCATTTTTAAAGTCTCATGGATCCTCTGCTGTGACTTTTTTGTTGGTCAAAATCCTGGTAACTCTCCCAATCCTAAAAAGATTGTTAGAAGCTCAAAAATGAAAGTTAGCTTTTTCGAAATGAGATTCCTACTTTAGGTCCAAATGAAACTTTTTATATTACTAAGAAGAAATATGAAGAGAATCCGGAATTTCTTAAGAGATAGAGAGAAATTTCGAGTAAAAGCAGTAAAGAAACCAAAGGGAGCGAAATCACAAGATAACTGCAACCTACTATAAATAAACAATATCCTCAACAAATTGATTTTTCAAAAATGTCAATTTTCCTTTTTGTTGTCATTTGAAAACTCGGGACAATACCCTTGGCTCGAGAAAATGATGAATCTTTCAAACGGTGAAGATTTCTCTTCTCATTTCAATTGCTTTGATTACGAAGATGCTTTGTTTAATATTTTCTTCCATAGACATCTTATTCATTCCTCGTTTATCCTCTTCCTTCAATCATGTAAAAATAGTTTTCCAAAATGGTTTCAAAATTGGTGTGAATATTTTGGAGTTGAAGAGAATATTAAACTTAGTCTCTCTTTTCAAGGATTCATAAACTTTACGAACGAGGGAAAAACCATTTTATGTGCCCAAGAAAACGTTTAATTCTAATTTATCCTCATTTTTAAAGTCTCATGGATCCTCTGCTGTGACTTTTTTGTTGTTCGAAATCCTGGTGACTCTCCCAATCCTAAAAAGATTGTTAGGAGCTCAAAAATGAAAGTTAGCTTTTTCGAAATAAGATTCCTACTTTAGGTCCAAATGAAACTTTTCATATTACTAAGAAGAAATATGAAGAGAATCCGGAATTTCTTAAGAGAAAGAGAGAAATTCCTAGTAAAAGTAGTAAAGAAACCAAGGGAGCGAAATCAAAAGATAACTGCATACTATAAATAAACAATATCCTCAACAAATTGATTTTTCAAAAATGTCAATTTTCCTTTTTGTTGTCATTTGAAAACTCGGGACATTACCCTTAGCTCGAGAAAATGATGAATCTTTCAAACGGTGAAGATTTCTCTTCTCATTTCAATTGCATGGATTACGAAGATGCTTTGTTTAATATTTTCTTCTATAGACTTGTTATTCATTCATCATTTATCCTCTTCCTTCAATCATGTAAAAATAGATTTCCAAAATGGTTTCAAAATTGGTGTGAATATTTTGGAATTGAAGAGAATATTTAACTTAGTCTCTCTTTTAAAGGATTCAAAAACTTTACGAACGAGGGAAAAACCATTTTATGTGCCCAAGAAAATGTTTAATTCTAATTTAACCTCATTTTTAAAGTCTCATGGATCCTCTGCTGTGACTTTTGTGTTGTTCGAAATCCTGGTGACTCTCCCAATCCTAAAAAGATTGTTAGGAGCTCAAAAATGAAAGTTAGCTTTTTCGAAAGGAGATTCGGACTTTAGGTCCAAATGAAACTTTTCATATTACTAAGAAGAAATATGAAGAGAATCCGGAATTTCTTAAGAGAAAGAGAGAAATTCCGAGTAAAAGTAGTAAAGAAACCAGGGGAGTGAAATCGAAAGATAAGTGCAAACTACTCTAAATAAACAATATCCTCAACATATCGATTTTTCAAAAATGTCAATTTGCCTTTTTGTTGTCATTTGAAAACTCGGGACAATACGCTTAGCTCCAGAAAAAGATGAACCTTGCAAAGGGTGAAGATTTCTCTCCTTATTTCAATTACTTGAATTACCAAGTTGCTTTGTCTAATGTTTTCTTCTTTAGACATCTTATTATTTCTTGGTTTATCCTGTTCCTTCAAACATGTTAAAATAATTTTCCAAAATGGTTTCAAAATTTGTATGAATATTTTGGAATTGAAGAGAATATTTTACCCAGTCTCTCTCGCTTCAAGGATTCAAAAACATTACGTATGAGGGGAACACCATTTTAACTGTCCAAGAAAACGTTCTATTCCAATTAATACTCATTTTTAAAGTCTCATGGATCCTCTGTTGTGACTTTTTTGTTGGTCAAAATCCTGGTGACTCTCCCAATCCTAAAAAGATTGTTAGAAGCTAAAAAATGAAAGTTTGCTTTTTCGAAATGAGATTCCTACTTTGGGTCCAAATGAAACTTTTCATATTACTAAGAAGAAATATGAAGAGAATCCGGAATTTCTTAAGAGAAAGAGAGAAATTCCGGATAAAAGTAGTAAAGAAACCAAGGGAGTGAAATCAAAAGATAAGTGCAAACTACTCAAAATAAACAATATCCTCAACATATCGATTTTTCAAAAATGTCAATTTTCCTTTTTGTTGACATTTGAAAACTCGGGACATTACCCTTAGCTCGAGAAAATGATGAATTTTTCAAACGGTGAAGATTTCTCTTCTCATTTCAATTGCTTTGATTACGAAGATGCTTTGTTTAATATTTTCTTCCATAGACATCTTATTCATTCCTCGTTTATCCTCTTCCTTCAATCATGTAAAAATAGTTTTCCATAATGGTTTCAAAATTGGTGTGAATATTTTGGAGTTGAAGAGAATATTTAACTTAGTCTCTCTTTTCAAGGATTCATAAACTTTACGAACGAGTGAAAAACCATTTTATGTGCCCAAGAAAACGTTTAATTCTACTTTATCCTCATTTTTAAAGTCTCATGGATCCTCTGCTGTGACTTTTTTGTTGTTCGAAATCCTGGTGACTCTCCCAATCCTAAAAAGATTGTTAGGAGCTCAAAAATGAAAGTTAGCTTTTTCGAAATGAGATTCCTACTTTAGGTCCAAATGAAACTTTTCATATTACTAAGAAGAAATATGAAGAGAATCCGGAATTTCTTAAGAGAAAGAGAGAAATTCCTAGTAAAAGTAGTAAAGAAACCAAGGGAGCGAAATCAAAAGATAACTGCATACTATAAATAAACAATATCCTCAACAAATTGATTTTTCAAAAATGTCAATTTTCCTTTTTGTTGTCATTTGAAAACTCGGGACATTACCCTTAGCTCGAGAAAATGATGAATCTTTCAAACGGTGAAGATTTCTCTTCTCATTTCAATTGCATGGATTACGAAGATGCTTTGTTTAATATTTTCTTCTATAGACTTGTTATTCATTCATCGTTTATCCTCTTCCTTCAATCATGTAAAAATAGTTTTCAAAATGGTTTCAAAATTGGTGTGAATATTTTGGAATTGAAGAGAATATTTAACTTAGTCTCTCTTTTAAAGGATTCAAAAACTTTACGAACGAGGGAAAAACCATTTTATGTGCCCAAGAAAATGTTTAATTCTAATTTAACCTCATTTTTAAAGTCTCATGGATTCTCTGCTGTGACTTTTTTGTTGTTCGAAATCCTGGTGACTCTCCCAATCCTAAAAAGATTGTTAGGAGCTCAAAAATGAAAGTTAGCTTTTTCGAAAGGAGATTCGGACTTTAGGTCCAAATGAAAATTTTCATATAACTCAGAAGAAATATGAGGAGAATCCGGAATTTCTTAAGAGAAAGAGAGAAATTCCGAGTAAAAGTAGTAAAGAAACCAAGGGAGTGAAATCGAAAGATAAGTGCAAACTACTCTAAATAAACAATATCCTCAACATATCGATTTTTCAAAAATCTCAGTTTGCCTTTTTGTTGACATTTGAAGGCTGGGAACAATACCCTTAACTCCAGAAAAAGATGAACCTTTAAAAGGGTGAATATTTCTCTCCTTATTTCAATTACTTGAATTACAAAGTTGCTTTGTCTAATGTTTTCTTCTTTAGAAATCTTATTATTTCTTGGTTTATCCTGTTCCTTAAAACATGTAAAAATAATTTTCCAAAATGGCTTCAAAATTTGTATGAATATTTTGGAATTGAAGAGAATATTTTATCTAGTCTCTCTCTCTTCAAGGATTCAAAAACATTACGTACGAGGGTAACACCAATTTATCTGTCCAAAAAATTTTTTTATTCCAATTAATCCTCATTTTTAAAGTCTCATGGATCCTCTACTGTGACTTTTTTGTTGGTCAAAATCCTGGTGACTCTCCCAATCCTAAAAAGATTGTTAGAAGCTCAAAAATGAAAGTTAGCTTTTTCGAAATGAGATTCCTACTTTAGGTCCAAATGAAACTTTTCATATTACTAAGAAGAAATATGAAGAGAATCCGGAATTTCTTAAGAGAAAGAGAGAAATTCCGAGTAAAAGTAGTAAAGAAACCAAGGGAGTGAAATCAAAAGATAAGTGCAAAGTACTAAAAATAAACAATATCGTCAACATATCGGTTTTTCAAAAATCTCAGTTTGCCTTTTTCTTGACATTTGAAGACTAGGGACAATATCCTTAACTTCAGAAAAAGGTGAACCTTTCAAAGGGTGAAGATTTGTCTCCTTATTTTAATTACTTGAATTACCAAGTTGCTTTGACTAATGTTTTCTTCTTTAGACATCTTATTATTTCTTGGTTTATCCTGTTCCTTCAAACACGTTAAAATAACTTTCCAAAATGGTTTCAAAATTTGTATGAATATTTTGGAATTGAAGAGAATATTTTACCCAGTCTCTCTCGCTTCAAGGATTCAAAAATATTACGTACAAGGGGAACACCATTTTAACTGTCCAAGAAAACGTTTTATTCCAATTAATACTCATTTTTAAAGTCTCATGGATCCTCTGTTGTGACTTTTTGTTGGTCAAAATCCTGGTGACTCTCCCAATCCTAAAAAGATTGTTAGAAGCTCAAAAATGAAAGTTAGCTTTTTCGAAATGAGATTCCTACTTTAGGTCCAAATGAAACTTTTCATATTACTAAGAAGATATATGAAGAGAATCCGGAATTTCTTAAGAGAAAGAGAGAAATTTCGAGTAAAAGCAGTAAAGAAACCAAGGGAGTGAAATCAAAAGATAAGTGCATACTACTCAAAATAAACAATATCCTCAACATATCGATTTTTCAAAAAATCTCAGTTTGCCTTTTTGTTGACATTTGAAGACTGGGGACAATACCCTTAACTCCAGAAAAAGATGAACCTTTCAAAGGGTGAAGATTTCTCTCCTTATTTCAATTACTTGAATTACCAAGTTGCTTTGTCTAATGTTTTCTTCTTTAGACAACTTATTATTTCTTGGTTTATCCTGTTCCTTCAAACATGTTAAAATAATTTTCCAAAATGGTTTCAAAATTTGTATGAATATTTTGGAATTGAAGAGAATATTTTACCCAGTCTCTCTCTCCCTTCAAGAATTCAAAAACTTTACGTACGAGGGGAACACCATTTTATCTGTCCAAGAAAACGTTTTATTCCATTTAATCCTCATTTTTAAAGTCTCATGGATCCTCTGCTGTGACTTTTTTGTTGTTCGAAATCCTGGTGACTCTCGCAATCCTAAAAACATTGTTAGGAGCTAAAAAATGAAAGTTAGCTTTTTCGAAATGAGATTCCTACTTTAGGTCCAAATGAAACTTTTCATATTACTAAGAAGAAATATGAAGAGAATCCTGAATTTCTTAAGAGAAAGAGAGAAATTTCGAGTAAAAGCAGTAAAGAAACCAAAGGGAGCGAAATCAAAAGATAACTGCAACCTACTATAAATAAACAATATCCTCAACAAATTGATTTTTCAAAAATGTCAATTTTTCTTTTTGTTGTCATTTGAAAACTCGGGACGTTACCCTTAGCTTGAGAAAATGATGAATCTTTCAAACGGTGAAGATTTCTCTTCTCATTTCAATTGCATGGATTACGAAGATGCTTTGTTTAATATTTTCTTCTATAGACTTGTTATTCATTCCTGGTTTATCCTCTTCCTTCAATCATGTAAATATAGTGTTCCAAAATGGTTTCAAAATAGGTGTGAATATTTTGGAATTGAAGAGAATATCTAACTTAGTCTCTCTTTTCAAGGATTGAAAAACTTTACGAACGAGGGAAAAACAATTTTATGTGCCCAAGAAAACGTTTAATTCTAATTTATCCTCATTTTTAAAGTCTCATGGATCCTCTGCTGTGACTTTTTTGTTGGTCAAAATCCTGGTGACTCTCCCAATCTAAAAAGATTGTTAGAAGCTCAAAAATGAAAGTTAGCTTTTTCGAAATGAGATTCCTACTTTAGGTCCAAATGAAACTTTTCATATTACTAAGAAGACATATGAAGAGAATCCGGAATTTCTAAAGAGATAGAGAGAAATTCCGAGTAAAAGTAGTAAAGAAACCAAGGGAGTGAAATCAAAAGATAAGTGCAAAGTACTCAAAATAAACAATATCCTCAACATATCGGTTTTTCAAAAATCTCAGTTTGCCTTTTTGTTGACATTTGAAGACTGGGGACAATATCCTTAACTTCAGAAAAAGGTGAACCTTTCAAAGGGTGAAGATTTGTCTCCTTATTTTAATTACTTGAATTACCAAGTTGCTTTGACTAATGTTTTCTTCTTTAGACATCTTATTATTTCTTGGTTTATCCTGTTCCTTCAAACACGTTAAAATAACTTTCCAAAATGGCTTCAAAATTTGTATGAATATTTTGGAATTGAAGAGAATATTTTATCTAGTCTCTCTCTCTTCAAGGATTCAAAAACATTACGTACGAGGGTAACACCAATTTATCTGTCCAAAAATTTTTTTTATTCCAATTAATCCTCATTTTTAAAGTCTCATGGATCCTCTACTGTGACTTTTTTGTTGGTCAAAATCCTGGTGACTCTCCCAATCCTAAAAAGATTGTTAGAAGCTCAAAAATGAAAGTTAGCTTTTTCGAAATGAGATTCCTACTTTAGGTCCAAATGAAACTTTTCATATTACTAAGAAGAAATATGAAGAGAATCCGGAATTTCTTAAGAGAAAGAGAGAAATTCCGAGTAAAAGTAGTAAAGAAACCAAGGGAGTGAAATCAAAAGATAAGTGCAAAGTACTAAAAATAAACAATATCGTCAACATATCGGTTTTTCAAAAATCTCAGTTTGCCTTTTTCTTGACATTTGAAGACTAGGGACAATATCCTTAACTTCAGAAAAAGGTGAACCTTTCAAAGGGTGAAGATTTGTCTCCTTATTTTAATTACTTGAATTACCAAGTTGCTTTGACTAATGTTTTCTTCTTTAGACATCTTATTATTTCTTGGTTTATCCTGTTCCTTCAAACACGTTAAAATAACTTTCCAAAATGGTTTCAAAATTTGTATGAATATTTTGGAATTGAAGAGAATATTTTACCCAGTCTCTCTCGCTTCAAGGATTCAAAAATATTACGTACAAGGGGAACACCATTTTAACTGTCCAAGAAAACGTTTTATTCCAATTAATACTCATTTTTAAAGTCTCATGGATCCTCTGTTGTGACTTTTTGTTGGTCAAAATCCTGGTGACTCTCCCAATCCTAAAAAGATTGTTAGAAGCTCAAAAATGAAAGTTAGCTTTTTCGAAATGAGATTCCTACTTTAGGTCCAAATGAAACTTTTCATATTACTAAGAAGATATATGAAGAGAATCCGGAATTTCTTAAGAGATAGAGAGAAATTTCGAGTAAAAGCAGTAAAGAAACCAAGGGAGTGAAATCAAAAGATAAGTGCATACTACTCAAAATAAACAATATCCTCAACATATCGATTTTTCAAAAAATCTCAGTTTGCCTTTTTGTTGACATTTGAAGACTGGGGACAATACCCTTAACTCCAGAAAAAGATGAACCTTTCAAAGGGTGAAGATTTCTCTCCTTATTTCAATTACTTGAATTACCAAGTTGCTTTGTCTAATGTTTTCTTCTTTAGACAACTTATTATTTCTTGGTTTATCCTGTTCCTTCAAACATGTTAAAATAATTTTCCAAAATGGTTTCAAAATTTGTATGAATATTTTGGAATTGAAGAGAATATTTTACCCAGTCTCTCTCTCTCTTCAAGAATTCAAAAACTTTACGTACGGGGGGAACACCATTTTTTCTGTCCAAGAAAACGTTTTATTCCACTTAATCCTCATTTTTAAAGTCTCATGGATCCTCTGCTGTGACTTTTTCGTTGTTCGAAATCCTGGTGACTCTCCCAATCCTAAAAAGATTGTTAGGAGCTCAAAAATGAAAGTTAGCTTTTTCGAAATGAGATTCCTACTTTAGGTCCAAATGAAACTTTTCATTTTACTAAGAAGAAATATGAAGAGAATCCTGAATTTCTTAAGAGAAAGAGAGAAATTCCGAGTAAAAGCAGTAAAGAAACCAAAGGGAGCGAAATCAAAAGATAACTGCATACTATAAATAAACAATATCCTCAACAAATGATTTTTCAAAAATGTCAATTTTCCTTTTTGTTGTCATTTGAAAACTCGGGACGTTACCCTTAGCTCGAGAAAATGATGAATCTTTCAAACGGTGAAGATTTCTCTTCTCATTTCAATTGCATGGATTACGAAGATGTTTTGTTTAATATTTTCTTCTATAGACTTGTTATTCATTCCTGGTTTATCCTCTTCCTTCAATCATGTAAATATAGTGTTCCAAAATGGTTTCAAAATAGGTGTGAATATTTTGGAATTGAAGAGAATATCTAACTTAGTCTCTCTTTTCAAGGATTCAAAAACTTAACGAACGAGGGAAAAACCATTTTATGTGCCCAAGAAAACGTTTAATTCTAATTTATCCTCATTTTTAAAGTCTCATGGATCCTCTGCTGTGACTTTTTTGTTGGTCAAAATCCTGGTGACTCTCCCAATCTAAAAAGATTGTTAGAAGCTCAAAAATGAAAGTTAGCTTTTTCGTAATGAGATTCCTACTTTAGGTCCAAATGAAACTTTTCATATTACTAAGAAGACATATGAAGAGAATCCGGAATTTTTAAAGAGAAAGAGAGAAATTCCGAGTAAAAGTAGTAAAGAAACCAAGGGAGTGAAATCAAAAGATAAGTGCAAAGTACTCAAAATAAACAATATCCTCAACATATCGGTTTTTCAAAAATCTCAGTTTGCCTTTTTGTTGACATTTGAAGACTGGGGACAATACCCTTAACTTCAGAAAAAGATGAACCTTTCAAAGGGTGAAGATTTCTCTCCTTATTTCAATTACTTGAATTACCAAGTTGCTTGGTCTAATGTTTTCTTCTTTAGACATCTTATTATTTCTTGGTTTATTGTGTTCCTTAAAACATGTTAAAATAACTTTCCAAAATGGTTTCAAAATTTGTATGAATATTTTGGAATTGAAGAGAATATTTTACCCAGTCTCTCTCGCTTCAAGGAATCAAAAACATTACATACGAGGGGAACACCATTTTAACCGTCCAAGAAAACGTTTTATTCCAATTAATACTCATTTTTAAAGTCTCATGGATCCTCTGCTGTGACTTTTTTGTTGGTCAAAATCCTGGTCACTCTCCCAATCCTAAAAAGATTGTTAGAAGCTCAAAAATGAAACTTAGCTTTTTCGAAATGAGATTCCTACTTTAGGTCCAAATGAAACTTTTCATATTACTAAGAAGATATATGAAGAGAATCCGGAATTTCTTAAGAGAAAGAGAGAAATTTCGAGTAAAAGCAGTAAAGAAACCAAGGGAGTGAAATCAAAAGATAAGTGCATACTACTCAAAATAAACAATATCCTCAACATATCGAGTTTTCAAAAAATCTCAGTTTTCCTCTTTGTTGACATTTGAAGACTGGGGACAATACCCTTAACTCCAGAAAAAGATGAACCTTTCAAAGGGTGAAGATTTCTCTCCTTATTTCAATTACTTGAATTACCAAGTTGCTTTGTCTAATGTTTTCTTCTTTAGACAACTTATTATTTCTTGGTTTATCCTGTTCCTTCAAACATGTTAAAATAATTTTCCAAAATGGTTTCAAAATTTGTATGAATATTTTGGAATTGAAGAGAATATTTTACCCAGTCTCTCTCTCACTTCAAGAATTCAAAAACTTTACGTACGAGGGGAACAACATTTTATCTGTCCAAGAAAACGTTTTATTCCACTTAATCCTCATTTTTAAAGTCTCATGGATCCTCTGCTGTGACTTTGTTGTTGTTCGAAATCCTGGTGACTCTCCCAATCCTAAAAAGATTGTTAGGAGCTCAAAAATGAAAGTTAGCTTTTTCGAAATGAGATTCCTACTTTAGGTCCAAATGAAACTTTTCATATTACTAAGAAGAAATACGAAGAGAATCCTGAATTTCTTAAGAGAAAGAGAGAAATTCCGAGTAAAAGCAGTAAAGAAACCAAAGGGAGCGAAATCAAAAGATAACTGCAACCTACTATAAATAAACAATATCCTCAACAAATTGATTTTTCAAAAATGTCAATTTTCCTTTTTGTTGTCATTTGAAAACTCGGGACGTTACCCTTAGCTCGAGAAAATGATGAATCTTTCAAACGGTGAAGATTTCTCTTCTCATTTCAATTGCATGGATTACGAAGATGCTTTGTTTAATATTTTCTTCTATAGACTTGTTATTCATTCCTGGTTTATCCTCTTCCTTAAATCATGTAAATATAGTGTTCCAAAATGGTTTCAAAATAGGTGTGAATATTTTGGAATTGAAGAGAATATCTCACTTAGTCTCTCTTTTCAAGGATTCAAAAACTTTACGAACGAGGGAAAAACCATTTTATGTGCCCAAGAAAACGTTTAATTCTAATTTATCCTCATTTTTAAAGTCTTATGGATCCTCTGCTGTGACTTTTTTGTTGGTCAAAATCCTGGTGACTCTCCCAATCCTAAAAAGATTGTTAGAAGCTCAAAAATGAAAGTTAGCTTTTTCGAAATGAGATTCCTACTTTAGGTCCAAATGAAACTTTTCATATTACTAAGAAGATATATAAAGAGAATCCGGAATTTCTTAAGAGAAAGAGAGAAATTTCTAGTAAAAGCAGTAAAGATCAAAAGATAACTGCAACCTACTATAAATAAAAAATATCCTCAACAAATTGATTTTTCAAAAATGTCAATTTTCCTTTTTTTTTTTGTCATTTGAAAACTCGGGACATTACCCTTAGCTCGAGAAAATGATGAATCTTTCAAACGGTGAAGATTTCTCTTCTCATTTCAATTGCAATGATTACGAAGATGCTTTGTTTAATATTTTCTTCCATAGACATCTTATTCATTCCTCGTTTATCCTCTTCCTTCAAACATGTAAAAATAGTTTTCCAAAATGGTTTCAAAATCGGTGTGAATATTTTGGAGTTGAAGAGAATATTTAACTTAGTCTCTCTTTTCAAGGATTCAGAAACTTTACGAACGAGGGAAAAACCATTTTATGTGCCCAAGAAAACGTTTAATTCTAATTTATCCTCATTTTTAAAGTCTCATGGATCCTCTGCTGTGACTTTTTTGTCGGTCAAAATCCTGGTGACTCTCCCAATCTAAAAAGATTGTTAGAAGCTCCAAAATGAAAGTTAGCTTTTTCGAAATGAGATTCCTACTTTAGGTCCAAATGAAACTTTTCATATTACTAAGAAGACATATGAAGAGAATCCGGAATTTTTAAAGAGAAAGAGAGAAATTCCGAGTAAAAGTAGTGAAGAAACCAAGGGAGCGAAATCAAAAGATAACTGCATACTATAAATAAACAATATCCTCAACAAATTGATTTTTCAAAAATGTCAATTTACCTTTTTGTTGTCATTTGAAAACCCGGGACGTTACCCTTAGCTCGAGAAAATGATGAATCTTTCAAACGGTGAAGATTTCTCTTCTCATTTCAATTGCATGGATTACGAAGATGCTTTGTTTAATATTTTCTTCTATAGACTTGTTATTCATTCCTGGTTTATCCTCTTCCTTCAATCATGTAAAAATAGTGTTCCAAAATGGTTTCAAAATTGGTGTGAATATTTTGGAATTGAAGATAATATCTAACTTAGTCTCTCTTTTAAAGGATTCAAAAACTTTACGAACGAGGGAAAAACCATTTTATGTGCCCAAGAAAACGTTTAATTCTAATTTATCCTCATTTTTAAAGTCTCATGGATCCTCTGCTGTGACTTTTTTGTTGGTCAAAATCCTGGTGACTCTCCCAATCTAAAAAGATTGTTAGAAGCTCAAAAATGAAAGTTAGCTTTTTCGAAATGAGATTCCTACTTTAGGTCCAAATGAAACTTTTCATATTACTAAGAAGACATATGAAGAGAATCCGGAATTTCTAAAGAGAAAGAGAGAAATTCCGAGTAAAAGTAGTAAAGAAACCAAGGGAGTGAAATCAAAAGATAAATGCAAAGTACTCAAAATAAACAATATCCTCAACATATCGGTTTTTCAAAAATCTCAGTTTGCCTTTTTGTTGACATTTGAAGACTGGGGACAATACCCTTAACTTCAGAAAAAGATGAACCTTTCAAAGGGTGAAGATTTCTCTCCTTATTTCAATTACTTGAATTACCAAGTTGCTTGGTCTAATGTTTTCTTCTTTAGACATCTTATTATTTCTTGGTTTATCCTGTTTCTTAAAACATGTTAAAATAACTTTCCAAAATGGTTTTAAAATTTGTATGAATATTTTTGAATTGAAGAGAATATTTTACCCAGTCTCTCTCTCTTCAAGAATTCAAAAACTTTACGTACGAGGGGAACACCATTTTATCTGTCCAAGAAAACGTTTTATTCCAATTAATCCTCATTTTTAAAGTCTCATGGATCCTCTGCTGTGACTTTTTTGTTGGTCAAAATCCTGGTGACTCTCCCAATCCTAAAAAGATTGTTAGAAGCTCAAAAATGAAAGTTAGCTTTTTCGAAATGAGATTCCTACTTTAGGTCCAAATGAAACTTTTCATATTACTAAGAAGATATATGAAGAGAATCCGGAATTTCTTAAGAGAAAGAGAGAAATTTCGAGTAAAAGCAGTAAAGAAACCAAAGGGAGCGAAATCAAAAGATAACTGCAACCTACTATAAATAAACAATATCCTCAACAAATTGATTTTTCAAAAATGTCAATTTTCCTTTTTTTTTTTGTCATTTGAAAACTCGGGACGTTACCCTTAGCTCGAGAAAATGATGAATCTTTCAAACGGTGAAGATTTCTCTTCTCATTTCAATTGCAATGATTACGAAGATGCTTTGTTTAATATTTTCTTCCATAGACATCTTATTCATTCCTCGTTTATCCTCTTCCTTCAATCATGTAAAAATAGTTTTCCAAAATGGTTTCGAAATTGGTGTGAATATTTTGGAGTTGAAGAGAATATTTAACTTAGTCTCTCTTTTCAAGGATTCAGAAACTTTACGAACGAGGGAAAAACCATTTTATGTGCCCAAGAAAACGTTTAATTCTAATTTATCCTCATTTTTAAAGTCTCATGGATCCTCTGCTGTGACTTTTTTGTTGTTCGAAATCCTGGTGACTCTCCCAATCCTAAAAAGATTTTTAGGAGCTCAAAAATGAAAGTTAGCTTTTTCGAAATGAGATTCCTACTTTAGGTCCAAATGAAACTTTTCATATTACTAAGAAGAAATATGAAGAGAATCCTGAATTTCTTAAGAGAAAGAGAGAAATTCCGAGTAAAAGTAGTGAAGAAACCAAGGGAGCGAAATCAAAAGATAACTGCAACCTACTATAAATAAACAATATCCTCAACAAATTGATTTTTCAAAAATGTCAATTTTCCTTTTTGTTGTCATTTGAAAACTCGGGACGTTACCCTTAGCTCGAGAAAATGATGAATCTTTCAAACGGTGAAGATTTCTCTTCTCATTTCAATTGCATGGATTACGAAGATGCTTTGTTTAATATTTTCTTCTATAGACTTGTTATTCATTCCTGGTTTATCATCTTCCTTCAATCATGTAAAAATAGTGTTCCAAAATGGTTTCAAAATTGGTGTGAATAT
Organism: Ligustrum vulgare; assembly: GCA_963555705.1. Classification (NCBI taxonomy): domain Eukaryota; kingdom Viridiplantae; phylum Streptophyta; class Magnoliopsida; order Lamiales; family Oleaceae; genus Ligustrum; species Ligustrum vulgare. Next base: position 32,119,679 of record OY743183.1, on the reverse strand, counting down.
TTCGGAGTTGAAGAGAATATTTAACTTAGTCTCTCTTTTCAAGGATTCAGAAACTTTACGAACGAGGGAAAAACCATTTTATGTGCCCAAGAAAACGTTTAATTCTAATTTTTCCTCATTTTTAAAGTCTCATGGATCCTCTGCAGTGACTTTTTTGTTGTTCGAAATCCTTGTGACTCTCCCAATCTAAAAAGATTGTTAGAAGCTCAAAAATGAAAGTTAGCTTTTTCGAAATGAGATTCCTACTTTAGGTCCAAATGAAACTTTTCATATTACTAAGAAGAAATATGAAGAGAATCCTGAATTTCTTAAGAGAAAGAGAGAAATTCCGAGTAAAAGTAGTGAAGAAACTTAGGGAGCGAAATCAAAAGATAACTGCATACTATAAATAAACAATATCCTCAACAAATTGATTTTTCAAAAATGTCAATTTACCTTTTTGTTGTCATTTGAAAACTCGGGACGTTACCTTTAGCTCGAGAAAATGATGAATCTTTCAAACGGTGAAGATTACTCTTCTCATTTCAATTGCATGGATTACGAAGATGCTTTGTTTAATATTTTCTTCTATAGACTTGTTATTCATTCCTGGTTTATCCTCTTCCTTCAATCATGTAAAAATAGTGTTCCAAAATGGTTTCAAAATTGGTGTGAATATTTTGGAATTGAAGAGAATATCTAACTTAGTCTCTCTTTTCAAGGATTCAAAAACTTTACGAACGAGGGAAAAACCATTTTATGTGCCCAAGAAAACGTTTAATTCTAATTTATCCTCATTTTTAAAGTCTCATGGATCCTCTGCTGTGACTTTTTTGTTGGTCAAAATCCTGGTGACTCTCCCAATCTAAAAAGATTGTTAGAAGCTCAAAAATGAAAGTTAGCTTTTTCGAAATGAGATTCCTACTTTAGGTCCAAATGAAACTTTTCATATTACTAAGAAGATATATGAAGAGAATCCGGAATTTCTTAAGAGAAAGAGAGAAATTTCGAGTAAAAGCAGTAAAGAAACCAAGGGAGTGAAATCAAAAGATAAGTGCATACTACTCAAAATAAACAATATCCTCAACATATCGATTTTTCAAAAAATCTCAGTTTGCCTTTTTGTTGACATTTGAAGACTGGGGACAATACCCTTAACTCCAGAAAAAGATGAACCTTTCAAAGGGTGAAGATTTCTCTCCTTATTTCAATTACTTGAATTACCAAGTTGCTTTGTCTAATGTTTTCTTCTTTAGACAACTTATTATTTCTTGGTTTATCCTGTTCCTTCAAACATGTTAAAATAATTTTCCAAAATGGTTTCAAAATTTGTATGAATATTTTGGAATTGAAGAGAATATTTTACCCAGTCTCTCTCTCCCTTCAAGAATTCAAAAACTTTACGTACGAGGGGAACACCATTTTATCTGTCCAAGAAAACGTTTTATTCCATTTAATCCTCATTTTTAAAGTCTCATGGATCCTCTGCTGTGACTTTTTTGTTGTTCGAAATCCTGGTGACTCTCGCAATCCTAAAAACATTGTTAGGAGCTAAAAAATGAAAGTTAGCTTTTTCGAAATGAGATTCCTACTTTAGGTCCAAATGAAACTTTTCATATTACTAAGAAGAAATATGAAGAGAATCCTGAATTTCTTAAGAGAAAGAGAGAAATTTCGAGTAAAAGCAGTAAAGAAACCAAAGGGAGCGAAATCAAAAGATAAGTGCATACTACTCAAAATAAACAATATCCTCAACATATCGATTTTTCAAAAAATCTCAGTTTGCCTTTTTGTTGACATTTGAAGACTGGGGACAATACCCTTAACTCCAGAAAAAGATGAACCTTTCAAAGGGTGAAGATTTCTCTCCTTATTTCAATTACTTGAATTACCAAGTTGCTTGGTCTAATGTTTTCTTCTTTAGACATCTTATTATTTCTTGGTTTATTCTTTTCCTTCAAACATGTTAAAATAACTTTCCAAAATGGTTTTAAAATTTGTATGAATATTTTTGAATTGAAGAGAATATTTTACCCAGTCTCTCTCTCTTCAAGAATTCAAAAACTTTACGTACGAGGGGAACGCCATTTTATCTGTCCAAGAAAACGTTTTATTCCAATTAATCCTCATTTTTAAAGTCTCATGGATCTTCTGCTGTGACTTTTTTGTTGGTCAAAATCTTGGTGACTCTCCCAATCCTAAAAAGATTGTTAGAAGCTCAAAAATGAAAGTTAGCTTTTTCGAAATGAGATTCCTACTTTAGGTCCAAATGAAACTTTTCATATTACTAAGAAGAAATATGAAGAGAATCTGGAATTTCTTAAGAGAAAGAGAGAAATTTCGAGTAAAAGTAGTAAAGAAACCAAAGGGAGCGAAATCAAAAGATAACTGTAACCTACTATAAATAAACAATATCCTCAACAAATTGATTTTTCAAAAATGTCAATTTTCCTTTTTTTTTTTGTCATTTGAAAACTCGGGACGTTACCCTTAGCTCGAGAAAATGATGAATCTTTCAAACGGTGAAGATTTCTCTTCTCATTTCAATTGCAATGATTACGAAGATGCTTTGTTTAATATTTTCTTCCATAGACATCTTATTCATTCCTCGTTTATCCTCTTCCTTCAATCATGTAAAAATAGTTTTCCAAAATGGTTTCAAAATTGGTGTGAATATTTTGGAGTTGAAGAGAATATTTAACTTAGTCTCTCTTTTCAAGGATTCAAAAACATTACGAACGAGGGAAAAACCATTTTATGTGCCCAAGAAAACGTTTAATTCTAATTTATCCTCATTTTTAAAGTCTCATGGATCCTCTGCTGTGACTTTTTTGTTGGTCAAAATCCTGGTGACTCTCCCAATCTAAAAAGATTGTTAGAAGCTCCAAAATGAAAGTTAGCTTTTTCGAAATGAGATTCCTACTTTAGGTCCAAATGAAACTTTTCATATTACTAAGAAGACAAATGAAGAGAATCCGGAATTTTTAAAGAGAAAGAGAGAAATTCCGAGTAAAAGTAGTAAAGAAACCAAGGGAGTGAAATCAAAAGATAACTGCAACCTACTATAAATAAACAATATCCTCAACATATCGGTTATTCAAAAATCTCAGTTTGCCTTTTAGTTGACATTTGAAGACTGGGGACAATACCCTTAACTTCAGAAAAAGATGAACCTTTCAAAGGGTGAAGATTTCTCTCCTTATTTCAATTACTTGAATTACCAAGTTGCTTGGTCTAATGTTTTCTTCTTTAGACATCTTATTATTTCTTGGTTTATCCTGTTCCTTAAAACATGTTAAAATAACTTTCCAAAATGGTTTCAAAATTTGTATGAATATTTTGGAATTGAAGAGAATATTTTACCCAGTCTCTCTCGCTTCAAGGATTCAAAAACATTACGTACGAGGGGAACACCATTTTAACCGTCCAAGAAAACATTTTATTCCAATTAATACTCATTTTTAAAGTCTCATGGATCCTCTGCTGTGACTTTTTTGTTGGTCAAAATCCTGGTGACTCTCCCAATCCTAAAAAGATTGTTAGAAGCTCAAAATTGAAAGTTAGCTTTTTCGAAATGAGATTCCTACTTTAGGTCCAAATGAAACTTTTCATATTACTAAGAAGATATATGAAGAGAATCCGGAATTTCTTAAGAGAAAGAGAGAAATTTCGAGTAAAAGCAGTAAAGAAACCAAAGGGAGCGAAATCAAAAGATAACTGCAACCTACTATAAATAAACAATATCCTCAACAAATTGATTTTTCAAAAATGTCAATTTTCCTTTTTTTTTTGTCATTTGAAAACTCGGGACGTTACCCTTAGCTCGAGAAAATGATGAATCTTTCAAACGGTGAAGATTTCTCTTCTCATTTCAATTGCAATGATTACGAAGATGCTTTGTTTAATATTTTCTTCCATAGACATCTTATTCATTCCTCGTTTATCCTCTTCCTTCAATCATGTAAAAATAGTTTTCCAAAATGGTTTCAAAATTGGTGTGAATATTTTGGAGTTGAAGAGAATATTTAACTTAGTCTCTCTTTTCAAGGATTCAAAAACTTTACGAACGAGGGAAAAACCATTTTATGTGCCCAAGAAAACGTTTAATTCTAATTTATCCTCATTTTTAAAGTCTCATGGATCCTCTGCTGTGACTTTTTTGTCGGTCAAAATCCTGGTGACTCTCCCAATCTAAAAAGATTGTTAGAAGCTCCAAAATGAAAGTTAGCTTTTTCGAAATGAGATTCCTACTTTAGGTCCAAATGAAACTTTTCATATTACTAAGAAGACATATGAAGAGAATCCGGAATTTTTAAAGAGAAAGAGAGAAATTCCGAGTAAAAGTAGTAAAGAAACCAAGGGAGTGAAATCAAAAGATAAGTGCAAAGTACTCAAAATAAACAATATCCTCAACATATCGGTTTTTCAAAAATCTCAGTTTGCCTTTTTGTTGACATTTGAAGACTGGGGACAATACCCTTAACTTCAGAAAAAGATGAACCTTTCAAAGGGTGAAGATTTCTCTCCTTATTTCAATTACTTGAATTACCAAGTTGCTTGGTCTAATGTTTTCTTCTTTAGACATCTTATTATTTCTTGGTTTATCCTGTTCCTTAAAACATGTTAAAATAACTTTCCAAAATGGTTTCAAAATTTGTATGAATATTTTGGAATTGAAGAGAATATTTTACCCAGTCTCTCTCGCTTCAAGGATTCAAAAACATTACGTACGAGGGGAACACCATTTTAACCGTCCAAGAAAACATTTTATTCCAATTAATCCTCATTTTTAAAGTCTCATGGATCCTCTGCTGTGACTTTTTTGTTGGTCAAAATTCTGGTGACTCTCCCAATCCTAAAAAGATTGTGAGAAGCTCAAAAATGAAAGTTAGCTTTTTCGAAATGAGATTCCTACTTTAGGTCCAAATGAAACTTTTCATATTACTAAGAAGATATATGAAGAGAATCCGGAATTTCTTAAGAGAAAGAGAGAAATTTCGAGTAAAAGCAGTAAAGAAACCAAAGGGAGTGAAATCAAAAGATAAGTGCATACTACTCAAAATAAACAATATCCTCAACAAATTGATTTTTCAAAAATGTCAATTTTCCTTTTTTTTTGTCATTTGAAAACTCGGGACATTACCCTTAGCTCGAGAAAATGATGAATCTTTCAAACGGTGAAGATTTCTCTTCTCATTTCAATTACAATGATTAAGAAGATGCTTTGTTTAATATTTTCTTCCATAGACATCTTATTCATTCCTCGTTTATCCTCTTCCTTCAATCATGTAAAAATAGTTTTCCAAAATGGTTTCAAAATTGGTGTGAATATTTTGGAGTTGAAGAGAATATTTAACTTAGTCTCTCTTTTCAAGGATTCAGAAACTTTACGAACGAGGGAAAAACCATTTTATGTGCCCAAGAAAACGTTTAATTCTAATTTATCCACATTTTTAAAGTCTCATGGATCCTCTGCTGTGACTTTTTTGTTGTTCGAAATCCTGGTGACTCTCCCAATCCTAAAAAGATTGTTAGGAGCTCAAAAATGAAAGTTAGCTTTTTCGAAATGAGATTCCTACTTTAGGTCCAAATGAAACTTTTCATATTACTAAGAAGAAATATGAAGAGAATCCTGAATTTCTTAAGAGAAAGAGAGAAATTTCGAGTAAAAGTAGTGAAGAAACTTAGTGACCGAAATCAAAAGATAACTGCATACTATAAATAAACAATATCCTCAACGAATTGATTTTTCAAAAATGTCAATTTACCTTTTTGTTGTCATTTGAAAACTCGGGACGTTACCCTTAGCTCGAGAAAATGATGAATCTTTCAAACGGTGAAGATTTCTCTTCTCATTTCAATTGCATGGATTACGAAGATGCTTTGTTTAATATTTTCTTCTATAGACTTGTTATTCATTCCTGCTTTATCCTCTTCCTTCAATCATGTAAAAATAGTGTTCCAAATTGGTTTCAAAATTGGTGTGAATATTTTGGAATTGAAGAGAATATCTAACTTAGTCTCTCTTTTCAAGGATTCAAAAACTTTACGAACGAGGGAAAAACCATTTTATGTGCCCAAGAAAACGTTTAATTCTAATTTATCCTCATTTTTAAAGTCTCATGGATCCTCTGCTGTGACTTTTTTGTTGGTCAAAATCCTGGTGACTCTCCCAATCTAAAAAGATTGTTAGAAGCTCAAAAATGAAAGTTAGCTTTTTCGAAATGAGATTCCTACTTTAGGTCCAAATGAAACTTTTCATATTACTAAGAAGACATATGAATAGAATCTGGAATTTCAAAAGAGAAAGAGAGAAATTCCGAGTAAAAGTAGTAAAGAAACCAAGGGAGTGAAATCAAAAGATAAGTGCAAAGAACTCAAAATAAACAATATCCTCAACATATCGGTTTTTTCAAAAATCTCAGTTTGCCTTTTTGTTGACATTTGAAGACTGGGGACAATACCCTTAACTTCAGAAAAAGATGAACCTTTCAAAGGGTGAAGATTTCTCTCCTTATTTCAATTACTTGAATTACCAAGTTGCTTGGTCTAATGTTTTCTTCTTTAGACATCTTATTATTTCTTGGTTTATCCTGTTCCTTCAAACATGTTAAAATAACTTTCCAAAATGGTTTCAAAATTTGTATGAATATTTTGGAATTGAAGAGAATATTTTACCCAGTCTCTCTCGCTTCAAGGATTCAAAAACATTACGTACGAGGGGAACACCATTTTAACCGTCCAAGAAAACGTTTTATTCCAATTAATACTCATTTTTAAAGTCTCATGGATCCTCTGCTGTGACTTTTTTGTTGGTCAAAATCCTGGTGACTCTCCCAATCCTAGAAAGATTGTTAGAAGCTCAAAAATGAAAGTTAGCTTTTTCGAAATGAGATTCCTACTTTAGGTCCAAATGAAACTTTTCATATTACTAAGAAGAAATATTAAGAGAATCCGGAATTTCTTAAGAGAAAGAGAGAAATTTCGAGTAAAAGCAGTAAAGAAACCAAAGGGAGCGAAATCAAAAGATAACTGCAACCTACTATAAATAAACAATATCCTCAACAAATTGATTTTTCAAAAATGTCAATTTTCCTTTTTTTTTGTCATTTGAAAACTCGGGACATTACCCTTAGCTCGAGAAAATGATGAATCTTTCAAACGGTGAAGATTTCTCTTCTCATTTCAATTGCAATGATTAAGAAGATGCTTTGTTTAATATTTTCTTCCATAGACATCTTATTCATTCCTCGTTTATCCTCTTCCTTCAATCATGTAAAAATAGTTTTCCAAAATGGTTTCAAAATTGGTGTGAATATTTTGGAGTTGAAGAGAATATTTAACTTAGTCTCTCTTTTCAAGGATTCAGAAACTTTACGAATGGGGGAAAAACCATTTTATGTGCCCAAGAAAACGTTTAATTCTAATTTATCCTCATTTTTAAAGTCTCATGGATCCTCTGCTGTGACTTTTTTGTTGTTCGAAATCCTGGTGACTCTCCCAATCCTAAAAAGATTGTTAGGAGCTCAAAAATGAAAGTTAGCTTTTTCGAAATGAGATTCCTACTTTAGGTCCAAATGAAACTTTTCATATTACTAAGAAGAAATGTGAAGAGAATCCTGAATTTCTTAAGAGAAAGAGAGAAATTCTGAGTAAAAGTAGTGAAGAAACGTAGGGACCGAAATCAAAAGATAACTGCATACGATAAATAAACAATATCCTCAACAAATTGATTTTTCAAAAATGTCAATTTACCTTTTTGTTGTCATTTGAAAACTCGGGACGTTACCCTTAGCTCGAGAAAATGATGAATCTTTCAAACGGTGAAGATTTCTCTTCTCATTTCAATTGCATGGATTACGAAGATGCTTTGTTTAATATTTTCTTCTATAGACTTGTTATTCATTCCTGCTTTATCCTCTTCCTTCAATCATGTAAAAATAGTGTTCCAAAATGGTTTCAAAATTGGTGTGAATATTTTGGAATTGAAGAGAATATCTAACTTAGTCTCTCTTTTCAAGGATTCAAAAACTTTACGAACGAGGGAAAAACCATTTTAAGTGCCCAAGAAAACGTTTAATTCTAATTTATCCTCATTTTTAAAGTCTCATGGATCCTCTGCTGTGACTTTTTTGTTGGTCAAAATCCTGGTGACTCTCCCAATCTAAAAAGATTGTTAGAAGCTCAAAAATGAAAGTTAGCTTTTTCGAAATGAGATTCCTACTTTAGGTCCAAATGAAACTTTTCATATTACTAAGAAGACATATGAAGAGAATCCGGAATTTCTAAAGAGAAAGAGAGAAATTCCGAGTAAAAGTAGTAAAGAAACCAAGGGAGTGAAATCAAAAGATAAGTGCAAAGTACTCAAAATAAACAATATCCTCAACATATCGGTTTTTCAAAAATCTCAGTTTGCCTTTTTGTTGACATTTGAAGACTGGGGACAATACCCTTAACTTCAGAAAATGATGAACCTTTCAAAGGTGAAGATTTCTCTCCTTATTTCAATTACTTGAATTACCAAGTTGCTTGGTCTAATGTTTTCTTCTTTAGACATCTTATTATTTCTTGGTTTATCCTGTTCCTTAAAACATGTTAAAATAACTTTCCAAAATGGTTTCAAAATTTGTATGAATATTTTGGAATTGAAGAGAATATTTTACCCAGTCTCTCTCGCTTCAAGGATTCAAAAACATTACGTACGAGGGGAACACCATTTTAACTGTCCAAGAAAACGTTTTATTCCAATTAATACTCATTTTTAAAGTCTCATGGATCCTCTGTTGTGACTTTTTTGTTGGTCAAAATCCTGGTGACTCTCCCAATCCTAAAAAGATTGTTAGAAGCTCAAAAATGAAAGTTAGCTTTTTCGAAATGAGATTCCTACTTTAGGTCCAAATGAAACTTTTCATATTACTAAGAAGATATATGAAGAGAATCCGGAATTTCTTAAGAGAAAGAGAGAAATTTCGAGTAAAAGCAGTAAAGAAACCAAGGGAGTGAAATCAAAAGATAAGTGCATACTACTCAAAATAAACAATATCCTCAACATATCGATTTTTCAAAAAATCTCAGTTTGCCTTTTTGTTGACATTTGAAGATTGGGGACAATACCCTTAACTCCAGAAAAAGATGAACCTTTCAAAGGGTGAAGATTTCTCTCCTTATTTCAATTACTTGAATTACCAAGTTGCTTGGTCTAATGTTTTCTTCTTTAGACATCTTATTATTTCTTGGTTTATCCTGTTCCTTCAAACATGTTAAAATAACTTTCGAAAATGGTTTTAAAATTTGTATGAATATTTTTGAATTGAAGAGTCTCTCTCTCTTCAAGAATTCAAAAACTTTACGTACGAGGGGAACACCATTTTATCTGTCCAAGAAAACGTTTTATTCCAATTAATCCTCATTTTTAAAGTCTCATGGATCCTCTGCTGTGACTTTTTTGTTGGTCAAAATCCTGGTGACTCTCCCAATCCTAAAAAGATTGTTAGAAGCTCAAAAATGAAAGTTAGCTTTTTCGAAATGAGATTCCTACTTTAGGTCCAAATGAAACTTTTCATATTACTTAGAAGATATATGAAGAGAATCCGGAATTTCTTAAGAGAAAGAGAGAAATTTCGAGTAAAAGCAGTAAAGAAACCAAAGGGAGCGAAATCAAAAGATAACTGCAACCTACTATAAATAAACAATATCCTCAACAAATTGATTTTTCAAAAATGTCAATTTTCCTTTTTTTTTTGTCATTTGAAAACTCAGGACGTTACCCTTAGCTCGAGAAAATGATGAATCTTTCAAACGGTGAAGATTTCTCTTCTCATTTCAATTGCAATGATTACGAAGATGCTTTGTTTAATATTTTCTTCCATAGACATCTTATTCATTCCTCGTTTATCCTCTTCCTTCAATCATGTAAAAATAGTTTTCCAAAATGGTTTCAAAATTGGTGTGAATATTTTGGAGTTGAAGAGAATATTTAACTTAGTCTCTCTTTTCAAGGATTCAGAAACTTTACGAACGAGGGAAAAACCATTTTATGTGCCCAAGAAAACGTTTAATTCTAATTTATCCTCATTTTTAAAGTTTCATGGATCCTCTGCTGTGACTTTTTTGTTGTTCGAAATCCTGGTGACTCTCCCAATCCTAAAAAGATTGTTAGGAGCTCAAAAATGAAAGTTAGCTTTTTCGAAATGAGATTCCTACTTTAGGTCCAAATGAAACTTTTCATATTACTAAGAAGAAATATGAAGAGAATCCTGAATTTCTTAAGAGAAGAGAGAAATTCCGAGTAAAAGTAGTGAAGAAACCAAGGGAGCGAAATCAAAAGATAACTGCAACCTACTATAATAAAACAATATCCTCAACAAATTGATTTTTCAAAAATGTCAATTTTCCTTTTTGTTGTCATTTGAAAACTCGGGACGTTACCCTTAGCTCGAGAAAATGATGAATCTTTCAAACGGTGAAGATTTCTCTTCTCATTTCAATTGCATGGATTACGAAGATGCTTTATTTAATATTTTCTTCTATAGACTTGTTATTCATTCCTGGTTTATCCTCTTCCTTCAATCATGTAAAAATAGTGTTCCAAAATGGTTTCAAAATTGGTGTGAATATTTTGGAATTGAAGAGAATATCTAACTTAGTCTCTCTTTTCAAGGATTCAAAAACTTTACGAACGAGGGAAAAACCATTTTATGTGCCCAAGAAAACGTTTAATTCTAATTTATCCTCATTTTTAAAGTCTCATGGATCCTCTGCTGTGACTTTTTGTTGGTCAAAATCCTGGTGACTCTCCCAATCTAAAAAGATTGTTAGAAGCTCAAAAATGAAAGTTAGCTTTTTCGAAATGAGATTCCTACTTTAGGTCCAAATGAAACTTTTCATATGACTAAGAAGACATATGAAGAGAATCCGGAATTTTTAAAGAGAAAGAGAGAAATTCCGAGTAAAAGTAGTAAAGAAACCAAGGGAGTGAAATCAAAAGATAAGTGCAAAGTACTCAAAATAAACAATATCCTCAACATATCGGTTTTTCAAAAATCTCAGTTTGCCTTTTTGTTGACATTTGAAGACTGGGGACAATACCCTTAACTTCAGAAAAAGATGAACCTTTCAAAGGGTGAAGATTTCTCTCCTTATTTCAATTACTTGAATTACCAAGTTGCTTGGTCTAATGTTTTCTTCTTTAGACATCTTATTATTTCTTGGTTTATCCTGTTCCTTAAAACACGTTAAAATAACTTTCCAAAATGGTTTCAAAATTTGTATGAATATTTTGGAATTGAAGAGAATATTTTACCCAGTCTCTCTCGCTTCAAGGATTCAAAAACATTACGTACGAGGGGAACACCATTTTAACCGTCCAAGAAAACGTTTTATTCCAATTAATACTCATTTTTAAAGTCTCATGGATCCTCTGCTGTGACTTTTCTGTTGGTCAAAATCCTGGTGACTCTCCCAATCCTAAAAAGATTGTTAGGAGCTCAAAAATGAAAGTTAGCTTTTTCGAAATGAGATTCCTACTTTAGGTCCAAATGAAACTTTTCATATTACTAAGAAGATATATGAAGAGAATCCGGAATTTCTTAAGAGAAAGAGAGAAATTTCGAGTAAAAGCAGTAAAGAAACCAAGGGAGTGAAATCAAAAGATAAGTGCATACTACTCAAAATAAACAATATCCTCAACATATCGATTTTTCAAAAAATCTCAGTTTGCCTTTTTGTTGACATTTGAAGATTGGGGACAATACCCTTAACTCCAGAAAAAGATGAACCTTTCAAAGGGTGAAGATTTCTCTCCTTATTTCAATTACTTGAATTACCAAGTTGCTTGGTCTAATGTTTTCTTCTTTAGACATCTTATTATTCCTTGGTTTATCCTGTTTCTTCAAACATGTTAAAATAACTTTCGAAAATGGTTTTAAAATTTGTATGAATATTTTTGAATTGAAGAGTCTCTCTCTCTTCAAGAATTCAAAAACTTTACGTACGAGGGGAACACCATTTTATCTGTCCAAGAAAACGTTTTATTCCAATTAATCCTCATTTTTAAAGTCTCATGGATCCTCTGCTGTGACTTTTTTGTTGGTCAAAATCCTGGTGACTCTCCCAATCCTAAAAAGATTGTTAGAAGCTCAAAAATGAAAGTTAGCTTTTTCGAAATGAGATTCCTACTTTAGGTCCAAATGAAACTTTTCATATTACTTAGAAGATATATGAAGAGAATCGGGAATTTCTTAAGAGAAAGAGAGAAATTTCGAGTAAAAGCAGTAAAGAAACCAAAGGGAGCGAAATCAAAAGATAACTGCAACCTACTATAAATAAACAATATCCTCAACAACTTGATTTTTCAAAAATGTCAATTTTCCTTTTTTTTTTGTCATTTGAAAACTCGGGACGTTACCCTTAGCTCGAGAAAATGATGAATCTTTCAAACGGTGAAGATTTCTCTTCTCATTTCAATTGCAATGATTACGAAGATGCTTTGTTTAATATTTTCTTCCATAGACATCTTATTCATTCCTCGTTTATCCTCTTCCTTCAATCATGTAAAAATAGTTTTCCAAAATGGTTTCAAAATTGGTGTGAATATTTTGGAGTTGAAGAGAATATTTAACTTAGTCTCTCTTTTCAAGGATTCAGAAACTTTACGAACGAGGGAAAAACCATTTTATGTGCCCAAGAAAACGTTTAATTCTAATTTATCCTCATTTTTAAAGTCTCATGGATCCTCTGCTGTGACTTTTTTGTTGTTCGAAATCCTGGTGACTCTCCCAATCCTAAAAAGATTGTTAGGAGCTCAAAAATGAAAGTTAGCTTTTTCGAAATGAGATTCCTACTTTAGGTCCAAATGAAACTTTTCATATTACTAAGAAGAAATATGAAGAGAATCCTGAATTTCTTAAGAGAAGAGAGAAATTCCGAGTAAAAGTAGTGAAGAAACCAAGGGAGCGAAATCAAAAGATAACTGCAACCTACTATAAATAAACAATATCCTCAACAAATTGATTTTTCAAAAATGTCAATTTTCCTTTTTGTTGTCATTTGAAAACTCGGGACGTTACCCTTAGCTCGAGAAAATGATGAATCTTTCAAACGGTGAAGATTTCTCTTCTCATTTCAATTGCATGGATTACGAAGATGCTTTGTTTAATATTTTCTTCTATAGACTTGTTATTCATTCCTGGTTTATCCTCTTCCTTCAATCATGTAAAAATAGTGTTCCAAAATGGTTTCAAAATTGGTGTGAATATTTTGGAATTGAAGAGAATATCTAACTTAGTCTCTCTTTTCAAGGATTCAAAAACTTTACGAACGAGGGAAAAACCATTTTATGTGCCCAAGAAAACGTTTAATTCTAATTTATCCTCATTTTTAAAGTCTCATGGATCCTCTGCTGTGACTTTTTTGTTGGTCAAAATCCTGGTGACTCTCCCAATCTAAAAAGATTGTTAGAAGCTCAAAAATGAAAGTTAGCTTTTTCGAAATGAGATTCCTACTTTAGGTCCAAATGAAAATTTTCATATTACTAAGACGACATATGAAGAGAATCCGGAATTTTTAAAGAGAAAGAGAGAAATTCCGAGTAAAAGTAGTAAAGAAACCAAGGGAGTGAAATCAAAAGATAAGTGCAAAGTACTCAAAATAAACAATATCCTCAACATATCGGTTTTTCAAAAATCTCAGTTTGCCTTTTTGTTGACATTTGAAGACTGGGGACAATACCCTTAACTTCAGAAAAAGATGAACCTTTCAAAGGGTGAAGATTTCTCTCCTTATTTCAATTACTTGAATTACCAAGTTGCTTGGTCTAATGTTTTCTTCTTTAGACATCTTATTATTTCTTGGTTTATCCTGTTCCTTAAAACATGTTAAAATAACTTTCCAAAATGGTTTCAAAATTTGTATGAATATTTTGGAATTGAAGAGAATATTTTACCCAGTCTCTCTCGCTTCAAGGATTCAAAAACATTACGTACGAGGGGAACACCATTTTAACCGTCCAAGAAAACGTTTTATTCCAATTAATACTCATTTTTAAAGTCTCATGGATCCTCTGCTGTGACTTTTCTGTTGGTCAAAATCCTGGTGACTCTCCCAATCCTAAAAAGATTGTTAGAAGCTCAAAAATGAAAGTTAGCTTTTTCGAAATGAGATTCCTACTTTAGGTCCAAATGAAACTTTTCATATTACTAAGAAGAAATATGAAGAGAATCCGGAATTTCTTAAGAGAAAGAGAGAAATTTCGAGTAAAAGTAGTAAAGAAACCAAAGGGAGCGAAATCAAAAGATAACTGCAACCTACTATAAATAAACAATATCCTCAACAAATTGATTTTTCAAAAATGTCAATTTTCCTTTTTTTTTTGTCATTTGAAAACTCAGGACGTTACCCTTAGCTCGAGAAAATGATGAATCTTTCAAACGGTGAAGATTTCTCTTCTCATTTCAATTGCAATGATTACGAAGATGCTTTGTTTAATATTTTCTTCCATAGATATCTTATTCATTCCTCGTTTATCCTCTTCCTTCAATCATGTAAAAATAGTTTTCCAAAATGGTTTCAAAATTGGTGTGAATATTTTGGAGTTGAAGAGAATATTTAACTTAGTCTCTCTTTTCAAGGATTCAGAAACTTTACGAACGAGGGAAAAACCATTTTATGTGCCCAAGAAAACGTTTAATTCTAATTTATCCTCATTTTTAAAGTCTCATGGATCCTCTGCTGTGACTTTTTTGTTGTTCGAAATCCTGGTGACTCTCCCAATCCTAAAAAGATTGTTAGGAGCTCAAAAATGAAAGTTAGCTTTTTCGAAATGAGATTCCTACTTTAGGTCCAAATGAAACTTTTCATATTACTAAGAAGAAATATGAAGAGAATCCTGAATTTCTTAAGAGAAGAGAGAAATTCCGAGTAAAAGTAGTGAAGAAACCAAGGGAGCGAAATCAAAAGATAATTGCAACCTACTATAAATAAACAATATCCTCAACAAATTGATTTTTCAAAAATGTCAATTTTCCTTTTTGTTGTCATTTGAAAACTCGGGACGTTACCCTTAGCTCGAGAAAATGATGAATCTTTCAAACGGTGAAGATTTCTCTTCTCATTTCAATTGCATGGATTACGAAGATGCTTTGTTTAATATTTTCTTCTATAGACTTGTTATTCATTCCTGGTTTATCCTCTTCCTTCAATCATGTAAAAATAGTGTTCCAAAATGTTTTCAAAATTGGTGTGAATATTTTGGAATTGAAGAGAATATCTAACTTAGTCTCTCTTTTCAAGGATTCAAAAACTTTACGAACGAGGGAAAAACCATTTTATGTGCCCAAGAAAACGTTTAATTCTAATTTATCCTCATTTTTAAAGTCTCATGGATCCTCTGCTGTGACTTTTTTGTTGTTCGAAATCCTGGTGACTCTCCCAATCCTAAAAAGATTGTTAGGAGCGCAAAAATGAAAGTTAGCTTTTTCGAAATGAGATTCCTACTTTAGGTCCAAATGAAACTTTTCATATTACTAAGAAGAAATATGAAGAGAATCCTGAATTTCTTAAGAGAAGAGAGAAATTCCGAGTAAAAGTAGTGAAGAAACCAAGGGAGCGAAATCAAAAGATAACTGCAACCTACTATAAATAAACAATATCCTCAACAAATTGATTTTTCAAAAATGTCAATTTTCCTTTTTGTTGTCATTTGAAAACTCGGGACGTTACCCTTAGCTCGAGAAAATGATGAATCTTTCAAACGGTGAAAATTTCTCTTCTCATTTCAATTGCATGGATTACGAAGATGCTTTGTTTAATATTTTCTTCTATAGACTTGTTATTCATTCCTGGTTTATCCTCTTCCTTCAATCATGTAAAAATAGTGTTCCAAAATGGTTTCAAAATTGGTGTGAATATTTTGGAATTGAAGAGAATATCTAACTTAGTCTCTCTTTTCAAGGATTCAAAAACTTTACGAACGAGGGAAAAACCATTTTATGTGCCCAAGAAAACGCTTAATTCTAATTTATCCTCATTTTTAAAGTCTCATGGATCCTCTGCTGTGACTTTTTTGTTGGTCAAAATCCTGGTGACTCTCCCAATCTAAAAAGATTGTTAGAAGCTCAAAAATGAAAGTTAGCTTTTTCGAAATGAGATTCCTACTTTAGGTCCAAATGAAACTTTTCACATTACTAAGAAGACATATGAAGAGAATCCGGAATTTTTAAAGAGAAAGAGAGAAATTCCGAGTAAAAGTAGTAAAGAAACCAAGGGAGTGAAATCAAAAGATAAGTGCAAAGTACTCAAAATAAACAATATCCTCAACATATCGGTTTTTCAAAAATCTCAGTTTGCCTTTTTGTTGACATTTGAAGACTGGGGACAATACCCTTAACTTCAGAAAAAGATGAACCTTTCAAAGGGTGAAGATTTCTCTCCTTATTTCAATTACTTGAATTACCAAGTTGCTTGGTCTAATGTTTTCTTCTTTAGACATCTTATTATTTCTTGGTTTATCCTGTTCCTTAAAACATGTTAAAATAACTTTCCAAAATGGTTTCAAAATTTGTATGAATATTTTGGAATTGAAGAGAATATTTTACCCAGTCTCTCTCGCTTCAATGATTCAAAAACATTACGTACGAGGGGAACACCATTTTAACCGTCCAAGAAAACGTTTTATTCCAATTAATACTCATTTTTAAAGTCTCATGGATCCTCTGCTGTGACTTTTTTGTTGGTCAAAATCCTGGTGACTCTCCCAATCCTAAAAAGATTGTTAGAAGCTCAAAAATGAAAGTTAGCTTTTTCGAAATGAGATTCCTACTTTAGGTCCAAATGAAACTTTTCATATTACTAAGAAGAAATATGAAGAGAATCCGGAATTTCTTAAGAGAAAGAGAGAAATTTCGAGTAAAAGTAGTAAAGAAACCAAAGGGAGCGAAATCAAAAGATAACTGCAACCTACTATAAATAAACAATATCCTCAACAAATTGATTTTTCAAAAATGTCAATTTTCCTTTTTTTTTTGTCATTTGAAAACTCGGGACGTTACCCTTAGCTCGAGAAAATGATGAATCTTTCAAACAGTGAAGATTTCTCTTCTCATTTCAATTGCAATGATTACGAAGATGCTTTGTTTAATATTTTCTTCCATAGACATCTTATTCATTCCTCGTTTATCCTCTTCCTTCAATCATGTAAAAATAGTTTTCCAAAATGGTTTCAAAATTGGTGTGAATATTTTGGAGTTGAAGAGAATATTTAACTTAGTCTCTCTTTTCAAGGATTCAGAAACTTTACGAACGAGGGAAAAACCATTTTATGTACCCAAGAAAACGTTTAATTCTAATTTATCCTCATTTTTAAAGTCTCATGGATCCTCTGCTGTGACTTTTTTGTTGTTCGAAATCCTGGTGACTCTCCCAATCCTAAAAAGATTGTTAGGAGCTCAAAAATGAAAGTTAGCTTTTTCGAAATGAGATTCCTACTTTAGGTCCAAATGAAACTTTTCATATTACTAAGAAGAAATATGAAGAGAATCCTGAATTTCTTAAGAGAAGAGAGAAATTCCGAGTAAAAGTAGTGAAGAAACCAAGGGAGCGAAATCAAAAGATAACTGCAACCTACTATAAATAAACAATATCCTCAACAAATTGATTTTTCAAAAATGTCAATTTTCCTTTTTGTTGTCATTTGAAAACTCGGGACGTTACCCTTAGCTCGAGAAAATGATGAATCTTTCAAACGGTGAAGATTTCTCTTCTCATTTCAATTGCATGGATTACGAAGATGCTTTGTTTAATATTTTCTTCTATAGACTTGTTATTCATTCCTGGTTTATCCTCTTCCTTCAATCATGTAAAAATAGTGTTCCAAAATGGTTTCAAAATTGGTGTGAATATTTTGGAATTGAAGAGAATATCTAACTTAGTCTCTCTTTTCAAGGATTCAAAAACTTTACGAACGAGGGAAAAACCATTTTATGTGCCCAAGAAAACGTTTAATTCTAATTTATCCTCATTTTTAAAGTCTCATGGATCCTCTGCTGTGACTTTTTTGTTGGTCAAAATCCTGGTGACTCTCCCAATCTAAAAAGATTGTTAGAAGCTCAAAAATGAAAGTTAGCTTTTTCGAAATGAGATTCCTACTTTAGGTCCAAATGAAACTTTTCATATTACTAAGAAGACATATGAAGAGAATCCGGAATTTTTAAAGAGAAAGAGAGAAATTCCGAGTAAAAGTAGTAAAGAAACCAAGGGAGTGAAATCAAAAGATAAGTGCAAAGTACTCAAAATAAACAATATCCTCAACATATCGGTTTTTCAAAAATCTCAGTTTGCCTTTTTGTTGACATTTGAAGACTGGGGACAATACCCTTAACTTCAGAAAAAGATGAACCTTTCAAAGGGTGAAGATTTCTCTCCTTATTTCAATTACTTGAATTACCAAGTTGCTTGGTCTAATGTTTTCTTCTTTAGACATCTTATTATTTCTTGGTTTATCCTGTTCCTTAAAACATGTTAAAATAACTTTCCAAAATGGTTTCAAAATTTGTATGAATATTTTGGAATTGAAGAGAATATTTTACCCAGTCTCTCTCGCTTCAAGGATTCAAAAACATTACGTACGAGGGGAACACCATTTTAACCGTCCAAGAAAACGTTTTATTCCAATTAATACTCATTTTTAAAGTCTCATGGATCCTCTGCTGTGACTTTTTTGTTGGTCAAAATCCTGGTGACTCTCCCAATCCTAAAAAGATTGTTAGAAGCTCAAAAATGAAAGTTAGCTTTTTCGAAATGAGATTCCTACTTTAGGTCCAAATGAAACTTTTCATATTACTAAGAAGAAATATGAAGAGAATCCGGAATTTCTTAAGAGAAAGAGAGAAATTTCGAGTAAAAGTAGTAAAGAAACCAAAGGGAGCGAAATCAAAAGATAACTGCAACCTACTATAAATAAACAATATCCTCAACAAATTGATTTTTCAAAAATGTCAATTTTCCTTTTTTTTTTGTCATTTGAAAACTCGGGACGTTACCCTTAGCTCGAGAAAATGATGAATCTTTCAAACAGTGAAGATTTCTCTTCTCATTTCAATTGCAATGATTACGAAGATGCTTTGTTTAATATTTTCTTCCATAGACATCTTATTCATTCCTCGTTTATCCTCTTCCTTCAATCATGTAAAAATAGTTTTCCAAAATGGTTTCAAAATTGGTGTGAATATTTTGGAGTTGAAGAGAATATTTAACTTAGTCTCTCTTTTCAAGGATTCAGAAACTTTACGAACGAGGGAAAAACCATTTTATGTACCCAAGAAAACGTTTAATTCTAATTTATCCTCATTTTTAAAGTCTCATGGATCCTCTGCTGTGACTTTTTTGTTGGTCAAAATCCTGGTGACTCTCCCAATCTAAAAAGATTGTTAGAAGCTCAAAAATGAAAGTTAGCTTTTTCGAAATGAGATTCCTACTTTAGGTCCAAATGAAACTTTTCATATTACTAAGAAGACATATGAAGAGAATCCGGAATTTTTAAAGAGAAAGAGAGAAATTCCGAGTAAAAGTAGTAAAGAAACCAAGGGAGTGAAATCAAAAGATAAGTGCAAAGTACTCAAAATAAACAATATCCTCAACATATCGGTTTTTCAAAAATCTCAGTTTGCCTTTTTGTTGACATTTGAAGACTG
This sequence comes from Ligustrum vulgare, assembly GCA_963555705.1. NCBI lineage: Eukaryota > Viridiplantae > Streptophyta > Magnoliopsida > Lamiales > Oleaceae > Ligustrum > Ligustrum vulgare. The sequence goes on along the minus strand of OY743183.1, from coordinate 32,100,015 downwards.
GGGACAATACCCTTAACTTCAGAAAAAGATGAACCTTTCAAAGGGTGAAGATTTCTCTCCTTATTTCAATTACTTGAATTACCAAGTTGCTTGGTCTAATGTTTTCTTCTTTAGACATCTTATTATTTCTTGGTTTATCCTGTTCCTTAAAACATGTTAAAATAACTTTCCAAAATGGTTTCAAAATTTGTATGAATATTTTGGAATTGAAGAGAATATTTTACCCAGTCTCTCTCGCTTCAAGGATTCAAAAACATTACGTACGAGGGGAACACCATTTTAACCGTCCAAGAAAACGTTTTATTCCAATTAATACTCATTTTTAAAGTCTCATGGATCCTCTGCTGTGACTTTTTTGTTGGTCAAAATCCTGGTGACTCCCCCAATCCTAAAAAGATTGTTAGAAGCTCAAAAATGAAAGTTAGCTTTTTCGAAATGAGATTCCTACTTTAGGTCCAAATGAAACTTTTCATATTACTAAGAAGAAATATGAAGAGAATCCGGAATTTCTTAAGAGAAAGAGAGAAATTTCGAGTAAAAGTAGTAAAGAAACCAAAGGGAGCGAAATCAAAAGATAACTGCAACCTACTATAAATAAACAATATCCTCAACAAATTGATTTTTCAAAAATGTCAATTTTCCTTTTTTTTTTGTCATTTGAAAACTCGGGACGTTACCCTTAGCTCGAGAAAATGATTAATCTTTCAAACAGTGAAGATTTCTCTTCTCATTTCAATTGCAATGATTACGAAGATGCTTTGTTTAATATTTTCTTCCATAGACATCTTATTCATTCCTCGTTTATCCTCTTCCTTCAATCATGTAAAAATAGTTTTCCAAAATGGTTTCAAAATTGGTGTGAATATTTTGGAGTTGAAGAGAATATTTAACTTAGTCTCTCTTTTCAAGGATTCAGAAACTTTACGAACGAGGGAAAAACCATTTTATGTACCCAAGAAAACGTTTAATTCTAATTTATCCTCATTTTTAAAGTCTCATGGATCCTCTGCTGTGACTTTTTTGTTGTTCGAAATCCTGGTGACTCTCCCAATCCTAAAAAGATTGTTAGGAGCTCAAAAATGAAAGTTAGCTTTTTCGAAATGAGATTCCTACTTTAGGTCCAAATGAAACTTTTCATATTACTAAGAAGAAATATGAAGAGAATCCTGAATTTCTTAAGAGAAGAGAGAAATTCCGAGTAAAAGTAGTGAAGAAACCAAGGGAGCGAAATCAAAAGATAACTGCAACCTACTATAAATAAACAATATCCTCAACAAATTGATTTTTCAAAAATGTCAATTTTCCTTTTTGTTGTCATTTGAAAACTCGGGACGTTACCCTTAGCTCGAGAAAATGATGAATCTTTCAAACGGTGAAGATTTCTCTTCTCATTTCAATTGCATGGATTACGAAGATGCTTTGTTTAATATTTTCTTCTATAGACTTGTTATTCATTCCTGGTTTATCCTCTTCCTTCAATCATGTAAAAATAGTGTTCCAAAATGGTTTCAAAATTGGTGTGAATATTTTGGAATTGAAGAGAATATCTAACTTAGTCTCTCTTTTCAAGGATTCAAAAACTTTACGAACGAGGGAAAAACCATTTTATGTGCCCAAGAAAACGTTTAATTCTAATTTATCCTCATTTTTAAAGTCTCATGGATCCTCTGCTGTGACTTTTTTGTTGGTCAAAATCCTGGTGACTCTCCCAATCTAAAAAGATTGTTAGAAGCTCAAAAATGAAAGTTAGCTTTTTCGAAATGAGATTCCTACTTTAGGTCCAAATGAAACTTTTCATATTACTAAGAAGACATATGAAGAGAATCCGGAATTTTTAAAGAGAAAGAGAGAAATTCCGAGTAAAAGTAGTAAAGAAACCAAGGGAGTGAAATCAAAAGATAAGTGCAAAGTACTCAAAATAAACAATATCCTCAACATATCGGTTTTTCAAAAATCTCAGTTTGCCTTTTTGTTGACATTTGAAGACTGGGGACAATACCCTTAACTTCAGAAAAAGATGAACCTTTCAAAGGGTGAAGATTTCTCTCCTTATTTCAATTACTTGAATTACCAAGTTGCTTGGTCTAATGTTTTCTTCTTTAGACATCTTATTATTTCTTGGTTTATCCTGTTCCTTAAAACATGTTAAAATAACTTTCCAAAATGGTTTCAAAATTTGTATGAATATTTTGGAATTGAAGAGAATATTTTACCCAGTCTCTCTCGCTTCAAGGATTCAAAAACATTACGTACGAGGGGAACACCATTTTAACCGTCCAAGAAAACGTTTTATTCCAATTAATACTCATTTTTAAAGTCTCATGGATCCTCTGCTGTGACTTTTTTGTTGGTCAAAATCCTGGTGACTCTCCCAATCTAAAAAGATTGTTAGAAGCTCAAAAATGAAAGTTAGCTTTTTCGAAATGAGATTCCTACTTTAGGTCCAAATGAAACTTTTCATATTACTAAGAAGACATATGAAGAGAATCCGGAATTTTTAAAGAGAAAGAGAGAAATTCCGAGTAAAAGTAGTAAAGAAACCAAGGGAGTGAAATCAAAAGATAAGTGCAAAGTACTCAAAATAAACAATATCCTCAACATATCGGTTTTTCAAAAATCTCAGTTTGCCTTTTTGTTGACATTTGAAGACTGGGGACAATACCCTTAACTTCAGAAAAAGATGAACCTTTCAAAGGGTGAAGATTTCTCTCCTTATTTCAATTACTTGAATTACCAAGTTGCTTGGTCTAATGTTTTCTTCTTTAGACATCTTATTATTTCTTGGTTTATCCTGTTCCTTAAAACATGTTAAAATAACTTTCCAAAATGGTTTCAAAATTTGTATGAATATTTTGGAATTGAAGAGAATATTTTACCCAGTCTCTCTCGCTTCAAGGATTCAAAAACATTACGTACGAGGGGAACACCATTTTAACCGTCCAAGAAAACGTTTTATTCCAATTAATACTCATTTTTAAAGTCTCATGGATCCTCTGCTGTGACTTTTTTGTTGGTCAAAATCCTGGTGACTCCCCCAATCCTAAAAAGATTGTTAGAAGCTCAAAAATGAAAGTTAGCTTTTTCGAAATGAGATTCCTACTTTAGGTCCAAATGAAACTTTTCATATTACTAAGAAGAAATATGAAGAGAATCCGGAATTTCTTAAGAGAAAGAGAGAAATTTCGAGTAAAAGTAGTAAAGAAACCAAAGGGAGCGAAATCAAAAGATAACTGCAACCTACTATAAATAAACAATATCCTCAACAAATTGATTTTTCAAAAATGTCAATTTTCCTTTTTTTTTTGTCATTTGAAAACTCGGGACGTTACCCTTAGCTCGAGAAAATGATGAATCTTTCAAACAGTGAAGATTTCTCTTCTCATTTCAATTGCAATGATTACGAAGATGCTTTGTTTAATATTTTCTTCCATAGACATCTTATTCATTCCTCGTTTATCCTCTTCCTTCAATCATGTAAAAATAGTTTTCCAAAATGGTTTCAAAATTGGTGTGAATATTTTGGAGTTGAAGAGAATATTTAACTTAGTCTCTCTTTTCAAGGATTCAGAAACTTTACGAACGAGGGAAAAACCATTTTATGTACCCAAGAAAACGTTTAATTCTAATTTATCCTCATTTTTAAAGTCTCATGGATCCTCTGCTGTGACTTTTTTGTTGTTCGAAATCCTGGTGACTCTCCCAATCCTAAAAAGATTGTTAGGAGCTCAAAAATGAAAGTTAGCTTTTTCGAAATGAGATTCCTACTTTAGGTCCAAATGAAACTTTTCATATTACTAAGAAGAAATATGAAGAGAATCCTGAATTTCTTAAGAGAAGAGAGAAATTCCGAGTAAAAGTAGTGAAGAAACCAAGGGAGCGAAATCAAAAGATAACTGCAACCTACTATAAATAAACAATATCCTCAACAAATTGATTTTTCAAAAATGTCAATTTTCCTTTTTGTTGTCATTTGAAAACTCGGGACGTTACCCTTAGCTCGAGAAAATGATGAATCTTTCAAACGGTGAAGATTTCTCTTCTCATTTCAATTGCATGGATTACGAAGATGCTTTGTTTAATATTTTCTTCTATAGACTTGTTATTCATTCCTGGTTTATCCTCTTCCTTCAATCATGTAAAAATAGTGTTCCAAAATGGTTTCAAAATTGGTGTGAATATTTTGGAATTGAAGAGAATATCTAACTTAGTCTCTCTTTTCAAGGATTCAAAAACTTTACGAACGAGGGAAAAACCATTTTATGTGCCCAAGAAAACGTTTAATTCTAATTTATCCTCATTTTTAAAGTCTCATGGATCCTCTGCTGTGACTTTTTTGTTGGTCAAAATCCTGGTGACTCTCCCAATCTAAAAAGATTGTTAGAAGCTCAAAAATGAAAGTTAGCTTTTTCGAAATGAGATTCCTACTTTAGGTCCAAATGAAACTTTTCATATTACTAAGAAGACATATGAAGAGAATCCGGAATTTTTAAAGAGAAAGAGAGAAATTCCGAGTAAAAGTAGTAAAGAAACCAAGGGAGTGAAATCAAAAGATAAGTGCAAAGTACTCAAAATAAACAATATCCTCAACATATCGGTTTTTCAAAAATATCAGTTTGCCTTTTTGTTGACATTTGAAGACTGGGGACAATACCCTTAACTTCAGAAAAAGATGAACCTTTCAAAGGGTGAAGATTTCTCTCCTTATTTCAATTACTTGAATTACCAAGTTGCTTGGTCTAATGTTTTCTTCTTTAGACATCTTATTATTTCTTGGTTTATCCTGTTCCTTAAAACATGTTAAAATAACTTTCCAAAATGGTTTCAAAATTTGTATGAATATTTTGGAATTGAAGAGAATATTTTACCCAGTCTCTCTCGCTTCAAGGATTCAAAAACATTACGTACGAGGGGAACACCATTTTAACCGTCCAAGAAAACGTTTTATTCCAATTAATACTCATTTTTAAAGTCTCATGGATCCTCTGCTGTGACTTTTTTGTTGGTCAAAATCCTGGTGACTCTCCCAATCCTAAAAAGATTGTTAGAAGCTCAAAAATGAAAGTTAGCTTTTTCGAAATGAGATTCCTACTTTAGGTCCAAATGAAACTTTTCATATTACTAAGAATAAATATGAAGAGAATCCGGAATTTCTTAAGAGAAAGAGAGAAATTTCGAGTAAAAGTAGTAAAGAAACCAAAGGGAGCGAAATCAAAAGATAACTGCAACCTACTATAAATAAACAATATCCTCAACAAATTGATTTTTCAAAAATGTCAATTTTCCTTTTTTTTTTGTCATTTGAAAACTCGGGACGTTACCCTTAGCTCGAGAAAATGATGAATCTTTCAAACGGTGAAGATTTCTCTTCTCATTTCAATTGCAATGATTACGAAGATGCTTTGTTTAATATTTTCTTCCATAGACATCTTATTCATTCCTCGTTTATCCTCTTCCTTCAATCATGTAAAAATAGTTTTCCAAAATGGTTTCAAAATTGGTGTGAATATTTTGGAGTTGAAGAGAATATTTAACTTAGTCTCTCTTTTCAAGGATTCAGAAACTTTACGAACGAGGGAAAAACCATTTTATGTACCCAAGAAAACGTTTAATTCTAATTTATCCTCATTTTTAAAGTCTCATGGATCCTCTGCTGTGACTTTTTTGTTGTTCGAAATCCTGGTGACTCTCCCAATCCTAAAAAGATTGTTAGGAGCTCAAAAATGAAAGTTAGCTTTTTCGAAATGAGATTCCTACTTTAGGTCCAAATGAAACTTTTCATATTACTAAGAAGAAATATGAAGAGAATCCTGAATTTCTTAAGAGAAGAGAGAAATTCCGAGTAAAAGTAGTGAAGAAACCAAGGGAGCGAAATCAAAAGATAACTGCAACCTACTATAAATAAACAATATCCTCAACAAATTGATTTTTCAAAAATGTCAATTTTCCTTTTTGTTGTCATTTGAAAACTCGGGACGTTACCCTTAGCTCGAGAAAATGATGAATCTTTCAAACGGTGAAGATTTCTCTTCTCATTTCAATTGCATGGATTACGAAGATGCTTTGTTTAATATTTTCTTCTATAGACTTGTTATTCATTCCTGGTTTATCCTCTTCCTTCAATCATGTAAAAATAGTGTTCCAAAATGGTTTCAAAATTGGTGTGAATATTTTGGAATTGAAGAGAATATCTAACTTAGTCTCTCTTTTCAAGGATTCAAAAACTTTACGAACGAGGGAAAAACCATTTTATGTGCCCAAGAAAACGTTTAATTCTAATTTATCCTCATTTTTAAAGTCTCATGGATCCTCTGCTGTGACTTTTTTGTTGGTCAAAATCCTGGTGACTCTCCCAATCTAAAAAGATTGTTAGAAGCTCAAAAATGAAAGTTAGCTTTTTCGAAATGAGATTCCTACTTTAGGTCCAAATGAAACTTTTCATATTACTAAGAAGACATATGAAGAGAATCCGGAATTTTTAAAGAGAAAGAGAGAAATTCCGAGTAAAAGTAGTAAAGAAACCAAGGGAGTGAAATCAAAAGATAAGTGCAAAGTACTCAAAATAAACAATATCCTCAACATATCGGTTTTTCAAAAATCTCAGTTTGCCTTTTTGTTGACATTTGAAGACTGGGGACAATACCCTTAACTTCAGAAAAAGATGAACCTTTCAAAGGGTGAAGATTTCTCTCCTTATTTCAATTACTTGAATTACCAAGTTGCTTGGTCTAATGTTTTCTTCTTTAGACATCTTATTATTTCTTGGTTTATCCTGTTCCTTAAAACATGTTAAAATAACTTTCCAAAATGGTTTCAAAATTTGTATGAATATTTTGGAATTGAAGAGAATATTTTACCCAGTCTCTCTCGCTTCAAGGATTCAAAAACATTACGTACGAGGGGAACACCATTTTAACCGTCCAAGAAAACGTTTTATTCCAATTAATACTCATTTTTAAAGTCTCATGGATCCTCTGCTGTGACTTTTTTGTTGGTCAAAATCCTGGTGACTCTCCCAATCCTAAAAAGATTGTTAGAAGCTCAAAAATGAAAGTTAGCTTTTTCGAAATGAGATTCCTACTTTAGGTCCAAATGAAACTTTTCATATTACTAAGAATAAATATGAAGAGAATCCGGAATTTCTTAAGAGAAAGAGAGAAATTTCGAGTAAAAGTAGTAAAGAAACCAAAGGGAGCGAAATCAAAAGATAACTGCAACCTACTATAAATAAACAATATCCTCAACAAATTGATTTTTCAAAAATGTCAATTTTCCTTTTTTTTTTGTCATTTGAAAACTCGGGACGTTACCCTTAGCTCGAGAAAATGATGAATCTTTCAAACGGTGAAGATTTCTCTTCTCATTTCAATTGCAATGATTACGAAGATGCTTTGTTTAATATTTTCTTCCATAGACATCTTATTCATTCCTCGTTTATCCTCTTCCTTCAATCATGTAAAAATAGTTTTCCAAAATGGTTTCAAAATTGGTGTGAATATTTTGGAGTTGAAGAGAATATTTAACTTAGTCTCTCTTTTCAAGGATTCAGAAACTTTACGAACGAGGGAAAAACCATTTTATGTGCCCAAGAAAACGTTTAATTCTAATTTATCCTCATTTTTAAAGTCTCATGGATCCTCTGCTGTGACTTTTTTGTTGTTCGAAATCCTGGTGACTCTCCCAATCCTAAAAAGATTGTTAGGAGCTCAAAAATGAAAGTTAGCTTTTTCGAAATGAGATTCCTACTTTAGGTCCAAATGAAACTTTTCATATTACTAAGAAGAAATATGAAGAGAATCCTGAATTTCTTAAGAGAAGAGAGAAATTCCGAGTAAAAGTAGTGAAGAAACCAAGGGAGCGAAATCAAAAGATAACTGCAACCTACTATAATTAAATAATATCCTCAACAAATTGATTTTTCAAAAATGTCAATTTTCCTTTTTGTTGTCATTTGAAAACTCGGGACGTTACCCTTAGCTCGAGAAAATGATGAATCTTTCAAACGGTGAAGATTTCTCTTCTCATTTCAATTGCATGGATTACGAAGATGCTTTGTTTAATATTTTCTTCTATAGACTTGTTATTCATTCCTGGTTTATCCTCTTCCTTCAATCATGTAAAAATAGTGTTCCAAAATGGTTTCAAAATTGGTGTGAATATTTTGGAATTGAAGAGAATATCTAACTTAGTCTCTCTTTTCAAGGATTCAAAAACTTTACGAACGAGGGAAAAACCATTTTATGTGCCCAAGAAAACGTTTAATTCTAATTTATCCTCATTTTTAAAGTCTCATGGATCCTCTGCTGTGACTTTTTTGTTGGTCAAAATCCTGGTGACTCTCCCAATCTAAAAAGATTGTTAGAAGCTCAAAAATGAAAGTTAGCTTTTTCGAAATGAGATTCCTACTTTAGGTCCAAATGAAACTTTTCATATTACTAAGAAGACATATGAAGAGAATCCGGAATTTTTAAAGAGAAAGAGAGAAATTCCGAGTAAAAGTAGTAAAGAAACCAAGGGAGTGAAATCAAAGGATAAGTGCAAAGTACTCAAAATAAACAATATCCTCAACATATCGGTTTTTCAAAAATCTCAGTTTCCCTTTTTGTTGACATTTGAAGACTGGGGACAATACCCTTAACTTCAGAAAAAGATGAACCTTTCAAAGGGTGAAGATTTCTCTCCTTATTTCAATTACTTGAATTACCAAGTTGCTTGGTCTAATGTTTTCTTCTTTAGACATCTTATTATTTCTTGGTTTATCCTGTTCCTTAAAACATGTTAAAATAACTTTCCAAAATGGTTTCAAAATTTGTATGAATATTTTGGAATTGAAGAGAATATTTTACCCAGTCTCTCTCGCTTCAAGGATTCAAAAACATTACGTACGAGGGGAACACCATTTTAACCGTCCAAGAAAACGTTTTATTCCAATTAATACTCATTTTTAAAGTCTCATGGATCCTCTGCTGTGACTTTTTTGTTGGTCAAAATCCTGGTGACTCTCCCAATCCTAAAAAGATTGTTAGAAGCTCAAAAATGAAAGTTAGCTTTTTCGAAATGAGATTCCTACTTTAGGTCCAAATGAAACTTTTCATATTACTAAGAAGAAATATGAAGAGAATCCGGAATTTCTTTAGAGAAAGAGAGAAATTTCGAGTAAAAGTAGTAAAGAAACCAAAGGGAGCGAAATCAAAAGATAACTGCAACCTACTATAAATAAACAATATCCTCAACAAATTGATTTTTCAAAAATGTCAATTTTCCTTTTTTTTTTGTCATTTGAAAACTCGGGACGTTACCCTTAGCTCGAGAAAATGATGAATCTTTCAAACGGTGAAGATTTCTCTTCTCATTTCAATTGCAATGATTACGAAGATGCTTTGTTTAATATTTTCTTCCATAGACATCTTATTCATTCCTCGTTTATCCTCTTCCTTCAATCATGTAAAAATAGTTTTCCAAAATGGTTTCAAAATTGGTGTGAATATTTTGGAGTTGAAGAGAATATTTAACTTAGTCTCTCTTTTCAAGGATTCAGAAACTTTACGAACGAGGAAAAAACCATTTTATGTGCCCAAGAAAACGTTTAATTCTAATTTATCCTCATTTTTAAAGTCTCATGGATCCTCTGCTATGACTTTTTTGTTGGTCAAAATCCTGGTGACTCTCCCAATCTAAAAAGATTGTTAGAAGCTCAAAAATGAAAGTTAGCTTTTTCGAAATGAGATTCCTACTTTAGGTTCAAATGAAACTTTTCATATTACTAAGAAGAAATATTAAGAGAATCCGGAATTTCTTAAGAGAAAGAGAGAAATTTCGAGTAAAAGCAGTAAAGAAACCAAAGGGAGCGAAATCAAAAGATTACATCAACCTACTATAAATAAACAATATCCTCAATAAATTGATTTTTCAAAAATGTCAATTTTCCTTTTTGTTGTCATTTGAAAACTCGGGACATTACCCTTAGCTCGAGAAAATGATGAATCTTTCAAACGGTGATGATTTCTCTTCTCATTTCAATTGCAATGATTACGAAGATGCTTTGTTTAATATTTTCTTCCATAGACATCTTATTCATTCCTCGTTTATCCTCTTCCTTCAATCATGTAAAAATAGTTTTCCAAAATGGTTTCAAAATTGGTGTGAATATTTTGGAGTTGAAGAGAATATTTAACTTAGTCTCTCTTTTCAAGGATTCAGAAACTTTACGAACGAGGGAAAAACCATTTTATGTGCCCAAGAAAACGTTTAATTCTAATTTATCCTCATTTTTAAAGTCTCATGGATCCTCTGCTGTGACTTTTTTGTTGTTCGAAATCCTAGTGACTCTCCCAATCCTAAAAAGATTGTTAGGAGCTCAAAAATGAAAGTTAGCTTTTTCGAAATGAGATTCCTACTTTAGGTCCAAATGAAACTTTTCATATTACTAAGAAGAAATATGAAGAGAATCCGGAATTTCTTAAGAGAAAGAGAGAAATTTCGAGTAAAAGTAGTAAAGAAACCAAAGGGAGCGAAATCAAAAGATAACTGCAACCTACTATAAATAAACAATATCCTCAACAAATTGATTTTTCAAAAATGTCAATTTTCCTTTTTTTTTTGTCATTTGAAAACTCGGGACGTTACCCTTAGCTCGAGAAAATGATGAATCTTTCAAACGGTGAAGATTTCTCTTCTCATTTCAATTGCAATGATTACGAAGATGCTTTGTTTAATATTTTCTTCCATAGACATCTTATTCATTCCTCGTTTATCCTCTTCCTTCAATCATGTAAAAATAGTTTTCCAAAATGGTTTCAAAATTGGTGTGAATATTTTGGAGTTGAAGAGAATATTTAACTTAGTCTCTCTTTTCAAGGATTCAGAAACTTTACGAACGAGGAAAAAACCATTTTATGTGCCCAAGAAAACGTTTAATTCTAATTTATCCTCATTTTTAAAGTCTCATGGATCCTCTACTGTGACTTTTTTGTTGTTCGAAATCCTGGTGACTCTCCCAATCCTAAAAAGATTGTTAGGAGCTCAAAAATGAAAGTTAGCTTTTTCGAAATGAGATTCCTACTTTAGGTCCAAATGAAACTTTTCATATTACTAAGAAGAAATATGAAGAGAATCCTGAATTTCTTAAGAGAAGAGAGAAATTCCGAGTAAAAGTAGTGAAGAAACCAAGGGAGCGAAATCAAAAGATAACTGCAACCTACTATAAATAAACAATATCCTCAACAAATTGATTTTTCAAAAATGTCAATTTTCCTTTTTGTTGTCATTTGAAAACTCGGGACGTTACCCTTAGCTCGAGAAAATGATGAATCTTTCAAACGGTGAAGATTTCTCTTCTCATTTCAATTGCATGGATTACGAAGATGCTTTGTTTAATATTTTCTTCTATAGACTTGTTATTCATTCCTGGTTTATCCTCTTCCTTCAATCATGTAAAAATAGTGTTCCAAAATGGTTTCAAAATTGGTGTGAATATTTTGGAATTGAAGAGAATATCTAACTTAGTCTCTCTTTTCAAGGATTCAAAAACTTTACGAACGAGGGAAAAACCATTTTATGTGCCCAAGAAAACGTTTAATTCTAATTTATCCTCATTTTTAAAGTCTCATGGATCCTCTGCTGTGACTTTTTTGTTGGTCAAAATCCTGGTGACTCTCCCAATCTAAAAAGATTGTTAGAAGCTCAAAAATGAAAGTTAGCTTTTTCGAAATGAGATTCCTACTTTAGGTTCAAATGAAACTTTTCATATTACTAAGAAGAAATATTAAGAGAATCCGGAATTTCTTAAGAGAAAGAGAGAAATTTCGAGTAAAAGCAGTAAAGAAACCAAAGGGAGCGAAATCAAAAGATTACATCAACCTACTATAAATAAACAATATCCTCAATAAATTGATTTTTCAAAAATGTCAATTTTCCTTTTTGTTGTCATTTGAAAACTCGGGACATTACCCTTAGCTCGAGAAAATGATGAATCTTTCAAACGGTGATGATTTCTCTTCTCATTTCAATTGCAATGATTACGAAGATGCTTTGTTTAATATTTTCTTCCATAGACATCTTATTCATTCCTCGTTTATCCTCTTCCTTCAATCATGTAAAAATAGTTTTCCAAAATGGTTTCAAAATTGGTGTGAATATTTTGGAGTTGAAGAGAATATTTAACTTAGTCTCTCTTTTCAAGGATTCAGAAACTTTACGAATGAGGGAAAAACCATTTTATGTGCCCAAGAAAACGTTTAATTCTAATTATCCTCATTTTTAAAGTCTCATGGATCCTCTTGATGAGAATCATGGCGGGCTTGACGGAAAGAACTACAAATCAAGCCAAACAAACCTTCCAGCATGTTCGAAGAGCTTCACAGATCAAGCATTGCGAGAGTGAACAAGGTTCGAGGCTAAACCAAGTGAGCAAGCCAAGAGACAAGCCGAGAATCGAGTTGGAATCCAAGAAAATCAAAAATTATGTAGAAGCAAAGTTACGGCCGTAACAAAATATTCTCACGGCCGTAAGTCACTCTCGGATCAAAATGAAGAATTTCAGGTTTTCAAAGTTACGGCCGTAAGTTTATGGTCACGGCCGTAATCCTTAAGCAGAAGCACAGTTACGGCCGTAAGGAATGTTGTCACGGCCGTAAATCCAGATTAGCGTAAAATCATGCGGATTTTTGTTTCCTTTTTTTTATATTTTAATTCCTTTTTCCTATTTTAGTATTTTAGGAGTCTATTTTGATAAGTTTTATCTATTCCCTAATTAGATTAGATTTTATTTAGTTTCCTAAGTAGATTAGGATCTTTATTCTGGTTGCCTATATAAAGGCGTCTTCATTGTAATACAAGGAGATTATTAGACTTTGATTAATGAAAATTGTGTTGAGTTATTTCTCTCCCAAATATTGTTCCTGAATGAACTTTCGAACTTATCAAATATTGTGAGATATTTGTGGCGTTCACCAAACTGAACTTATCAAGGATCTGGACATTCCTTATGGCGTTCAAACCATTACGGTTCTTGTTTCCGCATCGTAACGGGTCTCGGGTTTGATATGCCCCTGGTTCTTGCGTCGTGAGGCTCGGGTCGTAGTGTCATCGTCCGTTCCAACCTGAATTCGGAACTTTCTCGGCGTTATTTCCGCGTGTCCGTCGTGACCCCCTCCCGGGATCACATCATCTGGTATCAGAACTTGGCTCTGGATTCAGGTTTTGTTTTTCTATTCTATCCAGTTTGATTTTGTGTTTTTATCATAGAGTCTGCACAAAAAATCATCCATATCTTGTTATTGATTCTTTTTTTTCTTTAGTTTATTTTTCTTCTTATTCTTCGTGCCAGTAAAAAGTTCCATTATTTGATCCATATAGAAATCCATAAAAAAAAAAATTCAATCTTGTTTATTTTATTCGATTCTTGTCCAAATCCAGTCTCGTTTGTTTTGTCGCGTTCGTGTCAGATTTTCGGATTTATTAAAAAAAATAATAATAATTAATTTTTATTTTATTTTTTATTTAATTCTGAAAATTCATTACTCAAAAAAAAAAAAAAAAAAAGTGAGTCAATTCCAAAATTCAAGGACGACTTCCTTGAGTTTCATAGCTCCTTGTTATCGAATCTTTCCATTTCACTCCACATCCAACTCCACAATGTCCAAATTCAGGGAAAAACCTCAAACAGTTTCTAGAGTTAGGAGGGAGAATAAGATTGATCATAAACCTAGGGTTGGAATTGGGGATAAGCTGAAAATATTGGAAGATGGTGCTTCAAAAATAAGGGATCGCGTCATCTGGTATCAGAGCTGGACTCTGATTCAGGTTTTGTTTTTCTATTCTATTCAGTTTGATTTTGTGTTTTTATCATAGAGTCTACACAAAATCATTCATATCTTGTTCTTCGTGTCAGTAAAATTTTTCCATTATTTGATCCATACAAAATTCATCAAAAATTCAATCTTGTTTATTTTATGTGATTCTTGTCCAAATCATGTCCCGTTTGTTGTCGAATTTCGGATTTATAAAAAAAAAAAAATTCAATTTTTATTTTTTATAATCCGAAATTTCATCCATAATTCAAAAAAAAAAAAAACAAGTCAATCCCAAAATTCAAGGACCACTTCCTAGAGTTTATTAGCTCCTTGTTATCGAATCTTTTCATTCCATTCCACAATGTCTAAATTCAGGGATAAACCTCAAACAGTTCCTAGAGTTAGGAGGGAAAATAGGATTGATCATAAACCTAGGGTTGGAATTGGGTATGAGCTGAAAGTATTGGAAGATGGTGCCAAAAAAATTGGGGATGCTGTCTCGGAAATGAGGGATGAAATTGATGAGGTGAGAATGATATTAAGGTAGTTAAAGGAGGAGATGATTGCAAAGGAAGCAAGAAAAAAATTAGCAAAGTTGCAACGGGAGAGTGAAATGGAAGCTGAAGCTAAATTTCCAAAGGGGAATGAAAGTTAGATTGGAGGGGATTTAAAATTGGAGTCTCAGGCTATGGATGTTGAAAAGGAGGGAGACTTGAAACATGAAGTAAAAAATAAAAATTTGTGTAGTGTTGAGGAGGTGCCTATTCATGTCGATAATATTATTTATGAGGAGGTGCATGAGCAAAAGCATAATTTGGAAGTAGTTGAGCTAAATCCAAAATTGGGTGAGGAGAAGGAGTATTTGGGTAGTGATGATGGAATGCATGAAAAATTAGAAGATGTGGTTGGGCTTTGGGTTAAAAATATTGAGCAAGAGAGTGAAAATGTTGAAAGAGGTAAAGAGGAGAGCCTCATTGTGAGAAAGGAGGATAGGGAGGTGATCTATCATGAATACAAGGATCCATACCTTGTACGTTTTGAAACTAACATTTCCCTCCCCATTTTATTTCAATCTTTTTTGCAGGTTGATTACACATGGAAGCTTGAGTCAAATCCACCTTGGCAAATTAACCTCATGTTTCAATACATTCGTGTTTACCAATGGGAGGATTTCCGCCTAATGAATTCATGTCATGGAATCTATAATTTCCCGTTTGATCCTGGTGGGGCATCTGTAAATCACGAACCAAGCTATGATTCGGGACGAATCATCCTAAAGAAGGGGAGAATGATGAGAATCATGGCGGGCTTGACGGAAAGAACTACAAATCAAGCCAAACAAACCTTCCAGCATGTTCGAAGAGCTTCACAGATCAAGCATTGCGAGAGTGAACAAGGTTCGAGGCTAAACCAAGTGAGCAAGCCAAGAGACAAGCCGAGAATCGAGTTGGAAACAGAGAAAATCAAAAATTATGCAGAAGCAAAGTTACGGCCGTAACAAAATATTCTCACGGCCGTAAGTCACTCTCGGATCAAAATGAAGAATTTCAGGTTTTCAAAGTTACGGCCGTAAGTTTATGGTCACGGCCGTAATCCTTAAGCAGAAGCACAGTTCGGCCGTAAGGAATGTTGTCACGGTCGTAAATCCAGATTAGCGTAAAATCATGCGGATTTTTGTTTCCTTTTTTTTATATTCTAATTCCTTTTTCCTATTTTAGTATTTTAGGAGCCTATTTTGATAAGTTTTATCTATTCCCTAATTAGATTAGATTTTATTTAGTTTCCTAAGTAGATTAGGATCTTTATTCTGGTTGCCTATATAAAGGCGTCTTCATTGTAATACAAGGAGATTATTAGACTTTGATTAATGAAAATTGTGTTGAGTTATTTCTCTCCCAAATATTGTTCCTGAATGAACTTTCGAACTTATCAAATATTGTAAGATATTTGTGGCGTTCACCAAACTGAACTTATCAAGGATCTGGACATTCCTTGTGGCGTTCAAACCATTACGGTTCTTGTTTCCGCATCGTAACGGGTCTCGGGTTAGATATGCCCCTGGTTCTTGCGTCGTGAGGCTCGGGTTGTAGTGTCACCGTCCGTTCCAACCTGAATTCGGCACTTTTCCACGTTATTTCCGCGTGTCCGTCGTGACCCCCTCCCGGGATCACATCACCTCTGCTGTGACTTTTTTGTTGTTCGAAATCCTGGTGACTCTCCCAATCCTAAAAAGATTGTTAGGAGCTCAAAAATGAAAGTTAGCTTTTTCGAAATGAGATTCCTACTTTAGGTCCAATTGAAACTTTTCATATTACTAAGAAGAAATATGAAGAGAATCCGGAATTTCTTAAGAGAAACAGAGAAATTCCGAGTAAAAGTAGTAAAGAAACCAAGGGAGCGAAATCAAAAGATAACTGCAACCTACTATAAATAAACAATATCCTCAACAAATTGATTTTTCAAAAATGTCAATTTTCCTTTTTGTTGTCATTTGAAAACTCGGGACTTTACCCTTAGCTCGAGAAAATGATGAATCTTTCAAACGGTGAAGATTTCTCTTCTCATTTCAATTGCATGGATTACGAAGATGCTTTGTGTAATACCGCTTTTCATTTCGTACCCTTTAAAAAATTCCACGTCATATTTATACTAATGTATTTGAAATTTGAGAATTTAATTTAATTTTACGTCAATGATTTGAATTGTTTTGCAGTGGAAGGACTTGGACGCCGTCTCGCTCAATGTGCCAATTAGGAAATTTTAAATTTGTTTACTTGCAATTTATGTGAATAATTGTCTTATTTCCTAAGCATGCCAATTCTTATTTTTGTCAAATTATTATCAGTGGTAAATTTTAGGGTATTTTGTAAATTTACGATAGAAGTGTACTTAAGTACGTCCCTAGAGAGACTTGAAGGACCAATTTGCAATCACCAAAAGTTCATTTCTTAACCTAACCCTCAAGACTCACTCCCTCACTCTCGTTCCATGCCTCTCTCACTCTCAGTTTCGTCTCTCACGCTCGGCTCTCGTTCTCTCCCTCTCCCGACGTTGCTCTCTCTCTGTATCTGCGCTCTCTGTCTCTCGGCACGCCGCCACCCCACCGGAGGTCATTGCCCACCGCCGCGACCACCACCTTAACCACTACGCGCGGTAACGGCCTCTCACCCCGCGCGCACGCACACACTCGCACGGCCACTCACAGTTCACACGATTTTCACACACACACTTGAATATACATTGTGATGTATGTGTATATGTATATACTTTGTATACTTTCAGATTTTGCCTTGCTTGGATTTTTGAATTTCAATTTTTGATTAATTTGTATGTATATATGGAATTATATGTATATATTGTATTTATATATAAATTCAGTTTGAACTATCAAGATATTAGGTGTAGACATACATTACGGTGTATGTATATATGTAAAATTTTCAGATTTTCCAATTTATGTAGATTTCGAATTTTAAAGACTAATTTTGGGAATTTATGTTGATGATGTTAATGTGGGTATATTGATTTATACGTATGTATAGATTTCCTATGCGAATTTTAGATTTTTCAAATGGATGAATGTATGTATAACTTCAGATTTTTTAAAATAATATAGATAGATGTATGTTAGTTTTTAAATTCTAAATTTAAGAATTTGATTGTTTAGTTAACCATTTGAGTTTGTAGTTTGTCTTAAAATGATAATTTTTATATGGGGAAGAATATAAATTGTCATTTATGTGATAAGTTGATAAAAATGTGAAATGAATTGATACGGATATACATGTATATATATTGATTGGTTAATTTACAAATTCGAATTTTGGTGGATTTCAAGTTAGAATTTGGTTTGAGATTTGAGTAAATGTATTTAGACAAGTTCGAATCAAATTGTGAGTCACAGGATTTTTTTAACTTCAATTGTGGATTTCAAATTTTGGATAATGTGCGTGGGTGAAGTTTCAAGTTTTTAAATCCGTAAGTTATGTCTTTTAAATTTGTACTGCTAGTTAAGTTGAAGCATAATGGTAATCTTTGAAATATTAAGGGACTCTATGAATGTTTTTATTAATTTTCACTCAGTTATGATTTCAAATTTGAATTGGTCAATGTCAATTATGGGGGGTTAATGCTAATAAAAGTATATTTTATTTAATGAATGAACATAACTAGGATTGTTGGTACATTGACGACACGGGCAGTCGAGGCTCCTCCACTTGCAAATCCAGATGACGGTAAATACTAAGGATGTCAAGTAAGTAAACTTCCCCCTATTTTCATAGAAGTTGAATGTAAATGTGAAAGTTATGTGTAAATGACTGTCGTGCAACTTACTTGCTTTGATGAATTGTATTCACTTTATGAAAGCATATGTTATTGAGAAGAATGTTAAAACATGCACGTTATCATGTCATTGCATCATTAAGCATGCATTGGCATCGAAATGGTAAAGTCAAATGTTTTAATGAAAGTAATGTGTCAAAGTGAAATTTTGTCAAAAAAGTATGTATCCCAAGTTTTTGAAAGAATGGGTGTACTTCTATGTCATGAAAGGTCCGAGTGGGAAATGGGGCGCGGGGGACCGGCGTACCCGAATGTAATGAGCCGCTTTGCGGTGGAATGAACGTAATGAGCCGCTTTGCGGTGGAATGAACGTAATGAGCCGCTTTGCGGTGGAATGAATGTAATGGGCCGCTTTGCGGTGGAATGAATGAATGAACCGCTTTGCGGTGGACATGCGCATGTTAATCTGGTTCCAAATAAGAATGGCCCACTGTTATCTGATTGACTAGAAGTTACATCAAGTGAGCTCACGATGGAAATGAAGTGAAAGTCTTGAAATGTTAAACGAAAGTTTGAAAAGTTGAATTTTCTGGAAAGTAAAGAGAAAGGGATACATATATGAAATTTTTAAAGCATTCATGTCATAAGCATGCATTCATGCATACAGTTTACTTACTGAGCTTTAGCTCACCCCAATCCCTCCCCAATATTTCAGGTGATGAAAGTTAGATGATCAGAGGAGAACACTTGGCGGCTGACTTCGACAGTACCCACCGTCACCTTAATTAATAAAGTTAAATTGATTCAAGTTGTCGTTTAAATTTATTCCTTCATCTATTGTTATTGGTAATGTTTGGTTGAAGTTAGTCTTGATTACGTATTGGTGACGCAATTGAGATTAAATTTCCTCTTAATTCTTTTGTCAATGTCGTTTGATATTTTGAGAAATCTTATGATTGAGGAGTTTGGGAAATGTATGAATTGGTTTTGGAGATGATGAATGTGATTGAGATGTGATGGATGTTTTAAATTTTAAAATGGTTTTTGATGTCCCTCTACAGGTTGGCTATGTCCAATTTATAGAGGAGACTCTGCCGAAATTTCTGTAAAATTTTATAATAGATAAATGAATATTTTAATTGTGCAACCGTTTTAAATTCCGCATTTTAATGTTTAAACGATTTATTTCCGCATTAAAAGAAAAAGAGAAGTTAACACCTAGGTTTAAGATTCTTGAACTTGGGGTGTTACATTTTTGGTATCAGAGCTAAGAGTTTTAAAAGCGATTCTGTAGACTTTTAAAATTTATTTGAAAATGGTTCGGGTACTGAGTCACGCCTCAAGTGCTTCTCCCTCGATCATCTGGTAAGTTAAATTTTGTTTAAATTATGAAATGTTATTTATGTTTCAATGATTGTAAATTCTTGAATGCTAATGTGTAATGTCGGAAAGTGAAAGGTTAAGAATGTTGTCAGTGATTATGAGGAGTATATCTTGGTTATGTAAATGAGGAAGTGAGAAAGTAATGGTTATTAAGAATTTGGGTGCCGTTTATTAGATCTTTTTTTGAAATAAGAAATGGATATGAATGGTGTATCGGCATGAGAGTATACAGTGTCCAAACGAGAAGTTGGGAAGACATCGAACTTAGTATTAAGCACTGATCGTATTTGATCTCGGGACTACCCACTCATTTGATAGTCCAACAGTTATAGGAAAATTGATTTACCCATCTCAGTAGCTGGAGACCAAGTTTATATTTTCAACGCCATTTGAAGAATTGTTGAACTAAAGTTATGTGTTGGGAAATGTCCCAATCATGGTGAATGGGGAGGAGTAGATGATGGATTTCACAACACTGAATACCCACAAACTTGATTTTATACTAGGAATGGAATGATTATTACGGTATAAGGTTTAAATCACTGGATACGTTAAGGTGGTATTTAAACCTCCAAATGAAACCCTTTTTGCTTTGTTGAAGTAAAGGTGAAACTTTCTATTTCGATATTATCAGTGATGAAGGCTCGTCAATTGATGAATAAGAGTTATTAAGCCTACCTGGTTGCAATAATTGAAGTGTGTAAGGTGAATACTTCTCTCGAACAAATTTCAGTTATTCGAGAATGACTAAAGATTTCTCAGACAATCTTTGTGATTTACCGCCTAAAAGAGAAATTGAATTCGTCATCGATTAAGTGCGCAACTCTAGTATCCAAGGTATAATATCGGATGACTCCTTCGTAACTTAAAAGAGCTCAAAGTGCAACTATAGAATCTCATGGACAAAGGTTTTGTTCGACCTAGCTTTTTTGCCATGGGGTGCTCAGGAGCTATACATGAAGAAGAAAGATGATTTTATTGAGACTTTTATGAGAAGAACTATGAAATTAGAGGTTTAAAGATTTGGATTCTTAGTTATTGGGAATTAAGTAATGGATATTGTGTTGAGTAAGTGAATTATTCCTCTATTTTGAGAGAAATTTATTATGTAATTTGGTCTTGTGATTAAATTTTGGGAATATGATTTGTGGCATATATTTATAAGTATGAGTAGTCTTTTGAGCCAACTAATGTATTGAAGGAAGTGAGATATTGATATTGGAAATTATGATTTGAAATTGTTATGTTGAGGAATTATGGATTGATTTTCTGGGATATCAAGGTATACATGAAGTTATGTGATGATTTGATCCATACATTGGGAAACGATAAGTTATATTTTGAAAAGATGAGTGAAGACAAGTATTATGGCGTTATTGGGAAGAATTTTTAATTATTCTTAGGAACTTATTGACTATTAGTGAGAAATGATCACTTGTATTGGAGAATATTATAAATTATAAGGATATCAGATAATACTGTTGATTTATTTTGGAATTTGATCGGGAAGATATGTTAAAGATAAGCTGATGATATTATGTTGATTTGTGAATAACATGTTATTGGATATACTACATAGAGAGAATATTCAGGTAATTTCTATCCTTTTAATTATTTTGGTGATATTTGGTGATAAAGAAGTTTTAGAGATGACAAAATATTATGGTTTGATATGTTTTTAAAGAAATAGTAAAGATTTATTGAAATTTGGAGAGAATTTTCCATGGGCTTACAGAGATTAATGAAGAGACGTGATGTCATTTGGGTTATTGAATAATGACTTAAGTAATCGGCAAATATTTCTTTATACAGAGTTTAGAGGCTATGTTGAGAGCTTGCATTTTAGACCTTTGTGATGGTCAGGAAAACCATTTACCGTCTGTTGAATTTACATGTAATATGATTATTGGGATTAGTCAGTTATCATGAATGGGAGATATTGAAAATATTTTATGGTGAGATGCCTTAAAGGAGTAACCATTTATTCAAAGTGAGAAATTGGGGACATGCGATTGAATGTTTGGGATTATGTGAGATAATGATTGTCATAAGGTCAATTGTATATAAAAGGTATAATAGATGATTGTAAGGAATAATGTGATGATGAGAACTAAAGGTGATAATGTATTGAAATTATGAAATAAGTTGACCATCCATGAATAAGTTATGTTGTATTTGGTTCTAAGTGGAAATTCAAAGAATGATGAATCTCAGTCATGGAAAATGAACCAGGATTTCCTCATAATGTGAATGATTCACTGATGTACATTAAGTTTTCAATATTGATAAAAGAAACTTTATCAGGTCCTAGATTTGTACAAGTATTGCAGAAGTAATGCATCTGATCGGAGGAAAGTTTATGATAGTACATATCATGAAATTGTGGAGATTATTATTGAGGGTATCTTGATTTAAAAGTAAGAAATGAAATTTTAGGCAATTGTCCTTGTGGATAGGATTTGTGGAAAATGAGGATAAGACTTCACAGCGATTATTTATTATGGAGTAGTGTACAGAAAGAGTGACAATGGCGGAGTCCAAGATTTATTGAGTTGAGAGATGGATATAAAAATCTTAGTGAGTATATTGATGTAAAGGGTTCATGTGAAGGATATGATGGTTATTATGTTGTAATCTTGGAGAGATTGATATGATTATTTGAGGTCAGTTGTGTGACTTTTACTTATAATGGGATTGTATTTTTGGGTTAAGTAAACTTGATGAGGAATTCTATATGAATCACAAAAGTTTTATTCATTGGTGATAGGTCAATGATTTATTTATAAAATACTTGGTTAGAGTATTATTATGATGCTTTTGAAAGCATGGATTCTTAAATTAGTACCTTGGGCTTTAGTTTTAAGATGAGTGTATGATGCTGAATACTTTATTACAATATGTAAGTATGGGTTACAGGATTTACGTTGATCCTCCGATTTTAAAAGAAATGTCAGCATGTTCAGAAAGGATTTCGTTTGTAAATCTTTCCAGAAAGATTATGTCAAAGTTTTAGTATTTCTACTGTATATTTCGGTATGGACGTCAAATTTCACTAATTCTGGATTACAAAGTTTTATTTTGGTCAATCTTGATTTTAGTTTTAAGAATGTGATCAATCAATATATATATTAAGGTTTAAACGTTAGAATAGATCCTATAAAAGGCTGGAAATGGAAAGTTAGTGAATGGATTCATAAGTGGGATAATGTCGGTTGATGGTCTCCTACAAAAATAACTATCAAACTTCGATCCGTATTGAGTACTATACGATAGGAAATGTAGATTGCCAGTTCATTAGGATGAAGTAGGAGAAAGAAGATTATTGGGTCCAGAAATAGTACAGCAGACAATTGAAGTTGTTGTAAAGAGTCGCCAGTGGATGAAAATTGCACAAAGTAGACAAAAAAAAAAAAAAACTATGCGGACAAAAGAAGGAAATCTTTGGAATTCGCTGCGGGCGATATAATCTTTTTTGAGGATAGCTCCAATGAAATGAATTATGAGTTTCTGGTAGAAAAGAAGGTTGAGCCCTTTTGTTGGCCCCTTGAGAGGCTAAAAATGATGAGTGACCTAATTTATCCGATTGCATTGCTATCAAAACCATTTGGGATACAAAAGGTGTTTTACGTCTTATTGCTGAGGAAGTATTATCCAGATTCATCTCATATTCTCAGCTATGAGTAATTAGATCTTCGTGAGAAATTGATATATGAATAGTCACATGCGAGAACTTTAGAAAAGGCTACTTGGGAACGCAATGATAAAATGAGTACCAATGATCCACATTTTTGGTAAGTTTTAATTTCGAGGACGAAATTTCTTTAAGGGGGTAAGGAACTGTAATACCGCTTTTCATTTCGTACCCTTTAAAAAATTCCACGTCATATTTATACTAATGTATTTGAAATTTGAGAATTTAATTTAATTTTACGTCAATGATTTGAATTGTTTTGCAGTGGAAGGACTTGGACGCCGTCTCGCTCAATGTGCCAATTAGGAAATTTTAAATTTGTTTACTTGCAATTTATGTGAATAATTGTCTTATTTCCTAAGCATGCCAATTCTTATTTTTGTCAAATTATTATCAGTGGTAAATTTTAGGGTATTTTGTAAATTTACGATAGAAGTGTACTTAAGTACGTCCCTAGAGAGACTTGAAGGACCAATTTGCAATCACCAAAAGTTCATTTCTTAACCTAACCCTCAAGACTCACTCCCTCACTCTCGTTCCATGCCTCTCTCACTCTCAGTTTCGTCTCTCACGCTCGGCTCTCGTTCTCTCCCTCTCCCGACGTTGCTCTCTCTCTGTATCTGCGCTCTCTGTCTCTCGGCACGCCGCCACCCCACCGGAGGTCATTGCCCACCGCCGCGACCACCACCTTAACCACTACGCGCGGTAACGGCCTCTCACCCCGCGCGCACGCACACACTCGCACGGCCACTCACAGTTCACACGATTTTCACACACACACTTGAATATACATTGTGATGTATGTGTATATGTATATACTTTGTATACTTTCAGATTTTGCCTTGCTTGGATTTTTGAATTTCAATTTTTGATTAATTTGTATGTATATATGGAATTATATGTATATATTGTATTTATATATAAATTCAGTTTGAACTATCAAGATATTAGGTGTAGACATACATTACGGTGTATGTATATATGTAAAATTTTCAGATTTTCCAATTTATGTAGATTTCGAATTTTAAAGACTAATTTTGGGAATTTATGTTGATGATGTTAATGTGGGTATATTGATTTATACGTATGTATAGATTTCCTATGCGAATTTTAGATTTTTCAAATGGATGAATGTATGTATAACTTCAGATTTTTGAAAATAATATAGATAGATGTATGTTAGTTTTTAAATTCTAAATTTAAGAATTTGATTGTTTAGTTAACCATTTGAGTTTGTAGTTTGTCTTAAAATGATAATTTTTTTATGGGGAAGAATATAAATTGTCATTTATGTGATAAGTTGATAAAAATGTGAAATGAATTGATACGGATATACATGTATATATATTGATTGGTTAATTTACAAATTCGAATTTTGGTGGATTTCAAGTTAGAATTTGGTTTGAGATTTGAGTAAATGTATTTAGACAAGTTCGAATCAAATTGTGAGTCACAGGATTTTTTTAACTTCAATTGTGGATTTCAAATTTTGGATAATGTGCGTGGGTGAAGTTTCAAGTTTTTAAATCCGTAAGTTATGTCTTTTAAATTTGTACTGCTAGTTAAGTTGAAGCATAATGGTAATCTTTGAAATATTAAGGGACTCTATGAATGTTTTTATTAATTTTCACTCAGTTATGATTTCAAATTTGAATTGGTCAATGTCAATTATGGGGGGTTAATGCTAATAAAAGTATATTTTATTTAATGAATGAACATAACTAGGATTGTTGGTACATTGACGACACGGGCAGTCGAGGCTCCTCCACTTGCAAATCCAGATGACGGTAAATACTAAGAATGTCAAGTAAGTAAACTTCCCCCTATTTTCATAGAAGTTGAATGTAAATGTGAAAGTTATGTGTAAATGACTGTCGTGCAACTTACTTGCTTTGATGAATTGTATTCACTTTATGAAAGCATATGTTATTGAGAAGAATGTTAAAACATGCACGTTATCATGTCATTGCATCATTAAGCATGCATTGGCATCGAAATGGTAAAGTCAAATGTTTTAATGAAAGTAATGTGTCAAAGTGAAATTTTTTCAAAAAAGTATGTATCCCAAGTTTTTGAAAGAATGGGTGTACTTCTATGTCATGAAAGGTCCGAGTGGGAAATGGGGCGCGGGGGACCGGCGTACCCGAATGTAATGAGCCGCTTTGCGGTGGAATGAACGTAATGAGCCGCTTTGCGGTGGAATGAATGTAATGGGCCGCTTTGCGGTGGAATGAATGAATGAACCGCTTTGCGGTGGACATGCGCATGTTAATCTGGTTCCAAATAAGAATGGCCCACTGTTATCTGATTGACTAGAAGTTACATCAAGTGAGCTCACGATGGAAATGAAGTGAAAGTCTTGAAATGTTAAACGAAAGTTTGAAAAGTTGAATTTTCTGGAAAGTAAAGAGAAAGGGATACATATATGAAATTTTTAAAGCATTCATGTCATAAGCATGCATTCATGCATACAGTTTACTTACTGAGCTTTAGCTCACCCCAATCCCTCCCCAATATTTCAGGTGATGAAAGTTAGATGATCAGAGGAGAACACTTGGCGGCTGACTTCGACAGTACCCACCGTCACCTTAATTAATAAAGTTAAATTGATTCAAGTTGTCGTTTAAATTTATTCCTTCATCTATTGTTATTGGTAATGTTTGGTTGAAGTTAGTCTTGATTACGTATTGGTGACGCAATTGAGATTAAATTTCCTCTTAATTCTTTTGTCAATGTCGTTTGATATTTTGAGAAATCTTATGATTGAGGAGTTTGGAAAATGTATGAATTGGTTTTGGAGATGATGAATGTGATTGAAATGTGATGGATGTTTTAAATTTTAAAATGGTTTTTGATGTCCCTCTACAGGTTGGCTATGTCCAATTTATAGAGGAGACTCTGCCGAAATTTCTGTAAAATTTTATAATAGATAAATGAATATTTTAATTGTGCAACCGTTTTAAATTCCGCATTTTAATGTTTAAACGATTTATTTCCGCATTAAAAGAAAAAGAGAAGTTAACACCTAGGTTTAAGATTCTTGAACTTGGGGTGTTACATTTTTGGTATCAGAGCTAAGAGTTTTAAAAGCGATTCTGTAGACTTTTAAAATTTATTTGAAAATGGTTCGGGTACTGAGTCACGCCTCAAGTGCTTCTCCCTCGATCATCTGGTAAGTTAAATTTTGTTTAAATTATGAAATGTTATTTATGTTTCAATGATTGTAAATTCTTGAATGCTAATGTGTAATGTCGGAAAGTGAAAGGTTAAGAATGTTGTCAGTGATTATGAGGAGTATATCTTGGTTATGTAAATGAGGAAGTGAGAAAGTAATGGTTATTAAGAATTTGGGTGCCGTTTATTAGATCTTTTTTTGAAATAAGAAATGGATATGAATGGTGTATCGGCATGAGAGTATACAGTGTCCAAACGAGAAGTTGGGAAGACATCGAACTTAGTATTAAGCACTGATCGTATTTGATCTCGGGACTACCCACTCATTTGATAGTCCAACAGTTATAGGAAAATTGATTTACCCATCTCAGTAGCTGGAGACCAAGTTTATATTTTCAACGCCATTTGAAGAATTGTTGAACTAAAGTTATGTGTTGGGAAATGTCCCAATCATGGTGAATGGGGAGGAGTAGATGATGGATTTCACAACACTGAATACCCACAAACTTGATTTTATACTAGGAATGGAATGATTATTACGGTATAAGGTTTAAATCACTGGATACGTTAAGGTGGTATTTAAACCTCCAAATGAAACCCTTTTTGCTTTGTTGAAGTAAAGGTGAAACTTTCTATTTCGATATTATCAGTGATGAAGGCTCGTCAATTGATGAATAAGAGTTATTAAGCCTACCTGGTTGCAATAATTGAAGTGTGTAAGGTGAATACTTCTCTCGAACAAATTTCAGTTATTCGAGAATGACTAAAGATTTCTCAGACAATCTTTGTGATTTACCGCCTAAAAGAGAAATTGAATTCGTCATCGATTAAGTGCGCAACTCTAGTATCCAAGGTATAATATCGGATGACTCCTTCGTAACTTAAAAGAGCTCAAAGTGCAACTATAGAATCTCATGGACAAAGGTTTTGTTCGACCTAGCTTTTTTGCCATGGGGTGCTCAGGAGCTATACATGAAGAAGAAAGATGATTTTATTGAGACTTTTATGAGAAGAACTATGAAATTAGAGGTTTAAAGATTTGGATTCTTAGTTATTGGGAATTAAGTAATGGATATTGTGTTGAGTAAGTGAATTATTCCTCTATTTTGAGAGAAATTTATTATGTAATTTGGTCTTGTGATTAAATTTTGGGAATATGATTTGTGGCATATATTTATAAGTATGAGTAGTCTTTTGAGCCAACTAATGTATTGAAGGAAGTGAGATATTGATATTGGAAATTATGATTTGAAATTGTTATGTTGAGGAATTATGGATTGATTTTCTGGGATATCAAGGTATACATGAAGTTATGTGATGATTTGATCCATACATTGGGAAACGATAAGTTATATTTTGAAAAGATGAGTGAAGACAAGTATTATGGCGTTATTGGGAAGAATTTTTAATTATTCTTAGGAACTTATTGACTATTAGTGAGAAATGATCACTTGTATTGGAGAATATTATAAATTATAAGGATATCAGATAATACTGTTGATTTATTTTGGAATTTGATCGGGAAGATATGTTAAAGATAAGCTGATGATATTATGTTGATTTGTGAATAATATGTTATTGGATATACTACATAGAGAGAATATTCAGGTAATTTCTATCCTTTTAATTATTTTGGTGATATTTGGTGATAAAGAAGTTTTAGAGATGACAAATTATTATGGTTTGATATGTTTTTAAAGAAATAGTAAAGATTTATTGAAATTTGGAGAGAATTTTCCATGGGCTTACAGAGATTAATGAAGAGACGTGATGTCATTTGGGTTATTGAATAATGACTTAAGTAATCGGCAAATATTTCTTTATACAGAGTTTAGAGGCTATGTTGAGAGCTTGCATTTTAGACCTTTGTGATGGTCAGGAAAACCATTTACCGTCTGTTGAATTTACATGTAATATGATTATTGGGATTAGTCAGTTATCATGAATGGGAGATATTGAAAATATTTTATGGTGAGATGCCTTAAAGGAGTAACCATTTATTCAAAGTGAGAAATTGGGGACATGCGATTGAATGTTTGGGATTATGTGAGATAATGATTGTCATAAGGTCAATTGTATATAAAAGGTATAATAGATGATTGTAAGGAATAATGTGATGATGAGAACTAAAGGTGATAATGTATTGAAATTATGAAATAAGTTGACCATCCATGAATAAGTTATGTTGTATTTGGTTCTAAGTGGAAATTCAAAGAATGATGAATCTCAGTCATGGAAAATGAACCAGGATTTCCTCATAATGTGAATGATTCACTGATGTACATTAAGTTTTCAATATTGATAAAAGAAACTTTATCAGGTCCTAGATTTGTACAAGTATTGCAGAAGTAATGCATCTGATCGGAGGAAAGTTTATGATAGTACATATCATGAAATTGTGGAGATTATTATTGAGTACTATACGATAGGAAATGTAGATTGCCAGTTCATTGGGATGAAGTAGGAGAAAGAAGATTATTGGGTCCAGAAATAGTACATCAGACAATTGAAGTTGTTGTAAAGAGTCGCCAGTGGATGAAAATTGCACAAAGTAGACAAAAAAAAAAAAAAAAACTATGCGGACAAAAGAAGGAAATCTTTGGAATTCGCTGCGGGCGATATAATCTTTTTTGAGGATAGCTCCAATGAAATGAATTATGAGTTTCTGGTAGAAAAGAAGGTTGAGCCCTTTTGTTGGCCCCTTGAGAGGCTAAAAATGATGAGTGACCTAATTTATCCGATTGCATTGCTATCAAAACCATTTGGGATACAAAAGGTGTTTTACGTCTTATTGCTGAGGAAGTATTATCCAGATTCATCTCATATTCTCAGCTATGAGTAATTAGATCTTCGTGAGAAATTGATATATGAATAGTCACATGCGAGAACTTTAGAAAAGGCTACTTGGGAACGCAATGATAAAATGAGTACCAATGATCCACATTTTTGGTAAGTTTTAATTTCGAGGACGAAATTTCTTTAAGGGGGTAAGGAACTGTAATACCGCTTTTCATTTCGTACCCTTTAAAAAATTCCACGTCATATTTATACTAATGTATTTGAAATTTGAGAATTTAATTTAATTTTACGTCAATGATTTGAATTGTTTTGCAGTGGAAGGACTTGGACGCCGTCTCGCTCAATGTGCCAATTAGGAAATTTTAAATTTGTTTACTTGCAATTTATGTGAATAATTGTCTTATTTCCTAAGCATGCCAATTCTTATTTTTGTCAAATTATTATCAGTGGTAAATTTTAGGGTATTTTGTAAATTTACGATAGAAGTGTACTTAAGTACGTCCCTAGAGAGACTTGAAGGACCAATTTGCAATCACCAAAAGTTCATTTCTTAACCTAACCCTCAAGACTCACTCCCTCACTCTCGTTCCATGCCTCTCTCACTCTCAGTTTCGTCTCTCACGCTCGGCTCTCGTTCTCTCCCTCTCCCGACGTTGCTCTCTCTCTGTATCTGCGCTCTCTGTCTCTCGGCACGCCGCCACCCCACCGGAGGTCATTGCCCACCGCCGCGACCACCACCTTAACCACTACGCGCGGTAACGGCCTCTCACCCCGCGCGCACGCACACACTCGCACGGCCACTCACAGTTCACACGATTTTCACACACACACTTGAATATACATTGTGATGTATGTGTATATGTATATACTTTGTATACTTTCAGATTTTGCCTTGCTTGGATTTTTGAATTTCAATTTTTGATTAATTTGTATGTATATATGGAATTATATGTATATATTGTATTTATATATAAATTCAGTTTGAACTATCAAGATATTAGGTGTAGACATACATTACGGTGTATGTATATATGTAAAATTTTCAGATTTTCCAATTTATGTAGATTTCGAATTTTAAAGACTAATTTTGGGAATTTATGTTGATGATGTTAATGTGGGTATATTGATTTATACGTATGTATAGATTTCCTATGCGAATTTTAGATTTTTCAAATGGATGAATGTATGTATAACTTCAGATTTTTGAAAATAATATAGATAGATGTATGTTAGTTTTTAAATTCTAAATTTAAGAATTTGATTGTTTAGTTAACCATTTGAGTTTGTAGTTTGTCTTAAAATGATAATTTTTTTATGGGGAAGAATATAAATTGTCATTTATGTGATAAGTTGATAAAAATGTGAAATGAATTGATACGGATATACATGTATATATATTGATTGGTTAATTTACAAATTCGAATTTTGGTGGATTTCAAGTTAGAATTTGGTTTGAGATTTGAGTAAATGTATTTAGACAAGTTCGAATCAAATTGTGAGTCACAGGATTTTTTTAACTTCAATTGTGGATTTCAAATTTTGGATAATGTGCGTGGGTGAAGTTTCAAGTTTTTAAATCCGTAAGTTATGTCTTTTAAATTTGTACTGCTAGTTAAGTTGAAGCATAATGGTAATCTTTGAAATATTAAGGGACTCTATGAATGTTTTTATTAATTTTCACTCAGTTATGATTTCAAATTTGAATTGGTCAATGTCAATTATGGGGGGTTAATGCTAATAAAAGTATATTTTATTTAATGAATGAACATAACTAGGATTGTTGGTACATTGACGACACGGGCAGTCGAGGCTCCTCCACTTGCAAATCCAGATGACGGTAAATACTAAGGATGTCAAGTAAGTAAACTTCCCCCTATTTTCATAGAAGTTGAATGTAAATGTGAAAGTTATGTGTAAATGACTGTCGTGCAACTTACTTGCTTTGATGAATTGTATTCACTTTATGAAAGCATATGTTATTGAGAAGAATGTTAAAACATGCACGTTATCATGTCATTGCATCATTAAGCATGCATTGGCATCGAAATGGTAAAGTCAAATGTTTTAATGAAAGTAATGTGTCAAAGTGAAATTTTTTCAAAAAAGTATGTATCCCAAGTTTTTGAAAGAATGGGTGTACTTCTATGTCATGAAAGGTCCGAGTGGGAAATGGGGCGCGGGGGACCGGCGTACCCGAATGTAATGAGCCGCTTTGCGGTGGAATGAACGTAATGAGCCGCTTTGCGGTGGAATGAATGTAATGGGCCGCTTTGCGGTGGAATGAATGAATGAACCGCTTTGCGGTGGACATGCGCATGTTAATCTGGTTCCAAATAAGAATGGCCCACTGTTATCTGATTGACTAGAAGTTACATCAAGTGAGCTCACGATGGAAATGAAGTGAAAGTCTTGAAATGTTAAACGAAAGTTTGAAAAGTTGAATTTTCTGGAAAGTAAAGAGAAAGGGATACATATATGAAATTTTTAAAGCATTCATGTCATAAGCATGCATTCATGCATACAGTTTACTTACTGAGCTTTAGCTCACCCCAATCCCTCCCCAATATTTCAGGTGATGAAAGTTAGATGATCAGAGGAGAACACTTGGCGGCTGACTTCGACAGTACCCACCGTCACCTTAATTAATAAAGTTAAATTGATTCAAGTTGTCGTTTAAATTTATTCCTTCATCTATTGTTATTGGTAATGTTTGGTTGAAGTTAGTCTTGATTACGTATTGGTGACGCAATTGAGATTAAATTTCCTCTTAATTCTTTTGTCAATGTCGTTTGATATTTTGAGAAATCTTATGATTGAGGAGTTTGGGAAATGTATGAATTGGTTTTGGAGATGATGAATGTGATTGAGATGTGATGGATGTTTTAAATTTTAAAATGGTTTTTGATGTCCCTCTACAGGTTGGCTATGTCCAATTTATAGAGGAGACTCTGCCGAAATTTCTGTAAAATTTTATAATAGATAAATGAATATTTTAATTGTGCAACCGTTTTAAATTCCGCATTTTAATGTTTAAACGATTTATTTCCGCATTAAAAGAAAAAGAGAAGTTAACACCTAGGTTTAAGATTCTTGAACTTGGGGTGTTACACTTTGTTTAATATTTTCTTCTATAGACTTGTTATTCATTCCTGGTTTATCCTCTTCCTTCAATCATGTAAAAATAGTTCTCCAAAATGGTTTCAAAATTGGTGTAAATATTTTGGAATTGAAGAGAATATTTAACTTAGTCTCTCTTTTCAAGGATTCAAAAACTTTACGAACGAGGGAAAAACCATTTTATGTGCCCAAGAAAACGTTTAATTCTAATTTATCCTCATTTTTAAAGTCTCATGGATCCTCTGCTGTGACTTTTTTGTTGTTCGAAATCCTGGTGACTCTCCCAATCCTAAAAAGATTGTTAGGAGATCAAAAATGAAACTTTTCATATTACTAAGAAGAAATATGAAGAGAATCCGGAAATTCTTAAGGGAAAGAGAGAAATTCCGAGTAAAAGTAGTAAAGAAACCAAGGGAGTGAAATCAAAAGATAAGTTTGCAAACTACTCAAAATAAACAATATCCTCAACATATCGATTTTTCAAAAATCTCAGTTTTCCTTTTTGTTGACATTTGAAGACTGGGGACAATACCCTTAACTCCAGAAAAAGATGAACCTTTCAAAGGGTGAAGATTTCTCTCCTTATTTCAATTACTTGAATTACCAAGTTGCTTTGTCAAAAGTTTTCTTCTTTAGACATCTTATTATTTCTTGGTTTATCTTGTTCCTTCAAACATGTTAAAATAACTTTCCAAAATGGTTTCAAAATTTGTATGAATATTTTGGAATTGAAGAGAATATTTTACCCAGTCTCTCTCTCTTCAAGGATTCAAAAACTTTACGTACGAGGGTAACACCATTTTATCTGTGCAAAAAAATGTTTTATTCCAATTAATCCTCATTTTTAAAGTCTCATGGATCTTCTGCTGTGACTTTTTCGTTGGTCAAAATCCTGGTGACTCTCCCAATCCTAAAAAGATTGTTAAAAGCTCAAAAATGAAAGTTAGCTTTTTCGAAATGAGATTCCTACTTTAGGTCCAAATGAAACTTTTCATATTATTAAGAAGAAATATGAAGAGAATCTGGAATTTCTTAAGAGAAAGAGAGAAATTCCGAGTAAAAGAAGTAAAGAAACCAAGGGAGTGAAATCAAAAGATAAGTGCAAAGTACTAAAAATAAAAAATATCCTCAACATATCGATTTTTCAAAAATCTCAGTTTGCCTTTTTGTTGACATTTGAAGACTGGGGACAATACCCTTAACTTCAGAAAAAGATGAACCTTTCAAAGGGTGAAGATTTCTCTCCTTATTTCAATTACTTGAATTACCAAGTTGCTTTGTCTAATGTTTTCTTCTTTAGACATCTTATTATTTCTTGGTTTATCCTGTTCCTTCAAACATGTTAAAATAACTTTCCAAAATGGTTTCAAAATTTGTATGAATATTTTTGAATTGAAGAGAATATTTTACCTAGTCTCTCTCGCTTCAAGGAGTCAAAAACATTACGTACGAGGGGAAAACCATTTTAACTGTCCAAGAAAACGTTTTATTCCAATTAATACTCATTTTTAAAGTCTCATGGATCCTCTGCTGTGACTTTTTTGTTGGTCAAAATCCTGGTGACTCTCCCAATCCTAAAAAGATTGTTAGAAGCTCAAAAATGAAAGTTAGCTTTTTCGAAATGAGATTCCTACTTTGGGTCCAAATGAAACTTTTCATATTATTAAGAAGAATTATGAAGAGAATCCGGAATTTCTTAAGAGAAAGAGAAATTCCGAGTAAAAGTAGTAAAGAAACCAAGTGATGAGAACCCGGGAGGGGATCCTCGTCGTAGCTCGCGGAATAACGCTTGGAAAGTTCCGAATCCAGGTTGGAACGGACGATAACACTACAACCCGAGCCTCACGACGTAAGAACCATGGGTATATTAAACCCAAGACCCGTTACGATGCGGAAACAAGAACCGTAATGGTTTGAACGCCACAAAGGATGCCCACGCCTTTGATAAGTTCGATTTGTTGAACACCACAAATATCCCACAATATTTGATAAGTTCGAAGTTTGTTCAATTCCAGAACAATGTTGAGAAAACACTCAATATAATTTTTATTCGTCCAAAATATTATATTTTTACATTGAATGGAAAAGCATATAAATAGGCAAAATAAAACCTAATCGCTAACTGACTCTGAATAGAATTCTAATTAGGCTAAAATACCTAAAATAACTAAAATACCAAAATAACCAAAATTAAAAAAAATAATTAAAACCAAAAATAACCAACTAAACCCTAGCCTCAACACAAGGCCCAAAAACGCGTTACTTGAATTACGGCCGTAACAATTGTCTTTACGGCCGTAATAGCCTCTCGGATCAAAATGTGGTTTAGTTTGTTACGGCCATGAGAATTTTGATTACGGCCGTAAGTCTTCTTCTTCATTTACGGCCGTGAGATGATATGTTTACGGCCGTAAAGTCCTTTCTGTCCAAATTTGCCGTATTGATTTTACGGCCGTAAAAATGGGTGTTACGGCCGTGAGTCTGTTTCTGCCCAATTTTCTGATCCTTTGACATTAATTGATCTGATTTGAATCTCGACTCGAGCCCAACATGAAACTTGTTCTTTTTCCCATGTAGAATATTGTTGAATTGCCCGTATCTTGATTTCTCATTTTTGACGCCTTTTCCGGATCACATCATCCCCTCTTCCTTTAAGATGATTCGTCCCGAATCATAACATTGTTAGCTTCTTTTCCGGATCACATCACCAAGGGAGCGAAATCAAAAGATAAGTGCAAACTACTCAAAATAAACAATATCCTCAACATATCGATTTTTCAAAAATCTCAGTTTGCCTTTTTGTTGACATTTGAAGACTGGGGACAATACCCTTAACTCCAGAAAAAGATGAACCTTTCAAAGGGTGAAGATTTCTCTCCTTATTTCAATTACTTGAATTACCAAGTTGCTTTGTCTAATGTTTTCTTCTTTAGACATCTTATTATTTCTTGGTTTATCCTGTTCCTTCAAACATGCTAAAATAATTTTCCAAAATGGTTTCAAAATTTGTATGAATATTTTGGAATTGAAGAGAATATTTTACCCAGTCTCTCTCTCTTCAAGAACTCAAAAACTTTAAGTACGAGGGGAACACCATTTTATCTGTCCAAGAAAACGTTTTATTCCAATTAATCCCCAATTTTAAAGTCTCATGGATCCTCTGCTGTGACTTTTTTGTTGGTCAAAGTCCTGGTGACTCTCCCAATCTTAAAAAGATTGTTAGAAGCTCAAAAATGAAAGTTAGCTTTTTCGAAATGAGATTCCTACTTTAGGTCCAAATGAAACTTTTCATATTACTAAGAAGAAATATGAAGAGAATCCGGAATTTCTTAAGAGAAAGAGATAAATTCCGAGTAAAAGTAGTAAAGAAACCAAGTGATGAGAACCCGGGAGGGGGTCCTCGTCGTAGCTCGCGGAATAACGCTTGGAAAGTTCCGAATCCAGGTTGGAACGGACGATAACACTACAACCCGAGCCTCACAACGTAAGAACCATGGGTATATTAAACCCAAGACCCGTTACGATGCGGAAACAAGAACCGTAATGGTTTGAACGCCACAAAGGATGCCCACGCTTTTGATAAGTTCGATTTGTAGAACACCACAAATATCCCACAATATTTGATAAGTTCGAAGTTTGTTCAATTCCAGAACAATGTTGAGAAAACACTCAATATAATTTTTATTCATCCAAAATATTATATTTTTACATTGAATGGAAAAGCATATAAATAGGCAAAATAAAACCTAATCGCTAACTCACTCTGAATAGAATTCTAATTAGGCTAAAATACCTAAAATAACTAAAATACCAAAATAACCAAAATTAAAAAAAATAATTAAAACCAAAAATAACCAACTAAACCCTAGCCTCAACACAAGGCCCAAAAACGCGTTACTTGAATTACGGCCGTAACAATTGTCTTTACGGCCGTAATAGCCTCTCGGATCAAAATGTGGTTTAGTTTGTTACGGCCGTGAGAATTTTGATTACGGCCGTAAGTCTTCTTCTTCATTTACGGCCGTGAGATGATATGTTTAAGGCCGTAAATTCCTTTCTGTCCAAATTTTCCGTATTGATTTTACGGCCGTAAAAATGGGTGTTACGGCCGTGAGTCTGTTTCTGCCCAATTTTCTGATCCTTTGACATTAATTGATCTGATTTGAATCTCGACTTGAGCCCAACATGAAACTTGTTCATTTTCTCATGTAGAATATTGTTGAATTGCCCGTATCTTGATTTCTCATTTTTGAAGCCTTTTTCCGGATCACATCATCCCCTCTTCCTTTAAGATGATTCGTCCCGAATCATAACATTGTTAGCTTCTTTTCCGGATCACATCACCAAGGGAGCGAAATCAAAAGATAAGTGCAAACTACTCAAAATAAACAATATCCTCAACATATCGATTTTTCAAAAATCTCAGTTTGCCTTTTTGTTGACATTTGAAGACTGGGGACAATACCCTTAACTCCAGAAAAAGATGAACCTTTCAAAGGGTGAAGATTTCTCTCCTTATTTCAATTACTTGAATTACCAAGTTGCTTTGTCTAATGTTTTCTTCTTCAGACATCTTATTATTTCTTGGTTTATCCTGTTCCTTCAAACATGTTAAAATAATTTTCCAAAATGGTTTCAAAATTTGTATGAATATTTTGGAATTGAAGAGAATATTTTACCCAGTCTCTCTCTCTTCAAGAACTCAAAAACTTTAAGTACGAGGGGAACACCATTTTATCTGTCCAAGAAAACGTTTTATTCCAATTAATCCCCAATTTTAAAGTCTCATGGATCCTCTGCTGTGACTTTTTTGTTGGTCAAAGTCCTGGTGACTCTCCCAATCCTAAAAAGATTGTTAGAAGCTCAAAAATGAAAGTTAGCTTTTTCGAAAAGAGATTCCTACTTTAGGTCCAAATGAAACTTTTCATATTACTAAGAAGAAATATGAAGAGAATCCGGAATTTCTTAAGAGAAAGAGAGAAATTCCAAGTAAAAGTAGTAAAGAAACCAAGTGATGAGAACCCGGGAGGGGGTCCTCGTCGTAGCTCGCGGAATAACGCTTGGAAAGTTCCGAATCCAGGTTGGAACGGACGATAACACTACAACCCGAGCCTCACGACGTAAGAACCATGGGTATATTAAACCCAAGACCCGTTACGATGCGGAAACAAGAACCGTAATGGTTTGAACGCCACAAAGGATGCCCACGCCTTTGATAAGTTCGATTTGTTGAACACCACAAATATCCCACAATATTTGATAAGTTCGAAGTTTGTTCAATTCAAGAACAATGTTGAGAAAACACTCAATATAATTTTTATTCGTCCAAAATATTATATTTTTACATTGAATGGAAAAGCATATAAATAGGCAAAATAAAACCTAATCGCTAACTGACTCTGAATAGAATTCTAATTAGGCTAAAATACCTAAAATAACTAAAATACCAAAATAACCAAAATTAAAAAAAATAATTAAAACCAAAAATAACCAACTAAACCCTAGCCTCAACACAAGGCCCAAAAACGCGTTACTTGAATTACGGCCGTAACAATTGTCTTTACGGCCGTAATAGCCTCTCGGATCAAAATGTGGTTTAGTTTGTTACGGCCGTGAGAATTTTGATTACGGCCGTAAGTCTTCTTCTTCATTTACGGCCGTGAGATGATATGTTTACGGCCGTAAAGTCCTTTCTGTCCAAATTTGCCGTATTGATTTTACGGCCGTAAAAATGGGTGTTACGGCCGTGAGTCTGTTTCTGCCCAATTTTCTGATCCTTTGACATTAATTGATCTGATTTGAATCTCGACTCGAGCCCAACATGAAACTTGTTCATTTTCCCATGTAGAATATTGTTGAATTGCCCGTATCTTGATTTCTCATTTTTGACGCCTTTTCCGGATCACATCATCCCCTCTTCCTTTAAGATGATTCATCCCGAATCATAACATTGTTAGCTTCTTTTCCGGATCACATCACCAAGGGAGCGAAATCAAAAGATAAGTGCAAACTACTCGAAATAAACAATATCCTCAAAATATCGATTTTTCAAAAATCTCAGTTTGCCTTTTTGTTGACATTTGAAGACTGGGGACAATACCCTTAACTCCAGAAAAAGATGAACCTTTCAAAGGGTGAAGATTTCTCTCCTTATTTCAATTACTTGAATTACCAAGTTGCTTTGTCTAATGTTTTCTTCTTTAGACATCTTATTATTTCTTGGTTTATCCTGTTCCTTCAAATATGTTAAAATAATTTTCCAAAATGGTTTCAAAATTTGTATGAATATTTTTGGAATTGAAGTGAATATTTTAC
This sequence comes from Ligustrum vulgare, assembly GCA_963555705.1. Lineage (NCBI taxonomy): Eukaryota > Viridiplantae > Streptophyta > Magnoliopsida > Lamiales > Oleaceae > Ligustrum > Ligustrum vulgare. Next base: position 32,061,462 of record OY743183.1, on the reverse strand, counting down.
CCAGTCTCTCTCTCTTCAAGAACTCAAAAACTTTAAGTACGAGGGGAACACCATTTTATCTGTCCAAGAAAACGTTTTATTCCAATTAATCCCCAATTTTAAAGTCTCATGGATCCTCTGCTGTGACTTTTTTGTTGGTCAAAGTCCTGGTGACTCTCCCAATCCTAAAAAGATTGTTAGAAGCTCAAAAATGAAAGTTAGCTTTTTCGAAAAGAGATTCCTACTTTAGGTCCAAATGAAACTTTTCATATTACTAAGAAGAAATATGAAGAGAATCCGGAATTTCTTAAGAGAAAGAGAGAAATTCCGAGTAAAAGTAGTAAAGAAACCAAGTGATGAGAACCCGGGAGGGGGTCCTCGTCGTAGCTCGCGGAATAACGCTTGGAAAGTTCCGAATCCAGGTTGGAACGGACGATAACACTACAACCCGAGCCTCACGACGTAAGAACCATGGGTATATTAAACCCAAGACCCGTTACGATGCGGAAACAAGAACCGTAATGGTTTGAACGCCACAAAGGATGCCCACGCCTTTGATAAGTTCGATTTGTTGAACACCACAAATATCCCACAATATTTGATAAGTTCGAAGTTTGTTCAATTCCAGAACAATGTTGAGAAAACACTCAATATAATTTTTATTCGTCCAAAATATTATATTTTTACATTGAATGGAAAAGCATATAAATAGGCAAAATAAAACCTAACCGCTAACTGACTCTGAATAGAATTCTAATTAGGCTAAAATACCTAAAATAACTAAAATACCAAAATAACCAAAATTAAAAAAAATAATTAAAACCAAAAATAACCAACTAAACCCTAGCCTCAACATCAGGCCCAAAAACGCGTTACTTGAATTACGGCCGTAACAATTGTCTTTACGGCCGTAATAGCCTCTCGGATCAAAATGTGGTTTAGTTTGTTACGGCCGTGAGAATTTTGATTACGGCCGTAAGTCTTCTTCTTCATTTACGTCCGTGAGATGATATGTTTAAGGCCGTAAAGTCCTTTCTGTCCAAATTTGCCGTATTTATTTTACGGCCGTAAAAATGGGTGTTACGGCCGTGAGTCTGTTTCTGCCCAATTTTCTGATCCTTTGACATTAATTGATCTGATTTGAATCTCGAATCGAGCCCAACATGAAACTTGTTCATTTTCCCATGTAGAATATTGTTGAATTGCCCGTATCTTGATTCTCATTTTTTACGCCTTTTCCGGATCACATCATCCCCTCTTCCTTTAAGATGATTCGTCCCGAATCATAACATTGTTAGCTTCTTTTCCGGATCACATCACCAAGGGAGCGAAATCAAAAGATAAGTGCAAACTACTCAAAATAAACAATATCCTCAACATATCGATTTTTCAAAAATCTCAGTTTGCCTTTTTGTTGACATTTGAAGACTGGGGACAATACCCTTAACTCAAGAAAAAGATGAACCTTTCAAAGGGTGAAGATTTCTCTCCTTATTTCAATTACTTGAATTACCAAGTTGCTTTGTCTAATGTTTTCTTCTTTAGACATCTTATTATTTCTTGGTTTATCCTGTTCCTTCAAACATGTTAAAATAATTTTCCAAAATAGTTTCAAAATTTGTATGAATATTTTGGAATTGAAGAGAATATTTTACCCAGTCTCTCTCTCTTCAAGAACTCAAAAACTTTAAGTACGAGGGGAACACCATTTTATCTGTCCAAGAAAACGTTTTATTCCAATTAATCCCCAATTTTAAAGTCTCATGGATCCTCTGCTGTGACTTTTTTGTTGGTCAAAGTCCTGGTGACTCTCCCAATCCTAAAAAGATTGTTAGAAGCTCAAAAATGAAAGTTAGCTTTTTCGAAAAGAGATTCCTACTTTAGGTCCAAATGGAACTTTTCATATTACTAAGAAGAAATATGAAGAGAATCCGGAATTTCTTAAGAGAAAGAGAGAAATTCCGAGTAAAAGTTGTAAAGAAACCAAGTGATGAGAACCCGGGAGGGGGTCCTCGTCGTAGCTCGCGGAATAACGCTTGGAAAGTTCCGAATCCAGGTTGGAACGGTTGATAACACTACAACCCGAGCCTCACGACGTAAGAACCATGGGTATATTCAACCCAAGACCCGTTACGATGCGAAAACAAGAACCGTAATGGTTTGAACGCCACAAAGGATGCCCACGCCTTTGATAAGTTCGATTTGTTGAACACCACAAATATCCCACAATATTTGATAAGTTCGAAGTTTGTTCAATTCCACAACAATGTTGAGAAAACACTCAATATAATTTTTATTCGTCCAAAATATTCTATTTTTACATTGAATGGAAAAGCATATAAATAGGCAAAATAAAACCTAATCGCTAACTCACTCTGAATAGAATTCTAATTAGGCTAAAATACCTAAAATAACTAAAATACCAAAATAACCAAAATTAAAAAAATAATTAAAACCAAAAATAACCAACTAAACCCTAGCCTCAACACAAGGCCCAAAAACGCGTTACTTGAATTACGGCCGTAACAATTGTCTTTACGGCCGTAATAGCCTCTCGGATCAAAATGTGGTTTAGTTTGTTACGGCCGTGAGAATTTTGATTACGGCCGTAAGTCTTCTTCTTCATTTACGGCCGTGAGATGATATGTTTACGGCCGTAAAGTCCTTTCTGTCCAAATTTGCCGTATTGATTTTACGGCCGTAAAAATGGGTGTTACGGCCGTGAGTCTGTTTCTGCCCAATTTTCTGATCCTTTGACATTAATTGATCTGATTTGAATCTCGACTCGAGCCCAACATGAAACTTGTTCATTTTCTCATGTAGAATATTGTTGAATTGCCCGTATCTTGATTTCTCATTTTTGACGCCTTTTCCGGATCACATCATCCCCTCTTCCTTTAAGATGATTCGTCCCGAATCATAACATTGTTAGCTTCTTTTCCGGATCACATCACCAAGGGAGCGAAATCAAAAGATAAGTGCAAACTACTCAAAATAAACAATATCCTCAACATATCGATTTTTCAAAAATCTCAGTTTGCCTTTTTGTTGACATTTGAAGACTGGGGACAATACCCTTAACTCCAGAAAAAGATGAACCTTTCAAAGGGTGAAGATTTCTCTCCTTATTTCAATTACTTGAATTACCAAGTTGCTTTGTCTAATGTTTTCTTCTTTAGACATCTTATTATTTCTTGGTTTATCCTGTTCCTTCAAACATGTTAAAATAATTTTCCAAAATGGTTTCAAAATTTGTATGAATATTTTGGAATTGAAGAGAATATTTTACCCAGTCTCTCTCTCTTCAAGAACTCAAAAACTTTAAGTACGAGGGGAACACCATTTTATCTGTCCAAGAAAACGTTTTATTCCAATTAATCCCCAATTTTAAAGTCTCATGGATCCTCTGCTGTGACTTTTTTGTTGGTCAAAGTCCTGGTGACTCTCCCAATCCTAAAAAGATTGTTAGAAGCTCTAAAATGAAAGTTAGCTTTTTCGAAAAGAGATTCCTACTTTAGGTCCAAATGGAACTTTTCATATTACTAAGAAGAAATATGAAGAGAATCCGGAATTTCTTAAGAGAAAGAGAGAAATTCAGAGTAAAAGTAGTAAAGAAACCAAGTGATGAGAACCCGGGAGGGGGTCCTCGTCGTAGCTCGCGGAATAACGCTTGGAAAGTTCCGAATCCAGGTTGGAACGGTTGATAACACTACAACCCGAGCCTCACGACGTAAGAACCATGGGTATATTCAACCCAAGACCCGTTACGATGCGGAAACAAGAACCGTAATGGTTTGAACGCCACAAAGGATGCCCACGCCTTTGATAAGTTCGATTTGTTGAACACCACAAATATCCCACAATATTTGATAAGTTCGAAGTTTGTTCAATTCCACAACAATGTTGAGAAAACACTCAATATAATTTTTATTCGTCCAAAATATTCTATTTTTACATTGAATGGAAAAGCATATAAATAGGCAAAATAAAACCTAATCGCTAACTCACTCTGAATAGAATTCTAATTAGGCTAAAATACCTAAAATAACTAAAATACCAAAATAACCAAAATTAAAAAAATAATTAAAACCAAAAATAACCAACTAAACCCTAGCCTCAACACAAGGCCCAAAAACGCGTTACTTGAATTACGGCCGTAACAATTGTCTTTACGGCCGTAATAGCCTCTCGGATCAAAATGTGGTTTAGTTTGTTACGGCCGTGAGAATTTTGATTACGGCCGTAAGTCTTCTTCTTCATTTACGGCCGTGAGATGATATGTTTACGGCCGTAAAGTCCTTTCTGTCCAAATTTGCCGTATTGATTTTACGGCCGTAAAAATGGGTGTTACGGCCGTGAGTCTGTTTCTGCCCAATTTTCTGATCCTTTGACATTAATTGATCTGATTTGAATCTCGACTCGAGCCCAACATGAAACTTGTTCATTTTCTCATGTAGAATATTGTTGAATTGCCCGTATCTTGATTTCTCATTTTTGACGCCTTTTCCGGATCACATCATCCCCTCTTCCTTTAAGATGATTCGTCCCGAATCATAACATTGTTAGCTTCTTTTCCGGATCACATCACCAAGGGAGCGAAATCAAAAGATAAGTGCAAACTACTCAAAATAAACAATATCCTCAACATATCGATTTTTCAAAAATCTCAGTTTGCCTTTTTGTTGACATTTGAAGACTGGGGACAATACCCTTAACTCCAGAAAAAGATGAACCTTTCAAAGGGTGAAGATTTCTCTCCTTATTTCAATTACTTGAATTACCAAGTTGCTTTGTCTAATGTTTTCTTCTTTAGACATCTTATTATTTCTTGGTTTATCCTGTTCCTTCAAACATGTTAAAATAATTTTCCAAAATGGTTTCAAAATTTGTATGAATATTTTGGAATTGAAGAGAATATTTTACCCAGTCTCTCTCTCTTCAAGAACTCAAAAACTTTAAGTACGAGGGGAACACCATTTTATCTGTCCAAGAAAACGTTTTATTCCAATTAATCCCCAATTTTAAAGTCTCATGGATCCTCTGCTGTGACTTTTTTGTTGGTCAAAGTCCTGGTGACTCTCCCAATCCTAAAAAGATTGTTAGAAGCTCAAAAATGAAAGTTAGCTTTTTCGAAAAGAGATTCCTACTTTAGGTCCAAATGGAACTTTTCATATTACTAAGAAGAAATATGAAGAGAATCCGGAATTTCTTAAGAGAAAGAGAGAAATTCCGAGTAAAAGTAGTAAAGAAACCAAGTGATGAGAACCCGGGAGGGGGTCCTCGTCGTAGCTCGCGGAATAACGCTTGGAAAGTTCCGAATCCAGGTTGGAACGGTTGATAACACTACAACCCGAGCCTCACGACGTAAGAACCATGGGTATATTCAACCCAAGACCCGTTACGATGCGGAAACAAGAACCGTAATGGTTTGAACGCCACAAAGGATGCCCACGCCTTTGATAAGTTCGATTTGTTGAACACCACAAATATCCCACAATATTTGATAAGTTCGAAGTTTGTTCAATTCCACAACAATGTTGAGAAAACACTCAATATAATTTTTATTCGTCCAAAATATTCTATTTTTACATTGAATGGAAAAGCATATAAATAGGCAAAATAAAACCTAATCGCTAACTCACTCTGAATAGAATTCTAATTAGGCTAAAATACCTAAAATAACTAAAATACCAAAATAACCAAAATTAAAAAAATAATTAAAACCAAAAATAACCAACTAAACCCTAGCCTCAACACAAGGCCCAAAAACGCGTTACTTGAATTACGGCCGTAACAATTGTCTTTACGGCCGTAATAGCCTCTCGGATCAAAATGTGGTTTAGTTTGTTACGGCCGTGAGAATTTTGATTACGGCCGTAAGTCTTCTTCTTCATTTACGGCCGTGAGATGATATGTTTACGGCCGTAAAGTCCTTTCTGTCCAAATTTTCCGTATTGATTTTACGGCCGTAAAAATGGGTGTTACGGCCGTGAGTCTGTTTCTGCCCAATTTTCTGATCCTTTGACATTAATTGATCTGATTTGAATCTCGACTCGAGCCCAACATGAAACTTGTTCATTTTCCCATGTAGAATATTGTTGAATTGCCCGTATCTTGATTTCTCATTTTTGACGCCTTTTCCGGATCACATCATCCCCTCTTCCTTTAAGATGATTCGTCCCGAATCATAACATTGTTAGCTTCTTTTCCGGATCACATCACCAAGGGAGCGAAATCAAAAGATAAGTGCAAACTACTCAAAATAAACAATATCCTCAACATATCGATTTTTCAAAAATCTCAGTTTGCCTTTTTGTTGACATTTGAAGACTGGGGACAATACCCTTAACTCCAGAAAAAGATGAACCTTTCAAAGGGTGAAGATTTCTCTCCTTATTTCAATTACTTGAATTACCAAGTTGCTTTGTCTAATGTTTTCTTCTTTAGACATCTTATTATTTCTTGGTTTATCCTGTTCCTTCAAACATGTTAAAATAATTTTCCAAAATGGTTTCAAAATTTGTATGAATATTTTGGAATTGAAGAGAATATTTTACCCAGTCTCTCTCTCTTCAAGAACTCAAAAACTTTAAGTACGAGGGGAACACCATTTTATCTGTCCAAGAAAACGTTTTATTCCAATTAATCCCCAATTTTAAAGTCTCATGGATCCTCTGCTGTGACTTTTTTGTTGGTCAAAGTCCTGGTGACTCTCCCAATCCTAAAAAGATTGTTAGAAGCTCAAAAATGAAAGTTAGCTTTTTCGAAAAGAGATTCCTACTTTAGGTCCAAATGGAACTTTTCATATTACTAAGAAGAAATATGAAGAGAATCCGGAATTTCTTAAGAGAAAGAGAGAAATTCCGAGTAAAAGTAGTAAAGAAACCAAGTGATGAGAACCCGGGAGGGGGTCCTCGTCGTAGCTCGCGGAATAACGCTTGGAAAGTTCCGAATCCAGGTTGGAACGGTTGATAACACTACAACCCGAGCCTCACGACGTAAGAACCATGGGTATATTCAACCCAAGACCCGTTACGATGCGGAAACAAGAACCGTAATGGTTTGAACGCCACAAAGGATGCCCACGCCTTTGATAAGTTCGATTTGTTGAACACCACAAATATCCCACAATATTTGATAAGTTCGAAGTTTGTTCAATTCCACAACAATGTTGAGAAAACACTCAATATAATTTTTATTCGTCCAAAATATTCTATTTTTACATTGAATGGAAAAGCATATAAATAGGCAAAATAAAACCTAATCGCTAACTCACTCTGAATAGAATTCTAATTAGGCTAAAATACCTAAAATAACTAAAATACCAAAATAACCAAAATTAAAAAAATAATTAAAACCAAAAATAACCAACTAAACCCTAGCCTCAACACAAGGCCCAAAAACGCGTTACTTGAATTACGGCCGTAACAATTGTCTTTACGGCCGTAATAGCCTCTCGGATCAAAATGTGGTTTAGTTTGTTACGGCCGTGAGAATTTTGATTACGGCCGTAAGTCTTCTTCTTCATTTACGGCCGTGAGATGATATGTTTACGGCCGTAAAGTCCTTTCTGTCCAAATTTTCCGTATTGATTTTACGGCCGTAAAAATGGGTGTTACGGCCGTGAGTCTGTTTCTGCCCAATTTTCTGATCCTTTGACATTAATTGATCTGATTTGAATCTCGACTCGAGCCCAACATGAAACTTGTTCATTTTCCCATGTAGAATATTGTTGAATTGCCCGTATCTTGATTTCTCATTTTTGACGCCTTTTCCGGATCACATCATCCCCTCTTCCTTTAAGATGATTCGTCCCGAATCATAACATTGTTAGCTTCTTTTCCGGATCACATCACCAAGGGAGCGAAATCAAAAGATAAGTGCAAACTACTCAAAATAAACAATATCCTCAACATATCGATTTTTCAAAAATCTCAGTTTGCCTTTTTGTTGACATTTGAAGACTGGGGACAATACCCTTAACTCCAGAAAAAGATGAACCTTTCAAAGGGTGAAGATTTCTCTCCTTATTTCAATTACTTGAATTACCAAGTTGCTTTGTCTAATGTTTTCTTCTTTAGACATCTTATTATTTCTTGGTTTATCCTGTTCCTTCAAACATGTTAAAATAATTTTCCAAAATGGTTTCAAAATTTGTATGAATATTTTGGAATTGAAGAGAATATTTTACCCAGTCTCTCTCTCTTCAAGAACTCAAAAACATTAAGTACGAGGGGAACACCATTTTATCTGTCCAAGAAAACGTTTTATTCCAATTAATCCCCAATTTTAAAGTCTCATGGATCCTCTGCTGTGACTTTTTTGTTGGTCAAAGTCCTGGTGACTCTCCCAATCCTAAAAAGATTGTTAGAAGCTCAAAAATGAAAGTTAGCTTTTTCGAAAAGAGATTCCTACTTTAGGTCCAAATGGAACTTTTCATATTACTAAGAAGAAATATGAAGAGAATCCGGAATTTCTTAAGAGAAAGAGAGAAATTCCGAGTAAAAGTAGTAAAGAAACCAAGTGATGAGAACCCGGGAGGGGGTCCTCGTCGTAGCTCGCGGAATAACGCTTGGAAAGTTCCGAATCCAGGTTGGAACGGTTGATAACACTACAACCCGAGCCTCACGACGTAAGAACCATGGGTATATTCAACCCAAGACCCGTTACGATGCGGAAACAAGAACCGTAATGGTTTGAACGCCACAAAGGATGCCCACGCCTTTGATAAGTTCGATTTGTTGAACACCACAAATATCCCACAATATTTGATAAGTTCGAAGTTTGTTCAATTCCACAACAATGTTGAGAAAACACTCAATATAATTTTTATTCGTCCAAAATATTCTATTTTTACATTGAATGGAAAAGCATATAAATAGGCAAAATAAAACCTAATCGCTAACTCACTCTGAATAGAATTCTAATTAGGCTAAAATACCTAAAATAACTAAAATACCAAAATAACCAAAATTAAAAAAATAATTAAAACCAAAAATAACCAACTAAACCCTAGCCTCAACACAAGGCCCAAAAACGCGTTACTTGAATTACGGCCGTAACAATTGTCTTTACGGCCGTAATAGCCTCTCGGATCAAAATGTGGTTTAGTTTGTTACGGCCGTGAGAATTTTGATTACGGCCGTAAGTCTTCTTCTTCATTTACGGCCGTGAGATGATATGTTTACGGCCGTAAAGTCCTTTCTGTCCAAATTTGCCGTATTGATTTTACGGCCGTAAAAATGGGTGTTACGGCCGTGAGTCTGTTTCTGCCCAATTTTCTGATCCTTTGACATTAATTGATCTGATTTGAATCTCGACTCGAGCCCAACATGAAACTTGTTCATTTTCCCATGTAGAATATTGTTGAATTGCCCGTATCTTGATTTCTCATTTTTGACGCCTTTTCCGGATCACATCATCCCCTCTTCCTTTAAGATGATTCGTCCCGAATCATAACATTGTTAGCTTCTTTTCCGGATCACATCACCAAGGGAGCGAAATCAAAAGATAAGTGCAAACTACTCAAAATAAACAATATCCTCAACATATCGATTTTTCAAAAATCTCAGTTTGCCTTTTTGTTGACATTTGAAGACTGGGGACAATACCCTTAACTCCAGAAAAAGATGAACCTTTCAAAGGGTGAAGATTTCTCTCCTTGTTTCAATTACTTGAATTACCAAGTTGCTTTGTCTAATGTTTTCTTCTTTAGACATCTTATTATTTCTTGGTTTATCCTGTTCCTTCAAACATGTTAAAATAATTTTCCAAAATGGTTTCAAAATTTGTATGAATATTTTGGAATTGAAGAGAATATTTTACCCAGTCTCTCTCTCTTCAAGAACTCAAAAACTTTAAGTACGAGGGGAACACCATTTTATCTGTCCAAGAAAACGTTTTATTCCAATTAATCCCCAATTTTAAAGTCTCATGGATCCTCTGCTGTGACTTTTTTGTTGGTCAAAGTCCTGGTGACTCTCCCAATCCTAAAAAGATTGTTAGAAGCTCAAAAATGAAAGTTAGCTTTTTCGAAAAGAGATTCCTACTTTAGGTCCAAATGGAACTTTTCATATTACTAAGAAGAAATATGAAGAGAATCCGGAATTTCTTAAGAGAAAGAGAGAAATTCCGAGTAAAAGTAGTAAAGAAACCAAGTGATGAGAACCCGGGAGGGGGTCCTCGTCGTAGCTCGCGGAATAACGCTTGGAAAGTTCCGAATCCAGGTTGGAACGGTTGATAACACTACAACCCGAGCCTCACGACGTAAGAACCATGGGTATATTCAACCCAAGACCCGTTACGATGCGGAAACAAGAACCGTAATGGTTTGAACGCCACAAAGGATGCCCACGCCTTTGATAAGTTCGATTTGTTGAACACCACAAATATCCCACAATATTTGATAAGTTCGAAGTTTGTTCAATTCCACAACAATGTTGAGAAAACACTCAATATAATTTTTATTCGTCCAAAATATTCTATTTTTACATTGAATGGAAAAGCATATAAATAGGCAAAATAAAACCTAATCGCTAACTCACTCTGAATAGAATTCTAATTAGGCTAAAATACCTAAAATAACTAAAATACCAAAATAACCAAAATTAAAAAAATAATTAAAACCAAAAATAACCAACTAAACCCTAGCCTCAACACAAGGCCCAAAAACGCGTTACTTGAATTACGGCCGTAACAATTGTCTTTACGGCCGTAATAGCCTCTCGGATCAAAATGTGGTTTAGTTTGTTACGGCCGTGAGAATTTTGATTACGGCCGTAAGTCTTCTTCTTCATTTACGGCCGTGAGATGATATGTTTACGGCCGTAAAGTCCTTTCTGTCCAAATTTTCCGTATTGATTTTACGGCCGTAAAAATGGGTGTTACGGCCGTGAGTCTGTTTCTGCCCAATTTTCTGATCCTTTGACATTAATTGATCTGATTTGAATCTCGACTCGAGCCCAACATGAAACTTGTTCATTTTCCCATGTAGAATATTGTTGAATTGCCCGTATCTTGATTTCTCATTTTTGACGCCTTTTCCGGATCACATCATCCCCTCTTCCTTTAAGATGATTCGTCCTGAATCATAACATTGTTAGCTTCTTTTCCGGATCACATCACCAAGGGAGTGAAATCAAAAGATAAGTGCAAACTACTCAAAATAAACAATATCCTCAACATATCGATTTTTCAAAAATCTCAGTTTGCCTTTTTGTTGACATTTGAAGACTGGGGACAATACCCTTAACTCCAGAAAAAGATGAACCTTTCAAAGGGTGAAGATTTCTCTCCTTGTTTCAATTACTTGAATTACCAAGTTGCTTTGTCTAATGTTTTCTTCTTTAGACATCTTATTATTTCTTGGTTTATCCTGTTCCTTCAAACATGTTAAAATAATTTTCCAAAATGGTTTCAAAATTTGTATGAATATTTTGGAATTGAAGAGAATATTTTACCCAGTCTCTCTCTCTTCAAGAACTCAAAAACTTTAAGTACGAGGGGAACACCATTTTATCTGTCCAAGAAAACGTTTTATTCCAATTAATCCTCAATTTTAAAGTCTCATGGATCCTCTGCTGTGAATTTTTTGTTGGTCAAAGTCCTGGTGACTCTCCCAATCCTAAAAAGATTGTTAGAAGCTCAAAAATGAAAGTTAGCTTTTTCGAAAAGAGATTCCTACTTTAGGTCCAAATGAAACTTTTCATATTACTAAGAAGAAATATGAAGAGAATCCGGAATTTCTTAAGAGAAAGAGAGAAATTCCGAGTAAAAGTAGTAAAGAAACCAAGTGATGAGAACCCGGGAGGGGGTCCTCGTCGTAGCTCGCGGAATAACGCTTGGAAAGTTCCGAATCCAGGTTGGAACGGACGATAACACTACAACCCGAGCCTCACGACGTAAGAACCATGGGTATATTAAACCCAAGACCCGTTACGATGCGGAAACAAGAACCGTAATGGTTTGAACGCCACAAAGGATGCCCACGCCTTTGATAAGTTCGATTTGTTGAACAACACAAATATCCCACAATATTGATAAGTTCGAAGTTTGTTCAATTCCAGAACAATGTTGAGAAAACACTCAATATAATTTTTATTCATCCAAAATATTCTATTTTTACATTGAATGGAAAAGCATATAAATAGACAAAATAAAACCTAATCGCTAACTCACTCTGAATAGAATTCTAATTAGGCTAAAATACCTAAAATAACTAAAATACCAAAATAACCAAAATTAAAAAAAATAATTAAAACCAAAAATAACCAACTAAACCCTAGCCTCAACACAAGGCCCAAAAACGCGTTACTTGAATTACGGCCGTAACAATTGTCTTTACGGTCGTAATAGCCTCTCGGATCAAAATGTGGTTTAGTTTGTTACGGCCGTGAGAATTTTGATTACGGCCGTAAGTCTTCTTCTTCATTTACGGCCGTGAGATGATATGTTTACGGCCGTAAAGTCCTTTCTGTCCAAATTTGCCGTATTGATTTTACGGCCGTAAAAATGGGTGTTACGGCCGTGAGTCTGTTTCTGCCCAATTTTCTGATCCTTTGACATTAATTGATCTGATTTGAATCTCGACTCGAGCCCAACATGAAACTTGTTCATTTTCCCATGTAGAATATTGTTGAATTGCCCGTATCTTGATTTCTCATTTTTGACGCCTTTTCCGGATCACATCATCCCCTCTTCCTTTAAGATGATTCGTCCCGAATCATAACATTGTTAGCTTCTTTTCCGGATCACATCACCAAGGGAGCGAAATCAAAAGATAAGTGCAAACTACTCAAAATAAACAATATCCTCAACATATCGATTTTTAAAAAATCTCAGTTTGCCTTTTTGTTGACATTTGAAGACTGGGGACAATACCCTTAACTCCAGAAAAAGATGAACCTTTCAAAGGGTGAAGATTTCTCTCCTTATTTCAATTACTTGAATTACCAAGTTGCTTTGTCTAATGTTTTCTTCTTCAGACATCTTATTATTTCTTGGTTTATCCTGTTCCTTCAAACATGTTAAAATAATTTTCCAAAATGGTTTCAAAATTTGTATGAATATTTTGGAATTGAAGAGAATATTTTACCCAGACTCTCTCTCTTCAAGAACTCAAAAACTTTAAGTACGAGGGGAACACCATTTTATCTGTCCAAGAAAACGTTTTATTCCAATTAATCCTCAATTTTAAAGTCTCATGGATCCTCTGCTGTGACTTTTTTGTTGGTCAAAGTCCTGGTGACTCTCCCAATCCTAAAAAGATTGTTAGAAGCTCAAAAATGAAAGTTAGCTTTTTCGAAAAGAGATTCCTACTTTAGGTCCAAATGAAACTTTTCATATTACTAAGAAGAAATATGAAGAGAATCCGGAATTTCTTAAGAGAAAGAGAGAAATTCCGAGTAAAAGTAGTAAAGAAACCAAGTGATGAGAACCCGGGAGGGGGTCCTCGTCGTAGCTCGCGGAATAACGCTTGGAAAGTTCCGAATCCAGGTTGGAACGGACGATAACACTACAACCCGAGCCTCACGACGTAAGAACCATGGGTATATTAAACCCAAGACCCGTTACGATGCGGAAACAAGAACCGTAATGGTTTGAACGCCACAAAGGATGCCCACGCCTTTGATAAGTTCGATTTGTTGAACAACACAAATATCCCACAATATTGATAAGTTCGAAGTTTGTTCAATTCCAGAACAATGTTGAGAAAACACTCAATATAATTTTTATTCATCCAAAATATTCTATTTTTACATTGAATGGAAAAGCATATAAATAGACAAAATAAAACCTAATCGCTAACTCACTCTGAATAGAATTCTAATTAGGCTAAAATACCTAAAATAACTAAAATACCAAAATAACCAAAATTAAAAAAAATAATTAAAACCAAAAATAACCAACTAAACCCTAGCCTCAACACAAGGCCCAAAAACGCGTTACTTGAATTACGGCCGTAACAATTGTCTTTACGGTCGTAATAGCCTCTCGGATCAAAATGTGGTTTAGTTTGTTACGGCCGTGAGAATTTTGATTACGGCCGTAAGTCTTCTTCTTCATTTACGGCCGTGAGATGATATGTTTACGGCCGTAAAGTCCTTTCTGTCCAAATTTGCCGTATTGATTTTACGGCCGTAAAAATGGGTGTTACGGCCGTGAGTCTGTTTCTGCCCAATTTTCTGATCCTTTGACATTAATTGATCTGATTTGAATCTCGACTCGAGCCCAACATGAAACTTGTTCATTTTCCCATGTAGAATATTGTTGAATTGCCCGTATCTTGATTTCTCATTTTTGACGCCTTTTCCGGATCACATCATCCCCTCTTCCTTTAAGATGATTCGTCCCGAATCATAACATTGTTAGCTTCTTTTCCGGATCACATCACCAAGGGAGCGAAATCAAAAGATAAGTGCAAACTACTCAAAATAAACAATATCCTCAACATATCGATTTTTAAAAAATCTCAGTTTGCCTTTTTGTTGACATTTGAAGACTGGGGACAATACCCTTAACTCCAGAAAAAGATGAACCTTTCAAAGGGTGAAGATTTCTCTCCTTATTTCAATTACTTGAATTACCAAGTTGCTTTGTCTAATGTTTTCTTCTTCAGACATCTTATTATTTCTTGGTTTATCCTGTTCCTTCAAACATGTTAAAATAATTTTCCAAAATGGTTTCAAAATTTGTATGAATATTTTGGAATTGAAGAGAATATTTTACCCAGACTCTCTCTCTTCAAGAACTCAAAAACTTTAAGTACGAGGGGAACACCATTTTATCTGTCCAAGAAAACGTTTTATTCCAATTAATCCTCAATTTTAAAGTCTCATGGATCCTCTGCTGTGACTTTTTTGTTGGTCAAAGTCCTGGTGACTCTCCCAATCCTAAAAAGATTGTTAGAAGCTCAAAAATGAAAGTTAGCTTTTTCGAAAAGAGATTCCTACTTTAGGTCCAAATGGAACTTTTCATATTACTAAGAAGAAATATGAAGAGAATCCGGAATTTCTTAAGAGAAAGAGAGAAATTCCGAGTAAAAGTAGTAAAGAAACCAAGTGATGAGAACCCGGGAGGGGGTCCTCGTCGTAGCTCGCGGAATAACGCTTGGAAAGTTCCGAATCCAGGTTGGAACGGACGATAACACTACAACCCGAGCCTCACGACGTAAGAACCATGGGTATATTAAACCCAAGACCCGTTACGATGCGGAAACAAGAACCGTAATGGTTTGAACGCCACAAAGGATGCCCACGCCTTTGATAAGTTCGATTTGTTGAACACCACAAATATCCCACAATATTTGATAAGTTCGAAGTTTGTTCAATTCCAGAACAATGTTGAGAAAACACTCAATATAATTTTTATTCATCCAAAATATTCTATTTTTACATTGAATGGAAAAGCATATAAGTAGGCAAAATAAAACCTAATCGCTAACTGACTCTGAATAGAATTCTAATTAGGCTAAAATACCTAAAATAACTAAAATACAAAAATAACCAAAATTAACAAAAATAATTAAAACCAAAAATAACCAACTAAACCCTAGCCGCAACACAAGGCCCAAAAACGCGTTACTTGAATTACGGCCGTAACAATTGTCTTTACGGCCGTAATAGCCTCTCGGATCAAAATGTGGTTTAGTTTGTTACGGCCGTGAGAATTTTGATTACGGCCGTAAGTCTTCTTCTTCATTTACGGCCGTGAGATGATATGTTTACGGCCGTAAAGTCCTTTCTGTCCAAATTTGCCGTATTGATTTTACGGCCGTAAAAATGGGTGTTACGGCCGTGAGTCTGTTTCTGCCCAATTTTCTGATCCTTTGACATTAATTGATCTGATTTGAATCTCGACTCGAACCCAACATGAAACTTGTTCATTTTCCCATGTAGAATATTGTTGAATTGCCCGTATCTTGATTTCTCATTTTTGACGCCTTTTCCGGATCACATCATCCCCTCTTCCTTTAAGATGATTCGTCCCGAATCATAACATTGTTAGCTTCTTTTCCGGATCACATCACCAAGGGAGCGAAATCAAAAGATAAGTGCAAACTACTCAAAATAAACAATATCCTCAACATATCGATTTTTAAAAAATCTCAGTTTGCCTTTTTGTTGACATTTGAAGACTGGGGACAATACCCTTAACTCCAGAAAAAGATGAACCTTTCAAAGGGTGAAGATTTCTCTCCTTATTTCAATTACTTGAATTACCAAGTTGCTTTGTCTAATGTTTTCTTCTTCAGACATCTTATTATTTCTTGGTTTATCCTGTTCCTTCAAACATGTTAAAATAATTTTCCAAAATGGTTTCAAAATTTGTATGAATATTTTGGAATTGAAGAGAATATTTTACCCAGTCTCTCTCTCTTCAAGAACTCAAAAACTTTAAGTACGAGGGGAACACCATTTTATCTATCCAAGAAAACGTTTTATTCCAATTAATCCTCAATTTTAAAGTCTCATGGATCCTCTGCTGTGACTTTTTTGTTGGTCAAAGTCCTGGTGACTCTCCCAATCCTAAAAAGATTGTTAGAAGCTCAAAAAAGAAAGTTAGCTTTTTCGAAAAGAGATTCCTACTTTAGGTCCAAATGGAACTTTTCATATTACTAAGAAGAAATATGAACAAAATCCGGAATTTCTTAAGAGAAAGAGAGAAATTCCGAGTAAAAGTAGTAAAGAAACTAAGTGATGAGAACCCGGGAGGGGGTCCTCGTCGTAGCTCGCGGAATAACGCTTGGAAAGTTCCGAATCCAGGTTGGAACGGACGATAACACTACAACCCGAGCCTCACGACGTAAGAACCATGGGTATATTAAACCCAAGACCCGTTACGATGCGGAAACAAGAACCGTAATGGTTTGAACGCCACAAAGGATGCCCACGCCTTTGATAAGTTCGATTTGTTGAACACCACAAATATCCCACAATATTTGATAAGTTCGAAGTTTGTTCAATTCCAGAACATTGTTGAGAAAACACTCAATATAATTTTTATTCATCCAAAATATTCTATTTTTACATTGAATGGAAAAGCATATAAATAGGCAAAATAAAACCTAATCGCTAACTCACTCTGAATAGAATTCTAATTAGGCTAAAATACCTAAAATAACTAAAATACCAAAATAACCAAAATTAAAAAAAATAATTAAAACCAAAAATAACCAACTAAACCCTAGCCTCAACACAAGGCCCAAAAACGCGTTACTTGAATTACGGCCGTAACAATTGTCTTTACGGCCGTAATAGCCTCTCGGATCAAAATGTGGTTTAGTTTGTTACGGCCGTGAGAATTTTGATTACGGCCGTAAGTCTTCTTCTTCATTTACGGCCGTGAGATGATATGTTTACGGTCGTAAAGTCCTTTCTGTCCAAATTTGCCGTATTGATTTTACGGCCGTAAAAATGGGTGTTACGGCCGTGAGTCTGTTTCTGCCCAATTTTCTGATCCTTTGACATTAATTGATCTGATTTGAATCTCGACTCGAGCCCAACATGAAACTTGTTCATTTTCCCATGTAGAATATTGTTGAATTGCCCGTATCTTGATTTCTCATTTTTGACGCCTTTTCCGGATCACATCATCCCCTCTTCCTTTAAGATGATTCGTCCCGAATCATAACATTGTTAGCTTCTTTTCCGGATCACATCACCAAGGGAGCGAAATCAAAAGATAAGTGCAAACTACTCAAAATAAACAATATCCTCAACATATCGATTTTTAAAAAATCTCAGTTTGCCTTTTTGTTGACATTTGAAGACTGGGGACAATACCCTTAACTCCAGAAAAAGATGAACCTTTCAAAGGGTGAAGATTTCTCTCCTTATTTCAATTACTTGAATTACCAAGTTGCTTTGTCTAATGTTTTCTTCTTCAGACATCTTATTATTTCTTGGTTTATCCTGTTCCTTCAAACATGTTAAAATAATTTTCCAAAATGGTTTCAAAATTTGTATGAATATTTTGGAATTGAAGAGAATATTTTACCCAGTCTCTCTCTCTTCAAGAACTCAAAAACTTTAAGTACGAGGGGAACACCATTTTATCTGTCCAAGAAAATGTTTTATTCCAATTAATCCTCAATTTTAAAGTCTCATGGATCCTCTGCTGTGACTTTTTTGTTGGTCAAAGTCCTGGTGACTCTCCCAATCCTAAAAAGATTGTTAGAAGCTCAAAAATGAAAGTTAGCTTTTTCGAAAAGAGATTCCTACTTTAGGTCCAAATGGAACTTTTCATATTACTAAGAAGAAATATGAACAGAATCCGGAATTTCTTAAGAGAAAGAGAGAAATTCCGAGTAAAAGTAGTAAAGAAACCAAGTGATGAGAACCCGGGAGGGGGTCCTCGTCGTAGCTCGCGGAATAACGCTTGGAAAGTTCCGAATCCAGGTTGGAACGGACGATAACACTACAACCCGAGCCTCACGACGTAAGAACCATGGGTATATTAAACCCAAGACCCGTTACGATGCGGAAACAAGAACCGTAATGGTTTGAACGCCACAAAGGATGCCCACGCCTTTGATAAGTTCGATTTGTTGAACACCACAAATATCCCACAATATTTGATAAGTTCGAAGTTTGTTCAATTCCAGAACAATGTTGAGAAAACACTCAATATAATTTTTATTCATCCAAAATATTCTATTTTTACATTGAATGGAAAAGCATATAAATAGGCAAAATAAAACCCAATCGCTAACTCACTCTGAATAGAATTCTAATTAGGCTAAAATACCTAAAATAACTAAAATACCAAAATAACCAAAATTAAAAAAAATAATTAAAACCAAAAATAACCAACTAAACCCTAGCCTCAACACAAGGCCCAAAAACGCGTTACTTGAATTACGGCCGTAACAATTGTCTTTACGGCCGTAATAGCCTCTCGGATCAAAATGTGGTTTAGTTTGTTACGGCCGTGAGAATTTTGATTACGGCCGTAAGTCTTCTTCTTCATTTACGGCCGTGAGATGATATGTTTACGGTCGTAAAGTCCTTTCTGTCCGAATTTGCCGTATTGATTTTACGGCCGTAAAAATGGGTGTTACGGCCGTGAGTCTGTTTCTGCCCAATTTTCTGATCCTTTGACATTAATTGATCTGATTTGAATCTCGACTCGAGCCCAACATGAAACTTGTTCATTTTCCCATGTAGAATATTGTTGAATTGCCCGTATCTTGATTTCTCATTTTTGACGCCTTTTCCGGATCACATCATCCCCTCTTCCTTTAAGATGATTCGTCCCGAATCATAACATTGTTAGCTTCTTTTCCGGATCACATCACCAAGGGAGCGAAATCAAAAGATAAGTGCAAACTACTCAAAATTAACAATATCCTCAACATATCGATTTTTAAAAAATCTCAGTTTGCCTTTTTGTTGACATTTGAAGACTGGGGACAATACCCTTAACTCCAGAAAAACATGAACCTTTCAAAGGGTGAAGATTTCTCTCCTTATTTCAATTACTTGAATTACCAAGTTGCTTTGTCTAATGTTTTCTTCTTCAGACATCTTATTATTTCTTGGTTTATCCTGTTCCTTCAAACATGTTAAAATAATTTTCCAAAATGGTTTCAAAATTTGTATGAATATTTTGGAATTGAAGAGAATATTTTACCCAGTCTCTCTCTCTTCAAGAACTCAAAAACTTTAAGTACGAGGGGAACACCATTTTATCTGTCCAAGAAAACGTTTTATTCCAATTAATCCTCAATTTTAAAGTCTCATGGATCCTCTGCTGTGACTTTTTTGTTGGTCAAAGTCCTGGTGACTCTCCCAATCCTAAAAAGATTGTTAGAAGCTCAAAAATGAAAGTTAGCTTTTTCGAAAAAAGATTCCTACTTTAGGTCCAAATGGAACTTTTCATATTACTAAGAAGAAATATGAACAAAATCCGAAATTTCTTAAGAGAAAGAGAGAAATTCCGAGTAAAAGTAGTAAAGAAACTAAGTGATGAGAACCCGGGAGGGGGTCCTCGTCGTAGCTCGCGGAATAACGCTTGGAAAGTTCCGAATCCAGGTTGGAACGGACGATAACACTACAACCCGAGCCTCACGACGTAAGAACCATGGGTATATTAAACCCAAGACCCGTTACGATGCGGAAACA
This sequence comes from Ligustrum vulgare, assembly GCA_963555705.1. NCBI lineage: Eukaryota > Viridiplantae > Streptophyta > Magnoliopsida > Lamiales > Oleaceae > Ligustrum > Ligustrum vulgare. The sequence goes on along the minus strand of OY743183.1, from coordinate 32,041,360 downwards.
AGAACCGTAATGGTTTGAACGCCACAAAGGATGCCCACGCCTTTGATAAGTTCGATTTGTTGAACACCACAAATATCCCACAATATTTGATAAGTTCGAAGTTTGTTCAATTCCAGAACAATGTTGAGAAAACACTCAATATAATTTTTATTCATCCAAAATATTCTATTTTTACATTGAATGGAAAAGCATATAAATAGGCAAAATAAAACCTAATCGCTAACTGACTCTGAATAGAATTCTAATTAGGCTAAAATACCTAAAATAACTAAAATACCAAAATAACCAAAATTAACAAAAATAATTAAAACCAAAAATAACCAACTAAACCCTAGCCGCAACACAAGGCCCAAAAACGCGTTACTTGAATTACGGCCGTAACAATTGTCTTTACGGCCGTAATAGCCTCTCGGATCAAAATGTGGTTTAGTTTGTTACGGTCGTGAGAATTTTGATTACGGCCGTAAGTCTTCTTCTTCATTTACGGCCGTGAGATGATATGTTTACGGCCGTAAAGTCCTTTCTGTCCAAATTTGCCGTATTGATTTTACGACCGTAAAAATGGGTGTTACGGCCGTGAGTCTGTTTCTGCCCAATTTTCTGATCCTTTGACATTAATTGATCTGATTTGAATCTCGACTCGAGCCCAACATGAAACTTGTTCATTTTCCCATGTAGAATATTGTTGAATTGCCCGTATCTTGATTTCTCATTTTTGACGCCTTTTCCGGATCACATCATCCCCTCTTCCTTTAAAATGATTCGTCCCGAATCATAACATTGTTAGCATCTTTTCCGGATCACATCATCCCCTCTTCCTTTAAGATGATTCGTTCCGAATCATAAAACTGTTCTTGGCTTGCTCACTTGGTTTAGCCTCGAACCTTCTTCGTACAAGAAATGTTTGATCTGATGTTCTCCGAACCTGCTTGACTTCTTGTTTTTGCTAAAATTATAGATTTTCCCGTCAAGCCCACCCTGATTCGTACCATTCCCTCCTTCTTTAGTATGATTCGTCCCGAATCATGGTGTTGTTCTTGAAAAATCAAACTGTACCTCCTGGATCAAACGGAAAATTGTCGATTCCCTGACATGCATTCAATAAATGATGCTCCTCCAATTTGTAGACGATAAGGTATTGAAACACGAGGGGAATTGACCAAGGTTGATGCAAATCAAACTTCCATGCACAATAAACCTGCAAGAAAGATTTAACAAAAATGGGGAGGGAAATGTTAGCGTCTCCATGCACAAGGTATGGATCATTGTATTCATGATGAATTATTTCCGATTCATTTTTCCCAACAACAAAATTCCGCTCTCCACCTCCTTCCTTCTTTGCAATTTCTTGCTCAACCTCTTCTATCTTTTTACTCCCAAACTCAACCAATTCTTCTAGCTCCACGTTCTCACGCACAACCTCCTCTTCCAAATTTTCGGACTCTACCACCTCTTCTAATTCTTCATCCCCAACTTCCAATTTTTCCTCATCAAATATTGGAGTTTGATCACCTAACTCCACCTTTTCATCTCCTACCACAAAATTCGGGGTCTCTTCAACTACTTCTAATTCTTTTTTCGCACACTCAACCTCCACTCCTAAATTTATGGATTCTACCACCTCTCCTAATTTCTCATGCTTTTGCTCATGCACCTCCTCATAAATAATTTTATTGACATGATTAGGCACCACCTCAACACTACACAAATGTTTATCTTCTAACTCTTTCCTCAAGTCTTCCTCCTTCTTCTCAACAATCACTTCTAAAGGTTTTTCTTGTAATTTAACTACTTCCTCTCTTCCCCTTTCTCTCTCTTGAACCTCGGCTAACTTTTTCCTAGCCTCTCGTTCCTTCATCTCTTTATTTAACTGTATTAAATCCTTGGCCATCTCCATGAATTCATCCCTTTATGTAGCTTTTAAAAATTTGAGAGACTCAAAATAAGAGGGTCCAGATATTGACAAATATCAAGAAGGAATTTAATGTTGACTCGAAAAGGAAACCAATATCAAGAATTTTAAAGAAATTCAAGAAAGTGGTTCTTGAATTTGACTCGAAAGGAAAGAATATCAAGAATATTGTCGAAATTCAAGAAAGTGGTTCTTGAATTTCGGAGTGACTTTTTTTTTTTTTTTTTTGAATTATGATGAATTTTCGGAATTAATAAAAATTAAAAAAAATAATAATAATATATATATATTTTCTTTTAATAAAATCCGAAAATTCGACACGAACGCAACAAAACAAACGGGACAGGATTTGGAAAATAATCGAATAAGGAAAACACTTTTGATTTTTTTAGGACGACTCTTATGGATCAAACTGGAAAAATTTTACTGGCAAGAAGAACGAGATATGGATGATTTTGTGTAGACTCTATGATAAAAACACAAAATCAAACTGGATAGAATAACACAAGAACCTGAATCCAGAGTCCAGCTCGATACCATATGACGTGAACCCGGGAGGGGTCCTCGTCGTAGCTCGCGGAATAACGCTTGGAAAGTTCCGAATCCAGGTTGGAACGGACGATAACACTACAACCCGAGCCTCACGACATAAGAACCATGGGTATATTAAACCCAAGACCCGTTACGATGCGGAAACAAGAACCGTAATGGTTTGAACGCAACAAAGGATGCCCACGCCTTTGATAAGTTCGATTTGTTGAACACCACAAATATCCCACAATATTTGATAAGTTCGAAGTTTGTTCAATTCCAGAACAATGTTGAGAAAACACTCAATATAATTTTTATTCATCCAAAATATTCTATTTTTACATTGAATGGAAAAGCATATAAATAGGCAAAATAAAACCTAATCGCTAACTGACTCTGAATAGAATTCTAATTAGGCTAAAATACCTAAAATAACTAAAATACCAAAATAACCAAAATTATCAAAAATAATTAAAACCAAAAATAACCAACTAAACCCTAGCCGCAAAACAAGGCCCAAAAACGCGTTACTTGAATTACGGCTGTAACAATTGTCTTTACGGCCGTAATAGCCTCTCGGATCAAAATGTGGTTTAGTTTGTTACGGCCGTGAGAATTTTGATTACGGCCGTAAGTCTTCTTCTTCATTTACGGCCGTGAGATGATATGTTTACGGCCGTAAAGTCCTTTCTGTCCAAATTTGCCGTATTGATTTTACGGCCGTAAAAATGGGTGTTACGGCCGTGAGTCTGTTTCTGCCCAATTTTCTGATCCTTTGACATTAATTGATCTGATTTGAATCTCGACTCGAGCCCAACATGAAACTTGTTCATTTTCCCATGTAGAATATTGTTGAATTGCCCGTGTCTTGATTTCTCATTTTGACGCCTTTTCCGGATCACATCATCCCCTCTTCCTTTAAGATGATTCGTCCCGAATCATAACATTGTTAGCTTCTTTTCCGGATCACATCACCAAGGGAGCGAAATCAAAAGATAAGTGCAAACTACTCAAAATAAAAAATATCCTCAACATATCGATTTTTCAAAAATCTCAGTTTGCCTTTTTGTTGACATTTGAAGACTGGGGACAATACCCTTAACTCCAGAAAAAGATGAACCTTTCAAAGGGTGAAGATTTCTCTCCTTATTTCAATTACTTGAATTACCAAGTTGCTTTGTCTAATGTTTTCTTCTTTAGACATCTTATTATTTCTTGGTTTATCCTGTTCCTTCAAACATGTTAAAATAATTTTCCAAAATGGTTTCAAAATTTGTATGAATATTTTGGAATTGAAGAGAATATTTTACCCAGTCTCTCTCTCTTCAAGAATTAAAAAACTTTACGTACGAGGGGAACACCATTTTATCTGTCCAAGAAAACGTTTTATTCCAATTAATCCTCAATTTTAAAGTCTCATGGATCCTCTGCTGTGACTTTTTTGTTGGTCAAAGTCCTGGTGACTCTCCCAATCCTAAAAAGATTGTTAGAAGCTCAAAAATGAAAGTTAGCTTTTTCGAAATGAGATTCCTACTTTAGGTCCAAATGAAACTTTTCATATTACTAAGAAGAAATATGAAGAGAATCCGGAATTTCTTAAGAGAAAGTGATGTGATCCCGGGAGGGGGTCACGACGGAAACGCGGAATGAACGCCGGAAAGTTCCGAATTCAGGTTGGAACGGACGATAACACTACGACCTGAGCCTCACGACGCAAGAACCAGGGGTATATCAATCCCGAGACCCGTTACGATGCGGAAACAAAGGTTGTCCACGCCTTTGATAAGTTCAATTTGTTGAACGCCACAAATATTACACAATATTTGATAAGTTCGAGTTAAAGGGAATCCTCACCTTTAGAGAGTAAAAACACTCAATATATTTCATTCAATAATCAAAGTCTAATAATCTTTATTACAATGAAGACGCCTTTATATAGGGGAATAAAAAAATCCTAGTCTACTAGGAAACTAAATAAAATCTAATCTAATTAGGGAATAGATAAAATTTATCAAAATAGACTCCTAATTGACCTAAAATACTAAAATAGGAAAAGGAAATAAAATGTGCAAAATTCTGGGTAAAATCTGATCCGCAGCCCTGTTACGGTCGTAACATACGGTCTTACGGCCGTAATTGATCCTCGGGTCCAAAGTTGATACCACATTTACGGCCGTGAATAATTTGTTACGGTCGTAAGTCACTTTCTGCCCAAAATTGCGAAATCAAAGTTTACGGCCGTAACTCCAGAACTTACGGCCGTAAAAGGCCTTCTTCTTAATATTTTTTTTGGTTCTTTTAGACACGGTTTGATCTTCAAAGCTCGTTGAACCTGCTGAATTCTTGTTTTGGCTTGAATATTTAATGTTTTCTGTCAAGCCTGCCATGATTCTCATCAGAAAGAGAGAAACTTCGAGTAAAAGCAGTAACGAAAACCAAAGGGAGCGAAATCAAAAGATAACTGCAACCTACTATAAATAAACAATATCCTCAACAAATTGATTTTTCAAAAATGTCAATTTTCCTTTTTGTTGTCAATTGAAAACTCGGGACATTACCCTTAGCTCGAGAAAATGATGAATCTTACAAACGGTGAAGATTTCTCTTCTCATTTCAATTGCTTGGATTACGAAGATGCTTTGTTTAATATTTTCTTCTATAGACATCTTATTCATTCCTCATTTATCCTCTTCCTTCGATCACGTAAAAATAGTTTTCCAAAATGGTTTCAAAATTGGTGTGAATATTTTGCAATTGAAGAAAATATTTAACTTAGTCTCTCTTTTCAAGGATTCAAAAACTTTACGAAGGAGAGAAAAACCATTTTACGTGCCCAAGAAAACGTTTAATTCTAATTTATCCTCATTTTTAAAGTCTCATGGATCCTCTGCTGTGACTTTTTTGTTGTTCGAAATCCTGGTGACTCTCCAAATCCTAAAAAGATTGTTAGGAGCTCAAAAATGAAAGTTAGCTTTTTCGAAATGAGATTCCTACTTTAGGTCCAAATGAAACTTTTCATATTACTAAGAAGAAATATGAAGAGAATCCGGAATTTCTTAAGAGAAAGAGAGAAATTCCGAGTAAAAGTGGTAAAGAAACCAAGGGAGCGAAATCAAAAGATAACTGCATACTATAAATAAACAATATCCTCAACAAATTGATTTTTCAAAAATGTCAATTTTCCTTTTTGTTGTCATTTGAAGACTCGGGACATTACCCTTAGCTCGAGAAAATGATGAGTCTTTCAAACGGTGAAGATTTCTCTTCTCATTTCAATTGCATGGATTACGAAGATGCTTTGTTTAATATTTTCTTCTATAGTCTTGTTATTCATTCCTGGTTTATCCTCTTCCTTCAATCATGTAAAAATAGTTTTCCAAAATGGTTTCAAAATTGGTGTGAATATTTTGGAATTGAAGAGAATATTTAACTTAGTCTCTCTTTTCAAGGATTCAAAAACTTTACGTACGTGGGTAACACCATTTTATCTGTCCAAAAAAATGTTTTATTCTAATTAATCCTCATTTTTAAAGTCTCATGGATCCTCTGCTGTGACTTTTTTGTTGGTCAAAATCCTGGTGACTCTCCCAATCCTAAAAAGAATGTTAGGATCTCAAAAATGAAAGTTAGCTTTTCCGAAAGGAGATTCCGACTTCAGGTCCAAATGAAACTTTTCATATTACTAAGAAGAAATATGAAGAGAATCCGGAATTTCTTAAGAGAGAGAGAGAGAGAAATTCCGAGTAAAAGTAGTAAAGGAACCAAGGGAGCGAAATCAAAAGATAACTGCATACCATAAATAAACAATATCCTCAACAAATTGATTTTTCAAAAATGTCAATTTTCCTTTCTGTTGTAATTTGAAAACTCGGGACATTACCCTTAGCTCGAGAAAATGATGAATCTTTCAAACGGTGAAGATTTCTCTTCTCATTTCAATTGCATGGATTACGAAGATGCTTTTTTTAATATTTTCTTCTATAGACTTGTTATTCATTCCTGGTTCATCCTCTTCCTTCAATCATGTAAAAATATTTTTCAAAAATGGTTTCAAAATTGGTGCGAATATTTTGGAATTGAAGAGAATATTTAACTTAGTCTCTCTTTTCAAGGATTCAAAAACTTTACGAACGAGGGAAAAACCATTTTATGTGCCCAAGAAAACGTTTAATTCTAATTTATCCTCGTTTTTAAAGTCTCATGGATCCTCTGCTGTGACTTTTTTGTTGTTCGAAATCCTGTGACTCTCCCAATCCTAAAAAGATTATTAGGAGCTCAAAAATGAAAGTTAGCTTTTTCGAAAGGAGATTCCGACTTTAGGTCCAAATGAAACTTTTCATATTACTAAGAAGAAATATGAAGAGAATCCGGAATTTCTTAAGAGAAAGAGAGAAATTTCGAGTAAAAGCAGTAAAGAAACCAAAGGTAGCGAAATCAAAAGATAACTGCAACCTACTATAAATAAACAATATCCTCAACAAATTGATTTTTCAAAAATGTCAATTTTCCTTTTTGTTGTCATTTGAAAACTCGGGACATTACCCTTAGCTCGAGAAAATGATGTATCTTTCAAACGGTGAAGATTTCTCTTCTCATTTCAATTGCTTGGATTACGAAGATGCTTTGTTTAATATTTTCTTCTATAGACATCTTATTCATTCCTCATTTATCCTCTTCCGTCGATCACGTAAAAATAGTTTTCCAAAATGGTTTCAAAATTGGTGTGAATATTTTGCAATTGAAGAGAATATTTAACTTAGTCTCTCTTTTCAAGGATTCAAAAACTTTACGAAGGAGAGAAAAACCATTTTATGTGCCCAAGAAAACGTTTAATTCTAATTTATCCTCATTTTTAAAGTCTCATGGATCCTCTGCTGTGACTTTTTTGTTGTTCGAAATCCGGTGACTCTCCCAATCCTAAAAAGATTGTTAGGAGCTCAAAAATGAAAGTTAGCTTTATCGAAAGGAGATTCCGACTTTAGGTCCAAATGAAACTTTTCATATTACTAAGAAGAAATATGAAGAAAATCCGGAATTTCTTAAGAGAAAGAGAGAAATTCCGAGTAAAAGTAGTAAAGAAACCAAGGGAGCGAAATCAAAAGATAACTGCAACCTACTATAAATAAACAATATCCTCAACAAATTGATTTTTCAAAAATGTCAATTTTCCTTTCTGTTGTCATTTGAAAACTCGGGACATTACCCTTAGCTCGAGAAAATGATAAATCTTTCAAACGGTGAAGATTTCTCTTCTCATTTCAATTACATGGATTACCAAGTTGCTTTGTCTAATGTTTTCTTCTTTAGACATCTTATTATTTCTTGGTTTATCCTGTTCCTTCAAACATGTTAATATAATTTTCCAAAATGGTTTCAAAATTTGATGTGATCCGGAGAAGGCGTTAAAAAAATGAGAAATCAAGATATGGGCAATTCAACAATATTCTACATGGGAAAATGAACAAGTTTCGTGTTAGGAACGAGTGAAGATTCAATTCACGTCAAAGGGTCAGAAATCAAGGCAGAAGGGCTTTTACGGCCGTAACTTTCATAATTACATTCGTAACATTATCAGTGTACAATTTGGGCAGAACAGCGTTTACGGCCATAACTTTTGTTCTCACGGCCGCAACATCAATCTTCACGGCCGTAACCAATATTGAGACATTTTGATCAGAGAAGGACTTACAGCCGTAAGTCCGACTTTTACGGCCGTAAGCGGCGCGAATCAAATTTTCGGGATTTTTAGTATTTCAGTTGATTTGTATTTACTTTATTGGTTTTTAATTTTGATAATTTTGGTTATTTCAGCTATTTTAGTATAATTAGAATTCTATTCAGAGTCAGTTAGCTATTAGGTTTTATTTTGCCTATTTATATGCTTTTCCATTCAATGTAAAAACAGAATACTTTTGATGAATAAAATTATTAAATATTTTTACTCTCTCTAAAGGTGAGGATTTTCCCTTTGAACATCGAACTTATCAAGATTGAAATCTTGTGGCGTTCAAGTCAATTGAACTTATCAAGGATCTGGACATTCCTTGTGGCGTTCCCCCTTTGTGGTTCTTATCTCCGCATCGTAACGTGTCTCGGGTTTAATATACCCCTGGTTCTTGCTTAGTGAGGTCGGGGTTGCATTGTTATCGTCCGTTCCAACCTGGATTCGGAACTTTCCAAGCGTTATTCCGCGAGCTACGACGAGGACCCCCTCCCGGGTTCTCATAATATGGTATCAGAGCAGGACTCTGAATTCAGGTTCTTGTGTTTTTCTATCCAGTTTGACTTTTATGTTTATCATCGAGTCCCATAAAAATCATCAATATCCTATTTTTGTTATTTGAGTCTTTGTTTTCAATTTTTCTTGTTCTTCTTGCCAGTAAATTTTTTTCCAATTTGATCCATAAGAGTCGTCCTAAAAAATCAAAAGTGTTTTTCTTATTCGATTGCTTTCCAAATCCTGTCCCGTTTGTTTTGTTGCGTTCGTGTCGAATTCTCGGATTTTATTAAAAAAAAAATTATTTATTTTTATTTTTATTAATTCCAAAAATTCATCATAATTCAAAAAAAAAAAAAAAAAGTCACTCCGAAATTCAAGAACCACTTTCTTGAATTAATTCTTGATATTCCTTGCCTTCCAAGTCAAAATTAAAATTCATTATTAGTTCTTGTGTCAAACTATTATTTCATTCCATTCCACAATGTCCAAATTTCACGAAATTTCATCATCTAAGAAAGATAACCATCAATCTTCTCTGCTTGTCATGATGGAGAAACGGTTTGCGGAGTTAGCTGCAAAATTGGAAGCGAATTTTGATGCGAAATTAGATGCGAAGTTTGGGAAGGTTAAGAACTCAGTAGATATGCATAGTGCAGAACTTGCTCAATGGCGTGAAAGGAAATATAGGCGTAACCATAAACCTAGGGTTGGGATTGGAGTTTATTGGGATGAAGAGATTAATACGAGGGCGCTTTTGAAGAGTCGAACAGAAATTTTTGAGGAAAGGATGATGTATGAACGGAAGGCTAGAAAAGAAGCTAAGTTAAGAAAGAGGGAGAGTGAAAGGGAGGATGAAGCTAAATTACAACAGGGTGAAAGTGAGATTGGAGGGGATTTAAAATTGGAGTCTCAGGATATGGATGTTGAAAAGAAGGAGGGAGACTTGAAACATGAAGTAGTTGAAGAGACCCCGAATTTTGTAGTAGGAGATGAAAAGGTGGAGTTAGGAGATCAAACTGCAATATTTGATGAGGAAAAATTGGAAGTTGGGCATGAAGAATTAGAAGCGGTGGTAGAGTCCAAAAATTTGGAAGAGGAGGTTGCACGTGAGAATGTGGAGTTAGAAGAATTGGTTGAGTTTGGGAGTAAAAAGATAGAAGAGGTTGAGCAAGAAATTGCAAAGAAGGAAGGAGGTGAAGAGCGGAATTTTGTTGTTGGGAAAAATGAATTGGAAATAATTCATCATGAGTACAAGGATCCATACCTTGTACCTCGTGAAACTAACATTTCCCTCCCCATTTTTTTTAAATCTTTCTTGCAGGTTTATTGTGCATGGAAGTTTGATTTACATCAACCTTGGTCAATTCCCCTCGTGTTTCAATACCTTCTTGTCTACAAATTGGAGGAGCATCATTTATTGAATGCATGTCAGGGAATCGACAATTTTCCGTTTGATCCAGGAGGTACAATCTGATTTTTCAAGAACAACACCATGATTCGGGATGAATCATCCTAAAGAAGGAGGGAATGGTACGAATCTGGGTGGGCTTGACGGGAAAGTCTATAATTCAAGCCAAAACAAGAAGTCAAGCAGGTTCGGAGAACGTCAAAGATCATACATTGCTTGTACAAAGAAGGTTTGAGGCTAAACCAAGTGAGCAAGCCAAGAACAGTTTTATGATTCGGGACGAATCATCTTAAAGGAAGAGGGGATAATGTGATCCGGAAAAGAAGCTCTAAGAACAATGTTATGATTCGGGACGAATCATCTTAAAGGAAGAGGGGATGATGTGATACGGAAAAGGCGTCAAAAAAATGAGAAATCAAGATATGGGCAATTCAACAATATTCTACATGGGAAAATGAACAACTTTCGTGTTGGGCTCGAGTTAAGATTCAATTCACGTCAAAGGGTCAGAAATCAAGGCAGAAGGGCTTTTACGGCCGTAACTTTCATAATTACGGCCGTAACATTATCAGTGTACAATTTGGGCAGAACAGCGTTTACGGCCATAACTTTGGTTCTAACGGCCGTAACATCAATCTTCACGGCCGTAACTAATATTGAGACATTTTGATCAGAGAAGGACTTACGGCCGTAAGTCCGACTTTTACGGCCGTAAGCGGGGCGAATCAAATTTTCGGAATTTTTAGTATTTCAGTTTATTTGTATTTACTTTATTGGTTTTTAATTTTGGTAATTTTGGTAATTTTAGTTATTTCAGCTATTTTAGTACAATTAGAATTCTATTCAGATTAGCTATTAGGTTTTATTTTGCCTATTTATATGCTTTTCCATTCAATGTAAAAACAGAATACTTTTGATGAATAAAATTATTGAGTGTTTTTACTCTCTCTAAAGGTGAGGATTTTCCCTTTAAACATCGAACTTATCAAGATTGAAATCTTGTGGCATTCAAATCAATTGAACTTATCAAGGATCTGAACATTCCTTGTGGCGTTCCCCCTTTGTGGTTCTTATCTCCGCATCGTAATGGGTCTCGGGTTTAATATACCCCTGGTTCTTGTGTCGTGAGGTCGGGGTTGCATTGTTATCGTCCGTTCAACCTGGATTCGGAACTTTCCAAACGTTATTCCGCTAGCTACGATGAGGACCCCCTCCCGGGTTCTCATCAAAATTGGTCTGAATATTTTGGAATTGAAGAGAATATTTTACCTAGTCTCTCTCTTCAAGGATTCAAAAGCTTTACGTACTAGGAAAAAACCATTTTATGTGTCCAAGAAAACGTTTTCTTCCAATTAATCCTCATTTTTAAAGTCTCATGGATCCTCTGTTGTGACTTTTTTGTTGGTCAAAATCCTGGTGACTCTCCCAATCCTAAAAAGATTGTTAGAAGCTAAAAAATGAAAGTTAGCTTTTTCGAAAGGAGATTCCTACTTTAGGTCCAAATGAAACTTTTCATATTACTAAGAAGAAATATGAAGAGAATCCGGAATTTCTTAAGAGAAAGAGAGAAATTCCGAGTAAAAGTAGTAAAGAAACCAAAGGGAGCGAATTCAAAAGATAACTGCAACATACTATAAATAAACAATATCCTCAACAAATAGATTTTTCAAAAATGTCAATTTTCCTTTTTGTTGTCATTTGAAAACTCGGGACATTACCCTTAGCTCGAGAAAATGATGAATCTTTCAAACGGTGAAGATTTCTCTTCTCATTTCAATTGCTAGGATTACGAAGATGCTTGGTTTAATATTTTCTTCTATAGACATCTTATTCATTCCTCGTTTATCCTCTTCCTTCAATCATGTAAAAATAGTTTTCCAAAATGATTTCAAAATTGGTGTGAATATTTTGGAATTGAAGAGAATATTTAACTTAGTCTCCCTTTTCAAGGATTCAAAAACTTTACGAACGAGGGAAAAACCATTTTATGTGCCCAAGGAAACGTTTAATTATAATTTATCCTCATTTTTAAAGTCTCATGGATCCTTTGTTGTGACTTTTTTGTTGTTCGAAATCCTGGTGACTCTCCCAATCCTAAAAATATTGTTAGGAGCTCAAAAATGAAAATTAGCTTTTTCGAAAGGAGATTCCGACTTTAGGTCCAAATGAAACTTTTCATATTACTAAGAAGAAATATGAAGATAATCCTGAATTTCATAAGAGAAAGAGAGAAATTTCGAGTAAAAGTAGTAAAGAAACCAAGGGAGCGAAATCAAAAGATAACTGCAACCTACTATAAATAAACAATATCCTCAACAAATTGATTTTTCAAAAATGTCAATTTTCCTTTTTGTTGTCATTTGAAAACTCGGGACATTACCCTTAGCTTGAGAAAATGATGAATCTTTCAAACGGTGAAGATTTCTCTTCTCATTTCAATTGCTTGGATTATGAAGATGCTTTGTTTAATATTTTCTTCTATAGACATGTTATTCATTCCTGGTTTATCCTCTTCCTTCAATCATGTAAAAATAGTTTTCCAAAATGGTTTCAAAATTGGTGTGAATATTTTGGAATTGAAGAGAACATTTAACTTAGTCTGTCTTTTCAAGGATTCAAAAACTTTACGAACAACGGAAAAACCATTTTATGTGCCCAAGAAAACGTTTTATTCTGATATATCCCCATTTTTAAAGTCTCATGGATCCTGTGCTGTGAATTTTTTGTTGGTCAAAGTCCTGGTGACTCTCCCAATCCTAAAAAGATTGTTAGGAGCTCAAAAATGTAAGTTAGCTTTTTCGAAAGGAGATTGCGACTTTAGGTCCAAATGAAACTTTTCATATTACTTAGAAGAAATATGAAGAGAATCCGGAATTTCTTAAGAGAAAGAGAGAAATTCCGAGTAAAAGTAGTAAAGAAACCTAGGGAGTGAAATCAAAAGATAAGTGCAAACTACTCAAAATAAACAATATCCTCAACATATCGATTTTTCAAAATTTTCAGTTTGCCTTTTTGTTGACATTTGAAGACTGGGGACAACACCCTTAACTCCAGAAAAAATGAACCTTTCAAAGGGTGAAGATTTCTCCCCTTATTTCAATTACTTGGATTACTAAGTTTCTTTGTCTAATGTTTTCTTCTTTAGACATCTTATTATTTCTTGGTTTATCCTGTTCCGTCAAACATGTTAAAATAATTTTCCAAAATGGTTTCAAAATTGGTATGAATATTTTGGAATTGAAGAGAATATTTTACCTAGTCTCTCTCTCTCTTCAAGGATTCAAAAACTTTACGTACGAGGGAAAAACCATTTTATGTGTCCAAGAAAACGTTTTATTCCAATTAATCCTCATTTTTAACGTCTCATGGATCCTCTGCTGTGACTTTTTTGTTGGTCAAAATCCTGGTGACTCTCCCAATCATAAAAAGATTGTTAGAAGCTCAAAAATGAAAGTTAGCTTTTCGAAAGGAGATTCCTACTTTAGGTCCAAATGAAACTTTTCATATTACTAAAAAGAAATATGAAGAGAATCCGGAATATCTTAAGAGAAAGAGAGAAATTCCGAGTAAAAGTAGTAAAGAAACCACGGGAGTGAAATCAAAAGATAAGTGCAAACTATTCAAAATAAACAATATCCTCAACATATCGATTTTTCAAAAATTTCAGTTTGCCTTTTTGTTGACATTTGAAGACTGGGGACAATACCCTTAACTCCAGAAAAAGATGAACCTTTCAAAGGGTTGATTTCTGATGTGATCTGATACGGGGATCACCAAGAACACGTGGAATTAAACGCCGGAAAGCTCTAAAATCCAAGATAGTAGACGGTAACAATGCAACCCCGACCTCACGACGCAAGAACTGTGGGTATATTAAACCCAAAACCCGTTACGATGCGGAGATAAGAACCACAAAGGGGGAAGGCCACAAAGGTTGTCAAATCCTTTGATAAGTTCAATTTGTTCGACGAGAGCACGAAGAAATTAAGGGAATATCTCACCTTCAATATCATTAATCTCAAGAATAATAGATTTTTTTACAATGCTGAATAAAGCCATATAAATAGGCTAAGAAAATAAAGAAACTTCTATAAACTAGAATTGCAAATAAACTAAACGCCGAAACTAGGTTAAAAATACGCCGCCTAATTTACGGCCGTAACTTTTAAGTTTACGGCCGTAAGTGACTTACGGACTAAAAAGCAAAACACATGTTACGGCCGTGACAAATTTATATACGGCCGTAATCGACTCTCTGAATAAAAATATAAAAACTACTAAACTTTATTTACGGCTGTGAGGATGTCCTTTACGGCCGTGAGTCCTCTTCTGCATAATTTTGTCTTGATAATGTTACGGCCGTGAGATCATGGTTTACGGCCGTGACTGCCTTTCTGCACAAATTTAGCCAAGATGATTTTACGGCCGTGAAAGAGGTGTTATGGCCGTGATTCTTCTTCTGCCTTATTTTCTTATTCTTCTTTGATCCAAATGCATTGTAATAACTTTGACTCTTCTTCCACTTTGTTATGCAACGTAAATGAGGTCTTTGCACTCGAACACTCATCCATCCACGCTTGCATGAATCCTTGCATTGTCTGCTTGATTCTTGTGGCTCTTTGCCTCGTTATTGGTCCTACAGGCACGTACAACAGGTCAACGCTCGTTGAGCCACTCCGGAACTCATCATCCCCTCCCTGTTGAAAAAGATTCGTCCTCGAATCATCATCTGCATCAAACAGAGAAAGATCAGCAACATTAAAAGAAGCAGACACATGGAAGCTTGAGTCAAATCCACATTGGCAAATTAACCTCATGTTTCAATACATTCGTGTTTACCAATTGGAGGATTGCCACCTAATGAATTTATCTGTTCCCTAATTGGATTAGATTTTATTTAGTTTCCTAGTAGACTAGGATTTTTATTCTTGTAGCCTATATAAAGGCGTCTTCATTGTAATATTAAGAGAAGACTTTGATTATTGAATGAAATATATTGAGTGTTTTTACTCTCTAAATGTGAGGATTCCCTTTAATTCGAACATATCAAATATTGTGTAATAATTGTGGCGTTCAACAAATTGAACTTATCAAGGATCTGGACATTCCTTGTGGCGTTCAAACCATTACGGTTCATGTTTCCGCATCGTAACGGGTTTCGGGTTTAATATGACCCTGATTCTTGCGTCGTGAGGCTCGGGTCATAGTGTTACCGTCCGTTCCAACCTGAATTCGGAACTTTCCTAGCGTTAATTCCTCGTGTTCGTCGTGGCCCCCTCCCGGGATCACATCATCTGGTATCAGAGCTGGATTCTGGATTCAGGTTTCGTTTTTCTATTTAATCCAGTTTGATTTTTGTGTTTTTATCATAGAGTCTGCACAAAAATCATTCATATCTTGTTATTGAGTCTTTTTTCTTTTTTAAATTTTTTTTATTTAATCCGAAATTTAATCCATTATTCAAAAAAAAAAAAAGAGGAAATTTTCCAAAATTCAAGGACCACTCCCTTTAGTTTCATAACTCCTTGCTATCAAATCTTTCCATTCCATTCCACATCCAACTCCACAATGTCTAAATTTAGGGAAAAACCTCAAACAGTTCCTCGAGTTAGGAGGGAGAATAGGATTGATCATAAACCTAGGGTTGGAATTGGGGATGAGCTGAAAGTATTGGAAGATGGTGCCTCAAAAATAGGGGATGGCGTTTCGGAAATGAGGGATGAATTTGATGAGGTGAGAATGATATTAAGGCAGTTAAAGGAGGAGATGATTGCAAAGGAAGCAAGAAAAAAATTAGCCAAGTTGCAACGGGAGAATGAAATGGAAGCTGACGCTAAATTTCCAAAGGGGAATGAAAGTGAGATTGGAGGGGATTTAAAATTGGAGTCTCAGGATATGGATGTTGAAAAGGAGGGAGACTTGAAACATGAAGTAGAAAATAAAAATTTGTGTAGTGTTGAGGAGGTGCCTATTCATGTCGATAATATTATTTATGAGGAGGTGCATGAGCAAAAGCATAAGTTGGAAGTAGTTGAGCTAAATCCAAAATTTGATGAGGAGAAGGAGTATTTGGGTAGTGATGATGGAATGCATGAAAAATTAGAAGATGTGGTTGGGCTTCAAGTTAAAAATATTGAGCAAGAGAGTGAAAATGTTGAAAGAGGAAAAGAGAAGAGCCTCATTGTGAGAAAGGAGGATAGGGAGGTGATCTATCACGAATACAAGGATCCATACCTTGTACCTTTTGAAACTAACATTTCGTTCCCCGTTTTATTTCAATCTTTTTTGCAGGTTGATTACACATGGAAGCTTGAGTCAAATCCAACTTGGCAAATTAACCTCATGTTTAAATACATTCGTGTTTACCAATTGGAGGATTGCCACCTAATGAATTCATGTCATGGAGTCCATAATTTCCCATTTGATCCTGGTGGGGCATCTGTAAATCACGAAACAAGCTATGAATCGGGACGAATCATCCTAAAGAAGGAGAGAATGATGAGAATCATGGCGGGCTTGACGGAAAGAACTACAAATCAAGCCAAACAAAGCTTCCAGCATGTTCGAAGAGCTTCACAGATCAAGCATTGTGAGAGTGAACAAGGTTCGAGGCTAAACCAAGTGAGCAAGCCAAGAGACAAGCCGAGAATCGAGTTGGAAACCGAGGAAATCAAAAAATTATGCATAAGCAAAGTTACGGCCGTAACCAAATATTCTCATGGCCGTAAGTCACTCTCGGATCAAAATGAAGAATTTCAGGTTTTCAAAGTTACGGCCGTAAGTTTATGGTCACGGCCGTAATCCTTAAGCAGAGTATAGTTACGGCCGTAAGGAATGTTGTCACGGCCGTAAATCCAGATTAACGCAAATCATACCGATTTTTATTTCCTTTATTATATTTTAATTCATTTTTCCTATTTTAGTATTTTAGGAGTCTATTTTGATAGAATTTATCTATTCCCTAATTAGATTAGATTTTATTTAGTTTCCTAGTAGACTATGATTTTTATTCTTGTAGCCTATATAAAGACTTCTTCATTGTAATATTAAGAGAAGACTTTGATTATTTAATGAAATATATTGAGTGTTTTTACTCTCTAAAGGTGAGGATTCCCTTTAATTCGAACTTATCAAATATTGTGTAATATTTGTGGCGTTCAACAAATTGAACTTATCAAGGATCTGGACATTCCTTGTGGCGTTCAAACCATTACGATTCTGGTTTCCGCATTGTAACGGGTCTCGGGTTTAATATGCCCCTGGTTCTTGCGTCCTGAGGCTCGGGTCGTAGTGTTACCGTCCGTTCCAACATGAATTCGGAACTTTCCTGGCGTTAATTCCGCGTGTTCGTCGTGACCCCCTCCCGGGATCACATCAAAAGGAGATTCCGACTTTAGGTCCAAAAGAAACTTTTCATATTACTAAGAAGAAATATGAAGATAATCCTGAATTTCTTAAGAGAAAGAGAGAAATTCCGAGTAAAAGTAGTAAAGAAACCAATGGAGCGAAATCAAAAGATAACTGCAACCTACTGTAAATAAACAATATCCTAAACAAATTGATTTTTCAAAAATGTCAATTTTCCTTTTTGTTGTCATTTGAAAACTCGGGACATTACCTTTAGCTCGAGAAAATGATGAATCTTTCAAACGGTGAAGATTTCTCTTCTCATTTCAATTGCTTGGATTACGAAGATGCTTTCTTTAATATTTTCTTCTATAGACATGTTATTCATTCTTGGTTTATCCTCTTCCTTCAATCATGTAAAAATAGTTTTCCAAAATGGTTTCAAAATTGGTGTGAATATTTTACCTAGTCTCTCTCTCTTCAAGGATTCAAAAACTTTACGTACGAGGGAAAAACCATATTATGTGTCCAAGAAAACGTTTTTCCAATTAATCCTCATTTTTAAAGTCTCATGGATCCTCTGCTGTGACTTTTTTGTTGGTCAAAATCCTGGTGACTCTCCCATCCTAAAAAGATTGTTAGCAGCTCAAAAATGAAAGTTAGCTTTTCGAAATGAGATTCCTACTTTAGGTCCAAATGAAACTTTTCATATTACTAAGAAGAAATATGAAGAGAATCCGGAATATCTTAAGAGAAAGAGAGAAATTTCGAGTAAAAGTAGTAAAGAAACCAAGGGAGTGAAATCAAAAGATAAGTGCAAACTACTCAAAATAAACAATATCCTCAACATATCGATTTTTCAAAAATTTCAGTTTGCCTTTTTGTTGACATTTGAAGACTGGGGACAATATACCCTTAACTCCAGAAAAAGATGAACCTTACAAAGGGTTGATTTCTGATGTGATCCGATACGGGGATCACCAAGAACACGCGGAATTAAACGCCAGAAAGCTCTAAAATCCAAGATAGTAGACGGCAACAATGCAACCCCGACCTCACGACGCAAGAACTGTGGGTATATTAAACCCAAAACCCGTTACGATGCAGAGATAAGAACCACAAAGGGGGAACGCCACAAAGGTTGTCAAATCCTTTGACAAGTTCAATTTGTTCGACGAGAACACGAAGAAATTAAGGGAATATCTCACCTTCAATATCATTAATCTCAACAATAATAGTTGTTTTTGCGATGCTGAATAAAGCCATATAAATAGGCTAAGAAAATAAAGAAACCTCAATAAACTAGAATTGCAAATAAACTAAACGCCGAAACTAGGTTAAAAATACGCCGCCTAATTTACGGCCGTAACTTTTAAGTTTACGGCCGTAAGTGACTTACGGACTAAAAAGCAAAACACATGTTACGGTCGTGACAAATTTATATACGGCCGTAATCGACTCTCTGAATAAAAATATAAAAACTACTAAACTTTATTTACGGCCGTGAGTCCTCTTCTGCATAATTTTGTCTTGATAATGTTACGGCCGTGAGATCATGGTTCACGGTCGTGACTGTCTTTCTGCACAAATTTAGCCAAGATGATTTTACGGCCGTGAAAGAGGTGTTATGGTCGTGATTCTTCTTCTGCCTTATTTTCTTGTTCTTCTTTGATCCAAATGCATTGTAATTACTTTGGCTCTTCTTCCACTTTGTTATGCAACGTAAAGGAGGTCTT
The DNA here is from genome assembly GCA_963555705.1 of Ligustrum vulgare. Classification (NCBI taxonomy): domain Eukaryota; kingdom Viridiplantae; phylum Streptophyta; class Magnoliopsida; order Lamiales; family Oleaceae; genus Ligustrum; species Ligustrum vulgare. Next base: position 32,022,206 of record OY743183.1, on the reverse strand, counting down.
TGCACTCGAACACTCATCCATCCACGCTTGCATGAATCCTTGCATTGTCTGCTTGATTCTTGTGGCTTTTTGCCTCGTTATTGGTCCTACGGGAACGTACAACGGGTCAACGCTCGTTGAGCCACTCCGGAACTCATCATCCCCTCCCTGTTGAAAAGGATTCATCCTCGAATCATCACCTGCATCAAACAGAGAAACATCAGCAACATTAAAAGAAGCAGACACGTTATACTCACCTGGAAGATCGAGCTTATATGCATTCTCATTTATCTTTTCAAGGATCTGAAAAGGTCCATCGTCTCTTGGCTGCAACTTAAACTTTCTTTGGGTTGGAAATCGCTCCTTTCGCAAGTGTACCCACACCCAATCACCCGGCTCGAACGTCATTTGCCTCCTACCTTTGTTAGCATGAGTCGCATAACGCTCATTTTTATTTTCAATTTGCCCTTTCACCTTCTCATGAAGCTCTTTCACAAGCTTAACTTTTTTTTGCCTCGTCCAAACTGCTCCGTTCATCTTGTCCCTTGAGGTGTTTCAGTGACTCGTGGTCAGTGTGTATGACGAATACCTTTGGCCACAGATAGTGCTACCATGTCTCCAAGGCACGAACAAGAGCATAAAGCTCCTTGTCGTAGGTAGGATAATTCAAAACTGCCCCACTCAGCTTTTCACTTAAAAATGCAAGCGGCCTTTTTTCCTGCATAAGAACGGCTCCAATACCTATTTCTGATGCATCACATTCAATCTCAAATGTTTGGTTAAAGTTAGGTAAAGCCAAAACCGGTGCAGAACATAACCTATCCTTAAGTACATTAAAAGCATTTTCTTGTGCTTCCCCCCAATGGAATCCTACACTTTTCTTGACTATTTCTGTGAGTGGTACTGCAAGTGTGCTAAAGTCTTTAACAAATCTCCTATAAAACCCAGCCAACCCGTGGAAGCTCCTAACCTCCGTAATACCTTTGGGAGTTGGCCATTCTTTAATAGCACGAATTTTCTCCTCATCTACCTCTACACCATTAGCACTAACAACAAACTCAATAAAAATTACCTTTTTCATGCAAAAAGTACACTTTTTAAAATTAGCATATAGTTTTTCAGTTTTCAAAACTTCCAAAACAGATCTTAAATGCTCAATGTGATCACCTAAGTTCTTACTATATACCAAAATGTCATCAAAGTATACCACAACAAATTTACCAATGTAAGCACGTAAAACATGGTTCATTAGTCTCATAAAAGTGCCAGGTGCATTTGAGAGGCCGAATGGCATAACCATCCATTCATATAAACCATATTTGGTTTTGAAGGCAGTTTTCCATTCATCACCTTCTTTCATTCGAATTTGGTGATAACCACTCTTAAGGTCTATTTTGCTAAAAATACAAGCACCATATAGTTCATCAAGCATGTCATCAAGTCTAGGTATGGGATGGCGATATTTTACCGTAATATTGTTGACTGCTCTACAATCCACGCACATCCTCCAAGTCCCATCTTTTTTTGGCACCAACAAAACTGGTATTGCACATGGGCTCATGCTTTCCCTAACATAGCCCTTTTTCAACAGCTCTTCAACCTGCTTTTGTAGCTCTTTGGTCTCTTCGGGATTGCTCCTATAAGCTGGCCTGTTTGGGATGACTGCTCCCGGCATGAACTCAATCTGGTGTTCAATCCCACGAATTGGCGGCAGCCCACTAGGAATCTCCTCGGGAAATAAATTTGCAAATTCCTGCAAAAGAGACACAGCTACACTGGGGAGGGAGTGGTTAGCTTCATCAAGTACAAGGAGAGATTCCTTATACATGAGTAAAATCACTGGTTTATTTGTAGAAATAGCTTTGGTGATATCACTCTGTTTTGCGTAGAAGCTAACCTTTGTTTTCTCTCTTTTATTTTTACTGACACTCTTCACACCCTCTCCTTTTTTTGGGATCCTGGTCCCAACTCTCGATTTTTCACACAACTCTCCTTTTTTTCGGGGTCGTGGTCCCGACCCTCTTTCTCTCTTCCTCACTTTTTAATTTCAGTTGGTCTTCATAGACCTGTTGAGGTGACAAAGGTATTAGTTTGATATCTTTCCCATCCTTAGTGAAGGTATACCTATTTTTAAAACCATCATGAATAACCTTCCTATCGAATTGCCATGGCCTGCCCAACAAGATGTGCCCCGCATGCATTGGTACCACATCACAAACCACGCTATCTTCATACTTCCCAATCGCCAAATCAACTACCACTTGTTTATTCACCTTAATCTCACCCGATTCATTTAACCATTGTAGCTTATATGGCCTAGGGTGTTTTAGTATAGGTAGGCACAATTTCTCCACTAGAGTAGTGCTAGCAACGTTCGCACAACTACCACCATCTATTATCAAACTACACACCTTGTTATTCACAAAGCATCTGGTATGAAATATATTTTCTCGCTGCTCACCCGACTCTTCCACCTTAACTTGAGTACTAAGGGCTCTCCTAGTGACAAGTGATTTAGCTACTGCATAGTCCCCATCATCATTTTCACTAACATCTTCTAGAGCTGGCATATCCTTATACTCATCCTCCACTTCTCCCTCTTTCTCATCCTCCGAACTTAATACCCCGTCACGCATAACCAATATTCTTTTATTTGGACATTGTGAAGAAATATGTCCTAAGTCGGAACATTTAAAACAACGAATATCTCTAGTCCTAGGAGTTTGAGAATCAAAAGCAATTTTACCTTTGTTGGGTGGCTCTATTTTTCCCTTCGGTGCCTCAAATTTATTTTTCTGCACAGCCCCATCATTTTTAGAAGTCCCGCTCCATGTAGACTTACCAAAAGAATTGGAACTTGTAGAGAATTTTGAAGTTCCCTTCCTTTTTAATTGTCGCTCCACTTTCATGGCCACGTGAAGCATCTCCTCCAAATCGATATAATGCTGCAATTCAATAACATTAGCAATATCTCGATTTAAACCATTTAAAAACCTAGCCATGGTTGCCTCCGGGTCTTCCTCTATATTTGCCCTAATCATGGCAACCTCCATCTCCCTATGGTAATCCTCCACACTCTTACTACCTTGGGAAAGGGTTTGTAGTTTTTGGTAGAGATCCCTATAGTAATGTCCAGGCACAAATCGTTTTCTCATAAGGGCCTTCAACTCATCCCAAGTTTCAATAGGTCTCTCCCCATTCCTCCTTTTACTAGTAACCAATTGATCCCACCATACTATAGCATAATCAGTAAATTCTACGACTGCCAATTTTACCTTTTTAGCTTCAGAATAATTATGATAATCAAAAATTAATTCTAGCCTCTTTTCCCATTCAAAATAAACGTCCGGATTACTCTTACCCTGAAACGAGGGAATGGACATTTTAATGTTACCAACATGTCCATCTACATCATCCCTACGATCACGCCTATATCCCCTATCACGTCTTTCTCCCCGATCTCGTCTCCTACCAACACTAGTAATAGACAATTCACCACTATCCTCATCACTATCAACAACCTCAACACATTCATTCCTAGCTCTAATTTGTGGGTTGAAGTCATGCCTTAGTGGCCTCCGTAAATTAGGGAAATTGGGCGGTTGTTCCTGACGTGGTTGAACAATTCCCGCACCACGTGTCTCCCCCGAATTATTAGGCTTTTCCACATTTACGCCGGATTGTGTACCAAATTTTGCTTCCAACTTGGCATCCAACCTCGCCTCCAATTTTGCAAAACGTTCCTCCACTATTGCAAGCATTTTAAAATCTTGAAGATCCCTTTCCGTCGACGAAACTTCCTTCTGTGACATGGTTAGTAATAAAGAAAAGAGAAAAAAAAATTAAATAAAGATCCTCACGTGTTTTATCACTCGTGTATCACTCGACTTTGCCTTTTTCCCTCTATTAATCTCAGGCATTTTTCCTCTCTATTCCCTTTTTCCCACGTTCTCAAAGAACCCACCAAACTAGTCACGGATTTGGTCCTTGTGGAATAAACCCCAAAGTGCAAATAAGGAAAGTTGATGGAAAAATATGAATTAGGCAGTTTAAGAAGGAAATTATGGAAACAAGAATTCTATTTCAAGTAGAAGTTTTATGGAACACAAGAATAAGGAATTTAATGGAAACAAGAATTGTTGGAAAGATTTGCCAAATATTATTTTCTTGATTTCTTGTTCAAATCAACAACACTTCTTTTCTATTTTTTTTTTGTACATTTCGGATTTTTTTTTTTTTTGCTACTCAACAAAAATAATCAAGAACAAGATACAGAAATTGGCAAATCTTGAATTTCTGACGAATTTCAAAAAACAAGAATTGGAATGAATTTTTTTTTTTTTGAATGATTAATAACTGGAAATAAAAGAAAAATAACTGGAATACTAAATAATTGGATTTAGAGATAGGCTCTGATACCAGATGATGTGATCCGATACGGGAATCACCAAGAACACGCGGAATTAAACGCCGGAAAGCTCTAAAATCCAAGATAGTAGACGGTAACTGATGTAATTCTTGTTGGGGAATCACGGGATCTCGCGAAAATTGAATTAAACACTTGGAAAGTTCCAAATCCAGATTAATTGACGATAACAATACGACCCGACACTCACGACTCAAGAACCAAGGATGTATCAAATCCAAGACCCGTTAAGATGCGGAATGAAGAACCATAAAGGGGTGAACGCCACAAAGGTTGTCAAATCCTTTGATAAGTTCAAGGAGTTCAATCAAGAACGAAGAAGAATAGGGATAAACTCACCTAATTCAAGCAATCTCATTAATCATCAAAGTTGTCTGTTTACAATGATCAAGAAAACCTAATTATAGTCCAAAAACGCGTCAAAATAAACCTAGCCGCAAAATCCACGAAATAAAACGCGGCGCCCTTTTACGGCCGTAACATATGTGTTTACGGCCGTAATTGACCCTCGGGTCTAAAACTGTTTTTATCTCTTACGGCCGTGACATGGTTCTTACGGCCGTAAGTCACCTACTGACTAAAATTGCATAACTTCGTTACGGCCGTGAAAATGATGGTTACGGCCGTGCGATAACAAAGTTACGGCCGTAACTCCAGACCTTACGGCCGTAAAAGGTCCTCTGAATTGTTTTCTCCTTGTTCTTTGACCCAAATGCCTTGTAACAGTTTTGGCGCATCTCCCATATTGTCATGCATTGAAATTGAAGTCTTTGACCATGCATTCGAGTATTCATCCACCCAAGCTTGCATAAACCCCTGCATTGCTTGCTTGATCTTCTTAGCCCTCTGCCTCGTTATTTGTCCCACCGGTACATGCAACGGATCCTTGCTCGTTGGGTCACTCAGGTACTCATCATTCCCTCCCTGTTGAAAAGGATTTGTCCTCGAATCATCACCTGCATCAAACAAAGAGAGATCAGCAACGTTGAATGTAGCAGATATATTATACTCACCTGGGAGGTCCAACTTATAAGCATTGTCATTGATTCTCTCAATGACTTGAAACGGCCCATCTCCTCTAGGCTGCAGCTTAGACTTCTGTTGTGCTGGAAATCGTTCCTTTTGCATGTGAACCCACACCCAATCGCCTGGTACAAAAATCACCTGCTTTCTGCCCTTATTCGCATGGGACGCATAGTGCTCATTCTTCTTTTCTATTTGTAGCCGGACCTTTTCATGGAGCGAATTCACAAGCTCGGCTTTCTTCTTGCCATCCAAACTGTTCCTGTCATCTACAGGCAAAGGAATTAGATCCATAGGGGTTAGCGGATTGAAGCCATACACAATTGCAAAAGGAGAGTAAGTAGTAGTAGAATGTATAGCTCTGTTATATGCAAACTCCACAAATGGTAAACATTCCTCCCAACTCTTCAAATTTTTATTTATGACAACATGCAAGAGTTGTGTTAACGTCCTATTGACTACTTCCGTCTGACCATCCGTTTGAGGATGGCATGTAGTGGAAAACAATAGTTTAGTACCCATTTTTCCCCACAGAACCTTCCAGGAGTAACTAAGGAATTTGACATCTCTGTCAGACACTATACTCCTAGGCACCCCATGTAGTCTGACAACTTCCCTAAAGAATAAGTCTGCTATGTTCACGGCATCATCAGTTTTATGGCAAGGAATGAAGTGTGCCATTTTACTAAACCTGTCCACCACCACAAAAATGGAATCCCGATCCTTCTTGGTCCTAGGTAATCCTAACACAAAATCCATGGATATATCTACCCAGGGCTCGCTAGGAACAGGTAGAGGGGTGTACAAACCATGTGGTAATACCTTAGACTTGGCATGTTTACAAGTTATGCATTTATTACAAATTTGGTGAACATCCCGTTTCATCCTAGGCCAATAAAAATGTTCCTTCAACGTTTCCAATGTTTTTAAAACACCAAAATGACCCATCAAACCATCCCCGTGAGCTTCACGTACTAACAACTCACGCATAGAACAGTTAGGCACACACAATTTATTTTCCTTAAACAAGTAACCATCATGCCTATAAAATTTATCAAGTGCCCCCTTTTCGCAAGAGACATAAATAGCGGAAAAATCAAGATCGTTAGCATACAAATCTCGAACATATTCAAATCCCAACAATTTAGCATTCAATGAATTAAGGAGCACATACCTTCTTGACAACGCATCTGCAACTATATTTTCCTTACCGTGTTTGTATTGAATGACATAAGGAAAGGTCTCCACAAACTCCATCCATCGGGCATGTCTTTTGTTCAACTTACCTTGCCCCTTGAGGTGCTTTAATGACTCGTGATCCGTGTGGATGACAAATTCTTTTGGCCAGAGGTAATGCTTCCAAGTCTCCAATGCCCTGACAAGAGCATAAAGCTCCTTATCATACGTTGGATAGTTCAACGCTGCCCCGCTCAGCTTTTCACTGAAATAAGCTATCGACCTCTTTTCCTGCATAAGAACAGCTCCAATCCCTATTCCTGATGCATCGCATTCAATCTCAAAAGTCTGGTTAAAATTAGGTAAAGCTAAGACTGGTGCAGAACATAGCCTATCTTTAAGCAATTTAAAGGCGTTTTCCTGTGCATCCCCCCAATGGAAACCCACACTCTTTTTAATTACCTCAGTGAGTGGTGTGGCTATTGTACTGAAATCCTTCACAAACCTCCTATAAAAACTTGCTAACCCCTGAAAACTCCTTACCTCAGTTACACTCTTAGGTGTTGGCCATTCTCTAATGGCTCGGATTTTTTCCTCGTCAACCTCAATACCATCCTTACTAACAACATAACCAAGGAATATGATCTTATCTATGCAAAACGTACACTTTTTAAAATTAGCAAACAATTTTTCAGTGCGTAAAACCTCAAGTACAAACCTCAAATGTCTAACATGCTCATCTACATTCTTACTATAAATTAAAATGTCATCAAAATACACGACCACAAATTTACCAATGAAAGCTCGTAAAACATGGTTCATCAACCTCATGAATGTACTAGGTGTATTGGTGAGACCAAATGGCATAACTAACCATTCATAAAGCCCGTATTTGGTCTTGAATGCAGTTTTCCATTCGTCCCCCTCTTTCATGCGTATTTGGTGATACCCACTCTTGAGGTCAATTTTACTAAAGACACATGAACCATATAATTCATCAAGCATGTCGTCTAACCTAGGTATAGGATGGCGATACTTTACCGTGATATTGTTGATAGCTCTAGAATCCACGCACATCCTCCAGGTTCCATCTTTCTTGGGCACTAATAAGACCGGCACAGCACACGGGCTCATGCTTTCTCGAACATAGCCCTTGCTCAACAACTCCTCGACTTGCCTTTGAAGCTCCCTTGTTTCTTCCGAATTGCTCCTATATGCAGGTCTATTTGGAATAACAGCACCTAGAACAAGATCAATCTGGTGCTCGATGCCCCGAATTGGTGGCAGCCCACTGGGTATGTCTTCCGGGAATACACCCGCACTTAATTTTTGGGTTTAACCTCAAGAAATTGTAAATTTAGGGACTTAATTGGATGTTAAAATTTATTTAGACCTTAATCATGACAAATTACTTTTATTGTTGAAATTAAGAAAATATATGCAAGCATGAGAGGTTCCATTATATGTAATAATTATGAGAATCTTAATTTAATAATATGTAAAAATATATAAATGGTTGATATACTCCATTATATGTAATCATGAAGAGCATAATATTTGTATAAATATGGAAAAGTATATGAATGGTTGATAGACTCCATTATATATAATCATGAAGAGCATATTATTTGTATAAATATGAAAAAGTATATGAATGGTGCTTTACTTTAAGAAAAGGATGTGTTAAAATTAATAGAATTGAATGATGATGTTTTCATTATGCCAACTTTACACATCTATTTAAATCCATCTCTTTTACACACAACTCTACGCATATACACTTATTTCGAATCTCTTGACAAAATCCACAAGTAAGAGAAATTCAAGGTGGTCAAGACAGTTTTGGTCCATTTACTACTACATTTCATTTTAATCTTTTAAACGGTAAGTATATCTTATGTTTTTAAGAAAAGTAAGTATGTTTTTATGAAAAGTAAGTATATCTTATGTTTTTAAGAAAAGTAAGTATGTTTTTATGAAAAGTAAGTATATCTTATGTTTTTAAGAAAAGTAAGTATGTTTTTATGAAAAGTAAATATACCTTATGTTTTTATGAAAAGTAAGTATATCTTATGTTTTTAAGAAAAGTAAGTGTATTTTTTTGAAAAGTAAATATACCTTATGTTTTTATGAAAAGTAAGTATTTCTTATGTTTTTAAGAAAAGTAAGTATGTTTTTATGAAAAGTAAATATACCTTATGTTTTTATGAAAAGTAAGTATACCTTATGTTTTTACGAAAAGTAGGTATACCCTATGTTTTTACGAAAATGTTTGGATCATTGCTATGAAATCAATCTCACAAGATTGCTATGGGTCCCATATGATATGTTTATCATTATGCTAAGAGGATCGGAGTTTAGTAGCGCTACACATAAGAATTCTTGCCATCTAAGTTCGGTAAAATTCTTGTGTCTCCCTATGTTTATGAGGATTTCGATCCTATCCTATGTTATGATGAAAATGATCTCTATGCTTTCAAAAGAAAATTATGCTTGGTATACTTACTGGGATTTTATAAATCTCACTCCACGATATTTACCATTTTCAGACAGTTGAAGGTTCAAGGCGGTCAACATGGAAGTGGCAAAAAGGGGTTAAGATTGATGAGATAATTATGTTGAACTTTATGTAAGAAAATTATGTTCTATTTTTATTCATGAAATAAAATTATGGGATTCTAATTATTCTTTTGAATAATTTTACATTACTATTTAAGTCTCGATAATATGATATGAGTCACTTTTAGTGGCACTCGAATGCCCGAGAATTAGGGTCGTCACAGAACGCCACAAAGGTTGTCAAATCCTTTGATAAGTTCAATTTGTTCGACGAGAACACGAAGAAATTAAGGGAATATCTCATCTTCAATATCATTAATCTCAAGAATAATAGTTGTTTTTACAATGCTGAATAAAGCCATATAAATAGGCTAAGAAAATAAAGAAACCTCAATAAACTAGAATTGCAAATAAACTAAACGCCGAAACTAGGTTAAAAATACGCCGCCTAATTTACGGCCGTAACTTTTAAGTTTACGGCCGTAAGTGACTTACGGACTAAAAAGCAAAACACATATTGCCGCGGTGACAAATTTATATACGGCCGTAATCGACTCTCTTAATAAAAATATAAAAACTACTAAACTTTATTTACGGCCGTGAGGATGTCCTTTATGGCCGTGAGTCCTCTTCTGCATAATTTTGTCTTGATAATGTTACGACCGTGAGATCATGGTTTAAAGGCCGTCACTGCCTTTCTGAAGAAATTTACCCAAGATGATTTTACGGCCGTGAAAGAGGTGTTACGGCCGTGATTCTTCTTCTGCCTTATTTTCTTGTTCTTCTTTGATCCAAATGCATTGTAATAACTTTGGCTCTTCTTCCACTTTGTTATGCAACGTAAACGAGGTCTTTGCCCTCGAACACTCATCGATCCACGCTTCCATGAATAAGGGCATTGCCTGCTTGATTCTTTTGGCTCTTTGCCTCGTTATTGGTCCTACGGGCACGTGCAACGGGTCAACCCTCGTTGAGCCACTCCCGAACTCATCAATTTCTCTCCTTATTTCAATTACTTGGATTACCAAGTTGCTTTGTCTAATTTTTTCTTCTTTAGACATCTTATTATTTCTTGGTTTATCCTGTTCCTTCAAACGTGATAAATAATTTTCCAAAATGGTTTCAAAATTGGTATGAATATTTTGGAATTGAAGAGAATATTTTACCTAGTCTCTCTCTCTTCAAGGATTCAAAAACTTTACGAACGAGGGAAAAACCATTTTATGTGCCCAAGAAAACGTTTTATTCTGATTAATCCTCATTTTTAAAATCTCATGGATCCTCTGCTGTGGCTTTTTTGTTGGTCAAAATCCTGGTGACTCTCCCAATCCTAAAAAGATTGTTAGGAGCTCAAAAATGTAAGTTAGCTTTTTCGAAAGGAGATTCCGACTTTACGTCCAAGTGAAACTTTTCATATTACTAAGAAGAAATATGAAGAGAATTCGGAATTTCTTAAGAGAAAGAGAGAAATTCCGAGTAAAAGTAGTAAAGAAACCAAGGGAGTGAAATCAAAATATAAGTGCAAACTACTCAAAATAAACAATATCCTCAACATATCGATTTTTCAAAAATTTCAGTTTGCCTTTTTGTTGACATTTGAAGACTGGGGACAATACCCTTAACTCCAGAAAAAGATGAACCTTTCAAAGGGTGAAGATTTCTCTCCTTATTTCAATTACTTGGATTACCAAGTTGCTTTGTCTAATGTTTTCTTCTTTAGACATCTTATTATTTCTTGGTTTATCCTGTTCCTTCAAACATGTTAACATAATTTTCCAAAATGGTTTCAAAATTGGTATGAATATTTTGGAATTGAAAATAATATTTTACCTAGTCTCTATCTCTTCAAGGATTCAAAAACTTTACGAACGAGGGAAAAACCATTTTATGTGCCCAAGAAAACGTTTTATTCTGATTAATCCTCATTTTTAAAATCTCATGGATCCTCTGCTGTGACTTTTTTGTTGGTCAAAATCCTGGTGACTCTCCCAATCCTAAAAAGATTGTTAGGAGCACAAAAATGTAAGTTAGCTTTTTCGAAAGGAGATTCCGACTTTACGTCCAAATGAAACTTTTCATATTACTAAGAAGAAATATGAAGAGAATCAGGAGTTTCTTAAGAGAAATAGAGAAATTCCGAGTAAAAGTAGTAAAGAAACCAAGGGAGTGAAATCAAAATATAAGTGCAAACTACTCAAAATAAACAATATCCTCAACATATCGATTTTTCAAAAATTTCAGTTTGCCTTTTTGTTGACATTTGAAGACTGGGGACTGTCATACCCTTAACTCTAGAAAAAGTTGAACCTTTCAAAGGGTGAAGATTTCTATCCTCATTTCAATTACTTGGATTACCAAGTTGCTTTGTCTAATGTTTTCTTCTTTAGACATCTTATTATTTTTTGGTTTATCCTGTTCCTTCAAACATGTTAAAATAATTTTCCAAAATGGTTTCAAAATTGGTATGAATATTTTGGAATTGAATAGAATATTTTACCTAGTCTCTCTCTCTTCAAGGATTTAAAAACTTTACGAACGAGGGAAAAACCATTTTATGTGCCCAAGAAAACGTTTTATTCTGATTTATCCTCATTTTTTTAGTCTCATGGATCCTCTACTGTGAATTTTTTGTTGGTCAAAATCCTGGTGACTCTCCCAATCCTAAAAAGATTGTTAGGAGCTCAAAAATGTAAGTTAGCTTTTTCGAAAGGAGAATCCAACTTTAGGTCCAAATGAATCTTTTCATATTACTAAGAAGAAATATGAAGAGAATCCGGAATTTCTTAAGAGAAAGAGAGAAATTCCGAGTAAAAGTAGTAAAGAAACGAAGGGAGTGAAATCAAAAGATAAGTGCAAACTACTCAAAATAAACAATATCCTCAACATATCGATTTTTCAAAAATTTCAGTTTGCATTTTTGTTGACATTTGAAGACTGGGTACAATACCCTTAACTCCAGAAAAAGATGAACCTTTCAAAGGGTGAAGATTTCTCTCCTTATTTCAATTACTTGGATTACCAAGTTGCTTTGTGATGAGAACCCGGGAGGGGGTCCTCGTCGTAGCTCGAGGAATAACGTTTGGAGATTTTCGAATCCAGGTTGGAACGGATGATAACAATGCAACCCCGACCTCACGACGCAAGAACCAGGGGTATTAAACTCGAGACCCGTTGCGATGCGGAGATAAGAAACCCAAAGGGGGAATGCCACAAGGAATGTCCAGATCCTTGATAAGTTCAATTAGTTTGAACGCCACAAGATTTGAATCTTGATAAGCTCGTTGTTTAAAGGAAAATCCTCACCTTTAGAGAGAGTAAAAACACTCAATAATTTTATTCATCAAAAGTATTCTGTTTTTAAATTGAATGGAAAAGCATATAAATAGGCAAAATAATCCTAGTCGCTAACTGACTCTGAATAGAATTCTAATTAAGTTAAAATAGCTAAAATAACTAAAATAACCAAAATAAACTAGAACTAAACAAAACCCTAACCGCCTAATTAATTCAAAACTGCAGCGCCTAAGTTACGACCGTGACTTATGAGTTTACGGCCGTAAGTAAGCTACGGATTAAAATTAAAAACATATGTTATGGCCGTGACAATTTTATTTACGGCCGTATGTGACATTCTGAACAAAATAATAAAAGTTAGAAAACTCTGTTTACGGCCGTGAGTATTTGGATTACGGCCGTGATTACTTCCACTTCATTTACAGCCATGAGATCATGCGTTACAGCCGTAATTACCTTTCTGCCCAATTTTCTGATCCTTTGACATTAATTGATCTGATTTGAATCTCGACTCGAGCCCAACATGAAACTTGTTCATTTTCCTATGTAGAATATTGTAGAATTGCTCATATCTTGATTTCTCATTTTTGACGCCTTTTCCGGATCACATCATCCCCTCTTCCTTTAATATGATTCGTCCCGAATCATAACATTGTTAGCTTCTTTTCCGGATCACATCACTTGGTCTAATTTTTTCTTCTTTAGACATCTTATTATTTCTTGGTTTATCCTGTTCCTTCAAACATGTTAAAATAATTTTCCAAAATGGTTTCAAAATTGGTATGAATATTTTGGAATTGAAGAGAATATTTTACCTAGTCTCTCTCTCTTGAAGGATTCAAAAACTTTACGTACGAGGGAAAAACCATTTTATGTGTCCAAGAAAACATTTTATTCCAATTAATCCTCATTTTTAAAGTCTCGTGGATCCTCTGCTGTGACTTTTTTGTTGGTCAAAATCCTGGTGTCTCTCCCAATCCTAAAAAGATTGTTAGCAGCTCAAAAATGAAAGTTAGCTTTTTCGAAAGGAGATTCCTACTTTAGGTCCAAATGAAACTTTTCATATTAGTAAGAATAAGTATGAAGAGAATCCGGAATTTCTTAAGAGAAAGAGAGAAATTCCGAGTAAAAGTAGTAAAGAAACCAAAGGAAGCGAAATCAAAAGATAACTGCAACCTAATATAAATAAACAATATCCTCAACAAATTGATTTTTCAAAAATGTCAATTTTCCTTTTTGTTGTCATTTGAAAACTCGGGACATTACCCTTAGCTCGAGAAAATGATGAATCTTACAAACGGTGAAGATTTCTCTTCTCATTTCAATTGCTTGGGTTACGAAGATGCCTTGTTTAATATTTTCTTCTATAGACATCTTATTCATTCCTGGTTTATCCTCTTCCTTCAATCATGTAAAAATAGTTTTCCAAAATGGTTTCAAAAATGGTGTGAATATTTTGGAATTGAAGAGAATATTTAACTTACTCTCTCTTTTCAAGGATTCAAAAACTTTACGAACGAGGGAAAAACCATTTTATGTGCCCAAGAAAACGTTTAATTCTAATTTATCCTATTTTTTAAAGTCTCTTGGATCCTCTGCTGTGACTTTTTTGTTGTTCGAAATCCTGGTGACTCTCCCAATCCTAAAAAGATTGTTAGGAGCTCAAAAATGAAAGTTAGCTTTTTCGAAAGGAGATTCCGACTTTAGGTCCAAATGAAACTTTTCATATTACTAAGAAGAAATATGAAGAGAATCCGGAATTTCTTAAGAGAAAGAGAGAAATCTCGAGTAAAAGTAGTAAAGAAACCAAGGGAGTGAAATCAAAAGATAAGTGCAAACTACTCAAAATAAACAATATCCTCAACATATCGATTTTTCAAAAATTTCAGTTTGCCTTTTTGTTGACATTTGAAGACTGGGACTGTCATACCCTTAACTCTAGAAAAAGTTGAACCTTTCAAAGGGTGAAGATTTCTATCCTCATTTCAATTACTTGGATTACCAAGTTGCTTTGTCTAATGTTTTCTTCTTTAGACATCTTATTATTTCTTGATTTATTCTATTCCTTCAAACATGTTAAAATAATTTTCCAAAATGGTTTCAAAATTGGTATGAATATTTTGGAATTGAAGAGAATATTTTACCTAGTCTCTCTCTTCAAGGATTCAAAAACTTTACGTACGAGGGAAAAACCATTTTATGTGCCCAAGAAAACGTTTTATTCCAATTTATCCTCTTTTTTAAAGTCTCATGGATCATCTGCTGTGACTTTTTTGTTGATCAAAATCCTGGTGACTCTCACAATCCTAAAAAGAAGAAATATGAAGAGAATCTGGAATTTCCTAAGAGAAAGAGAGAAATTCCGAGTAAAAGCAGTAAAGAAACCAAGGGAACGAAATCAAAAGATAACTGCAACCTACTCAAAATAAACAATATCCTCAACAAATTGATTTTTCAAAAATGTCAATTTTCCTTTTTGTTGTCATTTGAAAACTCGGGACAATACCCTTAGCTCGAGAAAATGATGAATCTTTCAAATGGTGAAGATTTCTCTTCTCATTTTGATGAGTTTCGGAGTGGCTCGAAGAACGTTGACCCGTTGCACGTGCCCGTAGGACCAATAATGAGACAAAGAGCCAAAAGAATCAAGCAGGCAATGCAAGGATTCATGCAAGCGTGGATGGATGAGTGTTCGAGTGCAAAGACCTCATTTACGTTGCATAACAAAGTGGAAGAGGAACCAAACTTGTTACTATGAATTTGGATCAAAGAACAACAAGAAATTGAGGCAGAAGCATTCTCACTGCCGTAACACCCATTTTTACGACCGTAACATGAACATGACATAATTGTGCAGAAAGGCAATCATGACCGTAAACTATGAATTCACGGTCGTAACATCATCAACACAAAATTATGCAGAAGAGGACTTACGGCCGTAAATAAAGTTTAGTAGTTTTTATTTTTTTATTCAGAGAGTCGATTACGACCGTATATAAATTTGTCACGGCCGTAACATATGTTTTTAATTTTTAATCCGTAGCTTACTTACGGCCGTAAACTCATGGTCGTAACTTAGGCACCGCAATTTAAGATAATGTTAGGCAGATTAGTTTATTTGCAATTCTAGTTTATTTAGGTTGCTTTATTTTGTTATCCTATTTATAGGGCTTCATTCAGCATTGTAAAACAACAACTTTTATTCTTGAGATTTTTTATATTGAAGGTGAATTGTTCCCTTATATTTCTTCTTGTTCTTGTCGAACAAATTGAACTTATCAAAGGATTTGACAACCTTTGTGGCGTTCCCCCTTTGTGGTTCTTATCTCCGCATAGTAACGGGTTTTGAGTTTAATATACCCATTGTTCTTGCGTCTTGAGGTCGGGGTTGCATTATTATGGTCTACTAATTGGATTTTAGAGTTTTCCGGCGTTTAATTTCGCGTGTTCTTGGTGATCCCCATATCAGGATCACATCATCTGGTATCAGAGCCTTTCTCTAAATCCAAGTATTTAGTATTCCAGTATTTTTCTTTTATTTCCAGATATTATTCATTCAAAAAAAAATTTTATTCCAATTCTTGTTTCTTGTTCTTGTTTATTCTTGTTGAATAGGTAAAAAAAATAAATAAATAAATAAATAAAAACTTCTTGGAATATTTCTGTTGATTTGAACAAGAATCAAGAAAATTGTTTCCAAGATAATTCAAGAAATCTATTATTGGAAAATAATCTTTGGCAAATCTTTCCAACAATTCTTGTTTCCATTAAATTCCTTATTCTTGATTCCATAAAACTTCTTCTAGCAATAAAATTCTTGTTTCCATAATTCCTTCTTCAAATTTCCTAATTCCAATTTTTCCATCAACTTTCCTTATTTGCACTTTGGGGTTTATTCCGCAAGTACCAAATCCGTGACTAGTTTGGTGGGTTCTTTGAGAACTGAGAAATAGGGAATAGAGAGGAAAAAGGCAGAGTGGTGAGATTAATAGAGGGTAAAAGCCAAAATCGAGTGATACACTAGTGATAAAACCCGTGAGGATCTTTATTTAATTTTTTTACTCTTTTCTATATTACTAACCATGTCACAGAAGGAAGCTTCGTCGACGGAAAAGGATCGTCAAGATTTTAAAATGCTTGCAATGATGGAGGAACAGTTTGCAAAATTGGAGGCTAGGTTGGATGCAAAGTTGGAAGCAAAATTTGGTCCACAATCCGGCGTGAATGTAGAAAGAGCGAATAATCCGGGGGAGACACGTGGTGTGGGAATTGCTCAACCACGTCAGGAACAACCGCGCAAGTTCCCTAATTTACGGAGACCACTAAGGTATGACTTCAACCCACAATTTAGAGCTAGGAATGAATGTGTTGAGGTTGTTGATAGTGATGAAGATAGTGGTGAATTGTCTGTTACTAATGTTGGTAGGAGACGAGATCGGGGAGAAAGACGTGATAGGGGATATAGGCGTGATCGTAGGGATGATGTAGATGGGTATGTTGGTAATATAAAAATGATGTGATTCTTGTTGGGGAATCACGGGATCTCGCGAAAATTGAATTAAACACTTGGAAAGTTCCAAATCCAGATTAATTGACAATAACAATATGACCCGACACTCACGACTCAAGAACCAAGGATGTATCAAATCCAAGACCCGTTAAGATGCGGAATGAAGAACCATAAAGGGGTGAACGCTACAAAGGTTGTCAAATCCTTTGATAAGTTCAAGGGGTTCAATCAAGAACGAAGAAGAACAGGGATAAACTCACCTAATTCAAGTAATCTCATTAATCATAAAAGTTGTCTCTTACAATGACAAAGAAAGCATAATATAACCTAAAAACGCGTCCAAAATTAGCCCTAGGCGCAAAACACAATTTAAAACGCGTCAGAAATTATGGCCGTGAAAATATACCTTACGACCGTAATTGACCCTCGGGTCAAAAATTGATTTTGTGTCTTACGGCCGTGACATGGCATCTTACGGCCGTAAGACACCTTCTGCATAAAAAAAAAACTGCCTAACTCTTTTACGGACGTGAATGGGTTGTTACGGCCGTAAATGGGTTGTTACGGCCGTAAAGGGTCTTCTGAATTCTTTTCTTCTTGTTCTTTAACCCAAATGACTTAGCGGTTTTTGCGCATCTCCCATATTGTCATACATTGAAATTGGAGTCTTTGACCATGCATTTGAATATTCATCCACCCAAGCTTGCATAAACCCCTGCATTGCTTGCTTGATCTTCTTAGCCCTTTACCTCGTTATTGGTCCCACCGGAACATGCAACGGATCCTTGCTCGTTGGGCCACTCAGGTACTCATCATTCCCTCCCTGTTGAAAAGGATTCGTCCTCGAATCATCACCTGCATCAAACAAAGAGAGATCAGCAACGTTGAATGTAGCAGATATATTATACTCACCTGGGAGATCCAACTTATAAGCATTATCATTGACTCTCTCAATGACTTGAAACGGCCCATCTCCTCTAGGCTGCAGCTTAGATTTCCGTTGTGCTGGAAATCGTTCCTTTCGCATGTGAACCCACACCCAATCGCCTGGTTCAAAAATCACCTGCTTTCTGCCCTTATTCGCATGGGACGCATAGTGCTCATTCTTCCTTTCTATTTGTAGCCGGACCTTTTCATGGAGTGACTTCACAAGCTCGGCTTTCTTCTTGCCATCCAAACTGTTCCTGTCATCTACAGGCAAAGGGGTTAGTGGATTGAAGCCATACACAATTTCAAAAGGAGAGTAAGTAGTAGTAGAATGTACAGCCCTGTTATATGCAAACTCCACAAAAGGTAAACATTCCTCCCAACTCTTCAAATTTTTATTTATGACAACACGCAAGAGTTGTGTTAACGTCCTATTGACTACTTCTGTCTGACCATCCGTCTGAGGATGGCATGTAGAGGAAAACAATAGTTTAGTACCCATTTTCCCCCCACAGAACCTTCCAGAAGTAACTAAGGAATTTGACATCTCTGTCGGACACTATACTCCTAGGCACGCCATGTAGTCTAAGAACTTCCCTAAAGAATAAGTCTGCTATGTTCACGGCATCATCAGTTTTATGGCAAGGAATGAAGTGTGCCATTTTACTAAACCTGTCCACCACCACAAAAATGGAATCCCGACCTTTTTTGGTCCTAGGCAATCCTAACACAAAGTCCATGGATATATCTACCCAAGGCTCACTAGGAACTGGTAGAGGAGTGTACAAGCCATGTGGTAATACTCTAGACTTAGCCTGTTTACAAGTTATGCATTTATTACAAATTTGGTGAACATCCCATTTCGTCCTAGGCCAATAAAAATGTTCCTTCAACGTTTCCAATGTTTTTAAAACACCAAAATGACCCATCAAACCACCCCCGTGGGCTTCACGTACTAACAACTCACGCATAGAACAACTAGGCACACACAATTTATTTTCCTTAAACAAATAACCATCATGCCTATAAAATCTATCAAATGCTCCCTTTTCGCAAGAGACATAAATAGAGGAAAAATCGTGATCGTTCGCATACAAATCTCGAACATATTCAAATCCCAATAATTTAGCATTCAATGAATTAAGGAGCACATACCGTCATGACAAAGCATCTGCAACTATATTTTCCTTACCGTGTTTGTATTGAATGACATAAGGAAAAGTCTCCACAAACTCCATCCATCGGGCATGTCTTTTGTTTAACTTACCTTGCCCCTTGAGGTGCTTTAAAGACTCGTGATCTGTGTGGATGACAAATTCTTTTGGCCAGAGGTAATGTTGCCAAGTCTCCAATGCCCTGACAAGAGCATAAAGCTCCTTATCATACGTTGGATAGTTCAACGCTGCCCCGCTCAGCTTTTCACTGAAAAAAGCTATCGGCCTCTTTTCCTGCATAAGAACAGCTCCAATCCCTATTCCTGATGCATCACCTTCAATCTCGAAGGTTTGGTTAAAATTAGGTAATGCTAAGACTGGTGCAGAACATAAGGCATCTTTAAGCAACGCAAAGGCATTTTCCTGTTCATCCCCCCAACGGAAACCCACACTCTTTTTAATTACCTCGGTGAGTGGTGTGGCGATTGTACTGAAATCTTTCACAAACCTCCTATAAAAACTGGCTAACCCATGAAAACTCCTTACCTCGGTTACACTCTTTGGTGTTGGCCATTCCCTAATAGCTCGGATTTTCTCCTCATCAACCGCGATACCATCCTTACCAACAACATAACCAAGGAATATGACCTTATCGATGCAAAACGTACACTTTTTAAAGTTAGCATACAATTTTTCAGTGCGTAAAACCTCAAGTACAAACCTCAAATGCCTAACATGCTCTTCTACATTCTTACTATAACTTAAAATATCATCAAAATACACGACCACAAATTTACCAATGAAAGCTCGTAAAACATGGTTCATCAACCTCATGAATGTACTAGGTGCATTGGTGAGACCAAACGGCATAACTAACCATTCATAAAGCCCGTATTTGGTCTTGAATGCAGTTTTCCATTCGTCCCCCTCTTTCATCCGTATTTGGTGATATCCACTCTTAAGGTCAATTTTACTAAAGACGCATGAACCATACGATTCATCAAGCATGTCATCTAACCTAGGTATAGGATGGCGATACTTTACCGTGATATTGTTGATGGCCCTACAATCCACGTACATCCTCCAGGTTCCATCCTTCTTGGGCACCAATAAGACCGGCACCGCGCATGGGCTCATGCTTTCTAGAACGTAGCCCTTGCTCAACAACTCGTCAACTTGCCGCTGAAGCTCCTTTGTTTCCTCCGGATTGCTTCTATATGCAGGCCTATTTGGAATGACAGCTCCCGGTGCAAAATCAATCTGGTGCTCGATGCCCCGAATGGGTGGCGGCCCACTGGGTATGTCTTCCGGGAATACATCATCAAATTCCTGTAAAAGAGAAACAGCTAAATGGGGGAGGGAAGAGTTAGTGTCACCGAGCGCAAGGAAGGAGTCATTGTACATTAGTAAGATTATTGGTTGGTGGTCAGGGGCAGCTCTTTTGATATCACTCTTGTTGGCTAGGAAGCTCACTTTGGTTTTCCCTCCTCTTTCTTTTCTGGCACTCGTCACTCGCTCTCCTTTTTCTGAGGTGGAACCCTCAACTCTCTGTTTTTCTCTCAGCTCTCCTTTTTCTGGGATCGTGGTTCTAACTCTCTTTTGAACACTCAGCTCTCCTTTTTCTGGGATCGGGGTCCCAACTCTCTTTGTCTTCTCTTCCTCACTCTTTAACTTCAGCTGATCCTCATAAACTTGCTGTGGAGTTAATGGCATAAGTCGAATGCTTTTCCCATCCTTCGTAAAACTGTATCTATTTTTGTACCCTCCATGTACCACCCTCCTGTCATATTTCCATGGCCGACCTAACAGGATGTGTCCAGCATGCATTGGAACCACATCACAAATTAACTCATCCTCGTATTTCCCGATAGAAAGGTTGATTAACACCTGCTTATTTACTTTTATCTCACCGGACTCATTCAGCCACTGTAATTTATAAGGCCTAGGGTGTTTGATAATAGGTAAACACAATTTCTCAACAAGAGTGGTACTAACCACGTTGGTACAACTCCCCCCATCAATGATCAAACTACACACTTTATTATTAACAAAGCATCTAGTATGGAATGTGTTTTCCCTTTGCTCACCCGATTCCTCCACCTTAATTTGGGTACTAAGGGCACGCCTAGTAATAAGGGATTGAGCTACCGCATAATCTCCATCATCACAATCACTAGCTTCTTCTAAGGCAGGCATGTCCCTAAACTCATCATCATCCTCAACCTCATCCTCCGACACCACCACCCCATTTCGCACAAGCATTATTTTCTTGTTCGGGCATTGTGATGCAATGTGTCCTATTCCCATACACCTAAAACACTTGATGTCCCTACTTCTAGGAGGTTGAAAGTTAGAAGCGGGGTTACCTTTATTGGTAGGCTCCTCTCGAGCCTTTGGTGGTTCTGGCTTCCCCTTTTGAGCAGCTCCTTCATTTTTGTTATTTCCACTCCACGTAGGTTTCCAAGGAGTGGAACCCGACGAGTACTTCGCTGTTCCTTTCCTCTTCAGCTGCCTCTCCACCTTCATCGCCATGTGCAACATCTCCTCCAGTTCAACATAATGTTGCAGTTCTATTACATTTGCAATGTCCCTGTTCAAACCACTCAAAAACCTGGCCATCGTGGCCTCCGGATCCTCCTCAATATTCGCTCGGATCATAGCAATCTCCATCTCTTTATGGTATTCCTCGACACTCTTCGAACCCTGAGACAAAGTTTGGAGTTTCTGGTACAAGTCCCTATAGTAATGGTTGGGCATAAACCTTTTTCTCATCAAACCCTTCAACTCGTTCCAGGCCTCAACAGGTCGTTCACGGTTTCTCCTCCTACTTGTCACTAATTGATCCCACCACACAAGTGCATAATCTGCGAACTCTATAACGGTTAACTTCACCTTCTTTTCCTCTGAGTAGTTATGGCACTCAAAAATTAGTTCGACCTTCTTCTCCCACTCAAGGTACACCTCCGGATCACTTTTACCCTGGAAAGCTGGTATAGACATTTTAATGTTTCCCAGGCTTCTATCCATCCCATCATCATCCCTATATTCACGCCTATTGCCCCTTCCACGACGACCACCTCGGCCTCTTCTCCTACCCACGCTACCACTGACACATTCCCACTATCATCATCAACACTATCACCTATCTCAACATCATCATCATCCCAGTCTCTATTTCTAGGATTATGGTCATACCTTTGCGGCCTCCAGATATTAGGAGCCGTGCGCGGCTGCTCTCTATGTAGTTGGGCAATATCCGCACTATTCGTGTCCACAGAGTTTTTAATTTCCCCCAACCTCGCATCCAACTTCTCGAATCGTTTTTCCAACATTGCAAGAAAGTGGAACTGTTGGTTATCCTCCCCTGTCGATGATGCGTCTTTCTGTGACATGGTTAGTGATCAAGAGAAAAGAAGAAAATATAAATAATTTTCAAGAAAATATATCCTCACGTGTTTAGCACTCGTGTATCACTCTACTCGGCTTTTTCCCTCTATTGATCTCACCACTCTGCCTTTTTCCTCTCTATCCTTTTCCTCAAGCTCTCAACGAACCCACCAAACTAGTCACGGACTTGGTCCTTGTGGAATTAACCCAAGGTGCAAGACACAACAGATGAAAAGAAGATTTGATGGAATATTGGACTCAAGAAACTGATGTAACGGAATGAACGAATTTGCAGGTAGTGATGGATGACGCAACTACTATGAATGTGGGAAAAATTAAAAAGGTACCAAGAAAGGTCTTCTTGACTATGGAATGATGTTCTTGATCTTGCTGTTCAATAATAATCACTTTTTTTTTTTCTGAATTTCGTACTTTTTTTTTTTATCAAGAACAATCAATAACGACAAGAATTGAAACTAAAACCAGTTTAGTAACCGTGCAGAATTTTCAAGAACAATGAAATCTAATGAAGAAAAAAAAAATATGAAACCAAAATCAAGAATTATATCAAAACCTGGATTTAGAGCCAAGTTCTGATACCAAATGATGTGATTCTTGTTGGGGAATCACGGGATCTCGCGGAAATTGAATTAAACACTTGGAAAGTTCCAAATCCAGATTAATTGACGACAACAATATGACCCGACACTCACGACTCAAGAACCAAGGATGTATCAAATCCAAGACCCGTTAAGATGCAGAATGAAGAACCATAAAGGGGTGAACGCCACAAAGGTTGTCAAATCCTTTGATAAGTTCAAGGGGTTCAATCAAGAACGAAGAAGAACATGGATAAACTCACCTAATTCAAGTAATCTCATTAATCATAAAAGTTGTCTCTTACAATGACAAAGAAAGCATAATATAACCTAAAAACGCGTCCAAAATTAGCCCTAGCCGCAAAACACAATTTAAAACGCGTCGGAAATTATGGCCGTGAAAATATACCTTACGGCCGTAATTGACCCTCGGGTCAAAAATTGATTTTGTGTCTTACGGCCGTGACATGGCATCTTACGGCCGTAAGACACCTTCTGCATAAAAAAAAACTGCCTAACTCTTTTACGGCCGTGAATGGGTTGTTACGGCCGTAAAAGGTCTTTTACGACCGTGAATGGGTTGTTACGGCCGTAAAGGGTCTTCTGAATTCTTTTCTTCTTGTTCTTTAACCCAAATGACTTGTAACGGTTTTGGCGCATCTCCCATATTGTCATACAATGAAATTGGAGTCTTTGACCATGCATTTGAATATTCATCCACCCAAGCTTGCATAAACCCCTGCATTGCTTGCTTGATCTTCTTAGCCTTTTGCCTCGTTATTGGTCCCACCGGCACATGCAACGGATCCTTGCTCGTTGGGCCACTCAGGTACTCATCAAAAAATGTCCATTCCCTCGTTTCAAGGTAAAAGTAATCCAGATACGTATTTTGAATGGGAAAAGAGGGTAGAATTGATTTTCGATTGTCATAATTATTCCGAATCTAAAAAGGTCAAATTGGCAGTCGTAGAATTTACTGACTATGCTATAGTATGGTGGGATCAATTGGTAACTAGTAAAAGGAGAAATGGGGAGAGGCCTATTGAAACTTGGGATGAGTTGAAGGTACTTATGAGAAAACGATTTGTGCATTACTATAGGGAGATCTACCAAAAACTTCAAACCCTTTCCCAAGGTAGTATGAGTGTGGAGGATTACCATAGGGAGATGGAGATTGCCATGATTAGGGCAAATATAGAGGAAGACCCGGAGGCAACCATGGCTAGGTTTCTAAATGGAAGGGAACTTCAAAATTCTCTACAAGTTCCAATTCTTTTGGAAAGTCTACATGGAGTGGAACTTCTAAAAATGAAGGGGTTGTACAGAAAAATAAATTTGAGGCACGGAAGGGAAAAGTAGAGCCACCCAACAAAGGTAAAATTGCTTTTGACTCTCAAACTTCTAGGACTAGAGATATTCGTTGTTTTAAATGTTCTGGATTAGGACATATTTCTTCACAATGTCCAAACAAACGAATATTGGTTGTGCGTAATGGGGTATTAAGTTTGGAGGATGAGAAAGAGGAAGAAGTGAAGGATTAGTATAAGGATATGCCAGCTCTAGAGGATGTTAGTGAAAATGATGATTGGGATTATGCAGTAGCTAAATCACTTGTCACTAGGAGAGCCCTTAGTACTCAAGTTAAGGTGGAAGAGTCAGGTGAGCAGCGAGAAAATATATTTCATACTAGGTGCTTTGTGAATAACAAGGTGTGTGTGTAGTTTGATAATAGATGGTGGTAGTTGTGCAAACGTTGCTAGCACTACTCTAGTGGAGAAATTGTGCCTACCTATACTAAAACACCCTAGGCCATATAAGCTACAGTGGTTAAATGAATCGGGTGAGATTAACGTAAATAAACAAGTGGTGGTTGATTTGGCAATTGGGAAATACGAAGATAGGGTGGTTTGTGATGTGGTACCCATGCATGCGGGGCACATCTTGTTGGACAGGCCATGGCAATTATAGGAAGGTTATTCATGATGGCTTTAAAAATAGGTATACCTTCACTAAGGATGGAAAAAATGTCAAACTGATGCCGTTGTCACCTCAAGAGGTCTATGAAGACCAATTGAAATTAAAACGTGAGGAAGAGAGAAAGAGGGTCGGGACCACGATTCCGGAAAAAGGAGAGTTGTGTGAAAAATCGAGTGTTGGGACCACGATCCCAGAAAAATGAGAGGGTGTGAAGAGTGCCAGTAAAAATAAATGAGAGAAAACAAAGGTGAGCTTCTACGCAAAACAGAGTGATATCACCAAAGCTATTTCTACAAATAAGCTTGTGATTTTACTAATGTATAAGGAATCCCTCCTTGTACTTGATGAAGCTAACCACTTCCTCCCCAGTTTAGCTGTGTCTCTTTTGCAGGAATTTGCAGATTTATTTCCCGAGGAGATTCCTAGTGGGCTGCCACCAATTCGTGGGATTGAACACCAGATTGACTTCGTGCCAGGAGCAGTCATCCCAAACAGGGCAGCTTATAGGTGCAATCCTGAAGAGACCAAAGAGCTACAAAAGCAGGTTGAAGAACTGCTGAAAAAGGACTATGTTCGGGAAAGCATGAGCCCATGTGCAGTATCAGTCTTGTTGGTACCCAAAAAGGATGGGACTTGGAGGATGTGAGTGGATTGTAGAGCAGTCAACAATATTACGGTAAAGTATCGCCATCCCATACCTAGACTTGATGACATGCTTGATGAACTTTATGGTGCTAGTATGTTTAGTAAAATAGACCTTAAGAGTGGTTATCACCAAATTCGTATGAAAGAAGGTAATGAATGGAAAACCGCCTTTAAAACCAAATATGATTTATATGAATGGATGGTTATGCCGTTCGGCCTCTCAAATGCACCTAGCACTTTTATAAGGCTAATGAACCATGTTTTATGTGCTTACATTGGTAAATTCGTTGTGGTATACTTTGATGACATTTTGGTATATAGTAAGAACTTAGGTGATCACATTGAACATTTAAGATCTGTTTTGGAAGTTTTGAAAACTGAAAAACTATATGCTAATTTTAAAAAGTGTACTTTTTGCATGGAAAATGTAATTTTTCTTGGGTTTGTTGTTAGTGCTAATGGTGTAGAGGTAGATGAGGAGAAAATTCGTGCTATTAAAGAATGGCCAACTCCCAAAAGTATTACAAAGATTAGGAGCTTCCATGGGTTAGCTGGGTTTTACAGGAGATTTGTTAAAAACTTTAGCACACTTGCAGCACCACTCACAGAAATAGTCAAGAAAAGTGTAGGATTCCATTGGGGGGAAGCACAAGAAAATGCTTTTCAAATGCTTAAGTATAGATTATGTTCTGCACCGATTTTAGCTTTACCTAACTTTAACCAAACATTTGAGATTGAATGTGATGCATCGGGAATAGGTATTGGAGCTATTCTTATACAGGAATAAAGACCGATTGCATTTTTCAGTAAAAAGCTGAGTGGGGCAGTTTTGAATTATCCTACCTTGTTCGTGCCTTGGAGACATGGTAGCACTATCTGTGGCCAAAGGAATTCGTCATACACACTGACCACGAATCACTGAAACACCTCAAGGGACAAGGTAAGCTAAACAAAAGACACGCCCGTTGGATGGAATTCATTGAGACGTTTCCATATGTCATCCGCTATAAGCAAGGTAAGGAGAATGTGGTAGCAGATGCCCTTTCTCGCAGGTACGTACTTCTAAACTCTTTAAATGCGAAGTTGCTTGGGCTCGAGTATATAAAAGGTATGTATATTGATGACCCTGATTTTTCTATTTATGCTTCATGTGAAAAGGGTGCAATTGATAAATTTTATAGGCATGATGGCTATTTATTTAAAGAAAATAAACTTTGTGTGCCTAATTGTTCTATGCGTGAATTGCTAGTGCGTGAGGCTCATGGTGGGGGGTTAATGGGACACTTTGGTGTTATTAAGACGTTAGAAACTTTACTCACTTTTATTGGCTTAAAATGGAAAGGGATGTTTACCATATTTGTGAAAGGTGCATAACTTGTAAGCAATCTAAGTCTAGAATCTTACCACAAGGTTTATATACACCTTTGCCCGTACCTAATGAACCTTGGGTAGATATTCCATGGATTTTGTGTTAGGTCTCCCTAGGACAAAAAAGGGTAGAGACTCGATATTTGTGGTGGTAGACATATTTAGCAAAATGGCGCATTTTATTCCTTGTAATAAAACTGATGACGCAACAAACATAGCTGACCTATTCTTTAGGGAAGTTGTAAGACTCTGTGGGGGTACCTAGGAGTATTGTGTCTGATAGGGATGTTAAGTTCCTAAGCTACTTTTGGGTAGTCTTGTGGGGGAAGATGGGTACTAAATTATTATTTTCTACTACATGTCACCCGCAAACTGATGGTCAAATGGAGGTAGTTAATAGGACATTAATCCAACTTTTGCGCACTATAATAAATAAGAATTTAAAAAGTTGGGAGAAATGTTTGTCATTTGTGGAATTTGCTTATAATCGATCTGTGCATTCTACTACTTCATGTTCACCTTTTGAAGTTGTTTATGGTTTCAACCCGCTAACTCCTCTTGATTTAATTCCTTTACCTGTAGATGAAAGGAGCAGTTTGGACGGGGAAAAAAAGGCTACGCTTGTGAAAGAACTTCATGAGAAGGTGAAAGGGCAAATTGAAAAGAAAAATGAGCCGGGTGATTGGGTGTGGGTGCACTTGCGAAAGGAGCGATTCCCAACCCAAAGGAAGTCTAAGTTGCAGCCAAGAGGCGATGGACCTTTTCAAATCATTGAAAAGATAAATGAGAATGCATATAAGCTCGATCTTCCAGGTGAGTATAACGTGTCTGCTTCTTTTAATGTTGCTGATCTTTCTCTGTTTGATGCAGGTGATGATTCGAGGACGAATCCTTTTCAACAGGGAGGGGATGATGAGTTTCGGAGTAGCTCGAAGAACGTTGACCCGTTGCACGTGCCTGTAGGACCAATAACGAGACAAAGAGCCAAAAGAATCAAGCAGGCAATGCCATGCAAGCGTGGATGGATGAGTGTTCGAGTGCAAAGACCTAATTTACGTTGCATAACAAAGTGGAAGAGGAACCAAAGTTATTACTATGCATTTGGATCAAAGAAAAACAAGAAATTGAGGCAGATTCTCACGGCCGTAACACCCCATTTTTACGGCTATAACATGAACATGGCAAAATTGTGTAGAAAGGCAATCACGGCCGTAAACTATGAATTCACGGCCGTAACATCATCAACACAAAATTATGTAGAAGAGGACTTACGGCCGTAATACAAATCCTTACGGTCTTAAATAAAGTTTAATAGTTTTTATTTTTTTACTCAGAGAGTCGATTACGGCCTTATATAAATTTGTCACGGCAGTAACATATGTTTTTAATTTTTAATCCGTAGCTTACTTACGGCCGTAACTTAGGCACCGAAATTTAAGATAATTTTAGGCGGATTAGTTTATTTGCAATTCTAGTTTATTTAGGTTGCTTTATTTTTTTAGCCTATTTATAGGGCTTCATTCAGCATTGTAAAACAACAACTTTTATTCTTGAGATTTATGATATTGAAGTTGAATTGTTCCCTTATATTTCTTCTTGTTCTCGACGAACAAATTGAACTTATCAAAGGATTTGACAACCTTCGTGACGTTCCCCCTTTGTGGTTCTTATCTCCGCATCGTAACGGGTTTTGGGCTTAATATACCCATATTTTGAGTAGTTTGCACTTATCTTTTGATTTCACTCCCTTGGTTTCTTTACTACTTGATGTGATCCGAAGTAGGAGACCAAAGGAGAAGTCGACCTATGGGCAATGTGACAGTGATCTACGAGGGAAACGGCACAAGTTTCATGCTGGAGTCGAGCCGAGAAGGCGAAAGGATCAAGCCGAGACAAATAATCAAGAAATTGTGCAGAAAGACACTTACGGCCGTAAGAAGAAACTTCACGGCCGTAAAACTCAAGTTCACGGCCGTAAAACTCAAATCCTCACGGCCGTAACTCCGCCTCGGGTTTGAATTAAGAATTACAGAATTTTATAGTTACAGCCGTAATGAAAATGGTCACGGCCGTAAGACTTATGCAGAAGGACATTTACGGCCGTAAATCAGTTCTCACGGCCGTAACATCTAATTTTCCAGATTTCGCGTATTTTAATTTAATTCCATTTTTAAATTATTTACTTCCATATTTTGGGCCCAAATTAGCGGCTAACCCTAGTTAGGTCAATTGTTACATTATATTACCTTGTATTTCATTATGGAACAACAGCTTTTGAATAATTTTGAATGAATGTGAGATTTTCTCTCTCTAAAAGGAGGATTCCTTTTTTCTTGTTCTTGAAGAACAATTCATAGAACTTATCAGATATTTTCTTGAATATTTGTGGCGTTCCAATCAGAAACTTATCAAGGAATTTGGCATCCCTTGTGGCGTCTCGAAAACCTCGGTTCTTCAATCCGCATCGTCAATTTATTGCGTCGTGATTGTTGGGTCCAGGTCCTATCGTCAATCTTATTTTAATTCCCGTCTATTTATTTTAATTCTTGTTAATTTTCTTGTCAGATCTGATTTAGATCTTTCCTAGGGTTTTAGATTTATCGTTATTCCGCGTTTCGACGAGATTCCCCGACTGGGATCGCGTCATCTGGTATCAGAGCTTGGATCTATTTCAGATTCTTGCGTTTCTTGATTTTCTTGATTTTTTTTTTTCGTGTTCTTCGCGTTCTTCGTGTCAGACATAAATTTTTCCAGTTTGATCCATAAGTGTCAGTCCCAAAAATTCAAAAGTGTTTTTCTTGTTCGTTTCTCGTCCAAATCCAATTCCCTTTTTTTCGCCATATTCGTAGTCAGATTGTCTAACAGTTTTTTTTTTTTTTTAAAAAAAAAAAAAATTCCATTATTTTCCTAAATATTCCGAATTTGTTTCTGTGAGGACTAATAATGTCTAGCAGACGGGATTCATCATCTTCATCAGTTGGAGACAACCAGGGAATTTACAAAAGGGAGCCAGCAGCTCTATCAACGAGCCACAACAAACGACCGGAAGGTATGAATAGAGTGAATAAAAATGATGTAGGTGTGATGGAGACGATACATGAGCAGTTTGAGAAGTTGATGACTAGGATGGATAGGCAGGAGGAAACTATTAACAAGTTGCGTAGGGAACAAACTCGTGCAGGTCCTAGGGTTAGGAGGGAAGACCGGAGGGATCATAGGGGGAGACATAATCAAAGGGTTGGATATGGGTTTGATGATGAAGAGTTTTCGAGTGAAGGAAGTAGTATCCAATCATCTGTGGATAGTGTAAGGAGGAGAAGGGGTAGAGGAGATAGGAATGAAAGGGCAAACAATAGAAGAGATCGTGGTGATCGGGATGAGATAGATGATAATCTAGGTAAAATAAAAATGTCTATTCCACCTTTTCATGGGAGGAGTGATCCGGAGGCTTACCTAGATTGGGAGAAGAAGGTAGAATTGATGTTTGATTGCCATAATTATTCTGAAGGAAAGAAGGTGAAACTAGCAGTTGTTGAGTTCACCGATTATGCCATTAATTGGTGGGATCAGTTGGTGAAGGATCGGAGGAGAAATGGTGAAGAGCCGGTGGATACATGGCGTGAGATGAAAACCATCATGAGGAAGAGGTTTGTCCCAAGCCACTATCATAGGGATATTTATCAAAGGTTGCAGGGGCTCACGCAAGGTTCTAGGAGTGTAGAGGAATATCATAAAGACATGGAGGTCGCCATGATTAGGGCCAACGTAGTGGAGGATCGGGAAGCTACAATGGCTAGATTTTTGAGTGGGCTGAACAGGGATATTGCAAACATTGTTGAGTTACAACATTATGTGGAACTGGAAGACATGGTTCACATGGAAATGAAGGTAGAAAGGCAATTAAGGCGGAAGGGGACATCTAAACAATCACCAGGAACCTATCCTACATCACAACCGAGGAAGGATCACAATGATGAGCACGTCCCGAAGGGAAAGGAGGAACTTCCAACTAAAGGTAAAAATATTTCTGATTCTCAACCTACTAGGGATAGAAATATTAAGTGCTTTAAGTGTTTGGGGTCGGGCCATATAGCATCACAGTGTCCAAATAAAAAAGTAATGCTTTTGCGTGATAATGGTGAAATTAGTTCTGAGGATGAATTTAAGGGAATGCCTAATTTAGTGGATATTGGGGCTAGTAGTAGCGATGAAGAGGGATTAACTGATGCGGTGAAAGGGTCCCTTGTGAATAGACGTGTCCTAAGTTCTCGAACTAAGATGGTTGAGATTGATGAACAGCGGGATAATCTTTTCCACACTAGGTGTTTGGTAGGGAAAAAGGTTTGTGGGATGGTAATTGACGGGGGAAGTTGTACTAATGTGGTTAGTACATTATTGGTGGAGAAGTTGGGATTGTCTAAGGTGAAACACCCCAACCCCTATAAATTACAGTGGTTAACCGAGTCGGGAGAACTTAAGGTGAACAAGCAGGTTAATATTAAATTCACCATTGGGGGTTATAGAGATGAGGTGGTGTGTGATGTGGTCCCTATGAATGTTGGGCATATTTTATTGGGGAGACCATGGCAACATGATAGGAGAGTGGTGCATGATGGGTTCAAAAATCAATATTCTTTCGTGAAGGGAGGGAAAAGGATCACTCTTGCTCTGCTAACGCCTAAAGAGGTCCAAGAGGATCAATTGAAAATAAAAACCGAGTTTGAGGGAAAAAATAAGAGCGTTGAGGCCACGACCTCAGAAAAAGGAGAGGGTGTGAAAATTGAAAACAAGAGAGTTGAGGCCACGACCTCAGAAAAAGGTGAGCTTGAGAGTACAAAGAAAAAGAAAAGAGAGTCCACCACAAAATGGAGCTTATTTGCATTTGCTAACACATCCCTCCCTAGTTTGGCTAATTCTGTTTTGCAGGTACTACAATCAGATTACAAAGCTAAGGCCAAAAGGAAAATTAATTGTCGGACAGGACAACCCCAAAGGATGATGTATAGCACCAAACAGGAACAGGTCCCTCGAACCAACGAAAGAAAGAGTTACATAAAGGAGAGGCCATATACGGATTCGTGGTCGAATCCTTTCCAAGAAAGGGGGGATGATGTGATCCGAAGTAGGAGACCAAAGGAGAAGTCGACCTATGGGCAATGTGACAGTGATCTACGAGGGAAACGGCACAAGTTTCATGCTGGAGTCGAGCCGAGAAGGCGAAAGGATCAAGCCGAGACAAATAATCAAGAAATTGTGCAGAAAGACACTTACGGCCGTAAGAAGAAACTTCACGGCCGTAAAACTCAAGTTCACGGCCGTAAAACTCAAATCCTCACGGCCGTAACTCCGCCTCGGGTTTGAATTAAGAATTACAGAATTTTATAGTTACGGTCGTAATGAAAATGGTCACGGCCGTAAGACTTATGCAGAAGGACATTTACGGCCGTAAATCAGTTCTCACGGCCGTAACATCTAATTTTCCAGATTTCGCGTATTTTAATTTAATTCCGTTTTTAAATTATTTACTTCCATATTTTGGGCCCAAATTAGCGGCTAACCCTAGTTAGGTCAATTGTTACATTATATTACCTTGTATTTCATTATGGAACAACAACTTTTGAATAATTTTGAATGAATGTGAGATTTTCTCTCTCTAAAAGGAGGATTCCTTTTTTCTTGTTCTTGAAGAACAATTCATAGAACTTATCAGATATTTTCTTGAATATTTGTGGCGTTCCAATCAGAAACTTATCAAGGAATTTGGCATCCCTTGTGGCGTCTCGAAAACCTCGGTTCTTCAATCCGCATCGTCAATTTATTGCGTCGTGATTGTTGGGTCCAGGTCCTATCGTCAATCTTATTTTAATTCCCGTCTATTTATTTTAATTCTTGTTAATTTTCTTGTCAGATCTGATTTAGAACTTTCCTAGGGTTTTAGATTTATCGTTATTCCGCGTTTCGACGAGATTCCCCGACTGGGATCGCATCACTACTTTTACTCGGAATTTCACTCTTTCTCTAAAGAAATTCCAGATTCTCTTCATATTTCTTCTTATACGATATGAAAAGTTTCATTTGGACCTAAAGTAGGAATCTCCTTTCGAAAAAGCTAACTTTCATTTTTAACCTCCTAACAATCTTTCTAGGATTGGGATAGTCACCAGGATTTTGAACAACAAAAAAGTCACAGTAGAGGATCCAT
The DNA here is from genome assembly GCA_963555705.1 of Ligustrum vulgare. NCBI lineage: Eukaryota > Viridiplantae > Streptophyta > Magnoliopsida > Lamiales > Oleaceae > Ligustrum > Ligustrum vulgare. Next base: position 31,988,980 of record OY743183.1, on the reverse strand, counting down.
GAGACTTTCAAAATGAAGATACATTGGAATAAAACGTTTTCTTGGGCACATAAAATGGTTTTTCCCTCGTTCGTAAAGTTTTTGAATCCTGGAAAAGAGAGACTTGGTTAAATATTCTTTTCAATTCCAAAATATTCACACCAATTTTGAAATCATTTTGGAAAATTATTTTTACATGATTGAAGGAAGAGGTTAAACCAGGAATGAATAGGATGTCTATAGAAGAAAATATTTAACAAAGCATCTTCGTAATGAGAAGAGAAATATTCACCGTTTGAAAGATTCATCATTTTCTCGAGCTAAGGGTATTGTCCCGAGTTTTCAAATGACAACAAAAAGGAAAATTGACATTTTTGAAAAATCAATTTGTTGAGGATATTGTTTATTTATAGTAGGTTGCAGTTATCTTTTGATTTCGCTCCCTTGGTTTCTTTACTACTTTTACTCGGAATTTCTCTCTTTCTCTTAAGAAATTCCGGATTCTCTTCATATTTCATCTTAGTAAGATGAAAAGTTTCATTTAGACCTAAAAGCGGAATCGCCTTTCGAAAAAGCTGACTTTCAATTTTGAGCTCCTGACAATCTTTTTAGGATTGGGAGAGTCACCAGGATTTTGAACAACAAAAAAGTCACAGCAGAAGATCCATGAGACTTTAAAACTGAGGATTAATTGGAATAAAACGTTTTCTTGGGCACATAAAATGGTTTTTCCCTCGTTCGTAAAGTTTTTGAATATTTGAAAAGAGAGACTAAGTTAAATATTCTCTTTAATTCCAAAATATTCACACAACTTTTGAAACCATTTTGGAAAACTATTTTTACATGATTGAAGGAAGAGGATAAACCAGGAATGAATAAGATGTCTATAGAAGAAAATATTAAACAAACCATCTTCGTAATCCAAGCAACTGAAATGAGAAGAGAAATCTTCACCGTTTGTAAGATTCATCATTTTCTCGAGCTAAGGGTATTGTCCCGAGTTTTCAAATGACAACAAAAAGGAAAATTGACATTTTTGAGAAATCAATTTGTTGAGGATATTGTTTATTTTGAGTAGGTTGCTGTTATCTTTTGATTTCGCTCCCTTGGTTTCTTTACTACTTTTACTCGGAATTTCTCTCTTTCTCTTAAGAAATTCCGGTTTCTCTTCATATTTCTTCCTAGTAATATGAAAAGTTTAATTTGGACCTAAGGTAGGAATCTCCTTTCGAAAAAGCTAACTTTCATTTTTGAGCTCCTAACAATCTTTTTAGGATTGGGAGAGTCACCAGGAATTTGAACAACATAAAAATCACAGCTGAGGATCCATGAGACTTTAAAAATGAGGATTAATTGGAATAAAACGTTTTCTTGGGCACATAAAATGGTTTTTTCTTCATACGTAAAGTTTTTGAATCCTTGAAGAGTGAGACTAGGTAAAATATTTACTTCAATTCCAAAATATTCATACCAATTTTGAAACCAATTTGGAAAATTATTTTAACATGATTGAAGGAACCGCATAAACCAAGAAATAATAAGATGTGTAAAGAAGAAAACATAAGACAAAGCATCTTGGTAATCCGAGTAATTGAAATGAGGAGAGAAATCTTCAGCCTTTGAAAGGTTCATCTTTTTCTCGAGCTAAGGGTATTGTCCCCAGTGTGCAAATGACAACAAAAGGCAAACTGACATTTTTGAAAAATTGATATGTTGAGTATATAGTTTATTTTGAGTAGTTTGCACTTATCTTTTGATTTCACTCCCTTGGTTTCTTTACTACTTTTACTCGGAATTTCTCTCTTTCTCTAAAGAAATTCCAGATTCTCTTCATATTTCTTCTTATATTATATGAAAAGTTTCATTTGGACCTAAAGTAGGAATCTCCTTTCGAGAAAGCTAACTTTCATTTTTGAGCTCCTAACAATCTTTTTAGGATTGAGATAGTCACCAGGATTTTGAACAACAAAAAAGTCACAGTAGAGGATCCATGAGACTTTCAAAATGAGGATACATTGGAATAAAACGTTTTCTTAGGCACATAAAATGGTTTTTCCCTCGTTCGTAAAGTTTTTGAATCCTTGAAATGAGAGACTTGATTAAATATTCTTTTCAATTCCAAAATATTCACACCAATTTTGAAACCATTTTGGAAAATTATTTTTACATGATTGAAGGAAGAGGTTAAACCAGGAATGAATAAGATGTCTATTGAAGAAAATATTTAACAAAGCATCTTCGTAATGAGAAGAGAAATCTTCACCGTTTGAAAGATTCATCATTTTCTCGAGCTAAGGGTATTGTCCCGAGTTTTCAAATGACAACAAAAAGGAAAATTGACATTTTTGAAATATCAATTTGTTGAGGATATTGTTTATTTATAGTAGGTTGCAGTTATCTTTTGATTTCGCTCCCTTGGTTTCTTTACTACTTTTACTCATAATTTCTCTCTTTCCCTTAAGAAATTCCGAATTCTCTTCATATTTCTTCTTAGAAATACGAAAACTTTCATTTAGACCTAAAGTCGGAATCGCCATTCGAAAAAGCTAACTTTCAATTTTGAGTTCCTGACAATCTTTTTAGGATTTTGAGTGTCACCAGGATTTTGAACAACAAAAAAGTCACAGCAGAGGATCCATGAGACTTTAAAAATGAGGATTAATTGGAATAAAACGTTTTCTTGGGCACATAAAATGGTTTTTCGCTCGTTCGTAAAGTTTCTGAATCCTTGAAAAGAGAGACTAAGTTAACTATTCTCTTCAATTCCAAAATATTCACACAAATTTGAAACCATTTTGGAAAACTATTTTTACATGATTGAAGGAAGAGGATAAACCAGGAATGAATAAGATGTCTATAGAAGAAAATATTAAACAAACCATCTTCGTAATCCAAGCAATTGAAATGAGAAGAGAAATCTTCACCGTTTGAAAGATTCATCATTTTCTCGAGCTAAGGGTATTTGTCCCGAGTTTTCAAATGACAACAACAAGGAAAATTGACATTTTTGAAAAATCAATTTGTTGAGGATATTGTTTATTTATAGTAGGTTGCAGTTATCTTTTGATTTCGCTCCCTTGGTTTCTTTACTACTTTTACTCGGAATTTCTCCCTTTCTCTTAAGAAATCCGGATTCTCTTCATATTTCTTCTTAGTAAGATGAAAAGTTTCATTTCGACCTAAAGGAGAAATCTCCTTTCGAAAAAGCTAACTTTCAATTTTGAGCTCCTATCAATCTTTTTAGGATTGGAAGAGTCACCAGGATTTTGAACAACATAAAAGTCACAGCAGAGGATGCATGAGACTTTAAAAATGAGGATTAATTGGAATAAAACGTTTTCTTGGGCACATAAAATGGTTTTTCCCTCGTTCGTAAAGTTTTTGAATATTTGAAAAGAGAGACTAAGTTAAATATTCTCTTTAATTCCAAAATATTCACACAACTTTTGAAACCATTTTGGAAAACTATTTTTACATGATTGAAGGAAGAGGATAAACCAGGAATGAATAAGATGTCTATAGAACAAAATATTAAACAAACCATCTTCGTAATCCAAGCAACTGAAATGAGAAGAGAAATCTTCACCGTTTGTAAGATTCATCATTTTCTCGAGCTAAGGGTATTGTCCCGAGTTTCAAATGACAATAAAAAGGAAAATTGACATTTTTGAAAAAATCAATTTGTTGAGGATATTGTTTATTTATAGTAGGTTGCAGTTATCTTTTGATTTCGCTCCCTTGGTTTCTTTACTACTTTTACTCGAAATTTCTCTCTTTCTCTTAAGAAATTCCGGATTCTCTTCATATTTCTTCTTAGAAATACGAAAAGTTTCATTTAGACCTAAAGTCAGAATCGCCTTTCGAAAAAGCTAACTTTCAATTTTGAGCTCCTGACAATCTTTTTAGGATTGGAAGAGTCACCAGGATTTTGAATAACAAAAAAGTCACAGCAGAGGATCCATGAGACTTTAAAAATGAGGATTAATTGGAATAAAACGTTTTCTTGGGCACATAAAATGGTTTTTCCCTCGTTCATAAAGTTTCTGAATCCTTGAAAAGAGAGACTAAGTTAAATATTCTCTTCAATTCCAAAATATTCACAGAAATTTTGAAACCATTTTGGAAAACTATTTTTACACTATTGAAGGAAGAGGATAAACCAGGAATGAATAAGATGTCTATAGAAGAAAATATTAAACAAACCATCTTCGTAATCCAAGCAACTGAAATGAGAAGAGAAATCTTCACCGTTTGTAAGATTCATCATTTTCTCGAGCTAAGGGTATTGTCCCGAGTTTTCAAATGACAACAACAAGGAAAATTGACATTTTTGAGAAATCAATTTGTTGAGGATATTGTTTATTTTGAGTAGGTTGCTGTTATCTTTTGATTTCGCTCCCTTGGTTTCTTTACTACTTTTACTCGGAATTTCTCTCTTTCTCTTAGGGTCCGTTTAATAGCGAGGGTGGAATTTGGGTGGAAAGAAAATGAATTCCAGGAAATTGAATTCTAGGTAATTGAATTACTGGGAATTAGAAGTTTAATGTGTTTGATTGGTTTAATTTTCTAGGTGGAAAAAGTAGGGAATTTTCCAACTTTTGTTGTTTAATTGACATTATTTTCCATGGAAAATAAAGTAATTTTTTGCTATTTTAATCAAAAAAATTTTTTTTTTGTACTTTTTAAATATATTTGTACTTGATGATGATAATGTTATTTTTTGGAAAGAAAATAAGTCAATTAACAACAACAAAATTGATTAAATGTGTCCAAAATCATTTTCCATCTATCATGGAAAACATCTTTCCACCAAAACCCAAAGAAAATCTTTTCCACCAAATCAAGGAAAATGGAAGAAAAAGTGGGGTCCGCGGAAAAAGTTTTACATGAAAAATTTTGTCAAACAAACAAACCGAAAGTGGGAATTGGAAAACATATTCCATTTTCCATGGAAAATTTTGTGTAATCAAACAGGGCCTTAAGAAATTCCGGATTTTCTTCATATTTCTTCCTAGTAATATGAGAAGTTTAATTTGGACCTAAAGTAGGAATCTCCTTTCAAAAAAGCTAACTTTCATTTTTGAGCTCCTAACAATCTTTTTAGGATTGGGAGAGTCACCAGGAATTTGAACAACATAAAAGTCACAGCAGAGGATCCATGAGACTTTAAAAATGAGGATTAATTGGAATAAAACGTTTTCTTGGGCACATAAAATGGTTTTTCCTTCGTAGGTAAAGTTTTTGAATCCTTAAAGAGTGAGACTAGGTAAAATATTCACTTCAATTCCAAAATATTCATACCAATTTTGAAACCATTTTGGAAAATTATTTTAACATGATTGAAGGAACTGCATAAACCAAGAAATAATAAGATGTGTAAAGAAGAAAACATAAGACAAAGCATCTTGGTAATCCGAGTAATTGAAATGAGGAGAGAAATCTTCACCCTTTGAAAGGTTCATCTTTTTCTCGAGCTAAGGGTATTGTCCTCAGTGTGCAAATGACAACAAAAAGGCAAATTGACATTTTTGAAAAATTTATATGTTGAGGATATTGTTTATTTTGAGTAGTTTGCAATTATCTTTTGATTTCACTCTCGAAATTTCTCTCTTTCTCTAAAGAAATTCCAGATTCTCTTCATATTTCTTCTTAGTAATATGAAAAGTTTCATTTGGACCTAAAGTCGGAATTGCCTTTCGAAAAAGCTAACTTTCAATTTTGAGCTCCGGACAATCTTTTAAGGATTGGGAGAGTCACCTAGATTTTGAACAACAAAAAAGTCACAGCAGAGGATCCATGAGACATTAAAAATGAGGATAAATTGGAATAAAACGTTTTCAAGGGCACATAAAATGGTTTTTCCTTCGTTCGTAAATGATGAGATCCCGGGAGGGGGTCACGACGGACACGCGGAAATAATGCCGGGAAAGTTCCGAATTCAGGTTGGAACGGACGGTGACACTACGACCCGAGCCTCACGACGCAAGAACCAGGGGCATATCAAACCCGAGACCCGTTACGATGCGGAAACAAGAACCGTAATGGTTTGAACGCCAGAAAGGATGCCCACGCCTTTGATAAGTTCGATTGGTGAACGCCACAAATATCTCACAATATTTGATAAGTTCGAATGTGTTCAATTCAGAACAATATATGAGGGAAAACCACTCAACACAATTTTCATTAATCAAAGTCTCCTTTTGTATTACAATGAAGACGCCTTTATATAGGCGAATAAAAAATCCTAATCTACTAGGAAACTAAATAAAATCTAAACTAATTAGGGAATAGATAAAATCTATCAAAATAGAGTCCTAATTTAATTGGAAACAATAACAAAAACAAAGTAAATCTAATCCTATAATTAAGGAAATAAAAATCCGCAAATCTTGGAATTACGGCCGTGACAACATTCGTTACGGCCGTAACTGTACTTCTGCTTAAGGATTACGGCCGTGACCATAAACTTACAGCCGTAACTGTTAAAATATTGGAACTTTTTAATTTCCACCCGAGGATGACTTACGGCCGTGACAAGCTGGCTTACGGCCGTAAATACGGTTCTGATCCATTTTGACCTGTTTTGATCTTTGAAGCTCTCCGAACCTGTTTGAATTATTGTTTTGGCTTGAATTGTAGTTCTTTCCGTCAAGCCCGCCATGACTCTCATCATTCTCCCCTTCTTTAGGATGATTCGTCCCGAATCATAGCTTTGTTAATGATGTTTCAGTGCACCCCCTGGATCAAATGGAAATCCTTTGCTTTCATGCCATAGGACCAACCGATAGATCCCCATTACTTGAATTATATGGATTTATCGAAATGTGAGCTTCCTTGGCCATATGTGGTGGGGCTCAAACTTCTGGTTATTTCAAACCTGCAAGAAGGATTTAAAAAAAATGGGGAGGGAATTATTAGTTTCATAAGGTACAAGGTATGGATCCCTGTACTCATGAGGAATCATCACCACCTCCTCTCTTCCCATAACGAGGTTATTTTTTTCCCCTCGTTCAATCTTTTCACTCTCTTGCTCAATATCTTTACTCTCACGCCCAACCACACATTTATTTTCAAAATTCTCAAGCTCAAAAACCTCCACCACACTTTTATCCTCTACTTCAAAATTCGGAGTTTGATCAACTACTTCAATTTTCAACTCTTCAGATTTAATATTCTTAACATGAGGTTATACTATAATCTCACACTCCCTTTCCCTTTGTAATTCAGGCTTAGCCTCCCTTTCACTGTCCTGTTGCAACTTGGCTAATTTTTCCCTTGCTTTGCAATCATCTCCTCCTTTAACTGCCTTAATATCATTCTCACCTCATCAATTTCATCCCTCATTTCCGAGACACCATCCCTTATTTTTGAAGCACCATCTTCCAATACTTTCAGCTCATCCCCAATTCCAACCCTAGGTTTATGATTAATCCTATTCTCCCTCCTAACTCTAGAAACTGTTTGAGGTTTTTCCCTGAATTTAGACATTGTGGAATGGAATGGAAAGATTCGATAACAAGGAGCAAAGAAACTCAAGGAAGTGGTCCTTGAATTATGGGATTGACTTTTTTTTTTTTTTTTTGAATTATGGATGAAATTTCGGATTAAATAAAAAATATATATATATTTTTTTTATAAATCCGAAATTCGACAAAAAACGCGACAAAACAAACGGGACATGATTTGGACAAGAATCGAATAAATTAAACAAGATTGAGTTTTTGTTGGATTTTTATATGAATCAAAAACTGAAAAAAATTTCTGGCAAGAAGAACACGAAGAAAAAGTAAACTCAAGAAAAAAAGAACAAGATATGGATGATTTTCTGCTCTATGATAAAAATACAAAATCAAACAGGATAGAATAGAAAAACAAAACCTGAATCCAAAGTCCAGCTCTGATACCAAATGATGTGATCCCGGGAGGGGGTCACGACGGACACGCGAAATAACGCCGGGAAAGTTCCGAATTCAGGTTAGAACGGACGGTGATACTACGACCCAAGCCTCACGACGCAAGAACCAGGGGCATATCAAACCCGAGACCCGTTACGATGCGGAAACAAGAACCGTAATGGTTTGAACGCCACAAAGGATGCCCACGCCTTTGATAAGTTCGATTGGTGAACGCCACAAATATCTCACAATATTTGATAAGTTCGAATGTGTTCAATTCAGAACAATATATGAGGGAAAACCACTCAACACAATTTTCATTAATCAAAGTCTCCTTTTGTATTACAATGAAGACGCCTTTATATAGGCGAATAAATAATCCTAGTCTACTAGGAAACTAAATAAATCTAATCTAATTAGGGAATAGATAAAATCTATCAAAATAGAGTCCTAATTTAATTGGAAACAATAACAAAAACAAAGTAAATCTAATCCTATAATTAAGGAATAAAAATCCGCAAATCTTGGAATTACGGCCGTGACGACATTCCTTACGGCCGTAACTGTACTTCTGCTTAAGGATTACGGCCGTGACCATAAACTTACGGCCGTAACTGTTAAAATCTTGGAACTTTTTAATTTCCACCCGAGGATGACTTACGGCCGTGACAAGCTGGCTTACGGCCGTAAATACAGTTCTGATCCATTTTGACCTGTTTTGATCTTTGAAGCTCTCCGAACCTGTTTGAATTATTGTTTTGGCTTGAATTGTAGTTCTTTCCGTCAAGCCAGCCATGATTCTCATCAGTAAAGTTTTTGAATATTTGAAAACAGAGACTTGGTTAAATATTCTTTTCAATTCCAAAATATTCACACCAATTTTGAAACCATTTTGGAAAATTATTTTTACATGATTGAAGGAAGAGGTTAAACCAGGAATGAATAAGATGTCTATAGAAGAAAATATTTAAGAAACCATCTTCGTAATCCAAGTAATTGAAATGAGAAGAGAAATGATGAGAACCCGGGAGGGGGTCCTCGTCGTAGCTCGCGGAATAACGCTTGGAAAGTTCCGAATCCAGGTTGGAACGGACGATAACAATGCAACCCCGAGACCCGTTACGATAACCAGGGGTATATTAAACCCGAGACCCGTTACGATGCGGAGATAAGAACCACAAAGGGGAAACGCCACAAGGAATGTCCAGATCCTCGATAAGTTCAATTGTTTTGAACGCCACAAGATTTGAATCTTGATAAGTTCGTTGTTTAAAGGGAAAATCCTCACCTTTAGAGAGAGTAAAAACACTCAATAATTTTATTCATCAAAAGTCTTATGTTTTTACATTGAATGGAAAACCATATAAATAGGCAAAATAAACCATAGTCGCTAACTGACACTGAATAGAATTCTAATTAGGCTAAAATAGCTAAAATAACCAAAATAACCAAAATTGGAAAAAGAATTAAAAACCAAATAAAGGAAATACAAATCAACTGAAATACTAAAAATCCCGAAAATCTGATTTGCGCCGCTTACGGCCGTAAAAGTCGGACTTACGGCCGTAAGTCCTTCTCTGATCAAAATGTCTCAATATTAGCTACGGCCGTGAAGATTGATGTTACGGACGTGAAATTCCATGTTACGGCCGTGAGAACCAAAGTTATGGCAGTAAACGCTGTTCTGCCCAAATTGTGCACTGATAATGTTACGGCCGTAATTATGGAAGTTACGGCCGTAAAGCCCTTCTGCCTTGATTTCTGATCCTTTGACATGTGAATCTTAACTCGAGCCCAACACGAAACGTGTTCATTTTCCCATGTAGAATATTGTTGAATTGCCCGTATCTTGATTTCTCATTTTTAGGCCTTTTCCGGATCACATCATCCGCTCTTCCTTTAAGATGATTCGTCCCGAATCATAACATTGTTCTTAGAGCTTCTTTTCCAGATCACATCAAATTCCAAAATACTCATACTAATTTTGAGACCACTGTGGAAAATTATTTTAACATGATTGAAGGAACCGGATAAACCAAGAAATAATAAGATGTCTAAAGAAGAAAACATAAGACAAAGCATCTTGGTATTCCAAGTAATTGAAATGAGGAGAGAAATCTTCACCCTTTGAAAGGTTCATCTTTTTCTCGAGCTAAGGGTGTTGTCCCCAGTCTGCAAATGACAACAAAAAGGCAAACTGATATTTTTGAAAAATCGATATGTTGAGGATATTGTTTATTTTGAGTGGTTTGCACTTATCTTTTGATTTCGCTCCCTTGGTTTCTTTACTACTTTTACTCGGAATTTCTCTCTTTCTCTTAAAAAATTCCGGATTCTCTTCATATTTCTTCTTAGTAATATGAAAAGTTTAATTTGGACCTAAAGTAGGAATCTCCTTTCGAAAAAGCTAACTTTCATTTTTGAGCTCCTAACAATCTTTTTAGGATTGGGAGAGTCACCAGGATTTTGAACAACAAAAAAGTCACAGCAGAGGATCCATGAGACTTTAAAAATGAGGATTAATTGGATAAAACGTTTTCTTGGGCACATAAAATGGTTTTTCCTTCGTACGTAAAGTTTTTGAATCCTTGAAGAGTGAGACTAGGTAAAATATTCACTTCAATTCCAAAATATTCATACCAATTTTGAAACCATTTTGGAAAATTATTTTAACATGATTGAAGGAACCGGATAAACCAAGAAATAATAAGATGTCTAAAGAGAAAACATAAGACAAAGCATCTTGGTAATCCAAGTAATTGAAATGAGGAGAGAAATCTTCACCCTTTGAAAGGTTCATCTTTTTCTCGAACTAAGGGTATTGTCCCCAGTCTTAAATGACAACAAAAAGGCAAACTGACATTTTTGAAAAATCGATATGTTGAGGATATTGTTTATTTTGAGTAGTTTGCACTTATCTTTTGATTTCACCCCTTTGGTTTCTTCATATTTCTTCTTAGTAATATGAAAAGTTTCATTTGGACCTAAAGTAGGAATCTCCTTTCGAAAAAGCTAACTTTCATTTTTGAGCTCCTAACAATCTTTTTAGGATTGGGAGAGTCCCAGGATTTTGAAAACCATAAAAGTCACAGCAGAGGATCCATGAGACATTAAAAATGTGGATTAATTGGAATAAAACGTTTTCTTGGGCACATAAAATGGTTTTTCCCTCGTACGTCAAGTTTTTGAATCCTTGATGAGAGAGACTGGGTAAAATATTCTCTTCAATTCCAAAATATTCATAACAATTTTGAAACCATTTTGGAAAATTATTTTAACATGTTTGAAGGATCAGAATAAACCAAGAAATAATAAGATGTCTAAAGAAGAAAACATTATACAAAGCATCTTGGTAATCCAAGTAATTGAAATGAGGAGAGAAATCTTCACCCTTTGAAAGGTTCATCTCTTTCTGGAGTTAAGGGTCCCCAGCCTTCAAATGACAACAAAAAGGCAAACTGACAATTTTGAAAAATCGATATGTTGAGGATATTGTTTATTTTGAGTAGTTTGTACTTATCTTTTGATTTCACTCCCTTGGTTTCTTTACTACTTTTACTCGGAATTTCTCTCTTTCTCTTAAGAAATTCCGGATTCTCTTCATATTTCTTCTTAGTAATATGAAAAGTTTCATTTGTACCTAAAGTAAGAATCTCCTTTCGAAAAAGCTAACTTTCATTTTTGAGCTCCTAACAATCTTTTTAGGATTGTGATAGTCACCAGGATTTTGAACAACAAAAAAGTCACAGTAGAGGATCCATGAGACTTTAAAAATGAGGATACATTGGAATAAAACGTTTTCTTGGGCACATAAAATGGTTTTTCCCTCGTTCGTAAAGTTTTTGAATCCTTAAAAAGAGAGACTTGGTTAAATATTCTTTTCAATTCCAAAATGTTCACACCAATTTTTAAACCATTTTGGAAAATTATTTTTACATGATTGAAGGAAGAGGTTAAACCAGGAATGAATAAGATGTCTATAGAAGAAAATATTTAACAAAGCATCTTCGTAATGAGAAAAGAAATCTTCACCGTTTGAAAGATTCATCATTCTCTTGAGCGAAGGGTATTGTCCCGAGTTTTCAAATGACAACAAAAAGGAAAATTGACATTTTTGAAAAATCAATTTGTTGAGGATATTGTTTATTTATAGTAGGTTGTAGTTATCTTTTGATTTCGCTCCCTTGGTTTCTTTACTACTTTTACTCGGAATTTCTCTCTTTCGTTTAAAAAATTCCGGATTCTCTTCATATTTCTTCTTAGTAATATGAAAAGTTTCATTTGGACCTAAAGTCAGAATCTCCTTTCAAAAAAGCTAACTTTCAATTTTGAGCTCCTAACAATCTTTTTAGGATTGGGAGAGTCACCAGGATTTTGACAACAAAAAGGTTACAGCAGAGGATCCATGAGACTTTAAAAATGAGGATAAATTGGAATAAAACGTTTTCTTTCGCACATAAAATGGTTTTTCCCTCGTTCATAAAGTTTTTGAATCCTTAAAAATAGAGTGATGAGTTCCGGAGTGGCTCGACGAACGTTGACCCATTGCACGTGCCCGTAGGACCAATAACGAGGCAAAGAGCCAAAAGAATCAAGCAGGCAATGCAAGGATTCATCGCAGCACTATCTGTGGCCAAAGGAATTCGTCATACACACTGACCACGAGTCACTGAAACACCTCAAGGGACAAGGTAAGCTAAACAAAAGACATGCCCGTTGGATGGAATTCATTGAGACTTTTCCATACGTCATTCGCTATAAGCAAGGTAAGGAGAATGTAGTAGCAGATGCCCTTTCTCGCAGGTACGTACTTCTAAACTCATTAAATCCTTTGATAAGTTCAATTTGTTCGACGAGAACACGAAGAAATTAAGGGAATATCTCACCTTCAATATCATTAATCTCAAGAATAATAGTTGTTTTTACAATGCTGAATAAAGCCATATATATATAGGCTAACAAAATAAAGAAACCAAAATAAACTAGAATTGCAAATAAACTAAACGCTGAAACTAGGTTAAAAATAAGCCGCCTAATTTACGACCGTAACTTTTAAGTTTACGGCCGTAAGTGACTTACGCACTAAAAAGCAAAACACATGTTACGGCCGTGACAAATTTATATTCGACCGTAATAGACTCTCTGAATAAAAATATAAAAACTACTAAACTTTATTTACGGCCGTGAGGATGTCCTTTACGGCTGTGAGTCCTCTTCTGCATAATTTTGTCTTGATAATGTTACGGCCATGAGATCTTGGTTTACGGCCGTGACTGCCTTTTTGCACAAATTTAGCCAAGATGATTTTATGGCCGTGAAAGAGGTGTTACGGCCGTGATTCTACTTCTGCCTTATTTTCTTGTTCTTCTTTGATCCATTGTAATAACTTTGGCTCTGCTTCCACTTTGTTATGCAACGTAAACAAGGTCTTTACACTCGAACACTCATCCATCCATGCTTGCATGAATCCTTGCATTGTGTGCTTGATTCTTTTGGCTCTTTGCCTCGTTATTGGTCCTACGGGCACGTGCAACGGGTCAACGCTCGTTGAGCCACTCCGGAACTCATCACTTGAGGGTGTGCGTGGATTATAGAGCTATCAACAATATCACGGTAAAGTATCGCCATCCTATACCTAGGTTAGATGACATGCTTGATGAATTATACGGTTCATGTGTCTTTAGTAAAATTGACCTTAAAAGTGGGTATCACCAAATACGCATGAAAGAGGGGGACGAATGGAAAAATGCATTCAAGACGAAATATGGGCTTTATGAATGGTTAGTTATGTCGTTTGGTCTCACCAATGCACCTAGTACATTCATGAGGTTGATGAACCATGTCTTACGGGCTTTCATTAGAAAATTTGTGGTCGTGTATTTTGATGACATTTTAGTTTATAGTAAAAATGTAGATGAGCATGTTGATCATTTAAGGTTGGTACTTGAGGTTTTACGCACTGAAAAATTGTATGCTAACTTTAAAAAGTGTACTTTTTGCATAGATAAGGTCATATTCCTTGGTTATGTTGTTAGTAAGGATGGTATTGAGGTTGACGAGGAGAGAATCCGAGCTATTAGAGAATGGCCAACACCTAAGAGTGTAGCTGAGGTAAGGAGTTTTCATGTGTTAGAAAGTTTTTATAGGAGGTTTGTGAAAGATTTCAGTACAATCGCCACACCACTCACTGAGGTAATTAAAAAGAGTGTGGATTTCCATTGGGGGGATGCACAGGAAAATGCCTTCAAATTGCTTAAAGATAGGCTATGTTCTGCACCAGTCTTAGTATTACCTAATTTTAACCAGACTTTTGAGGTTGAATGTGATGCATCAAGAATAGGGATTGGAGCCGTTCTTATGCAGGAAAAGAGGCCGATAGCTTATTTCAGTGAAAAGCTGAGCAGGGCAGCATTGAACTATCCAACGTATGATAAGGAGCTTTATGCTCTTGTCAGGGCATTGGAAACTTGGCAGCATTACCTCTGGCCAAAAGAATTTGTCATCCACAGGGATCACGAGTCTTTAAAGCACCTCAAGGGGCAAGGTAAGTTGAACAAAAGACATGCCCGATGGATGGAGTTTGTGGAGACTTTTCCTTATGTCATTCAATACAAACACGGTAAGGAAAATATAGTTGCAGATGCGTTGTCAAGACGGTATGTGCTCCTTAATTCATTGAATGCTAAATTATTGGGATTTGAATATGTTCGAGATTTGTATGCGAACGATCATGATTTTTCCTCTATTTATGTCTCTTGCGAAAAGGGAGCATTTGATAGATTTTATAGGCATGATGGTTATTTGTTTAAGGAAAATAAATTGTGTGTGCCTAGTTGTTCTATGCGTGAGTTGTTAGTGCGTGAAGCTCACGGGGGTGGTTTGATGGGTCATTTTGGTGTTTTAAAAACATTGGAAACGTTGAAGGAACATTTTTATTGGCCTAGGATGAAACGGGATGTTCACCAAATTTGTAATAAATGCATAACTTGTAAACAGGCCAAGTCTAGGGTATTACCACATGGCTTGTACACTCCTCTACCAGTTCCTAGTGAGCATTGGGTAGATATATCCATGGACTTTGTGTTAGGATTGCCTAGGACCAAAAAAGGTCGGGATCCCATTTTTGTGGTGGTGGACAGGTTTAGTAAAATGGCACACTTCATTCCTTGCCATAAAACTGATGATTCCGTGAACATAGCTGACTTATTCTTTAGGGAAGTTGTCAGACTACATGGGGTACCTAGGAGTATAGTGTCTGACAGAGATTTCAAATTCCTTAGTTACTTCTGGAAGGTTCTGTGGGGAAAAATGGGTACTAAACTATTGTTTTCCACTACATGCCATCCTCAAACGGATGGTCAGACGGAAGTAGTCAATAGGACGTTAACACAACTCTTGCGTGTTGTCATAAATAAAAATTTGAAGAGTTGGGAGGAATTTTTACCATTTGTGGAGTTTACATATAACAGAGCTATACATTCTACCACTACTTACTCTCCTTTTGCAATTGTGTATGGCTTCAATCCACTAACCCCTTTGGACCTAATTCCTTTGCCTGTAGATGACAGGAACAGTTTAGATGGCAAGAAGAAAGCCGAGCTTGTGAAGTCACTCCATGAAAAGGTCAGGCTACAAATAGAAAAGAAGAATGAGCACTATGCGTCCCATGCGAATAAGGGTAGGAAGCAGGTGATTTTTGAACCAGGCGATTGGGTGTGGGTTCACATGCGAAAGGAACAATTTCCAGCACAACAGAAGTCTAAGCTATAGTCTAGAGGAGATGGGCCGTTTCAAGTCATTGAGAGAATCAATGACAATGCTTATAAGTTGGATCTCCCAGGGGAGTATAATATATCTGCTACTTTTAACGATGCTGATCTCTCTTTGTTTGATGCAGGTGATGATTCGAGGATGAATCCTTTTCAACAGGGAGGGAATGATGAGTACCTGAGTGACCATACGAGTAAGGACCCGTTGCATGTACCAGTGGGACCAATAACGAGGCTGAGGGCTAAGAAGATCAAGCAAACAAAGTAGGGGTTTATGCAAGTTTGGGTGGATGAATATTCAAATGCATGGTCAAAGACTCCATTTCTCGCCTCATTTCAATTACTTGGATTACCAAGATGATATTTCTAATGTTTTCTTCTTTAGACATCTCATTATTTCTTGGTTTATCCGTTTCCTTCAATCATGTTAAAATAATTTTCCAAAATGGTTTCAAATTGGTTTGAATATTTTGGAATTGTAGAGAATATTTAACCTAGACTCTATTTTCAAGGATTCAAAAACTTTACGTACGAGGGAAAAACCATTTTATCTGCCCAAGAAAACGTTTTATTCCAATGTATCCTCATTTTTAAAGTCTCATGGATCCTCTGCTGTGACTTTTTTGTTGTTCAAAATCCTGGTGACTCTCCCAATCCTAAAAAGATTGTTAGGAGCTCAAAAATGATAGTTAGCTCTTTCAAAAGGAGATTCCTACTTTTGGTCCAAATGAAACTTTTCATATTACTAAGAAGAAATATGAAGGGAATCCGAAAATTCTTAAGAGAAAGAGAGAAGTTCCGGGTAAAAGTAGTAAGAAACCAAGGGAGCGAAATGAAAAGATAAGTGCAAACAACTCAAAATAAACAATATCATCAACATATCGATTTTTCAAAATTGTCAGTTTGCCTTTTTGTTGTCATTTGCAGACTGGGGACAATACCCTTAGCTCGAGAAAAAGATGAACCTTTTAAAGGGTGAAGATTTCTCTCCTCATTTCAAATACTTGGATTACCAAGATGCTTTTTCTAAAGTTTTCCTCTTTAGACATCTTATTATTTCTTGGTTTATCCTGTTCCTTCAATCATGTTGAAATAATATTCCAAAATGGTTTCAAAATTGGTGTGAATATTTTGGAATTGAAGAGAATATCTAAGCTAGTCTCTATTTTCAAGGTTTCAAAAACTTTACGAACGAGGGAAAAACCATTTTATGTGCCCAAGAAATCGTTTTATTCCAATTTATCCTCATTTTTAATGTCTCATGGATCCTCTGCTGTGACTTTTTTGTGGTTCCAAATCTTGGTGACTCTCAGAATCCTAAAAAGATTGTTAGGACCTTAAAAATGAAAGTTAGCTTTTTCGAGATGAGATTCCTACTTTAGGTCCAAATGAAACATTTCATATTACTAAGAAGAAATATGAAGAGAATCCGGAATTTCTTTAGAGAAAGAGAGAAGTTCAAGGTAAAAGTAGTAAGAAACAATGGGAGCGAAATCAAAAGATAACTGCAACATACTCAAAATAAACAATATCCTCAACATATCGATTTTTCAAAATTGTCATTTTCCCTTTTTGAGGTCATTTGAAGACTGGGGACAAAATACCCTTAGCTCGAGAAAAAGTTGAACCTTTCGAAGGGGGAATATTTCTCTTCTCATTTCAATTAGTTGGATTACCAAGATGCTTTCTTTAATGTTTTATTTTTTACACATCTTATTATTTCTTGGTTTATCCTGTTCCTTCAATCATGTTAAAATAATTTTCCAAAATGGTTTCAAAATTGGTTTGAATATTTTGGAATATTAGTGAATATTTAACCTAGTGTCTCTTTTCAAGTATTCAAAAACTTTACGAACGAGGGAAAAACCATTTTATCTGCCCAAGAAAACGTTTTATTCCAATGTATCCTCATTTTTAAAGTCTCATGGATCCTCTGCTGTGACTTTTTTGTTGTTCAAAATCCTGGTGACTCTCCCAATCCTAAAAAGATTGTTAGGAGCTCAAAAATGATAGTTAGCTCTTTCGAAAGGAGATTCCTACTTTTGGTCCAAATGAAACTTTTCATATTACTAAGAAGAAATATGAAGGGAATCCGAAAATTCTTAAGAGAAAGAGAGAAGTTCCGGGTAAAAGTAGTAAGAAACCAAGGGAGCGAAATGAAAAGATAAGTGCAAACAACTCAAAATAAACAATATCATCAACATATCGATTTTTCAAAATTGTCAGTTTGCCTTTTTGTTGTCATTTGCAGACTGGGGACAATACCCTTAGCTCGAGAAAAAGATGAACCTTTTAAAGGGTGAAGATTTCTCTCCTCATTTCAAATACTTGGATTACCAAGATGCTTTTTCTAAAGTTTTCTTCTTTAGACATCTTATTATTTCTTGGTTTATCCTGTTCCTTCAATCATGTTGAAATAATATTCCAAAATGGTTTCAAAATTGGTGTGAATATTTTGGAATTGAAGAGAATATCTAAGCTAGTCTCTATTTTCAAGGTTTCAAAAACTTTACGAACGAGGGAAAAACCATTTTATGTGCCCAAGAAATCGTTTTATTCCAATTTATCCTCATTTTTAATGTCTCATGGATCCTCTGCTGTGACTTTTTTGTGGTTCCAAATCTTGGTGACTCTCAGAATCCTAAAAAGATTGTTAGGACCTTAAAAATGAAAGTTAGCTTTTTCGAGATGAGATTCCTACTTTAGGTCCAAATGAAACATTTCATATTACTAAGAAGAAATATGAAGAGAATCCGGAATTTCTTTAGAGAAAGAGAGAAGTTCAAGGTAAAAGTAGTAAGAAACAATGGGAGCGAAATCAAAAGATAACTGCAACATACTCAAAATAAACAATATCCTCAACATATCGATTTTTCAAAATTGTCATTTTCCCTTTTTGAGGTCATTTGAAGACTGGGGACAAAATACCCTTAGCTCGAGAAAAAGTTGAACCTTTCGAAGGGGGAATATTTCTCTTCTCATTTCAATTAGTTGGATTACCAAGATGCTTTGTTTAATGTTTTATTTTTTACACATCTTATTATTTCTTGGTTTATCCTGTTCCTTCAATCATGTTAAAATAATTTTCCAAAATGGTTTCAAAATTGGTTTGAATATTTTGGAATATTAGTGAATATTTAACCTAGTGTCTCTTTTCAAGTATTCAAAAACTTTACGAACGAGGGAAAAACCATTTTATCTGCCCAAGAAAACGTTTTATTCCAATGTATCCTCATTTTTAAAGTCTCATGGATCCTCTGCTGTGACTTTTTTGTTGTTCAAAATCCTGGTGACTCTCCCAATCCTAAAAAGATTGTTAGGAGCTCAAAAATGATAGTTAGCTCTTTCGAAAGGAGATTCCTACTTTTGGTCCAAATGAAACTTTTCATATTACTAAGAAGAAATATGAAGGGAATCCGAAAATTCTTAAGAGAAAGAGAGAAGTTCCGGGTAAAAGTAGTAAGAAACCAAGGGAGCGAAATGAAAAGATAAGTGCAAACAACTCAAAATAAACAATATCATCAACGTATCGATTTTTCAAAATTGTCAGTTTGGCTTTTTGTTGTCATTTGCAGACTGGGGACAATACCCTTAGCTCGAGAAAAAGATGAACCTTTTAAAGGGTGAAGATTTCTCTCCTCATTTCAAATACTTGGATTACCAAGATGCTTTTTCTAAAGTTTTCTTCTTTAGACATCTTATTATTTCTTGGTTTATCCTGTTCCTTCAATCATGTTGAAATAATATTCCAAAATGGTTTCAAAATTGGTGTGAATATTTTGGAATTGAAGAGAATATCTAAGCTAGTCTCTATTTTCAAGGTTTCAAAAACTTTACGAACGAGGGAAAAACCATTTTATGTGCCCAAGAAATCGTTTTATTCCAATTTATCCTCATTTTTAATGTCTCACGGATCCTCTGCTGTGACTTTTTTGTTGTTCCAAATCTTGGTGACTCTCAGAATCCTAAAAAGATTGTTAGGACCTTAAAAATGAAAGTTAGCTTTTTCGAGATGAGATTCCTACTTTAGGTCCAAATGAAACATTTCATATTACTAAGAAGAAATATGAAGAGAATCCGGAATTTCTTTAGAGAAAGAGAGAAGTTCAAGGTAAAAGTAGTAAGAAACAATGGGAGCGAAATCAAAAGATAACTGCAACATACTCAAAATAAACAATATCCTCAACATATCGATTTTTCAAAATTGTCATTTTCCCTTTTTGAGGTCATTTGAAGACTGGGGACAAAATACCCTTAGCTCGAGAAAAAGTTGAACCTTTCGAAGGGGGAATATTTCTCTTCTCATTTCAATTAGTTGGATTACCAAGATGCTTTGTTTAATGTTTTATTTTTTACACATCTTATTATTTCTTGGTTTATCCTGTTCCTTCAATCATGTTAAAATAATTTTTCAAAATGGTTTCAAAATTGGTTTGAATATTTTGGAATATTAGAGAATATTTAACCTAGTGTCTCTTTTCAAGGATTCAAAAACTTTACGAACGAGGGAAAAGCCATTTTATGTGCCCAAGAAAACATTTTATTCCAATGTATCCTCATTTTTAAAGTTTCATGGATCCTCTGCTGTGACTTTTTTGTTGTTCAAAATCCTGGTGACTCTCCCAATCCTAAAAAGATTGTTAGGAGCTCAAAAATGATAGTTACCTCTTTCGAAAGGAGATTCCTTCTTTAGGTCCAAATGAAACTTTTCATATTACTAAGAAGAAATATGAAGAGAATCCGGAATTTCTTAAGAGAAAGAGAGAAGTTCCGGGTAAAAGTAGTAAGAAACCAAGGGAGCGAAATCAAAAGATAACTGCAACCTACTCCAAATAAACAGTATCCTCAACATATCGATTTTTCAAAAATGTCAGTTTGCCTTTTTGTTGTCATTTGCAGACTGTGGACAATACACTTAGCTCGAGAAAAAGAAGAACCTGTCAAAGGGTGAATATTTCTCTCCTCATTTCAATTACTTGGATTACCAAGATGTTTTTTCTATTGTTTTATTCTTTAGACATCTTATTATTTCTTGGTTTATCCTGTTCCTTCAATCATGTTAAAATAATTTTCCAAAATGGTTTCAAAATTGGTTTGAATATTTTGGAATATTAGTGAATATTTAACCTAGTGTCTGTTTTCAAGTATTCAAAAACTTTACGAACGAGGGAAAAACCATTTTCTGTGCCCAAGAAAACGTTTTATTCCAATGTATCTTCATTTTTAAAATCTCATTGATCCTCTGTTGTGACTTTTTTGTTGTTCAAAATCCTGGTGACTCTCCCAATCCTAAAAAGATTGTTAGGAGCTCAAAAATGATAGTTACCTCTTTCGAAAGGAGATTCCTTCTTTAGGTCCAAATGAAACTTTTCATATTACTAAGAAGAAATATGAAGAGAATCCGGAATTTCTTAAGAGAAAGAGAGAAGTTCCGGGTAAAAGTAGTAAGAAACCAAGGGAGCGAAATCAAAAGATAACTGCAACCTACTCCAAATAAACAGTATCCTCAACATATCGATTTTTCAAAAATGTCAGTTTGCCTTTTTGTTGTCATTTGCAGACTGTGGACAATACACTTAGCTCGAGAAAAAGAAGAACCTGTCAAAGGGTGAATATTTCTCTCCTCATTTCAATTACTTGGATTACCAAGATGTTTTTTCTATTGTTTTATTCTTTAGACATCTTATTATTTCTTGGTTTATCCTGTTCCTTCAATCATGTTAAAATAATTTTCCAAAATGGTTTCAAAATTGGTTTGAATATTTTGGAATATTAGTGAATATTTAACCTAGTGTCTCTTTTCAAGTATTCAAAAACTTTACGAACGAGGGAAAAACCATTTTCTGTGCCCAAGAAAACGTTTTATTCCAATGTATCTTCATTTTTAAAATCTCATTGATCCTCTGTTGTGACTTTTTTGTTGTTCAAAATCCTGGTGACTCTCCCAATCCTAAAAAGATTGTTAGGAGCTCAAAAATGATAGTTACCTCTTTCGAAAGGAGATTCCTTCTTTAGGTCCAAATGAAACTTTTCATATTACTAAGAAGAAATATGAAGAGAATCCGGAATTTCTTAAGAGAAAGAGAGAAGTTTCGGGTAAAAGTAGTAAGAAACCAAGGGAGCGAAATGAAAAGATAACTGACACCTACTCAAAATAAACAATATGCTCAACATATTGATTTTTCAAAAATGTCAGTTTGCCTTTTTGTCGTCATTTGCAGACTGTGGACAATACCCTAAGCTCGAGAAAAAGAAGAACCTGTCAAAGGGTGAAGATTTCTCTCCTCATTTCAATTACTTGGATTACCAAGATGCTTTTTCTAAAGTTTTCTTCTTTAGACATCTTATTATTTCTTGGTTTATCCTGTTCCTTCAATCATGTTGAAATAATTTTCCAAAATGGTTTCAAAATTGGTGTGAATATTTTGGAATTGAAGAGAATATCTAAGCTAGTCTCTATTTTCAAGGATTCAAAAACTTTACGAAAGAGGGAAAAACCATTTTATGTGCCCATGAAAACGTTTTATTCCAATGTATCCTCATTTTTAAAGTTTCATGGACCTGGTGCTGTGACTTTTTTGTTGTTCGAAATCCTGGTGACATTCCAAATCCTAAAAAGATTGTTAGGAGCTCAAAATTGAAAGTTAGGTTTTTCTAAATGAAACTTTCATATTACCAAGAAGAAATATGAAAAGAATCCGGAATTTCTTAAGAGAAAGAGAGAAATTCCGAGCAAAAGTAGTAAAGAAATCAAGGGAGTGAAATCAAAAGATAAGTGCATACTACTCAAAATAAACAATACCCTCAACATATCGATTTTTCAAAAATGTCAGTTTGCCTTTTTGTAGTCATTTGCGGACTGTGGACAATACCCTTACCTCGAGAAAAAGATGAACCTTTCAAAGGGTGAAGATTTCTCGCCTCATTTCAATTACTTGGATTACCAAGATGATATTTCTAAAGTTTTCTTCTTTAGACATCTTATTATTTCTTGGTTTACCCTGTTCCTTCAATCATGTTGAAATAATATTCCAAAATGGTTTCAAAATTGGTGTGAATATTTTGGAATTGAAGAGAATATCTAAGCTAGTCTCTATTTTCAAGGATTCAAAAACTTTACGAAAGAGGGAAAAACCATTTTATGTGCCCATGAAAACGTTTTATTCCAATGTATCCTCATTTTTAAAGTTTCATGGACCTGGTGCTGTGACTTTTTTGTTGTTCGAAATCCTGGTGACATTCCAAATCCTAAAAAGATTGTTAGGAGCTCAAAATTGAAAGTTAGGTTTTTCTAAATGAAACTTTCATATTACCAAGAAGAAATATGAAAAGAATCCGGAATTTCTTAAGAGAAAGAGAGAAATTCTGAGCAAAAGTAGTAAAAAAATCAAGGGAGTGAAATCAAAAGATAAGTGCATACTACTCAAAATAAACAATACCCTCAACATATCGATTTTTCAAAAATGTCAGTTTGCCTTTTTGTAGTCATTTGCGGACTGTGGACAATACCCTTACCTCGAGAAAAAGATGAACCTTTCAAAGGGTGAAGATTTCTCGCCTCATTTCAATTACTTGGATTACCAAGATGATATTTCTAAAGTTTTCTTCTTTAGACATCTTATTATTTCTTGGTTTACCCTGTTCCTTCAATCATGTTGAAATAATATTCCAAAATGGTTTCAAAATTGGTGTGAATATTTTGGAATTGAAGAGAATATCTAAGCTAATCTCATGGATCCTCTGCTGTGACTTTTTTGTTGTTCAAAATCTTGGTGACTCTCCCAATCCTAAAAAGATTGTTAGGAGCTCAAAAATGATAGTTAGCTCTTTCGAAAGGAGATTCCTTCTTTAGGTCCAAGTGAAACTTTTCATATTACTAAGAAGAAATATAAAGAGAATCCGGAATTTCTTAAGAGAAAGAGAGAAGTTCCGGGTAAAAGTAGTAAGAAACCAAGGGAGCGAAATCAAAAGATAACTGTAACCTACTCAAAATAAACAATATCCACAACATATCGATTTTTCAAAAATGTCATTTTCCCCTTTTGTTGTCATTTGAAGACTGGGGACAAAATACCCTTAACTCGAGAAAAAGTTGAACCTTTAAAAGGGGGAAGATTTCTTTTCCCATTTCAATTAGTTGGATTTCTAAGATGCTTTGTTAAATGTTTTCTTCTTTAGACATCTTATTATTTCTTGGTTTATCCTGTGTTCCTTCAATCATGTTAAAATAATTTTCCAAAATGGTTTCAAAATTGGTTTGAATATTTTGGAATTGTAGAGAATATTTAACCCAGTCTCTCTTTTCAAGGATTCAAAAAATTTACGAACGAGGGAAAAACCATTTTATGTGCCCAAGAAAACATTTTATTCCAAATTATCCTCATTTTTAAAGTCTCATGAATCCTCTGCTGTGACTTTTTTGTAGTTCAAAATCTTGGTGACTCTCCCAATCCTAAAAAGATTGTTAGGAGCTAAAAAATGATAGTTAGCTCTTTCGAAAGGAGATTCCTACTTTTGGTCCAAATGAAACTTTTCATATTACTAAGAAGAAATATGAAGGGAATCCTGAATTTCTTAAGAGAAAGAGAGAAATTCCGAGTAAAAGTAGTAAGAAACCAGGGGAGCGAAATCAAAAGATAACTGCAACCTACTCAAAATAAACAGTATCCTCAACATATCGATTTTTCAAAAATGTCAGTTTGCCTTTTTGTTGTCATTTGCAGACTGTGGACAATACACTTAGCTCGAGAAAAAGAAGAACCTGTCAAAGGGTGAATATTTCTCTCCTCATTTCAATTACTTGGATTACCAAGATGTTTTTTCTATTGTTTTATTCTTTAGACATCTTATTATTTCTTGGTTTATCCTGTTCCTTCAATCATGTTAAAATAATTTTCCAAAATGGTTTCAAAATTGGTTTGAATATTTTGGAATATTAGTGAATATTTAACCTAGTGTCTCTTTTCAAGTATTCAAAAACTTTACGAACGAGGGAAAAGCCATTTTATGTGCCCAAGAAAACATTTTATTCCAATGTATCCTCAATTTTAAAGTTTCATGGATCCTCTCCTGTGACTTTTTTGTTGTTCAAAATCCTGGTGACTCTCCCAATCCTAAAAAGATTGTTAGGAGCTCAAAAATGATAGTTACCTCTTTCGAAAGGAGATTCCTTCTTTAGGTCCAAATGAAACTTTTCATATTACTAAGAAGAAATATGAAGAGAATCCGGAATTTCTTAAGAGAAAGAGAGAAGTTACGGGTAAAAGTAGTAAGAAACCAAGGGAGCGAAATCAAAAGATAACGGCAACCTACTCAAAATAAACAGTATCCTCAACATATCGATTTTTCAAAAATGTCAGTTTGCCTTTTTGTTGTCATTTGCAGACTGTGGACAATACACTTAGCTCGAGAAAAAGAAGAACCTGTCAAAGGGTGAATATTTCTCTCCTCATTTCAATTACTTGGATTACCAAGATGTTTTTTCTATTGTTTTATTCTTTAGACATCTTATTATTTCTTGGTTTATCCTGTTCCTTCAATCATGTTAAAATAATTTTCCAAAATGGTTTCAAAATTGGTTTGAATATTTTGGAATATTAGTGAATATTTAACCTAGTGTCTCTTTTCAAGTATTCAAAAACTTTACGAACGAGGGAAAAGCCATTTTATGTGCCCAAGAAAACATTTTATTTCAATGTATCCTCAATTTTAAAGTTTCATGGATCCTCTGCTGTGACTTTTTTGTTGTTCAAAATCCTGGTGACTCTCCCAATCCTAAAAAGATTGTTAGGAGCTCAAAAATGATAGTTACCTCTTTCGAAAGGAGATTCCTTCTTTAGGTCCAAATGAAACTTTTCATATTACTAAGAAGAAATATGAAGAGAATCCGGAATTTCTTAAGAGAAAGAGAGAAGTTCCGGGTAAAAGTAGTAAGAAACCAAGGGAGCGAAATCAAAAGATAACTGCAACCTACTCAAAATAAACAATATCCTCAACATATCGATTTTTCAAAAATGTCAGTTTGCCTTTTTGTTGTCATTTGCAGACTGTGGACAATACACTTAGCTCGAGAAAAAGAAGAACCTGTCAAAGGGTGAATATTTCTCTCCTCATTTCAATTACTTGGATTACCAAGATGTTTTTTCTATTGTTTTATTCTTTAGACATCTTATTATTTCTTGGTTTATCCTGTTCCTTCAATCATGTTAAAATAATTTTCCAAAATGGTTTCAAAATTGGTTTGAATATTTTGGAATATTAGTGAATATTTAACCTAGTGTCTCTTTTCAAGTATTCAAAAACTTTACGAACGAGGGAAAAACCATTTTCTGTGCCCAAGAAAACGTTTTATTCCAATGTATCTTCATTTTTAAAATCTCATTGATCCTCTGGTGTGACTTTTTTGTTGTTCAAAATCCTGGTGACTCTCCCAATCCTAAAAAGATTGTTAGGAGCTCAAAAATGATAGTTAGCTCTTTCGAAAGGAGATTCCTTCTTTAGGTCCAAATGAAACTTTTCATATTACTAAGAAGAAATATGAAGAGAATCCGGAATTTCTTAAGAGAAAGAGAGAAGTTCCGGGTAAAAGTAGTAAGAAACCAAGGGAGCGAAATCAAAAGATAACTGCAACCTACTCAAAATAAACAGTATCCTCAACATATCGATTTTTCAAAAATGTCAGTTTGCCTTTTTGTTGTCATTTGCAGATTGTGGACAATACACTTAGCTCGAGAAAAAGAAGAACCTGTCAAAGGGTGAATATTTCTCTCCTCATTTCAATTACTTGGATTACCAAGATGTTTTTTCTATTGTTTTATTCTTTAGACATCTTATTATTTCTTGGTTTATCCTGTTCCTTCAATCATGTTAAAATAATTTTCCAAAATGGTTTCAAAATTGGTTTGAATATTTTGGAATATTAGTGAATATTTAACCTAGTGTCTCTTTTCAAGTATTCAAAAACTTTACGAACGAGGGAAAAGCCATTTTATGTTCCCAAGAAAACATTTTATTCCAATGTATCCTCAATTTTAAAGTTTCATGGATCCTCTGCTGTGACTTTTTTGTTGTTCAAAATCCTGGTGACTCTCCCAATCCTAAAAAGATTGTTAGGAGCTCAAAAATGATAGTTACCTCTTTCGAAAGGAGATTCCTTCTTTAGGTCCAAATGAAACTTTTCATATTACTAAGAAGAAATATGAAGAGAATCCGGAATTTCTTAAGAGAAAGAGAGAAGTTCCGGGTAAAAGTAGTAAGAAACCAAGGGAGCGAAATCAAAAGATAACTGACACCTACTCAAAATAAACAATATGCTCAACATATTGATTTTTCAAAAATGTCAGTTTGCCTTTTTGTCGTCATTTGCAGACTGTGGACAATACCCTAAGCTCGAGAAAAAGAAGAACCTGTCAAAGGGTGAAGATTTCTCTCCTCATTTCAATTACTTGGATTACCAAGATGCTTTTTCTAAAGTTTTCTTCTTTAGACATCTTATTATTTCTTGGTTTATCCTGTTCCTTCAATCATGTTGAAATAATTTTCCAAAATGGTTTCAAAATTGGTGTGAATATTTTGGAATTGAAGAGAATATCTAAGCTAGTCTCTATTTTCAAGGATTCAAAAACTTTACGAAAGAGGGAAAAACCATTTTATGTGCCCATGAAAACGTTTTATTCCAATGTATCCTCATTTTTAAAGTTTCATGGACCTGGTGCTGTGACTTTTTTGTTGTTCGAAATCCTGGTGACATTCCAAATCCTAAAAAGATTGTTAGGAGCTCAAAATTGAAAGTTAGGTTTTTCTAAATGAAACTTTCATATTACCAAGAAGAAATATGAAAAGAATCCGGAATTTCTTAAGAGAAAGAGAGAAATTCCGAGCAAAAGTAGTAAAGAAATCAAGGGAGTGAAATCAAAAGATAAGTGCATACTACTCAAAATAAACAATACCCTCAACATATCGATTTTTCAAAAATGTCAGTTTGCCTTTTTGTAGTCATTTGCGGACTGTGGACAATACCCTTACCTCGAGAAAAAGATGAACCTTTCAAAGGGTGAAGATTTCTCGCCTCATTTCAATTACTTGGATTACCAAGATGATGTTTCTAAAGTTTTCTTCTTTAGACATCTTATTATTTCTTGGTTTACCCTGTTCCTTCAATCATGTTGAAATAATATTCCAAAATGGTTTCAAAATTGGTGTGAATATTTTGGAAATGAAGAGAATATCTAAGCTAATCTCATGGATCCTCTGCTGTGACTTTTTTGTTGTTCAAAATCTTGGTGACTCTCCCAATCCTAAAAAGATTGTTAGGAGCTCAAAAATGATAGTTAGCTCTTTCGAAAGGAGATTCCTTCTTTAGGTCCAAGTGAAACTTTTCATATTACTAAGAAGAAATATAAAGAGAATCCGGAATTTCTTAAGAGAAAGAGAGAAGTTCCGGGTAAAAGTAGTAAGAAACCAAGGGAGCGAAATCAAAAGATAACTGTAACCTACTCAAAATAAACAATATCCACAACATATCGATTTTTCAAAAATGTCATTTTCCCCTTTTGTTGTCATTTGAAGACTGGGGACAAAATACCCTTAACTCGAGAAAAAGTTGAACCTTTAAAAGGGGGAAGATTTCTCTTCCCATTTCAATTAGTTGGATTTCTAAGATGCTTTGTTAAATGTTTTCTTCTTTAGACATCTTATTATTTCTTGGTTTATCCTGTGTTCCTTCAATCATGTTAAAATAATTTTCCAAAATGGTTTCAAAATTGGTTTGAATATTTTGGAATTGTAGAGAATATTTAACCCAGTCTCTCTTTTCAAGGATTCAAAAACTTTACGAACGAGGGAAAAACCATTTTATGTGCCCAAGAAAACATTTTATTCCAAATTATCCTCATTTTTAAAGTCTCATGAATCCTCTGCTGTGACTTTTTTGTAGTTCAAAATCTTGGTGACTCTCCCAATCCTAAAAAGATTGTTAGGAGCTAAAAAATGATAGTTAGCTCTTTCGAAAGGAGATTCCTACTTTTGGTCCAAATGAAACTTTTCATATTACTAAGAAGAAATATGAAGGGAATCCTGAATTTCTTAAGAGAAAGAGAGAAATTCCGAGTAAAAGTAGTAAAGAAACCAAGGGAGTGAAATCAAAAGATAAGTGCAAACTACTCAAAATAAACAGTATCCTCAACATATCGATTTTTCAAAAATGTCAGTTTGCCTTTTTGTCGTCATTTGCAGACTGTGGACAATACCCTAAGCTCGAGAAAAAGAAGAACCTGTCAAGGGGTGAAGATTTCTCTCCTCATTTCAATTACTTGGATTACCAAGATGCTTTGTTTAATGTTTTATTTTTTAGACATCTTATTATTTCTTGGTTTATCCTGTTCCTTCAATCATGTTAAAATAATTTTCCAAAATGGTTTCAAAATTGGTTTGAATATTTTGGAATATTAGAGAATATTTAACCTAGTGTCTCTTTTCAAGTTTTCAAAAACTTTACGAACGAGGGAAAAACCATTTTCTGTGCCCAAGAAAACGTTTTATTCCAATGTATCCTCATTTTTAAAGTCTCATGGATCCTCTGCTGTGACTTTTTTGTAGTTCAAAATCTTGGTGACTCTCCCATTCCTAAAAAGATTGTTAGGAGCTCAAAAATGATAGTTACCTCTTTCGAAAGGAGATTCCTTCTTTAGGTCCAAATGAAACTTTTCATATTACTAAGAAGAAATATGAAGAGAATCCGGAATTTCTTAAGAGAAAGAGAGAAGTTCCGGGTACAAGTAGTAAGAAACCAAGGGAGCGAAATCAAAAGATAACTGCAACCTACTCAAAATAAACAATATGCTCAACATATCGATTTTTCAAAAATGTCAGTTTGCCTTTTTGTGGTCATTTACAGATTGTGGACAATACCCTTAGCTCGAGAAAAAGAACAACCTGTCAAAGGGTGAAGATTTCTCTCCTCATTTCAATTACTTGGATTACCAAGATGCTTTTTCAAATGTTTTATTCTTTAGACATCTTATTATTTCTTGGTTTGATACAGTTCCTTCAATCATGTTAAAATAATTTTCCAAAATGGTTTCAAAATTGGTGTGAATATTTTGGAATTGAAGAGAATATTTTACCTAGTCTCTCTCTTCATGGATTCAAAAACATTACGAAAAAGGGAAAAACCATTTTATGTGCCCGAGAAAACGTTTTATTCCAATGTATCCTCATTTTTAAAGTCTCATGGATCTGCTGCTGTGACTTTTTTGTTGTTCTAAATCTTGGTGACTTTCCAAATCCTAAAAAGATTGTTAGGACCTTAAAAATGAAAGTTAGCTTTTTCGAGATGAGATTCCTACTTTAGGTCCAAATGAAACATTTCATATTACTAAGAAGAAATATGAAGAGAATCCGGAATTTCTTAAGAGAAAGAGAGAAGTTCAAGGTAAAAGTAGTAAGAAACCATGGGAGCGAAATCAAAAGATAACTGCAACATACTCAAAATAAACAATATCCTCAACATATCGATTTTTCAAAAATGTCATTTTCCCCTTTTGTTGTCATTTGAAGACTGGGACAAAATACCCTTAACTCGAGAAAAAGTTGAACCTTTAAAAGGGGGAAGATTTCTCTTCCCATTTCAATTAGTTGGATTTCTAAGATGCTTTGTTAAATGTTTTCTTCTTTAGACATCTTATTATTTCTTGGTTTATCCTGTGTTCCTTCAATCATGTTAAAATAATTTTCCAAAATGGTTTCAAAATTGGTTTGAATATTTCGGAATATTAGAGAATATTTAACCCAGTGTCTCTTTTCAAGGATTCGAAAACTTTACGAACGAGGGAAAAGCCATTTTATGTGCCCAAGAAAACGTTTTATTCCAATTTATCCTCATTTTTAAAGTCTCATGGATCCTCTGCTGTGACTTTTTTGTTGTTCAAAATCTTGGTGACTCTCCCAGTCCTAAAAAGATTGTTAGGACCTTAAAAATGAAAGTTAGCTTTTTCGAGATGAGATTCCTACTTTAGGTCCAAATGAAACATTTCATATTACTAAGAAGAAATATGAAGAGAATCCGGAATTTCTTAAGAGAAAGAGAGAAGTTCAAGGTAAAAGTAGTAAGAAACCAAGGGAGCGAAATCAAAAGATAACTGTAACCCACTCAAAATAAACAATATCCTCAACATATCGATTTTTCAAAAATGTCATTTTCCCCTTTTTTTGTCATTTGAAGACTGGGACAAAATACCCTTAACTCGAGAAAAAGTTGAACCTTTAAAAGGGGGAAGATTTCTCTTCCCATTTCAATTAGTTGGATTTCTAAGATGCTTTGTTAAATGTTTTCTTCTTTAGACATCTTATTATTTCTTGGTTTATCCTGTGTTCCTTCAATCATGTTAAAATAATTTTCCAAAATGGTTTCAAAATTGGTTTGAATATTTTGGAATTGTAGAGAATATTTAACCCAGTCTCTCTTTTCAAGGATTCAAAAACTTTACGAACGAGGGAAAAACCATTTTATGTGCCCAAGAAAACATTTTATTCCAAATTATCCTCATTTTTAAAGTCTCATGAATCCTCTGCTGTGACTTTTTTGTAGTTCAAAATCTTGGTGACTCTCCCAATCCTAAAAAGATTGTTAGGAGCTAAAAAATGATAGTTAGCTCTTTCGAAAGGAGATTCCTACTTTTGGTCCAAATGAAACTTTTCATATTAGTAAGAAGAAATATGAAGGGAATCCTGAATTTCTTAAGAGAAAGAGAGAAATTCCGAGTAAAAGTAGTAAAGAAACCAAGGGAGTGAAATCAAAAGATAAGTGCAAACTACTCAAAATAAACAGTATCCTCAACATATCGATTTTTCAAAAATGTCAGTTTGCCTTTTTGTCGTCATTTGCAGACTGTGGACAATGCCCTAAGCTCGAGAAAAAGAAGAACCTGTCAAGGGGTGAAGATTTCTCTCCTCATTTCAATTACTTGGATTACCAAGATGCTTTTTCAAATGTTTTCTTCTTTAGACATCTTATTATTTCTTGGTTTGATACAATTCCTTCAATCATGTTAAAATAATTTTCCAAAATGGTTTCAAAATTGGTGTGAATATTTTGGAATTGAAGAGAATATCTAAGCTAGTCTCTATGTTCAAGGATTCAAAAACTTTAGGAACGAGGGAAAAACCATTTTATGTGCCCAAGAAATCGTTTTATTCCAATTTATCCTCATTTTTAATGTCTCATGGATCCTCTGCTGTGACTTTTTTGTAGTTCAAAATCTTGGTGACTCTCCCAATCCTAAAAAGATTGTTAGGAGCTAAAAAATGATAGTTAGCTCTTTCGAAAGGAGATTCCTACTTTTGGTCCAAATGAAACTTTTCATATTACTAAGAAGAAATATGAAGAGAATCCGGAATTTCTTAAGAGAAAGAGAGAAGTTACGGGTAAAAGTAGTAAGAAACCAAGGGAGCGAAATCAAAAGATAACGGCAACCTACTCAAAATAAACAGTATCCTCAACATATCGATTTTTCAAAAATGTCAGTTTGCCTTTTTGTTGTCATTTGCAGACTGTGGACAATACACTTAGCTCGAGAAAAAGAAGAACCTGTCAAAGGGTGAATATTTCTCTCCTCATTTCAATTACTTGGATTACCAAGATGTTTTTTCTATTGTTTTATTCTTTAGACATCTTATTATTTCTTGGTTTATCCTGTTCCTTCAATCATGTTAAAATAATTTTCCAAAATGGTTTCAAAATTGGTTTGAATATTTTGGAATATTAGTGAATATTTAACCTAGTGTCTCTTTTCAAGTATTCAAAAACTTTACGAACGAGGGAAAAACCATTTTCTGTGCCCAAGAAAACGTTTTATTCCAATGTATCTTCATTTTTAAAATCTCATTGATCCTCTGTTGTGACTTTTTTGTTGTTCAAAATCCTGGTGACTCTCCCAATCCTAAAAAGATTGTTAGGAGCTCAAAAATGATAGTTAGCTCTTTCGAAAGGAGATTCCTTCTTTAGGTCCAAATGAAACTTTTCATATTACTAAGAAGAAATATGAAGAGAATCCGGAATTTCTTAAGAGAAAGAGAGAAGTTCAAGGTAAAAGTATTAAGAAACCATGGGAGCGAAATCAAAAGATAACTGCAACATACTCAAAATAAACAATATCCTCAACATATCGATTTTTCAAAAATGTCATTTTCCCTTTTTGAGGTCATTTGAAGACTGGGGACAAAATACCCTTAGCTCGAGAAAAAGTTGAACCTTTCGAAGGGGGAATATTTCTCTTCTCATTTCAATTAGTTGGATTACCAAGATGCTTTGTTTAATGTTTTATTTTTTAGACATCTTATTATTTCTTGGTTTATCATGTTCCTTCAATCATGTTAAAATAATTTTCCAAAATGGTTTCAAAATTGGTTTGAATATTTTGGAATATTAGAGAATATTTAACCTAGTGTCTCTTTTCAAGGATTCAAAAACTTTACGAACGAGGGAAAAGCCATTTTATGTGCCCAAGAAAACATTTTATTCTAATGTATCCTCATTTTTAAAGTTTCATGGATCCTCTGCTGTGACTTTTTTGTTGTTCAAAATCCTGGTGACTCTCCCAATCCTAAAAAGATTGTTAGGAGCTCAAAAATGATAGTTACCTCTTTCGAAAGGAGATTCCTTCTTTAGGTCCAAATGAAACTTTTCATATTACTAAGAAGAAATATGAAGAGAATCCGGAATTTCTTAAGAGAAAGAGAGAAGTTTCGGGTAAAAGTAGTAAGAAACCAAGGGAGCGAAATCAAAAGATAACTGCAACCTACTCAAAATAAACAATATGCTCAACATATCGATTTTTCAAAAATGTCAGTTTGCCTTTTTGTTGTCTTTTGCAGACTGTGGACAATACCCTTAGCTCGAGAAAAAGAACAACCTGTCAAAGGGTGAAGATTTCTCTCCTCATTTCAATTACTTGGATTACCAAGATACTTTTTCAAATGTTTTATTCTTTAGACATCTTATTATTTCTTGGTTTGATACAGTTCCTTCAATCATGTTAAAATAATTTTCCAAAATGGTTTCAAAATTGGTTTGAATATTTTGGAATATTAGAGAATATTTAACCTAGTGTCTCTTTTCAAGGATTCAAAAACTTTACGAACGAGGGAAAAGCCATTTTATGTGCCCAAGAAAACATTTTATTCCAATGTATCCTCATTTTTAAAGTTTCATGGATCCTCTGCTGTGACTTTTTTGTTGTTCAAAATCCTGGTGACTCTCCCAATCCTAAAAAGATTGTTAGGAGCTCAAAAATGATAGTTACCTCTTTCGAAAGGAGATTCCTTCTTTAGGTCCAAATGAAACTTTTCATATTACTAAGAAGAAATATGAAGAGAATCCGGAATTTCTTAAGAGAAAGAGAGAAGTTTCGGGTAAAAGTAGTAAGAAACCAAGGGAGCGAAATCAAAAGATAACTGCAACCTACTCAAAATAAACAATATGCTCAACATATCGATTTTTCAAAAATGTCAGTTTGCCTTTTTGTTGTCTTTTGCAGACTGTGGACAATACCCTTAGCTCGAGAAAAAGAACAACCTGTCAAAGGGTGAAGATTTCTCTCCTCATTTCAATTACTTGGATTACCAAGATACTTTTTCAAATGTTTTATTCTTTAGACATCTTATTATTTCTTGGTTTGATACAGTTCCTTCAATCATGTTAAAATAATTTTCCAAAATGGTTTCAAAATTGGTGTGAATATTTTGGAATTGAAGAGAATATTTTACCTAGTCTCTCTCTTCATGGATTCAAAAACTTTACGAACAAGGGAAAAACCATTTTATGTGCCCAAGAAAACGTTTTATTCCAATGTATCCTCATTTTTAAAGTCTCATGGATCTGCTGCTGTGACTTTTTTGTTGTTCTAAATCTTGGTGACTTTCCAAATCCTAAAAAGATTGTTAGGAGCTCAAAAATGAAAGTTAGGTTTGTCTAAAGGAGATTCCTACTTTAGGTCCAAATGAAACTTTTCATATTACCAAGAAGAAATATGAAAAGAATCCGGAATTTCATAAGAGAAAGAGGGAAATTCAGAGCAAAAGTAGTAACGAAACCAAGGGAGTGAAATCAAAAGATAAGTGCAAACTACTCAAAATAAACAGTATCCTCAACTTATCGATTTTTCAAAAATGTCAGTTTGCCTTTTTGTTGTCATTTGCGGACTGTGGACAATACCCTTACCTCGAGAAAAAGATGAACCTTTCAAAGGGTGAAGATTTCTCGCCTCATTTCAATTACTTGGATTACCAAGATGATATTTCTAAAGTTTTCTTCTTTAGACATCTTATTATTTCTTGGTTTACCCTGTTCCTTCAATCATGTTGAAATAATATTCCAAAATGGTTTCAAAATTGTGTGAATATTTTGGAATTGAAGAGAATATCTAAGCTAGTCTCTATTTTCAAGGATTCAAAAACTTTACGAACGAGGGAAAAACCATTTTATGTGCCCAAGAAATCGTCTCATGGATCCTCTGCTGTGACTTTTTTGTTGTTCAAAATCCTGGTGACTCTCACAATCCTAAAAAGATTGTTAGGACCTTAAAAATGAAAGTTAGCTTTTTCGAGATGAGATTCCTACTTTAGGTCCAAATGAAACATTTCATATTACTAAGAAGAAATATGAAGAGAATCCGGAATTTCTTAAGAGAAAGAGAGAAGTTCAAGGTAAAAGTAGTAAGAAACCATGGGAGCGAAATGAAAAGATAACTGCAACATACTCAAAATAAACAATATCCTCAACATATCGATTTTTCAAAAATGTCATTTTCCCTTTTTGAGGTCATTTGAAGACTGGGGACAAAATACCCTTAGCTCGAGAAAAAGTTGAACCTTTCGAAGGGGGAATATTTCTCTTCTCATTTCAATTAGTTGGATTACCAAGATGCTTTGTTTAATGTTTAATTTTTTAGACATCTTATTATTTCTTGGTTTATCCTGTTCCTTCAATCATGTTAAAATAATTTTCCAAAATGGTTTCAAAATTGGTTTGAATATTTTGGAATATTAGAGAATATTTAACCTAGTGTCCCTTTTCAAGGATTCAAAAACTTTACGAACGAGGGAAAAGCCATTTTATGTGCCCAAGAAAACATTTTATTCCAATGTATCCTCATTTTTAAAGTTTCATGGATCCTCTGCTGTGACTTTTTTGTTGTTCAAAATCCTGGTGACTCTCCCAATCCTAAAAAGATTGTTAGGAGCTCAAAAATGATAGTTACCTCTTTCGAAAGGAGATTCCTTCTTTAGGTCCAAATGAAACTTTTCATATTACTAAGAAGAAATATGAAGAGAATCCGAAATTTCTTAAGAGAAAGAGAGAAGTTCCGGGTAAAAGTAGTAAGAAACCAAGGGAGCGAAATCAAAAGATAACTGCAACCTACTCAAAATAAACAATATGCTCAACATATCGATTTTTGAAAAATGTCAGTTTGCCTTTTTGTTGTCTTTTGCAGACTGTGGACAATACCCTTAGCTCGAGAAAAAGAACAACCTGTCAAAGGGTGAAGATTTCTCTCCTCATTTCAATTACTTGGATTACCAAGATGCTTTTTCAAATGTTTTATTCTTTAGACATCTTATTATTTCTTGGTTTGATACAGTTCCTTCAATCATGTTAAAATAATTTTCCAAAATGGTTTCAAAATTGGTGTGAATATTTTGGAATTGAAGAGAATATTTTACCTAGTCTCTCTCTTCATGGATTCAAAAACTTTACGAACAAGGGAAAAACCATTTTATGTGCCCAAGAAAACGTTTTATTCCAATGTATCCTCATTTTTAAAGTCTCATGGATCTGCTGCTGTGACTTTTTTGTTGTTCTAAATCTTGGTGACTTTCCAAATCCTAAAAAGATTGTTAGGAGCTCAAAAATGAAAGTTAGGTTTGTCTAAAGGAGATTCCTACTTTAGGTCCAAATGAAACTTTTCATATTACCAAGAAGAAATATGAAAAGAATCCGGAATTTCATAAGAGAAAGAGGGAAATTCAGAGCAAAAGTAGTAACGAAACCAAGGGAGTGAAATCAAAAGATAAGTGCAAACTACTCAAAATAAACAGTATCCTCAACATATCGATTTTTCAAAAATGTCAGTTTGCCTTTTTGTTGTCATTTGCAGACTGTGGACAATACACTTAGCTCGAGAAAAAGAAGAACCTGTCAAAGGGTGAAGATTTCTCTCCTCATTTCAATTACTTTGATTACCAAGATGCTTTTTCTATTGTTTTATTCTTTAGACATCTTATTATTTCTTGGTTTATCCTGTTCCTTCAATCATGTTAAAATAATTTTCCAAAATGGTTTCAAAATTGGTTTGAATATTTTGGAATATTAGTGAATATTTAACCTAGTGTCTCTTTTCAAGTATTCAAAAACTTTACGAACGAGGGAGAAACCATTTTCTGTGCCCAAGAAAACGTTTTATTCCAATGTATCTTCATTTTTAAAATCTCATTGATCCTCTGTTGTGACTTTTTTGTTGTTCAAAATCCTGGTGACTCTCCCAATCCTAAAAAGATTGTTAGGAGCTCAAAAATGATAGTTAGCTCTTTCGAAAGGAGATTCCTTCTTTAGGTCCAAATGAAACTTTTCATATTACTAAGAAGAAATATGAAGAGAATCCGGAATTTCTTAAGAGAAAGAGAGAAGTTCCGGGTAAAAGTAGTAAGAAACCAAGGGAGCGAAATGAAAAGATAACTGACACCTACTCAAAATAAACAATATGCTCAACATATCGATTTTTCAAAAATGTCAGTTTGCCTTTTTGTCGTCATTTGCAGACTGTGGACAATACCCTAAGCTCGAGAAAAAGAAGAACCTGTCAAAGGGTGAAGATTTCCCTCCTCATTTCAATTACTTGGATTACCAAGATGCTTTTTCTAAAGTTTTCTTCTTTAGACATCTTATTATTTCTTGGTTTATCCTGTTCCTTCAATCATGTTGAAATAATTTTCCAAAATGGTTTCAAAATTGGTGTGAATATTTTGGAATTGAAGAGAATATTTTACCTAGTCTCTCTCTTCATGGATTCAAAAACTTTACGAACAAGGGAAAAACCATTTTATGTGCCCAAGAAAACGTTTTATTCCAATGTATCCTCATTTTTAAAGTCTCATGGATCTGCTGCTGTGACTTTTTTGTTGTTCTAAATCTTGGTGACTTTCCAAATCCTAAAAAGATTGTTAGGAGCTCAAAAATGAAAGTTAGGTTTGTCTAAAGGAGATTCCTACTTTAGGTCCAAATGAAACTTTTCATATTACCAAGAAGAAATATGAAAAGAATCCGGAATTTCATAAGAGAAAGAGGGAAATTCAGAGCAAAAGTAGTAACGAAACCAAGGGAGTGAAATCAAAAGATAAGTGCAAACTACTCAAAATAAACAGTATCCTCAACATATCGATTTTTCAAAAATGTCAGTTTGCCTTTTTGTTGTCATTTGCAGACTGTGGACAATACACTTAGCTCGAGAAAAAGAAGAACCTGTCAAAGGGTGAAGATTTCTCTCCTCATTTCAATTACTTTGATTACCAAGATGCTTTTTCTATTGTTTTATTCTTTAGACATCTTATTATTTCTTGGTTTATCCTGTTCCTTCAATCATGTTAAAATAATTTTCCAAAATGGTTTCAAAATTGGTTTGAATATTTTGGAATATTAGTGAATATTTAACCTAGTGTCTCTTTTCAAGTATTCAAAAACTTTACGAACGAGGGAGAAACCATTTTCTGTGCCCAAGAAAACGTTTTATTCCAATGTATCTTCATTTTTAAAATCTCATTGATCCTCTGTTGTGACTTTTTTGTTGTTCAAAATCCTGGTGACTCTCCCAATCCTAAAAAGATTGTTAGGAGCTCAAAAATGATAGTTAGCTCTTTCGAAAGGAGATTCCTTCTTTAGGTCCAAATGAAACTTTTCATATTACTAAGAAGAAATATGAAGAGAATCCGGAATTTCTTAAGAGAAAGAGAGAAGTTCCGGGTAAAAGTAGTAAGAAACCAAGGGAGCGAAATGAAAAGATAACTGACACCTACTCAAAATAAACAATATGCTCAACATATCGATTTTTCAAAAATGTCAGTTTGCCTTTTTGTCGTCATTTGCAGACTGTGGACAATACCCTAAGCTCGAGAAAAAGAAGAACCTGTCAAAGGGTGAAGATTTCCCTCCTCATTTCAATTACTTGGATTACCAAGATGCTTTTTCTAAAGTTTTCTTCTTTAGACATCTTATTATTTCTTGGTTTATCCTGTTCCTTCAATCATGTTGAAATAATTTTCCAAAATGGTTTCAAAATTGGTGTGAATATTTTGGAATTGAAGAGAATATTTTACCTAGTCTCTCTCTTCATGGATTCAAAAACTTTACGAACAAGGGAAAAACCATTTTATGTGCCCAAGAAAACGTTTTATTCCAATGTATCCTCATTTTTAAAGTCTCATGGATCTGCTGCTGTGACTTTTTTGTTGTTCTAAATCTTGGTGACTTTCCAAATCCTAAAAAGATTGTTAGGAGCTCAAAAATGAAAGTTAGGTTTGTCTAAAGGAGATTCCTACTTTAGGTCCAAATGAAACTTTTCATATTACCAAGAAGAAATATGAAAAGAATCCGGAATTTCATAAGAGAAAGAGGGAAATTCAGAGCAAAAGTAGTAACGAAACCAAGGGAGTGAAATCAAAAGATAAGTGCAAACTACTCAAAATAAACAGTATCCTCAACATATCGATTTTTCAAAAATGTCAGTTTGCCTTTTTGTTGTCATTTGCAGACTGTGGACAATACACTTAGCTCGAGAAAAAGAAGAACCTGTCAAAGGGTGAAGATTTCTCTCCTCATTTCAATTACTTGGATTACCAAGATGCTTTTTCTATTGTTTTATTCTTTAGACATCTTATTATTTCTTGGTTTATCCTGTTCCTCCAATCATGTTAAAATAATTTTCCAAAATGGTTTCAAAATTGGTTTGAATATTTTGGAATATTAGTGAATATTTAACCTAGTGTCTCTTTTCAAGTATTCAAAAACTTTACGAACGAGGGAAAAACCATTTTCTGTGCCCAAGAAAACGTTTTATTCCAATGTATCTTCATTTTTAAAATCTCATTGATCCTCTGTTGTGACTTTTTTGTTGTTCAAAATCATGGTGACTCTCCCAATCCTAAAAAGATTGTTAGGAGCTCAAAAATGATAGTTAGCTCTTTCGAAAGGAGATTCCTTCTTTAGGTCCAAATGAAACTTTTCATATTACTAAGAAGAAATATGAAGAGAATCCGGAATTTCTTAAGAGAAAGAGAGAAGTTCCGGGTAAAAGTAGTAAGAAACCAAGGGAGCGAAATGAAAAGATAACTGACACCTACTCAAAATAAACAATATGCTCAACATATCGATTTTTCAAAAATGTCAGTTTGCCTTTTTGTCGTCATTTGCAGACTGTGGACAATACCCTAAGCTCGAGAAAAAGAAGAACCTGTCAAAGGGTGAAGATTTCCCTCCTCATTTCAATTACTTGGATTACAAAGATGCTTTTTCTAAAGTTTTCTTCTTTAGACATCTTATTATTTCTTGGTTTATCCTGTTCCTTCAATCATGTTGAAAAAATTTTCCAAAATGGTTTCAAAATTGGTGTGAATAAATTTTTATCCTCATTTTTAAAGTCTCATGGATCCAGCTGTGACTTTTTTGTTGTTCGAAATCCTGGTGACATTCCAAATCCTAAAATGATTGTTAGGAGCTCAAAAATGAAAGTTAGCTTTTTCTAAATGAAACTTTTCATATTACCAAGAAGAAATATGAAAAGAGTCTGGAATTTCTTAAGAGAAAGAGAGAAATTCCGAGCAAAAGTAGTAAAGAAACCAAGGGAGTGAAATCAAAAGATAAGTGCAAACTACTCAAAATAAACAGTATCCTCAACATATCGATTTTTTAAAAATGTCAGTTTGCCTTTTTGTCGTCATTTGCAGACTGTGGACAATACCCTTAGCTCGAGAAAAAGAAGAACCTGTCATAGGGTGAAGATTTCTCTCCTCATTTCAATTACTTGGATTACCAAGTTGCTTTTTCTAATGTTTTATTCTTTAGACATCTTATTATTTCTTGGTTTATCCTGTTCCTTCAATCATGTTAAAATAATTTTCAAAATTGGTTTGAATATTTTGGAATTGGAGAGAATATTTAACCTAGTCTCTCTTTTCAAGGATTAAAAAACTTTACGAACGAGGGAAAAACCATTTTATGTGCCCAAGAAAACGTTTTATTCCAATTTATCCTCATTTTTAAAGTCTCATGGATCCTCTGCTGTGACTTTTTTGTTGTTCAAAATCTTGGTGACTCTCCCAATCCTAAAAAGATTGTTAGGAGCTCAAAAATGATAGTTAGCTCTTTCGAAAGGAGATTCCTTCTTTAGGTCCAAGTGAAACTTTTCATATTACTAAGAAGAAATATAAAGAGAATCCGGAATTTCTTAAGAGAAAGAGAAAAGTTCCGGGTAAAAGTAGTAAGAAACCAAGGGAGCGAAATCAAAAGATAACTGTAACCTACTAAAAAAAACAATATCCACAACATATCGATTTTTCAAAAATGTCATTTTCCCCTTTTGTTGTCATTTGAAGACTGGGGACAAAATACCCTTAACTCGAGAAAAAGTTGAACCTTTAAAAGGGGGAAGATTTCTCTTCCCATTTCAATTAGTTGGATTACTAAGATGCTTTGTTAAATGTTTTCTTCTTTAGACATCTTATTATTTCTTGGTTATCCTGTTCCTTCAATCATGTTGAAATAATATTATAAATGGTTTTAAAATTGGTGTGAATATTTTGGAATTGAAGAGAATATTTAACCCAGTCTCTCTTTTCAAGGATTCAAAAACTTTACGAACGAGGGAAAAACGATTTTATGTGCCCAAGAAAACGTTTTATTCCAATGTATCCTCATTTTTAAAGTTTCATGGACCCAGCTGTGACTTTTTTGTTGTTCGAAATCCTGGTGACATTCCAAATCCTAAAATGATTGTTAGGAGCTCAAAAATGAAAGTTAGCTTTTTCTAAATGAAACTTTTCATATTACCAAGAAGAAATATGAAAAGAGTCTGGAATTTCTTAAGAGAAAGAGAGAAATTCCGAGCAAAAGTAGTAAAGAAACCAAGGGAGTGAAATCAAAAGATAAGTGCAAACTACTCAAAATAAACAGTATCCTCAACATATCGATTTTTTAAAAATGTCAGTTTGCCTTTTTGTCGTCATTTGCAGACTGTGGACAATACCCTTAGCTCGAGAAAAAGAAGAACCTGTCATAGGGTGAAGATTTCTCTCCTCATTTCAATTACTTGGATTACCAAGTTGCTTTTTCTAATGTTTTATTCTTTAGACATCTTATTATTTCTTGGTTTATCCTGTTCCTTCAATCATGTTAAAATAATTTTCAAAATTGGTTTGAATATTTTGGAATTGGAGAGAATATTTAACCTAGTCTCTCTTTTCAAGGATTAAAAAACTTTACGAACGAGGGAAAAACCATTTTATGTGCCCAAGAAAACGTTTTATTCCAATTTATCCTCATTTTTAAAGTCTCATGGATCCTCTGCTGTGACTTTTTTGTTGTTCAAAATCTTGGTGACTCTCCCAATCCTAAAAAGATTGTTAGGAGCTCAAAAATGATAGTTAGCTCTTTCGAAAGGAGATTCCTTCTTTAGGTCCAAGTGAAACTTTTCATATTACTAAGAAGAAATATAAAGAGAATCCGGAATTTCTTAAGAGAAAGAGAAAAGTTCCGGGTAAAAGTAGTAAGAAACCAAGGGAGCGAAATCAAAAGATAACTGTAACCTACTAAAAAAAACAATATCCACAACATATCGAT
The DNA here is from genome assembly GCA_963555705.1 of Ligustrum vulgare. Taxonomy (NCBI): domain Eukaryota; kingdom Viridiplantae; phylum Streptophyta; class Magnoliopsida; order Lamiales; family Oleaceae; genus Ligustrum; species Ligustrum vulgare. The sequence continues at coordinate 31,946,456 of OY743183.1, read as the reverse complement.
TTTTCAAAAATGTCATTTTCCCCTTTTGTTGTCATTTGAAGACTGGGGACAAAATACCCTTAACTCGAGAAAAAGTTGAACCTTTAAAAGGGGGAAGATTTCTCTTCCCATTTCAATTAGTTGGATTACTAAGATGCTTTGTTAAATGTTTTCTTCTTTAGACATCTTATTATTTCTTGGTTATCCTGTTCCTTCAATCATGTTGAAATAATATTATAAATGGTTTTAAAATTGGTGTGAATATTTTGGAATTGAAGAGAATATTTAACCCAGTCTCTCTTTTCAAGGATTCAAAAACTTTACGAACGAGGGAAAAACGATTTTATGTGCCCAAGAAAACGTTTTATTCCAATGTATCCTCATTTTTAAAGTTTCATGGACCCAGCTGTGACTTTTTTGTTGTTCGAAATCCTGGTGACATTCCAAATCCTAAAATGATTGTTAGGAGCTCAAAAATGAAAGTTAGCTTTTTCTAAATGAAACTTTTCATATTACCAAGAAGAAATATGAAAAGAGTCTGGAATTTCTTAAGAGAAAGAGAGAAATTCCGAGCAAAAGTAGTAAAGAAACCAAGGGAGTGAAATCAAAAGATAAGTGCAAACTACTCAAAATAAACAGTATCCTCAACATATCGATTTTTTAAAAATGTCAGTTTGCCTTTTTGTCGTCATTCGCAGACTGTGGACAATACCCTTAGCTCGAGAAAAAGAAGAACCTGTCATAGGGTGAAGATTTCTCTCCTCATTTCAATTACTTGGATTACCAAGTTGCTTTTTCTAATGTTTTATTCTTTAGACATCTTATTATTTCTTGGTTTATCCTGTTCCTTCAATCATGTTAAAATAATTTTCAAAAATGGTTTCAAAATTGGTTTGAATATTTTGGAATTGGAGAGAATATTTAACCTAGTCTCTCTTTTCAAGGATTAAAAAACTTTACGAACGAGGGAAAAACCATTTTATGTGCCCAAGAAAACGTTTTATTCCAATGTATCCTCATTTTTAAAGTCTCATGGATCCTCTGCTGTGACTTTTTTGTTGTTCAAAATCCTGGTGACTCTCCCAATCCTAAAAAGATTGTTAGGAGCTCAAAAACGATAGTTAGCTCTTTCGAAAGGTGATTCCTACTTTTGGTCCAAATGAAACTTTTCATATTACTAAGAAGAAATATGAAGAGAATCCGGAATTTCTTAAGAGAAAGAGAGAAGTTCCGGGTAAAAGTAGTAAGAAACCAAGGGAGCGAAATGAAAAGATATGTGCAAACAACTCAAAATAAACAATATCATCAACATATCGATTTTTCAAAATTGTCAGTTTGCCTTTTTGTTGTCATTTGCAGACTGTGGACAATACCCTTAGCTCTAGAAAAAGAACAACCTGTCAAAGGGTGAAGATTTCTCTCCTCATTTCAATTACTTGGATTACCAAGATGCTTTTTCTATTGTTTTATTCTTTAGACATCTTATTATTTCTAGGTTTATCCTGTTCCTTCAATCATGTTAAAATAATTTTCCAAAATGGTTTCAAAATTGGTGTGAATATTTTGGAATTGAAGAGAATATTTTACCTAGTCTCTCTCTTCATGGATTCAAAAAATTTACGAACGAGGGAAAAATCATTTTATGTGCCCAAGAAAACGTTTTATTCCAATGTATCCTCATTTTTAAAGTCTCATGGATCTGCTGCTGTGACTTTTTTTTTGTTCGAAATCTTGGTGACTTTCCAAATCCTAAAAAGATTGTTAGGAGCTCAAAAATGAAAGTTAGGTTTTTCTAAAGGAGATTCCTACTTTAGGTCCAAATGAAACATTTCATATTACCAAGAAGAAATATGAAAAGAATCCGGAATTTCATAAGAGAAAGAGGGAAATTCTGAGCAAAAGTAGTAAAGAAACCAAGGGAGTGAAATCAAAAGATAAGTGCAAACTACATAAAATAAACAGTATCCTCAACATATAGATTTTTCAAAAATGTCAGTTTGCCTTTTTGTCGTCATTTGCAGACTGTGGACAATACCCTAAGCTCGAGAAAAAGAAGAACCTGTCAAAGGGTGAAGATTTCTCTCCTCATTTCAATTACTTGGATTACCAAGATGCTTTTTCTAATGTTTTATTCTTTAGGCATTTTATTATTTCTTGGTTTATCCTGTTCCTTCAATCATGTTAAAATAATTTTCCAAAATGGTTTCAAAATTGGTTTGAATATTTTGGAATTGTAGAGAAAAATTATCCAGTCTCTCTTTTCAAGGATTCAAAAGCTTTACGAACAAGGGAAAAACCATTTTATATGCCCAAGAAAACGTTTTATTCCAATGTACCCTCATTTTTAAAGTCTCATGGATCCTCTGCTGTGACTTTTTTGTTGTTCAAAATCCTGGTGACTCTCCCAATCCTAAAAAGATTGTTAGGAGCTCAAAAATGATAGTTAGCTCTTTCGAAAGGAGATTCCTACTTTTGGTCCAAATGAAACTTTTCATATTACTAAGAAGAAATATGAAGAGAATCCGGAATTTCTTAAGAGAAAGAGAGATGTTCCGGGTAAAAGTAGTAAGAAACCAAGGGAGAGAAATGAAAAGATATGTGCAAACAACTCAAAATAAACAATATCATCAACATATCGATTTTTCAAAATTGTCAGTTTGCCTTTTTGTTGTCATTTGCAGACTGGGGACAATACCCTTAGCTCGAGAAAAAAATGAAACTTACAAAGGGTGAAGATTTCTCTCCTAATTTCAATTACTTGGATTACCAAGATGCTTTTTCTACAGTTTTCTTCGTTAGACATCTTATTATTTCTTGGTCAGGTTCCTTCAATCATGTTGAAATAATTTTCCAAAATGGTTTCAAAATTGGTGTGAATATTTTGGAATTGAAGAGAATATCTAAGCTAGTCTCTATTTTCAAGGATTCAAAAACTTTAGGAATGATGGAAAAACCATTTTATGTGCCCAAGAAATCGTTTTATTCCAATGTATCCTCATTTTTAAAGTCTCATGGATCTGCTGCTGTGACTTTTTTGTTGTTCGAAATCTTGGTGACTTTCCAAATCCTAAAAAGATTGTTAGGAGCTCAAAAATGAAAGTTAGGTTTTTCTAAAGGAGATTCCTACTGTAGGTCCAAATGAAACTTTACATATTACCAAGAAGAAATATGAAAAGAATCCGGAATTTCATAAGAGAAAGAGGGAAATTCCGAGCAAAAGTAGTAAAGAAACTAAGGGAGCGAAATCAAAAGATAAGTGCAAACTACTCAAAATAAACAGTATCCTCAACATATCGATTTTTTCAAAAATGTCTTTTTCCCTTTTTGTTGTCATTTGAAGACTGGGGACAAAATACCCTTAACTCGAGAAAAAGTTGAACCTTTCAAAGGGGGAAGATTTCTCTTCTCATTTCAATTAGTTGGATTACCAAGATGCTTTTTCTATAGTTTTCATCTTTAGACATCTTATTATTTCTTGGTTTATCCTGTGTTCCTTCAATCATGTTGAAATAATTTTCCAAAATGGTTTCAAAATTGGTGTGAATATTTTTGAATTGAAGAGAATATCTAAGCAAGTCTCTATTTTCAAGGATTCAAAAACTTTACGAACGAGGGAAAAACCATTTTATGTGCCCAAGAAATCGTTTTATTCCAATTTATCCTCATTTTTAATGTATCATGGATCCTCTGCTGTGACTTTTTTGTTGTTCAAAATCCTGGTGACTCTCTCAATCCTAAAAAGATTGTTAGGACCTTAAAAATGAAAGTTAGCTTTTTCGAGATGAGATTCCTACTTTAGGTCCAAATGAAACATTTTATATTACTAAGAAGAAATATGAAGAGAATCCGGAATTTCTTAAGAGAAAGAGAGAAGTTCCGGGTAAAAGTAGTAAGAAACCAAGGGAGCGAAATCAAAAGATAACTGCAACCTACTCAAAATAAACAATATCCTCAACATATCGATTTTTCAAAAATGTCAGTTTGCCTTTTTGTTGTCATTTGCAGACTGTGGACAATACCCTTAGCTCGAGAAAAAGAACAACCAGTCAAAGGGTGAAGATTTCTCTCCTCATTTCAATTACTTGGATTACCAAGATGCTTTTTCTAATGTTTTATTCTTTAGACATCTTATTATTTCTTGGTTTATCCTGTTCCTTCAATCATGTTAAACTAATTTTCCAAAATGGTTTCAAAATTGGTGTGAATATTTTGGAATTGAAGAGAATATTTTACCTAGTCTCTCTCTTCAAGGATTCAAAAACTTTACGAACGAGGGAAAAACCATTTTATGTGCCCAAGAAAACGTTTTATTCCAATGTATCCTCATTTTTAAAGTCTCATGGATCTGCTGCTGTGACTTTTTTGTTGTTCGAAATCTTGGTGACTTTCCAAATCCTAAAAAGATTGTTAGGAGCTCAAAAATGAAAGTTAGGTTTTTCTAAAGGAGATTCCTACTTTAGGTCCAAATGAAACTTTTCATATTACCAAGAAGAAATATGAAAAGAATTCGGAATTTCATAAGAGAAAGAGGGAAATTCTGAGCAAAAGTAGTAAAGAAACCAAGGGAGTGAAATCAAAAGATAAGTGCAAACTACATAAAATAAACAGTATCCTCAACATATAGATTTTTCAAAAATGTCAGTTTGCCTTTTTGTCGTCATTTGCAGACTGTGGACAATACCCTAAGCTCGAGAAAAAGAAGAACCTGTCAAAGGGTGAAGATTTCTCTCCTCATTTCAATTACTTGGATTACCAAGATGCTTTTTCTAATGTTTTATTCTTTAGGCATTTTATTATTTCTTGGTTTATCCTGTTCCTTCAATCATGTTAAAATAATTTTCCAAAATGGTTTCAAAATTGGTTTGAGTATTTTGGAATTGTAGAGAAAAATTACCCAGTCTCTCTTTTCAAGGATTCAAAAGCTTTACGAACGAGGGAAAAACCATTTTATATGCCCAAGAAAACGTTTTATTCCAATGTACCCTCATTTTTAAAGTCTCATGGATCCTCTGATGTGACTTTTTTGTTGTTCAAAATCCTGGTGACTCTCCCAATCCTAAAAAGATTGTTAGGAGCTCAAAAATGATAGTTAGCTCTTTCGAAAGGAGATTCCTACTTTTGGTCCAAATGAAACTTTTCATATTACTAAGAAGAAATATGAAGAGAATCCGGAATTTCTTAAGAGAAAGAGAGATGTTCCGGGTAAAAGTAGTAAGAAACCAAGGGAGAGAAATGAAAAGATATGTGCAAACAACTCAAAATAAACAATATCATCAACATATCGATTTTTCAAAATTGTCAGTTTGCCTTTTTGTTGTCATTTGCAGACTGGGGACAATACCCTTAGCTCGAGAAAAAGATGAAACTTTCAAAGGGTGAAGATTTCTCTCCTAATTTCAATTACTTGGATTACCAAGATGCTTTTTCTACAGTTTTCTTCTTTAGACATCTTATTATTTCTTGGTCAGGTTCCTTCAATCATGTTGAAATAATTTTCCAAAATGGTTTCAAAATTGGTGTGAATATTTTGGAATTGAAGAGAATATCTAAGCTAGTCTCTATTTTCAAGGATTCAAAAACTTTAGGAATGATGGAAAAACCATTTTATGTGCCCAAGAAATCGTTTTATTCCAATTTATCCTCATTTTTAATGTCTCATGGATCCTCTGCTGTGACTTTTTTGTTGTTCAAAATCCTGGTGACTCTCACAATCCTAAAAAGATTGTTAGGACCTTAAAAATGAAAGTTAGCTTTTTCGAGATGAGATTCCCACTTTAGGTCCAAATGAAACATTTCATCTTACTAAGAAGAATTATGAAGAGAATCCGGAATTTCTTAAGAGAAAGAGAGAAGTTCAAGGTAAAAGTAGTAAGAAACCATGGGAGCGAAATCAAAAGATAACTGCAACATACTCAAAATAAACAATATCCTCAACATATCGATTTTTCAAAAATGTCATTTTTCCTTTTTGAGGTCATTTGAAGACTGGGGACAAAATACCCTTAGCTCGAGAAAAAGTTGAACCTTTCAAAGGGGGAATATTTCTCTTCTCATTTCAATTAGTTGGATTACCAAGATTCTTTGTTTAATGTTTTATTTTTTAGACATCTTATTATTTCTTGGTTTATCCTGTTCCTTCAATCATGTTAAAATAATTTTCCAAAATAGTTTCAAAATTGGTTTGAATATTTCGGAATATTAGAGAATATTTAACCCAGTGTCTCTTTTCAAGGATTCAAAAACTTTACGAACGAGGGAAAAGCCATTTTATGTGCCCAAGAAAACGTTTTATTCCAATGTATCCTCATTTTTAAAGTCTCATGGATCCTCTGCTGTGACATTTTTGTTGTTCTAAATCTTGGTGACTCTCCCAATCCTAAAAAGATTGTTAGGAGCTAAAAAATGATAGTTAGCTCTTTCGAAAGGAGATTCCTTCTTTAGGTCCAAATGAATCTTTTCATATTACTAAGAAGAAATATGAAGAGAATCCGGAATTTCTTAAGAGAAAGAGAGAAGTTCCGGGTAAAAGTAGTAAGAAACCAAGGGAGCGAAATCAAAAGATAACTGCAACCTACTCAAAATAAACAATATCCTCAACATATCGATTTTTCAAAAATGTCAGTTTGCCTTTTTGTTGTCATTTGCAGACTGTGGACAATACCCTTAGCTCGAGAAAAAGAACAACCAGTCAAAGGGTGAAGATTTCTCTCCTCATTTCAATTACTTGGATTACCAAGATGCTTTTTCTAATGTTTTATTCTTTAGACATCTTATTATTTCTTGGTTTATCCTGTTCCTTCAATCATGTTAAACTAATTTTCCAAAATAGTTTCAAAATTGGTGTGAATATTTTGGAATTGAAGAGAATATTTTACCTAGTCTCTCTCTTCATGGATTCAAAAACTTTACGAACGAGGGAAAAACCATTTTATGTGCCCAAGAAAACGTTTTATTCCAATGTATCCTCATTTTTAAAGTCTCATGGATCTGCTGCTGTGACTTTTTTGTTGTTCGAAATCTTGGTGACTTTCCAAATCCTAAAAAGATTGTTAGGAGCTCAAAAATGAAAGTTAGGTTTTTCTAAAGGAGATTCCTACTGTAGGTCCAAATGAAACTTTACATATTACCAAGAAGAAATATGAAAAGAATCCGGAATTTCATAAGAGAAAGAGGGAAATTCCGAGCAAAAGTAGTAAAGAAACTAAGGGAGCGAAATCAAAAGATAAGTGCAAACTACTCAAAATAAACAGTATCCTCAACATATCGATTTTTTCAAAAATGTCTTTTTCCCTTTTTGTTGTCATTTGAAGACTGGGGACAAAATACCCTTAACTCGAGAAAAAGTTGAACCTTTCAAAGGGGGAAGATTTCTCTTCTCATTTCAATTAGTTGGATTACCAAGATGCTTTTTCTATAGTTTTCATCTTTAGACATCTTATTATTTCTTGGTTTATCCTGTGTTCCTTCAATCATGTTGAAATAATTTTACAAAATGGTTTCAAAATTGGTTTGAATATTTTGGAATATTAGTGAATATTTAACCTAGTGTCTCTTTTCAAGTATTCCAAAACTTTACGAACGAGGGAAAAACCATTTTCTGTGCCCAAGAAAACGTTTTATTCCAATGTATCTTCATTTTTAAAATCTCATTGATCCTCTGTTGTGACTTTTTTGTTGTTCAAAATCATGGTGACTCTCCCAATCCTAAAAAGATTGTTAGGAGCTCAAAAATGATAGTTAGCTCTTTCGAAAGGAGATTCCTTCTTTAGGTCCAAATGAAACTTTTCATATTACTAAGAAGAAATATGAAGAGAATCCGGAATTTCTTAAGAGAAAGAGAGAAGTTCCGGGTAAAAGTAGTAAGAAACCAAGGGAGCGAAATGAAAAGATAACTGACACCTACTCAAAATAAACAATATGCTCAACATATCGATTTTTCAAAAATGTCAGTTTGCCTTTTTGTCGTCATTTGCAGACTGTGGACAATACCCTAAGCTCGAGAAAAAGAAGAACCTGTCAAAGGGTGAAGATTTCCCTCCTCATTTCAATTACTTGGATTACCAAGATGCTTTTTCTAAAGTTTTCTTCTTTAGACATCTTATTATTTCTTGGTTTATCCTGTTCCTTCAATCATGTTGAAATAATTTTCCAAAATGGTTTCAAAATTGGTGTGAATATTTTGGAATTGAAGAGAATATTTTACCTAGTCTCTCTCTTCATGGATTCAAAAACTTTACGAACAAGGGAAAAACCATTTTATGTGCCCAAGAAAACGTTTTATTCCAATGTATCCTCATTTTTAAAGTCTCATGGATATGATGCTGTGACTTTTTTTTATGTTCTAAATCTTGGTGACTTTCCAAATCCTAAAAAGATTGTTAGGAGCTCAAAAATGAAAGTTAGGTTTGTCTAAAGGAGATTCCTACTTTAGGTCCAAATGAAACTTTTCACATTACCAAGAAGAAATATGAAAAGAATCCGGAATTTCATAAGAGAAAGAGGGAAATTCAGAGCAAAAGTAGTAACAAAACCAAGGGAGTGAAATCAAAAGATAAGTGCAAACTACTCAAAACAAACAGTATCCTCAACATATCGATTTTTCAAAATTGTCATTTTCCCTTTTTGAGGTCATTTGAAGACTGGGGACAAAATACCCTTAGCTCGAGAAAAAGTTGAACCTTTCGAAGGGGGAATATTTCTCTTCTCATTTCAATTAGTTGGATTACCAACATGCTTTGTTTAATGTTTTATTTTTTAGACATCTTATTATTTCTTGGTTTATCCTGTTCCTTCAATCATGTTAAAATAATTTTCCAAAATGGTTTCAAAATTGGTTTGAATATTTCGGAATATTAGAGAATATTTAACCCAGTGTCTCTTTTCAAGGATTCGAAAACTTTACGAACGAGGGAAAAGCCATTTTATGTGCCCAAGAAAACGTTTTATTCCAATTTATCCTCATTTTTAAAGTCTCATGGATCCTCTGCTGTGACTTTTTTGTTGTTCAAAATCTTGGTGACTCTCCCAGTCCTAAAAAGATTGTTAGGAGCTCAAAAATGATAGTTAGCTCTTTCGAAAGGAGATTCCTTCTTTAGGTCCAAGTGAAACTTTTCATATTACTAAGAAGAAATATAAAGAGAATCCGGAATTTCTTAAGAGAAAGAGAGAAGTTCCGGATAAAATTAGTAAGAAACCGAGGGAGCGAAATCAAAAGATAACTGTAACCTACTCAAAATAAACAATATCCTCAACATATCGATTTTTCAAAAATGTCATTTTCCACTTTTGTTGTCATTTGAAGACTGGGGACAAAATACCCTTAACTCGAGAAAAAGTTGAACCTTTCAAAGGGGGAAGATTTCTCTTCCCATTTCAATTAGTTGGATTACTAAGATGCTTTGTTAAATGTTTTCTTCTTTAGACATCTTATTATTTCTTGGTTTATCCTGTGTTCCTTCAATCATGTTAAAATAATTTTCCAAAATGGTTTCAAAATTGGTTTGAATATTTTGGAATATTAGTGAATATTTAACCTAGTGTCTCTTTTCAAGTATTCAAAAACATTACGAACGAGGGAAAAACCATTTTCTGTGCCCAAGAAAACGTTTTATTCCAATGTATCTTCATTTTTAAAATCTCATTGATCCTCTGTTGTGACTTTTTTGTTGTTCAAAATCCTGGTGACTCTCCCAATCCTAAAAAGATTGTTAGGAGCTCAAAAATGATAGTTAGCTCTTTCGAAAGGAGATTCCTTCTTTAGGTCCAAATGAAACTTTTCATATTACTAAGAAGAAATATGAAGAGAATCCGGAATTTCTTAAGAGAAAGATAGAAGTTCCGGGTAAAAGTAGTAAGAAACCAAGGGAGCGAAATGAAAAGATAACTGACACCTACTCAAAATAAACAATATGCTCAACATATCGATTTTTCAAAAATGTCAGTTTGCCTTTTTGTCGTCATTTGCATACTGTGGACAATACCCTAAGCTCGAGAAAAAGAAGAACCTGTCAAAGGGTGAAGATTTCCCTCCTCATTTCAATTACTTGGATTACCAAGATGCTTTTTCTAAAGTTTTCTTCTTTAGACATCTTATTATTTCTTGGTTTATCCTGTTCCTTCAATCATGTTGAAATAATTTTCCAAAATGGTTTCAAAATTGGTATGAATATTTTGGAATTGAAGAGAATATCTAAGCTAGTCTCTATTTTCAAGGATTCAAAAACTTTACGAACGAGGGAAAAACCATTTTATGTGCCCATGAAAACGTTTTATTCCAATGTATCCTCATTTTTAAAGTTTCATGGACCTGGTGCTGTGACTTTTTTGTTGTTCGAAATCCTGGTGACTCTCACAATCCTAAAAAGATTGTTAGGACCTTAAAAATGAAAGTTAGCTTTTTCGAGATGAGATTCCTACTTTAGGTCCAAATGAAACATTTCATATTACTAAGAAGAAATATGAAGAGAATCCGGAATTTCTTAAGAGAAAGAGAGAAGTTCAAGGTAAAAGTAGTAAGAAACCATGGGAGCGAAATCAAAAGATAACTGCAACATACTCAAAATAAACAATATCCTCAACATATCGATTTTTCAAAAATGTCATTTGAAGACTGGGGACAAAATACCCTTAGCTCGAGAAAAAGTTGAACCTTTCGAAGAGGGAATATTTCTCTTCTCATTTCAATTAGTTGGATTACCAAGATGCTTTGTTTAATGTTTTATTTTTTAGACATCTTATTATTTCTTGGTTTATCCTGTTCCTTCAATCATGTTAAAATAATTTTCCAAAATGGTTTCAAAATTGGTTAGAATATTTTGGAATATTAGAGAATATTTAACCTAGTGTCTCTTTTCAAGGATTCAAAAACTTTACGAACGAGGGAAAAGCCATTTTATGTGCCCAAGAAAACATTTTATTCCAATGTATCCTCATTTTTAAAGTTTCATGGATCCTCTGCTGTGACTTTTTTGTTGTTCAACATCCTGGTGACTCTCCCAATCCTAAAAAGATTGTTAGGAGCTCAAAAATGATAGTTACCTCTTTCGAAAGGAGATTCCTTCTTTAGGTCCAAATGAAACTTTTCATATTACTAAGAAGAAATATGAAGAGAATCCGGAATTTCTTAAGAGAAAGAGAGAAGTTCCGGGTAAAAGTAGTAAGAAACCAAGGGAGCGAAATCAAAAGATAACTGCAACCTACTCAAAATAAACAATATGCTCAACATATCGATTTTTCAAAAATGTCAGTTTGCCTTTTTGTTGTCTTTTGCAGACTGTGGACAATACCCTTAGCTCGAGAAAAAGAACAACCTGTCAAACGGTGAAGATTTCTCTCCTCATTTCAATTACTTGGATTACCAAGATGCTTTTTCAAATGTTTTATTCTTTAGACATCTTATTATTTCTTGGTTTGATACAGTTCCTTCAATCATGTTAAAATAATTTTCCAAAATGGTTTCAAAATTGGTGTGAATATTTTGGAATTGAAGAGAATATTTTACCTAGTCTCTCTCTTCATGGATTCAAAAACTTTACGAACAAGTGAAAAACCATTTTATGTGCCCAAGAAAATGTTTTATTCCAATGTATCCTCATTTTTAAAGTCTCATGGATCTGCTGCTGTGACTTTTTTGTTGTTCTAAATCTTGGTGACTTTCCAAATCCTAAAAAGATTGTTAGGAGCTCAAAAATGAAAGTTAGGTTTTTCTAAAGGAGATTCCTACTTTAGGTCCAAATGAAACTTTTCATATTACCAAGAAGAAATATGAAAAGAATCCGGAATTTCATAAGAGAAAGAGGGAAATTCAGAGCAAAAGTAGTAACGAAACCAAGGGAGTGAAATCAAAAGATAAGTGCAAACTACTCAAAATAAACAGTATCCTCAACATATCGAATTTTCAAAAATGTCAGGTTGCCTTTTTGTTGTCATTTGCAGACTGTGGACAATACACTTAGCTCGAGAAAAAGAAGAACCTGTCAAAGGGTGAAGATTTCTCTCCTCATTTCAATTACTTGGATTACCAAGATGCTTTTTCTATTGTTTTATTCTTTAGACATCTTATTATTTCTTGGTTTATCCTGTTCCTTCAATCATGTTAAAATAATTTTCCAAAATGGTTTCAAAATAGGTTTGAATATTTTGGAATATTAGTGAATAGTTAACCTAGTGTCTCTTTTCAAGTATTCAAAAACTTTACGAACGAGGGAAAAACCATTTTCCGTGCCCAAGAAAACGTTTTATTCCAATGTATCTTCATTTTTAAAATCTCATTGATCCTCTGTTGTGACTTTTTTGTTGTTCAAAATCATGGTGACTCTCCCAATCCTAAAAAGATTGTTAGGAGCTCAAAAATGATAGTTAGCTCTTTCGAAAGGAGATTCCTTCTTTAGGTCCAAATGAAACTTTTCATATTACTAAGAAGAAATATGAAGAGAATCCGGAATTTCTTAAGAGAAAGAGAGAAGTTCCGGGTAAAAGTAGTAAGAAACCAAGGGAGCGAAATGAAAAGATAACTGACACCTACTCAAAATAAACAATATGCTCAACATATCGATTTTTCAAAAATGTCAGTTTGCCTTTTTGTCGTCATTTGCAGACTTTGGACAATACCCTAAGCTCGAGAAAAAGAAGAACCTGTCAAAGGGTGAAGATTTCCCTCCTCATTTCAATTACTTGGATTACCAAGATGCTTTTTCTAAAGTTTTCTTCTTTAGACATCTTATTATTTCTTGGTTTATCCTGTTCCTTCAATCATGTTGAAATAATTTTCCAAAATGGTTTCAAAATTGGTGTGAATATTTTGGAATTGAAGAGAATATTTTACCTAGTCTCTCTCTTCATGGATTCAAAAACTTTACGAACAAGGGAAAAACCATTTTATGTGCCCAAGAAAACGTTTTATTCCAATGTATCCTCATTTTTAAAGTCTCATGGATCTGCTGCTGTGACTTTGTTGTTCTAAATCTTGGTGACTTTCCAAATCCTAAAAAGATTGTTAGGAGCTCAAAAATGAAAGTTAGGTTTGTCTAAAGGAGATTCCTACTTTAGGTCCAAATGAAACTTTTCATATTACCATGAAGAAATATGAAAAGAGTCTGGAATTTCTTAAGAGAAAGAGAGAAATTCCAAGCAAAAGTAGTAAAGAAACCAAGGGAGTGAAATCAAAAGATAAGTGCAAACTACTCAAAATAAACAGTATCCTCAACATATCGATTTTTTAAAAATGTCAGTTTGCCTTTTTGTCGTTATTTGCAGACTGTGGACAATACCCTTAGCTCGAGAAAAAGAAGAACCTGTCATAGGGTGAAGATTTCTCTCCTCATTTCAATTACTTGGATTACCAAGTTGCTTTTTCTAATGTTTTATTCTTTAGACATCTTATTATTTCTTGGTTTATCCTGTTCCTTCAATCATGTTAAAATAATTTTCAAAAATGGTTTCAAAATTGGTTTGAATATTTTGGAATTGGAGAGAATATTTAACCTAGTCTCTCTTTTCAAGGATTAAAAAACTTTACGAACGAGGGAAAAACCATTTTATGTGCCCAAGAAAACGTTTTATTCCAATTTATCCTCATTTTTAAAGTCTCATGGATCCTCTGCTGTGACTTTTTTGTTGTTCAAAATCCTGGTGACTCTCACAATCCTAAAAAGATTGTTAGGACCTTAAAAATGAAAGTTAGCTTTTTCGAGATGAGATTCCTACTTTAGGTCCAAATGAAACATTTCATATTACTAAGAAGAAATATGAAGAGAATCCGGAATTTCTTAAGAGAAAGAGAGAAGTTCAAGGTAAAAGTAGTAAGAAACCATGGGAGCGAAATCAAAAGATAACTGCAACATACTCAAAATAAACAATATCCTCAACATATCGATTTTTCAAAATTGTCATTTTCCCTTTTTGAGGTCATTTGAAGACTGGGGACAAAATACCCATAGCTCGAGAAAAAGTTGAACCTTTCGAAGGGGGAATATTTCTCTTCTCATTTCAATTAGTTGGATTACCAAGATGCTTTGTTTAATGTTTTATTTTTTAGACATCTTATTATTTCTTGGTTTATCCTGTTCCTTCAATCATGTTAAAATAATTTTCCAAAATGGTTTCAAAATTGGTTTGAATATTTCGGAATATTAGAGAATATTTAACCCAGTGTCTCTTTTCAAGGGTTTGAAAACTTTACGAAAGAGGGAAAAGCCATTTTATGTTCCCAAGAAAACGTTTTATTCCAATTTATCCTCATTTTTAAAGTCTCATGGATCCTCTGCTGTGACTTTTTTGTTGTTCAAAATCTTGGTGACTCTCCCAATCCTAAAAAGATTGTTAGGAGCTCAAAAATGAAAGTTAGCTTTTTCGAGATGAGATTCCTACTTTAGGTCCAAATGAAACATTTCATATTACTAAGAAGAAATATGAAGAGAATCCGGAATTTCTTAAGAGAAAGAGAGAAGTTCAAGGTAAAAGTAGTAAGAAACCATGGGAGCGAAATCAAAAGATAACTGCAACATACTCAAAATAAACAATATCCTCAACATATCGATTTTTCAAAATTGTCATTTTCCCTTTTTGAGGTCATTTGAAGACTGGGGACAAAATACCCTTAGCTCGAGAAAAAGTTGAACCTTTCGAAGGGGGAATATTTCTCTTCTCATTTCAATTAGTTGGATTACCAAGATGCTTTGTTTAATGTTTTATTTTTTAGACATCTTATTATTTCTTGGTTTATCCTGTTCCTTCAATCATGTTAAAATAATTTTCCAAAATGGTTTCAAAATTGGTTTGAATATTTCGGAATATTAGAGAATATTTAACCCAGTGTCTCTTTTCAAGGGTTTGAAAACTTTACGAAAGAGGGAAAAGCCATTTTATGTTCCCAAGAAAACGTTTTATTCCAATTTATTCTCATTTTTAAAGTCTCATGGATCCTCTGCTGTGACTTTTTTGTTGTTCAAAATCTTGGTGACTCTCCCAATCCTAAAAAGATTGTTAGGACCTTAAAAATGAAAGTTAGCTTTTTCGAGATGAGATTCCTACTTTAGGTCCAAATGAAACATTTCATATTACTAAGAAGAAATATGAAGAGAATCCGGAATTTCTTAAGAGAAAGAGAGAAGTTCAAGGTAAAAGTAGTAAGAAACCATGGGAGCGAAATCAAAAGATAACTGCAACATACTCAAAATAAACAATATCCTCAACATATCGATTTTTCAAAATTGTCATTTTCCCTTTTTGAGGTCATTTGAAGACTGGGGACAAAATACCCTTAGCTCGAGAAAAAGTTGAACCTTTCGAAGGGGGAATATTTCTCTTCTCATTTCAATTAGTTGGATTACCAAGATGCTTTGTTTAATGTTTTATTTTTTAGACATCTTATTATTTCTTGGTTTATCCTGTTCCTTCAATCATGTTAAAATAATTTTCCAAAATGGTTTCAAAATTGGTTTGAATATTTCGGAATATTAGAGAATATTTAACCCAGTGTCTCTTTTCAAGGGTTTGAAAACTTTACGAAAGAGGGAAAAGCCATTTTATGTTCCCAAGAAAACGTTTTATTCCAATTTATCCTCATTTTTAAAGTCTCATGGATCCTCTGCTGTGACTTTTTTGTTGTTCAAAATCTTGGTGACTCTCCCAATCCTAAAAAGATTGTTAGGAGCTCAAAAATGATAGTTAGCTCTTTCGAAAGGAGATTCCTTCTTTAGGTCCAAGTGAAACTTTTCATATTACTAAGAAGAAATATAAAGAGAATCCGGAATTTCTTAAGAGAAAGAGAGAAGTTCCGGGTAAAAGTAGTAAGAAACCAAGGGAGCGAAATCAAAAGATAACTGGAACCTACTCAAAATAAACAATATCCACAACATATCGATTTTTCAAAAATGTCATTTTCCCCTTTTGTTGTCATTTGAAGACTGGGGACAAAATACCCTTAACTCGAGAAAAAGTTGAACCTTTAAAAGGGGGAAGATTTCTCTTACCATTTCAATTAGTTGGATTACTAAGATGCTTTGTTAAATGTTTTCTTCTTTAGACATCTTATTATTTCTTGGTTTATCCTGTTCCTTCAATCATGTTGAAATAATATTATAAATGGTTTTAAAATTGGTGTGAATATTTCGGAATTGAAGAGAATATTTAACCCAGTCTCTCCTTTCAAGGATTCTAAAACTTTACGAACGAGGGAAAAACGATTTTATGTGCCCAAGAAAACGTTTTATTCCAATTTATCCTCATTTTTAATGTCTCATGAATCCTCTGCTGTGACTTTTTTGTTGTTAAAAATCCTGGTGACTCTCACAATCCTAAAAAGATTGTTAGGACCTTAAAAATGAAAGTTAGCTCTTTCGAAAGGAGATTCTTACTTTTCGTCCAAATGAAACTTTTTATATTACTAAGAAGAAATATGAAGGGAATCCTGAATTTCTTAAGAAAAAGAGAGAAATTCCGAGTAAAAGTAGTAAAGAAACCAAGGGAGTGAAATCAAAAGATAAGTGCAAACAACTCAAAATAAACAATATCATCAACATATCGATTTTTCAAAATTGTCAGTTTGCCTTTTTGTTGTCATTTGCAGACTGGGGACAATACCCTTAGCTCGAGAAAAAGATGAACCTTTCAAAGGGTGAAGATTTATCTCCACATTTCAATTAGTTGGATTACCAAGATGCTTTTTCTAAAGTTTTCTTCTTTAGACATCTTATTATTTCTTGGTTTATCCTGTTCCTTCAATCATGTTAAAATAATATTATAAATGGCTTTAAAATTGGTGTGAATATTTTGGAATTGAAGAGAATATTTAACCCAGTCTCTCTTTTCAAGGATTCAAAAACTTTACGAACGAGGGAAAAACGATTTTATGTGCCCAAGAAAACGTTTTATTCCAATTTATCCTCATTTTTAATGTCTCATGAATCCTCTGCTGTGACTTTTTTGTTGTTCAAAATCCTGGTGACTCTCACAATCCTAAAAAGATTGTTAGGACCTTAAAAATGAAAGTTAGCTTTTTCGAGATGAGATTCCTACTTTAGGTCCAAATGAAACATTTCATATTACTAAGAAGAAATATGAAGAGAATCCGAAATTTCTTAAGAGAAAGAGAGAAGTTCCAGGTAAAAGTAGTAAGAAACCAAGGGAGCGAAATCAAAAGATAACTGTAACCTACTCAAAATAAACAATATCCTCAACATATCGATTTTTCAAAAATGTCATTTTCCCTTTTTGTTGTCATTTGAAGACTGGGGACAAAATACCCTTAACTCGAGAAAAAGTTGAACCTTTCAAAGGGGGAAGATTTATCTTCTCATTTCAATTAGTTGGATTACTAAGATGCTTTGTTAAATGTTTTCTTCTTTAGACATCTTATTATTTCTTGGTTTATCCTGTGTTCCTTCAATCATGTTAAAATAATTTTCCAAAATAGTTTCAAAATTGGTGTGAATATTTTGGAATTGAATAGAATATTTTACCTAGTCTCTCTTTTCAAGGATTCAAAAACTTTACGAACGGGGGAAAAACCATTTTATGTGCCCAAGAAAACGTTTTATTCCAATGTATCCTCATTTTTAAAGTTTCATGGACCCAGCTGTGACTTTTTTGTTGTTCGAAATCCTGGTGACATTCCAAATCCTAAAATGATTGTTAGGAGCTCAAAAATGAAAGTTAGCTTTTTCTAAATGAAACTTTTCATATTACCAAGAAGAAATATGAAAAGAGTCTGGAATTTCTTAAGAGAAAGAGAGAAATTCCGAGCAAAAGTAGTAAAGAAACCAAGGGAGTGAAATCAAAAGATAAGTGCAAACTACTCAAAATAAACAGTATCCTCAACATATCGATTTTTTAAAAATGTCAGTTTGCCTTTTTGTCGTCATTTGCAGACTGTGGACAATACCCTTAGCTCGAGAAAAAGAAGAACCTGTCATAGGGTGAAGATTTCTCTCCTCATTTCAATTACTTGGATTACCAAGTTGCTTTTTCTAATGTCTTATTCTTTAGACATCTTATTATTTCTTGGTTTATCCTGTTCCTTCAATCATGTTAAAATAATTTTCAAAAATGGTTTCAAAATTGGTTTGAATATTTTGGAATTGGAGAGAATATTTAACCTAGTCTCTCTTTTCAAGGATTAAAAAACTTTACGAACGAGGGAAAAACCATTTTATGTGCCCAAGAAAACGTTTTATTCCAATGTATCCTCATTTTTAAAGTCTCATGGATCCTCTGCTGTGACTTTGTTGTTGTTCAAAATCCTGGTGACTCTCCCAATCCTAAAAAGATTGTTAGGAGCTCAAAAACGATAGTTAGCTCTTTCGAAAGGTGATTCCTACTTTTGGTCCAAATGAAACTTTTTATATTACTAAGAAGAAATATGAAGAGAATCCGGAATTTCTTAAGAGAAAGAGAGAAGTTCCGGGTAAAAGTAGTAAGAAACCATGGGAGCGAAATGAAAAGATATGTGCAAACAACTCAAAATAAACAATATCATCAACATATCGATTTTTCAAAATTGTCAGTTTGCCTTTTTGTTGTCATTTGCAGACTGTGGACAATACCCTTAGCTCTAGAAAAAGAACAACCTGTCAAAGGGTGAAGATTTCTCTCCTCATTTCAATTACTTGGATTACCAAGATGCTTTTTCTATTGTTTTATTCTTTAGACATCTTATTATTTCTAGGTTTATCCTGTTCCTTCAATCATGTTAAAATAATTTTCCAAAATGGTTTCAAAATTGGTGTGAATATTTTGGAATTGAAGAGAATATTTTACCTAGTCTCTCTCTTCATGGATTCAAAAACTTTACGAACGAGGGAAAAACCATTTTATGTGCCCAAGAAAACGTTTTATTCCAATGTATCCTCATTTTTAAAGTCTCATGGATCCTCTGCTGTGACATTTTTGTTGTTCTAAATCTTGGTGACTCTCCCAATCCTAAAAAGATTGTTAGGAGCTAAAAAATGATAGTTAGCTCTTTCGAAAGGAGATTCCTTCTTTAGGTCCAAATGAATCTTTTCATATTACTAAGAAGAAATATGAAGAGAATCCGGAATTTCTTAAGAGAAAGAGAGAAGTTCCGGGTAAAAGTAGTAAGAAACCAAGGGAGCGAAATCAAAAGATAACTGCAACCTACTCAAAATAAACAATATCCTCAACATATCGATTTTTCAAAAATGTCAGTTTGCCTTTTTGTTGTCATTTGCAGACTGTGGACAATACCCTTAGCTCGAGAAAAAGAACAACCAGTCAAAGGGTGAAGATTTCTCTCCTCATTTCAATTACTTGGATTACCAAGATGCTTTTTCTAATGTTTTATTCTTTAGACATCTTATTATTTCGTGGTTTATCCTGTTCCTTCAATCATGTTAAAATAATTTTCCAAAATGGTTTCAAAATTGGTGTGAATATTTTGGAATTGAAGAGAATATTTTACCTAGTCTCTCTCTTCATGGATTCAAAAACTTTACGAACGAGGGAAAAACCATTTTATGTGCCCAAGAAAACGTTTTATTCCAATGTATCCTCATTTTTAAAGTCTAATGGATCTGCTGCTGTGACTTTTTTGTTGTTCGAAATCTTGGTGACTTTCCAAATCCTAAAAAGATTGTTAGGAGCTCAAAAATGAAAGTTAGGTTTTTCTAAAGGAGATTCTTACTGTAGGTCCAAATGAAACTTTACATATTACCAAGAAGAAATATGAAAAGAATCCGGAATTTCATAAGAGAAAGAGGGAAATTCCGAGCAAAAGTAGTAAAGAAACTAAGGGAGCGAAATCAAAAGATAAGTGCAAACTACTCAAAATAAACAGTATCCTCAACATATCGATTTTTCAAAAATGTCAGTTTGCCTTTTTGTCGTCATTTGCAGACTGTGGACAATACCCTAAGCTCGAGAAAAAGAAGAACCTGTCAAAGGGTGAAGATTTCTCTCCTCATTTCAATTACTTGGATTACCAAGATGCTTTTTCTAATGTTTTATTCTTTAGGCATTTTATTATTTCTTGGTTTATCCTGTTCCTTCAATCATGTTAAAATAATTTTCCAAAATGGTTTCAAAATTGGTTTGAGTATTTTGGAATTGTAGAGAAAAATTACCCAGTCTCTCTTTTCAAGGATTCAAAAGCTTTACGAACGAGGGAAAAACCATTTTATATGCCCAAGAAAACGTTTTATTCCAATGTACCCTCATTTTTAAAGTCTCATGGATCCTCTGCTGTGACTTTTTTGTTGTTCAAAATCCTGGTGACTCTCTCAATCCTAAAAAGATTGTTAGGAGCTCAAAAATGATAGTTAGCTCTTTCGAAAGGAGATTCCTACTTTTGGTCCAAATGAAACTTTTCATATTACTAAGAAGAAATATGAAGAGAATCCGGAATTTCTTAAGAGAAAGAGAGATGTTCCGGGTAAAAGTAGTAAGAAACCAAGGGAGAGAATTGAAAAGATATGTGCAAACAACTCAAAATAAACAATATCATCAACATATCGATTTTTCAAAATTGTCAGTTTGCCTTTTTGTTGTCATTTGCAGACTGGGGACAATACCCTTAGCTCGAGAAAAAGATGAAACTTTCAAAGGGTGAAGATTTCTCTCCAAATTTCAATTACTTGGATTACCAAGATGCTTTTTCTACAGTTTTCTTCTTTAGACATCTTATTATTTCTTGGTCAGGTTCCTTCAATCATGTTGAAATAATTTTCCAAAATGGTTTCAAAATTGGTGTGAATATTTTGGAATTGAAGAGAATATCTAAGCTAGTCTCTATTTTCAAGGATTCAAAAACTTTAGGAATGATGGAAAAACCATTTTATGTGCCCAAGAAATCGTTTTATTCCAATTTATCCTCATTTTTAATGTCTCATGGATCCTCTGCTGTGACTTTTTTGTTGTTCAAAATCCTGGTGACTCTCACAATCCTAAAAAGATTGTTAGGACCTTAAAAATGAAAGTTAGCTTTTTCGAGATGAGATTCCTACTTTAGGTCCAAATGAAACATTTCATATTACTAAGAAGAATTATGAAGAGAATCCGGAATTTCTTAAGAGAAAGAGAGAAGTTCAAGGTAAAAGTAGTAAGAAACCATGGGAGCGAAATCAAAAGATAACTGCAACATACTCAAAATAAACAATATCCTCAACATATCGATTTTTCAAAATTGTCATTTTCCCTTTTTGAGGTCATTTGAAGACTGGGGACAAAATACCCTTAGCTCGAGAAAAAGTTGAACCTTTCCAAGGGGGAATATTTCTCTTCTCATTTCAATTAGTTGGATTACCAAGATTCTTTGTTTAATGTTTTATTTTTTAGACATCTTATTATTTCTTGGTTATCCTGTTCCTTCAATCATGTTAAAATAATTTTCCAAAATAGTTTCAAAATTGGTTTGAATATTTCGGAATATTAGAGAATATTTAACCCAGTGTCTCTTTTCAAGGATTCGAAAACTTTACGAACGAGGGAAAAGCCATTTTATGTGCCCAAGAAAACGTTTTATTCCAATGTATCCTCATTTTTAAAGTCTCGTGGATCCTCTGCTGTGACATTTTTGTTGTTCTAAATCTTGGTGACTCTCCCAATCCTAAAAAGATTGTTAGGAGCTAAAAAATGATAGTTAGCTCTTTCGAAAGGAGATTCCTTCTTTAGGTCCAAATGAATCTTTTCATATTACTAAGAAGAAATATGAAGAGAATCCGGAATTTCTTAAGAGAAAGAGAGAAGTTCCGGGTAAAAGTAGTAAGAAACCAAGGGAGCGAAATCAAAAGATAACTGCAACCTACTCAAAATAAACAATATCCTCAACATATCGATTTTTCAAAAATGTCAGTTTGCCTTTTTGTTGTCATTTGCAGACTGTGGACAATACCCTTAGCTCGAGAAAAAGAACAACCAGTCAAAGGGTGAAGATTTCTCTCCTCATTTCAATTACTTGGATTACCAAGATGCTTTTTCTAATGTTTTATTCTTTAGACATCTTATTATTTCGTGGTTTATCCTGTTCCTTCAATCATGTTAAAATAATTTTCCAAAATGGTTTCAAAATTGGTGTGAATATTTTGGAATTGAAGAGAATATTTTACCTAGTCTCTCTCTTCATGGATTCAAAAACTTTACGAACGAGGGAAAAACCATTTTATGTGCCCAAGAAAACGTTTTATTCCAATGTATCCTCATTTTTAAAGTCTAATGGATCTGCTGCTGTGACTTTTTTGTTGTTCGAAATCTTGGTGACTTTCCAAATCCTAAAAAGATTGTTAGGAGCTCAAAAATGAAAGTTAGGTTTTTCTAAAGGAGATTCCTACTGTAGGTCCAAATGAAACTTTACATATTACCAAGAAGAAATATGAAAAGAATCCGGAATTTCATAAGAGAAAGAGGGAAATTCCGAGCAAAAGTAGTAAAGAAACTAAGGGAGCGAAATCAAAAGATAAGTGCAAACTACTCAAAATAAACAGTATCCTCAACATATCGATTTTTTCAAAAATGTCTTTTTCCCTTTTTGTTGTCATTTGAAGACTGGGGACAAAATACCCTTAACTCGAGAAAAAGTTGAACCTTTCAAAGGGGGAAGATTTCTCTTCTCATTTCAATTAGTTGGATTACCAAGATGCTTTTTCTATAGTTTTCATCTTTAGACATCTTATTATTTCTTGGTTTATCCTGTGTTCCTTCAATCATGTTGAAATAATTCTCCAAAATGGTTTCAAAATTGGTGTGAATATTTTTGAATTGAAGAGAATATCTAAGCAACTCTCTATTTTCAAGGATTCAAAAACTTTACGAACGAGGGAAAAACCATTTTATGTGCCCAAGAAATCGTTTTATTCCAATTTATCCTCATTTTTAATGTATCATGGATCCTCTGCTGTGACTTTTTTGTTGTTCAAAATCCTGGTGACTCTCTCAATCCTAAAAAGATTGTTAGGACCTTAAAAATGAAAGTTAGCTTTTTCGAGATGAGATTCCTACTTTAGGTCCAAATGAAACATTTCATATTACTAAGAAGAAATATGAAGAGAATCCGGAATTTCTTAAGAGAAAGAGAGAAGTTCCGAGTAAAAGTAGTAAGAAACCAAGGGAGCGAAATCAAAAGATAACTGTAACCTACTCAAAATAAACAATATCCTCAAAATATCGATTTTTCAAAAATGTCATTTTCCCTTTTTGTTGTCATTTGAAGACTGGGGACAAAATACCCTTAACCCGAGAAAAAGTTGAACCTTTCAAAGGGGGAAAATTTCTCTTCTCATTTCAATTAGTTGGATTACCAAGATTCTTTGTTTAATGTTTTCTTCTTTAGACATCTTATTATTTCTTGGTTTATCCTGTGTTCCTTCAATCATGTTAAAATAATTTTCCAAAATAGTTTCAAAATTGGTGTGAATATTTTGGAATTGAAGAGAATATTTTACCTTGTCTCTCTCTTCAAGGATTCAAAAACTTTACGAACGAGGGAAAAACCATTTATGTGCCCAAGAAAACGTTTTATTCCAATGTATCCTCATTTTTAAAGTTTCATGGACCTGGTGCTGTGACTTTTTTGTTGTTCGAAATCCTGGTGACATTCCAAATCCTAAAAAGATTGTTAGGAGCTCAATAATGAAAGTTAGGTTTTTCTAAATGAAACTTTTCATATTACCAAGAAGAAATATGAAAAGAATCCGGAATTTCTTAAGAGAAAGAGAGACATTCCGAGCAAAAGTAGTAAAGAAATCAAGGGAGTGAAATCAAAAGATAAGTGTAAACTACTCAAAATCAACAGTATCCTCAACATATCGATTTTTCAAAAATGTCAGTTTGCCATTTTGTCGTCATTTGCAGACTGTGGACAATACCCTTAGCTCGAGAAAAAGAAGAACCTTTCAAAGGGTGAAGATTTCTCGCCTCATTTCAATTACTTGGATTACCAAGATGATATTTCTAATGTTTTCTTCTTTAGACATCTTATTATTTCTTGGTTTATCCTGTTCCTTCAATCATGTTAAAATAATTTTCCAAAATGGTTTCAAAATTGGTTTGAATATTTTGGAATTGTAGAGAATATTTAACATAGTCTCTCTTTTCAAAGATTCAAAAACTTTACGAACGAGGGAAAAACCATTTTATGTGCCCAAGAAAACGTTTTATTCCAATGTATCCTCATTTTTAAAGTCTCATGGATCCTCTGCTGTGACTTTTTTGTTGTTCAAAATCCTGGTGACTCTCAGAATCCTAAAAAAGTTGTTAGGAACTTAAAAATAAAAGTTAGCTTTTTCGAGGTGAGATTTCTACTTTAGGTCCAAATGAAATATTTCATATTACTAAGAAGAAATATGAAGAGAATCCGAAATTTCTTAAGAGAAATAGAAAAGTTCCGGGTAAAAGTAGTGAGAAACCAAGGGATCGAAATCAAAAGATAACTGCAACCTACTCAAAATAAACAATATCCTCAACATATCGATTTTTCAAAAATTTTATTTTCCCTTTTTGTTGTCATTTGAAGACTGTGGACAAAATACCCTTAGCTCGAGAAAAAGTTGAACCTTTCAAAGGGGGAATATTTCTCTTCTCATTTCAATTAGTTGGATTTCCAAGATGCTTTGTTTAATGATTTTTTCTTTAGACATGTTATTATTTCTTGGTTTATCTTGTTCCTTCAATCATGTTAAAATAATTTTCCAAAATGGTTTCAAAATTGGTTTGAATATTTTGGAATATTAGAGAATATTTAACCTAGTGTCTCTTTTCAAGGATTCAAAAACTTTACGAACGAGGGAAAAACCATTTTACGTGCCCAAGAAAACGTTTTATTCCAATGTATCCTCATTTTTAAAGTCTCATGGATCCTCTGCTGAGACTTTTTTATTTTTCAAAATCCTGGTGACTCTCCCAATCCTAAAAAGATTGTTAGGAGCTCAAAAATGATAGTTAGCTCTTTCTAAAGGAGATTCCTTCTTTAGGTCCAAATGAAACTTTTCATATTACTAAGAAGAAATATGAAGGGAATCAAGAATTTCTTAAGAGAAAGAGAGAAATTCCGTGTAAAAGTAGTAAAGAAACCAAGGGAGTGAAATCAAAAGATAAGTGCAAACAACTCAAAATAAACAATATCATCAACATATCGATATTTCAAAATTGTCAGTTTGCCTTTTTGTTGTCATTTGCAGACTGGAGACAATACCCTTAGTTCGAGAAAAAGATGAACCTTTCAAAG